>OX344840.2:0-1200000 GCA_947037095.2 Nycteola revayana | reverse complement strand
GGGTTCGATTCCCGGCTTTAAAGATTATTTAAAGCCATAGGGCTTTAAATAATCTTTAAATGCAGTTTTTTATTGCATACTTTGTATTTATGTAGCTTAATAAGAAAATCTTTAGCAGAACCCATAGAAAGTTTTTATTTTTAGGCAACGACTACCTGTAAACCTGCAGAAAAAACACAAATTATACAGCCAACTTCAAATATTAAAAAACAGGAAGAAGATAAAATAAAACCCGGTAATGAATCACAACAGCAATGCGAAAATAATGAAAATGCAGATAAACAGAGAGCAAAACCTTCTCAGGAAGCTATGAAAAATAAGATTGCTCTACTCGAAAAAAATCTGAATGCCCTACGATTATTTCTGTCCGACGGTAAAATTGAGACTATCAAGTCGAACATGCAAAACGTGTGGTCTTTATCATGCTTCCGTCAAGTCACTAAATCGTCACATCGAGAAGATCCATAAAAAAGTAAATACGCACACTGATAGGAAAGTTAGACCTGTAAGAGTCGCTGCTCGTAGTGCTAATGAACTGATGTGCATTATTAAAAATTTAGAGCACCATGATGTTGAATGGCTCGATGAGAACGACGTAGACATTCCAAAATCGGATGAAAGTGAGCAGACTCACAACACTGAGCAGCAATCCAATGTCATCGAAAACTTAGAATCATGGATTCGGGTTTCATGGACTGAAGACTGTTAATTTGAATTTAATATGTGTACCAAAAATTTAAAATAAGTTTGTTATGTTCGTAAGATTATAATATTTTTGTCCCTTACTCTATGTTGAATACTGTATCAGTAAAATCTAATCTATCCTAATTTTATTTTCTTATTTTTAAAATTATAATTATAATATTAAAAAAAAAACAATATATTAATTGAAAAATGTTTACGTAAGCATGGGGGAGGGGGTAAGAGCTTTGCTTACTTTTGCTGACAAGGGGGATGGGGGGGTAAATAATTGTAATAAATCTGCTTACGTAATACTTGAACGGCCCCTAATGGCATATACATGAACTGTCAATGACAGTTCAATGGTCGGATTTTTCCCATTTGGTAATCTACTAATCGAAATGACGTCATAATGACGACGCCACGATGACATTAGAGTAGTTGAATATAATAACAAATGATACATTTATAAGTTTTGAAATCGCCTAAATAAACATTACAATCTCCCTAACCATCTCCCCTGCTACTTCTGTTGACGGCCTTTTTCTGCGGTAGCAACACCGACTGCCATTCCAGCGCCGACACCATAGTGAGATTAGTAGATTACCGTTTTTGGCATAATGATATAATGATGGCACTACGGTGGCACAATACTTAAAAAAATTGTAGACTCGGCCCCCAGGAACTACGCGAATGAAACCGCGCGCGGGAATCTAGTAATATTTAACAATGTTAATAAAATTTAAATAATTAATACATAATGTTACATGAAGTTACATCATCATCAGCCCGTATAACATCGACTGCTGAACATGGGCCTCCTCCCGAGGGAGGGTATTGCCATAGTCACCACGCTTGACAGGCGGGTTGGTGACCGCAGTATTATGTTGTACCACACAAGGAAACGCTGCTGTCCGTTCCTTAACATATGATTATTATAGATGTTGTTATAACAATCGGGACCATTTATTATCATTTCTTTTCAGTTGTGTACAAATGTTTTAAATATTTCACCGAATTTTATTTTCTAAATTAAAATAAAACCTTTAAATTTTAAATAACAAGTATCAAATCAATTGGGCCGGTGCAGCGACCACGAATATTCCGGAAAGTGTTCTAAATTTAAAAAAAAACCTTAATATTTTAAATTTTAAATTACACAAGTATCAAATCAGTTCGGTCATCGCAGCGACAACAAAGCTACGTACATGTCGCGTTTAAACTCCAGTTATCGATTGGCTACTAATATTAGAAATGTTGTGCGGTACAACGCATGACATGTGAGCGGGATGTATTTAGCCACGAGGCTTTAGCTACATCAAATGGCAAAAAAAAAATGGAATAAAATTTTAGTTCGAAAAAAAAATGTTTTTTTACTACAATAACAATAAATATGTTAAAAAACGAGTGAATAATTCCCACGGGACTGAGAATCCGCCGGCATTTTTTTTTGACTTTTTTTCCGTGAGTTTTATGTATTTAGCCACGAGGCTTTTGCTACTTCACCGAGCATAAATGCGAGCAGAGCGCCAGCCTAGATAAATGGTTTAAACACTACAAACTGAGCAACCTGCGCAAGAGGGCGTCCCCTGTGGGACTTGGACCTCGGCTCAGGGCGGTCGCTGGCGATGAGATTGAGGGATTTTGACTTTTAGTATTTTATGGGAGTTTTGTGCAACTGTCGCTCTACTTTACAGTTCGCGGGCCTCTCGGACTTCGCGTCTACGAGGGCATCAGAAGGTTATTTTTTTGTTTAATTATAAAGAGAAAGATTCGTTTGTTTATTTGCATTGAATATACTCCGGAACTACTGGAGCGATTACAAAAAATCTTTCACCATTAGAAAGCTACATTATATAGGCTATATTTAATTATGAAGTTCCCACGAGGAAGGATAGAAAAAGAGATGGGACTGGAAGCAGTTTATATCACTACATAGTATAAAACAAAGTCGCTTTCTTTGTCCCTATATCCCTATGTATGCTTAAATCTTTAAAACTACGCAACGGATTTTGATACGGTTTTTTTTAATAGATAGAGTGATTCAAGAGGAAGGTTTATATGTATAATACATCAGCATTGTACTCGTGCGGAGCCGGGGCGGGTCGATAGTTAGTAATAAAACAAAAGTAAGGCTTCTATCTACCTTTAACTTTTTTTTTACACAGCTACAAACGTCCTTTGACATTTACAATATCCGATGGTAATTGGAAAATATTATTTCTGCCATATAAGTGGTCCAAGTTATAGGAGGTAGCGTTTATCTATACTATACTAATTTATGCCCGGCGAAGTAGCAAAAGCGTCCCGGCTAACTAAATATTTCCGTCTGAAAAAAAAAACAAAAAAAAACTATACTAATATTATTAACTAACTGATGCCCGCTATTTTAACTATCCAACGGGAACTCATTAATTTTCTGTGATTAAAAGTATTTCAAATGTTGACCTACTTCTCATTAGTAAATTGATTTTAATAATTATTGATTTATTCGCTATGTTATTACTCTTATCGAATGTTATTATTATATTTTTGTGAATTATTATTACTACTTTGATTTTATTTGTTTCTTTATTTAATTTTTAATAACTTGTTAGTAGTATTGATGTTTATTATTATTTTAATAGACGGTTGGCATGCGTGCCGTCATAACTGGGGGTGGCTAGAATATCAGCGCTGCCGTAATAATCTTTTAGGTTTTTGAGGCAGCATTATGCTGAAACCAGCGCCCATTTGTTTAATTGTCATTGTACCTATAATGTGCCGTAAATAAATGAATTTTCTTTCTTTCTTGTAGGTACATCACCATGCAAAATTTTCTTTTAAATAGGTTTCGGAGTTTACCTCGTTCGAAAAGAAAAAGAATGAAAAAATTAAAACAATCTGGCTTTGTTTTATTTTACTTCTAACATCCCTTTGGCCTTTCTAACATATCTTCAGTTACTGCAGGTATACTCTAATTCATGATTTATGTACTGAAATTCAGTATATAGAATACATGGAATGGAAGTAATTTTTTTTTTGTTGGTTTTGAAATGCATTTACGCATTCCCACCGCCGCTGCAGCGTATTCGCGCGCTGGCGGTGGGATATGTTGGACTCGCCCTCTCCATAGCGTGGTATGCTAACTCTAAAGACGAATCTTATACAATCCTCCTAATAACCGTCTCTTAACTAAATAAGCAATAATATGACCCGGAAGCTTCGTATTAAAGTGGGCGGCACTAATTCTTAACCTCAGAAGCATATGAACGGTAGTACTATTATACTTCAGTAGCATTTGGTCGTAAGTGTCAGTTCACGATAAAGGCACATACGACGAATGTTTCTGACGTATAATGGCACATGCGACCTTACGCTTCTGAGCTCTAGAATTGTTACTAAGTGGCGGGTTACTGTTATAGGTATGTTACGGAGGTTGGCACGCGTTGGACAACGATTCTGCTACGTTATGTATTAGCGTGATGATTTTTAGTAATTGTTATTTTTTCAACATCATCATAAAGGCGAGCAGAGCTCTAGGATTAATGATGGTTTTTGTAGCGACATCTTCTGTAGCCGCACTAAAACTACAAGAAGACGAACAGCGCCATCTAGCGGCTAGCATCCCAACTAACCTGTATCGCGCAATACAAGTTCACAAACCAATTCGAACATATACAAGTTCTGAATATCAACAAATGGCCGTCGGTCGCTGCACACCACCTTGCCCAGCAGAGAAGATCTAAATGTTCTGTGGAGGAACACCACCAACAGCCCGTATAACATCCACTGATGAACATGGGCCTCCTCCTGGGGAGGGTATTTGCCATAGTCACCACGCTTGGCAGGCGGGTTGGTGACCGCAGTATAATGTTGTACCACACAAGGAAACGCTGCTGCCCGTTACTTGATATACGATTATTATAGATGATGTTATAACAATCGGGACCTACGGCTTAACGTGCTTTCCGAGACACGGAGGGTAGTCCCTCAAACAACCAGACCCGAAAACAAATCATAGAATTTACACAAAGATTTCCTGTCCGGCGTTGGGATCTAATCCACGACGCTTCGGAGGTTGTCGTTTTCTTCGTTTTTTTTATTAGTATTACCAAATTTCATCTGAATCCATTAAGATCCAATTTTAAAATTAATCAATTATTACACAGCTAAATATCATGTATAATGATTATTACCAAATTTCATTTCAATCCGTTAAGCAATTTCAGCATCAATGAGTAACAAATATGCATACTGAAATACTTTTGAATGTATAATTAGTATAATTTGGATCGCTGCCCGGCCCGACTGCGCCAAATAGTTTTAGGTTACTATCTAAGGTGACTGCCACTTCCTCTCGTTCCCCCCTCGTCCTCCTGACCCTTAGTTTGCAAAGAACCATCCGATGCCCTCGTAGACTCGAAGTCCGAGAGGCCCGCGAACTGTAAAGTAGAGCGAAAGTTCCACAAAACTCCCCTAAAATACTAAAAGTCACAATCCCTCAATTTCATTGCCAGCGACCACAGCGGTCCAAGCCCCACAGGGGGCGCCCTCTTGCGCAGGTTGCTTAGTTTGTAGTTTTTTAAACCATTAGCAAAGTCATAGGAGCTAACTACATAATATGTCCGTCCGAAAAAACAAACCATTATTTGTATTTTTTAATTAAATATTTAAAAATACAACCAATGGCCAAGTATAACTCATTCACAGTGCAAAAACGTATGTTGCAAATAATATATTTAAAAATAGAACTGACGTACAATTATATAAATTATCCGACAATACAATAAAATCTTCTCAACACAACAATCAAAATATTAAAATCTGATAAAACTAAAGCTATTTTTTATAATAACAATTTAAAAATAGAACCGACGATCATTTTTGAATAATACGACAATAACACAAAAACATTTTACTTTTTTTTTTAATTTAAAAATAGAACCAACGTTCTATTCTTAACATCTTACATAATTCTAAACCTATTTTTTTAAATCATACATCATACATTTAAAAATAGAATCGACGACGACAATCTATGAGATTGTAATACGAATTACAATATCCTTTTTTTTTAATTAACTTTTTAAATATAGTACTGACCGTTTCAATTCTCCAATAAAAACTTTCCATTTTTTTTTTTTTTTAAATAGAACCATTTGTTCAAGTATCAAACCACACCGGTCGCAGTACACCAACGGAATTCAGTACTAGATAGGTCGGTCTACGGAAGTGCGGGCGAAACTGTGCGTTTTGTAATCATTTACTAAAGAGTTTGTGAACGCCCGTGTGGCGACGGGGGTGTTACGTGGTGTACTTCAATAGATACAAAATTTTATTGCAAACAAATATTATATACGATAGAGATCGATTTGCGGAAAACGGTACTATCATTTATCTAGGCTGGAGCTCTGCTCGCCTTTATGCCCGGTGAAGTAGCAAAACTCCGTAGCGTAGCGGTATTTGGCTCGCTTTACATCTCGGAGATCGTGGGTTCGATCCCCACGCCGGACAAGAAATCTTTGTGTAAATTCTAAGATTTCTTTCCGGTTCTGCATGTATGAGGGACTACCCTCCGTGCCTCGGAAAGAACGTTAAGCCGTTGGTCCCGATTGTTATAACACCATCTATAATAATCGTATATCAAGGAACGGGCAGCAGCGTTTGCTGCGGTCACCAACCCGCCTGCCAAGGGTGGTGACTATGGCGAAACCCTCCCTCGGGAGGAAGCCCATGTTCAGCAGTGGTCGTTATACGGACTGATGATGAGGAATCCTAGCGCTGATTGTTTTGAGTTAGAATAGCCAAATACCGCTACGCTACGGAGGTTAAAAGGATGTATAAAAACATTTTAATGTAATATAAATACAGAATGCTTACTTATATTTAATCAAATCACGTACCAATAATAAACTAGTTATAAATTATTATTAATATACACGTTAAACCTTGAAAACCACTTAAAGTGATCCAGCCCTGAATTCACTCGCTTATTAAACTCAATTTTTTAAGTCCTTCAAACTGTTTAAAATCAGCATACAATGATCCTACTAATATTATAAACGCGAAAGTTTGTAAGTATGGATGGACGGAATCAGCTGAAATTTTGCATAGGGATAGGTTATATGCTGAATTAACATATAGACAAAAACTCACGCTCTGACCCACTGGAGCAGAGTAACGCGGGTAATACCGCGGGGCGCAGCTGGTAAAATGTATAAAAAAGGACTGCTAATACAACTAGAGTTTGTTTGTTCGAACGTGCTAATCTGAGGAACGACTGGTCCGATTTTACAAATTATTTCAGTGTTAGAGCTATGAGAGCTGAAACTGCTATGAGAGTGAAACCGCGATAGTTATAAATAATATACTAATATATATAATATAGGAAAGATTTGTATGTTTGTAATAAATAAACTCAAAAACTTCAACATTATAAAGCTCCATTCACCCTGAGTGACATAGTCTATATTTAATTATGAAGTTCCCACGGGAACTGTAGTTACGCGGGTGAAACCGCGCGCTAGGATCTAGTCTATACTAATATTATAAACAGGAAAGATTTGTATGTAAGTATGTTTGTAACAAATTGGCTCAAAAAGTACTGGACCGATTTTTAAAATTCCTTCACCGATTGAATGCTACATTATCACTGATTAATATTGGCTATATTTAATTATGAGATTCCAACGGGAACGGGGATCTAGAAAATAATATAGAAACAAAAAAAACCTCTCGCAAGTATCAAACACAATCGTTCGCAGTACATCGGAATGTGACGTCGTGCTTACGAAACGCAAATGCAGCGGAAGCGGGGCGCTACTGCACTTTATATATTTATAATTAATAATAATAATAATCATCATACATTTATTTTATGACAGACAAATACTGACATGTTTGAACTTAAATTAGTCATTAAACAAGACTGCTAGCTTGCATCATCCCATTGCTGGGCAAAGGCCTCTTCCCAAGACTTCCAGCTCTTTCGATCCAGGGCTAAAGTAGGCCACTTGTCATTTGTTTTGTCCAGCTCGTCGTAAGAAAATGTTCTTATGTTCTTTTATTTATCTCATTTCTTGTCTTTAAATAAAAATATTCATTATAAGAAATTAATCATTAGTATGTATTTACATAAAGTATCACAAATGTTTACTTGATTTCATATAAGAACATCCAAGAATAACTTTCAAGTAAGTACATATCTTTGCATGTATACATTTATTGTACTAGCCGAGTTTTTGCTGTCTACTAGTATTCTTGTTAACCCCTCGTGCTAAGCTAAAATGCTTGTGATACCAGTGGGTTCAAGTCGGTAATGCAATGGGTGGGGTTCGAACCGGCAACCTTAAGATCACAAAACCATTGGGCTACGGCCGCTTTACTACAGAACTTAAATCTCATAAACACAATTAGTGTACAACTTCACAGGTAAGTGTATGTATGATTGTATGTATGTATGTATGTACTATACTGAATAATAAAATTAACAAAACACATTAGCACACTTATGCAGCAACGTCGCTCTAAGTAAAGCAAGGACTTAGGGCTGTCAAACATCTTGATATTTATTAATTTAAAATTTTATTTTAAAAATGTTTTTTTTTTATTAGTGTATATAAATTATATGAATGTGCTTATTGTAATAAAAATTGCAAGCAACGAAAATTGGCTAAACATCAGTTAAAAGTATACGCGGGTCTCAATCGCGATACAATTTTAAGGCAAATCATAACCTTTTTGATAATAATCCGACGTTTCGTCACAGTCGACAGTCGACAGTCGTGGTCACGGATAGACTGATGAGAGTCAGCAACGGCGTCTTCGAATGTTGCTGACACTCAACAGTTTAAAAACAGTCATCAATATTTTTTCAAGTGTATAAGTAATAAAGTAGGTATTATCTATAATAATATTAAAAAGAGGAAAGATTTGACTGTTTTGTTTGTTCGCATTGAGTTGGCATTGCTCTCTGTCTTCAATAAGTCCTGTTAAACCCCATTGGGTTAGTTTTCAACCACCCGAAACCTCGTCAGTTTATCACCTAACTAGAAAGTTGACCAACTTACGATTCTTATTATTTTCCGGTGACATAATTATATTTCTATTGAAATATGAAATATAAGCGAAATAAAAATTCAGTTTCTTAATAACCTTATTAATTAGATATTAAAATCAATTGACAACATGAATAATAAAAAAAAATCAATAAAACAAGTAATAATAATAATTATTGTCAACGCGACAACCCTGACCGAAGTTGAGCGCCCAATATTTTTTCACAGTCGGAAAAACAATGCAATGGAGTGGTGTTCATATTTTATTTTTTGTAATTTTCTTCTTTTTTTATTTTATTCGTTGCTACTTAAAGTTATTCGCGCTTGTTTACTAAGTTCGTTTGTTACGTTAATGTTGTTGTTTTTTTATACTAGTTTTAGTACTTAAGAGTAATTATATTGGTAATAGTATGTGGTGCTTTGAATATATTTTTAAACTACTCACTACCGATGTGACTCACTACCCACTCGTAACACAAGCATTTTAGCTTAGCACGAGGAGTTAAAAAGAATACTAGTACACTGCGAGTAAAATTTAAACAAAAAGGGTTTTAATATCTCGCTTCAGTCCGCAGAAGCAGATTTACGGTTTTGATACGGATTGACCGATATTGATGAAATTTTAGTTTAACTTCCATATGCAATGCAAATCTATACTTAACAATAAAGCTAGAGTTTGTTTGTGTACTTGAACGCGCTAATCTCATAAACTACTGGTCGTGGTAGTATCGAGGAAGGCTATATTTAATTATTAAGTTCCTACGGGAACAGTACTAATGTCAATCTCTCAATCTCATCGCCAGCGACCGCCCTGAGCCGAGGTCCAAGTCCCACAGGGGACGCCCTCTTGCGCAGGTTGCTAAGTTTTTAAACCATTAATTAAGGCTGGAGCTCTGCTCGCCTTTATGCCCGGTGAAGTAGCAAAAGCCTCGTGGCTAAATATGTATGTCCATCTCAAAAAAAAAATCCTACGGTAACGGGTACTTCACTAAATATAAACAAACCTAAGATTACATAACTCGGACTATAATACATGTAAATGTATTATAATACTTACTAATATTCATGGGAATCGCTTGATGATTATAAATCAAAGAAAAACTTAACTCAATTAAGTGACCGGTTCAATAAATTAATTATTAATGAGATTCGTCAATGGAAGACAATAGGCTAGTTGACACTTTTTTGAAATTATTTTTATATGGTCACAAATGGTTTAACTAGATAAAGAAAAAAATATGGCATTTAATTGAGATCTAGAAAGCACTAAAATAAATATTTTAAAATTGGTCATTTACAGATGAAAACGATTTCAGCCATGTTGATCTATACATTATCTGTGTTCGAGATCGATGACGTCATGACTCAGAAAGTGTAATAGTGAAGGATCGCGTTCATGTTTTTTAACAAGATGTATGACGTCACAAAATGGCTGATAGCGTTTTCGTATATTAAGGTTCCATATGACAAATATTTCATTTAACATAAGCTTAAAATAAAATATTTTCCAAATACAAAATTTAAAAAAAAGAAATCTAACCAGACCACTCCACGGTCGGGCCGAACATCTCGCATCTCTTTCCAACATCAAGGGCTTAAGTAGCGTTTATGTAAGTAGCTGGGACTAGCACTTTGTTTTTTTTTTTCGTTGTTTTTTTTTTTCATCATTTTGTTTAATAAAGTGAACAGTTATATAAAAAGCACCTATTGTGATAGGTTTTTGTCATATTTATAGTGTAGCCGGCTTAGAATAGACCACCCTATATCTCGCTATAAGCCACGAGGCTTTTGCTACTTCACCGGGCATAAAGGCGAGCAGTGCTCCAGCCTAGATAAACACTACAAACTAAGCAAACTGCGCAATAGGACGCCCCCTGTGGGGCTTGGACCTCGGCTCAGGGCGGCCGCTGACGGGGAGATTGAGGGATTACGAATTTTAGATATTTAAGGGAGTCGTGTGGTGTCCGGCATAGAATAGACCAGTCCATATCTTCCCATGGGTGTCGTAAGTCGACTGCGGGACATCCAGCTGATGGATGGGCAGCAGCATCTATCAGCTCAAGGATACTCACCATCTTACTGCGATCACCAACCCGCCTGGAGGAGGAGGCTTCTTTTTCGGATATATAGCCACGAGGCTTTTGCTACTTTATTGGGCATAAAGGCGAGCAGAGATAAACACTACAAACTAAGCAACCTGCGCAAGAGGGCGTCCCCTGTGGGACCTAGACCTCGGCTCAGGGCGGTCGCTGACGACGGGGAGATTGAGGGATTATGGCTTCGCCGGATCGTCTCAGTCTGGGCGTATTGGATCCGGCGGTAGCATTAAAGCTATCCGCCTGCTTAGGATCCTCAGCATTGGACGTTATAAGCTGATGATGCTGAAGAGATTGATATAAGTTGAAAAGGGTTTTTCCCAAGCCCTATTATTAAGTACTAGCTACGCTCACTCTGCTGCAGTGGGCCGGAGCGTGATATTTTGTAGCCTATATATTAATCCAGCGTATAACCAATCCCGGTGCAAAATTTCAGCCACTCTGCTCCAGTGGGTCGGAGCGAGATATTTTGTAGCCTATATATTAATCCAGCGTATAACCAATCCCGGTGCAAAATTTCAGCCACTCTGCTCCAGTGGGTCGGAGCGAGATATTTTGTAGCCTATATATTAATCCAGCGTATAACCAATCCCGGTGCAAAACATTAGCCACTCTGCTCCAGTGCGTCGGAGCGAGATATTTTGTAGCCTATATATTAATCCAGCATATAACCTATCCGCGTACAAAATTTCAGCCAAATCCGTTCAGTAGTTTTTACGTGAAAGAGTAACAAACATCCATCCATACTTACAAACTTTCGCGTTTATAATATTAGTAATAGGATATTGTAAGTCTGTATGAGTGCTTGTTATCAGTAACTGCGTTATCAGCTAGGCGCAGTAGGCCAGCCGATAAGTTTTATAGTTTTAACTATGGGTTTTGTACAGAAATATACTTATATCTATATCACTACATAGTATAAAACAAAGTCGCTTTCTCTGTCCCTATGTATGCTTAAATCTTTAAAACTACGCAACGGATTTTGATGCGGTATTTTTTAATAGATAGAGTGATTCATGAGGTAGGTTTATATGTATGATACATCAGCATTGTACCCGTGCGGAGTTATGTATATGTATATATATGTCGCTAGTTATGTATATATTATTAAAATTTTATTAACATTGTTTAATATTACTTGCTAACTCCCGTTCCCGTGGGAACTTCATAATTAAATAAAGCCTATATTAATCAGTGATAATGTAGCATTCGAATGGTGTAAGAATTTTTAAAATCGGTCCAGTACTTTTTGAGCCAATTCGTTACAAACATACTTACATACAAATCTTTCCTCTTAATAATATTCATTATTAAACATAGCCTATGTCATCCGGGGATAGTGTAGCTTTCCAACGGTGAAAGAATTTTTCAAATCGGTGCAGTTGTTTCGGAGCCTATTCAATACAAACAATCAAATCTTTCCTCTATATAATAAAAATTTTTAATAGGTACTAGGTATAGATTGTTGACAAGTTTTATCAAAATCGGTCGAGCCGTTTTGGAAACAAACAAACGGACATAACTATTATCTAGTTAAGTAACGTTATTTATATAAATCTATATTATTAATAATTCGACTCAAAAAAAAAACCTTGTCATATTTCATCTAAATCAGTTCAGCATTATAAGCGTAAAAGACAACCATCCTAACATGCTGACAAACATTTAGATAAAAAAAGTAGTAAAAACTTATAAAATAAAAATAAATTTAAAATCACGAGTGAACCCTGTAAGCAAAGTTGTAGCGAAACAGAGAAATTACCTCGATTGTATATTGATATTTATGCGGCGGAGTCGCCAAGCGTTGTAGCTCGGAAAAACATACCTACGTATTTCATTATGTTGAAAATTTGCTTCACGCCGCAGTTTAACCCGAGTAACTCCGCTCCAGTAGGTAGGAGCGTGATGTTTAGTAGCATATATGTAAATTTAGCGTATAAGCTATCTCCGTGCAAACTTTCAGCTAAATCCGTTCAGTAGTTTTTGCGTGAAAGTGTAACAAACCTCCATCCATCCACATATACCAACTTTCGCGTTTATAGCGACAATATTAGTAAGGAATTAAATTAATGGTTTTTATTTAGATGGGAGATATCTATCTATATATACAAAATAACATGTCGTGACTGACTTTCATCAACACCGAGGCAAAACTACTGAAGCAAGACACGTCACTAAGCGATTGTATTGTAAAATTTACCCCCTAAGGGGTGAAAAAGGGGGGCATTTGAACTTTATAATTATAAAGTTCCTACGGGAAGTATTGTAAATTGTGTGTAATGTTTTTATTTGGAAATGAATGATATATATATATTTTTTTTTGTCCGAGGGAAATGCATTGACGCATTCCCACCGCCGCACATAGGGGTATTTTGTCAATTTAGGCGGCCAATATTATTTTGTTTCTTTTTATATATTAAATTTGGTTTTTATATCTTTCATTAGTTGTAAAATCTTTTAGGAGTGCATAGATTAAAAAAAAATGAAATTATGAACAGTATGTATTTAAAAAGAAAAACAAAACAAGTATAAAAACCACAAATTATTAAAATCTTATCAAAGCTCTTCGTCAGTCATTTCCTCCGCAGATTCCTCTGAAGAACTTCCGCAGTTGGTATTGGGCTCAGCAGAAAGAAGCATTTCTATTGCTTCTTTGCTATGCGGCATTGATCTTTTATTTGGTTTCGGCCTTATACTCGTAATCAGAGGATCAGAGCTGAGCAATAATCTATTCAGTACATCTAAATTACACTGCTCTGTAGAGAATTTTCTAGCAAAATTGATGCGGTACAAACGGAAGTGCTTGTTCCGCGCCTCTGCTGCTTCTTCGGACATCAATCCTATAGGCAACAGTGCTTTCTCCATGACCGTTGCACCATGGATTAATATCTTGTGCATTGTGGGTGTCATTGGATGCCAGGGGTATAACTCCACATACATTTTGGCGGTATCATAGCCGTAAACAGCAAATTTTTTTAAATCAGCTATATGGCCGCTAGTGATTACCTCCAAAATCACTTTTATCCGTATAATAAAATTGTAGTCGACACCGGTAATTTCAGCTGCCATCTCTGGATCAGCGAAAAATCTCCTGCTGGTGTTACCATCGTTGGTGTTGCCGAATCCAGCTTTTGGAACATCAACGATCAAGCCCGTTTTCTCTCGGAATTTCGCCTGTATTTCTGCCTTTTTCTGCTTAACAATTTCTTTGTCACTTTCCGATCTTAACTGCCACTTTTGCACGGGAATTTTGTATGACAAATGGAGAATACTCTCGAATAACCGTATTCTAGCGTGCAGTACCGATAGGCCAAACTGCAATGCTTCTGTGTCTACAGTATTTTTGACATTAAGATCATTGAACTGCTTTGAAGTAGCACCACAAATGTAGCATCTCATAGTTGAGGTAGTTGAAGTAGCAGCATTGCATACTTTGGCATCGACCATAGTCAGCGATAATACATGTTTCATAGAAATAGAGGTCTCTCCAAGTACAAATTCGCTATTTATCAAATTATTTATAGCGTCTTCTATGTAAGCGATTTCAGACTTTGTGATATCCACTGTTTCTTTCAAAAATCTAATCCTCATTGGTCGACAGTATCGTGGCGAAGAGGGAGTTGGGTTTTGCCACAGAACTTTTTTGTTTATTCTAGAAAACAATTGTAGTGGAACAAAACAACTTTGAAAAATACTGCTATCAAATGAGTCTTCATCTTGCCTTTTTTGTTTAAATTGCGCTTGTTGAGACCCATCACATCCCCACTTTGAAATCAGCGTCAATGATTTCCGCTCTTCTTCAGTTAATTCAACTAGTATATCCTGCAGATATGTAGACAAACGTTTAGCTGTGTGATCCAATAAATGTTGCAAGTTAATTTCAGCACATGTTTCAGTTACCCGATAGGATTCTTTTCTCGGATAACAAGTTTTTTTCCATTGCTGTAATATGGTGTAACTTGGGTAATACTTCTTGTTAGTACTCTTTATTATTTCATATTGTCGTCTTGAGAGGTCGGCTTCCACGAACATTGAGAGGGCGGCCATTGGATCTAGTTGTGACGCTTTTTCGAGCTTTGATTTTTTGTATGCTTCCTGGTATGCTTGGGCTGTCTGCGGAGAGTTTGTTATGTCTTTGAGAATACTCGACGCAATTCGCTTTCCAGAACTTTGAAGGGACGTTTGAGCAGCACACATTACCATATCTTTTTCAACAGCACTGCGCACTTCCATTGTCTTTCTGCGTTTGCTCCTTTCACTGGATTCTTGAAATGATTTTGTTGGTCGACCAGAAGAACGCCGTTTTATCATTACTATTTCGAATGTCCCTTCTAACCATTTTTCGTTTTTTTTAAGGAAAAGTTTCTCTTTCTTGTGCGCTCCTGTCCACCTTTTTTTAAACTGGGACTTTAAATAAGAGAACTTATGCTGAACTTCCTTCATTTGCTCTTTACAATATTCATCTTGCGATAAAATATATCTCTCAATATAACTCAACTTTTCGTCAAAATTTGGCAACTCTTGCTCTTGCATTTTGTCAAAAAGAAATCTACGCGTTATTACTCGAGCCCCTGAGTTACCCGCGGATCCTGAAACGAAACAAAAAACCGTTTAAAGTAAATTAAAATAAAAAATTAAATCACGTGGTTTTTTAATGTCGCCTTTGAAACCCCAAGAATGTCAACTTCACGGGAGATCACGGTCAGTGTTGATTTGATAACTGAGTACAAACACTCTTCTTTCATTTGCAATCTACTAAACAGCTGGGACGCATCCTGAAGTATAACAAAAACCTTTTTGAAAATAAAAAAAGGGGTAATTTGACAATAATTTTGAGTACTGTTTCGAACCTCAAAAACATTATGAGTTATTCGAAAAAATTACATAAAACTAATATATTATAATGTGTTCTTACCTGATGTACTCGAATCCATCACAGTTTTATTTAAAGCAAATCCAGAACAAAAAATATTCACTGTTTAAATTACTGTTTTTCACAATTTGCCAAAATGGATAGGTGTACTTAGCAGAACGATCGCATTCCGACTGAGACACCGGCGCGGGCGCATACAAATGGGTATCAGGAAGGGTCGGCTATTGTTCTATGTCTATTCAACATTGTCATGTAACACTTTTTTTCTACCTGAGACAAGTTTTAAGAAATCGATTTATGGCCGCCTAAATTGCTAGAATATTCGCGCGCTGGCGGTGGGATATGTGAGACTCGCCCTCTCCATAGCGTGGTATGCTTAACTCATACCACGAGGAGAGGACCCCACACCACTAAAACCTCCCGGACACTCCTTCGATCCGCCGTTGGCGTGAGCCGGGTACGCATGAGCATTCCGGCCCCCCAACGGCACCCGCGACCTGGTACCGCGCGATCTCCAGGTCATAATCGTACCTAATCCCTGTTGTCTGTCAAAAAAAGTAGGTACTCGTAACTTGGTAAATACGTTAAGCTGCTGATACTGCGCCATACACCACACCGGCAATGTCAGCAAAACTATTGAATTTTAAGAGTAAAGTATAGAGAGCATATATTTGTTTGCACGCAGACTTTACCCTATACTCAATCGTGAGGATCTCCTTCATGTGTCATTCGACATGTTAAACCTACATTTAAAAATATAAATATCTTTAGTAAATTAACATTTTAATTTCTAAAATAAATTCTTTACGATTTGCACAATGAATCATATTACTTATTATAAATTATGTATAAAATACAAACTAATCAAAATACATGAATAAATAACTAACTTAAGGACAAATAAAGGACGTTATGTCACTGTACGCTGCCGTGTGGTCTCCGGCTTAGAATAGACCACCCCATGTCTCCCCATGGGTGTCGTAAAAGTCGACTAAGGGACATATGGCTGAAGGATGGGCAGCAGCATCTATTAGCTCAAGGTTTACATCTTACTGCGATCACCGATCCGTCTGCCAAGCGTGGTGATTATGGCAATATCCCTCAACGATCCTGGCTTGCCAAGGTATTTTAAGAGGAGGCCCATGTTCAACAGTGGACGTAAACGGGCTGTGGATGATGATGTCGCTGTACATATAATATTAATACAGTAGGTTATCAGTTTTGAAAGAGATTTTTTTTTCTATTCTATATCTATACTAATATTATTAAGAGGAACGATTTGATTGTTTGTATTGAATAGGCTCCGAAACTCCTGGACCGATTTGAAATATTCTTTCACCGTTGGAAAGCTACACTATCCCCGGATGACATAGGCTATATTTAATTATGAAATTTCCACGGGAGTTACGCGGGAAGCTAGTAAAGCAAAGAGGAAAAGTTTGTACATTTTTATGTTTGTTTCGAATAAACTCAAAAACGAATTCAGAATTTCGATAAAAAAAATATTTTAACCGCTACTTACATGGTACGGTAAAATAATGAATTGTGAATGACACGTAATATAAAATTATGAATTAAACATCATGGTTCAATGTATGATAAGTGCCCTAATCGCATCATTCGACGTAGGTAGGTATGACGTGGTAAAATAATAACAATCCAAATATCTAAATCCTGCATTCGCGACATGTGGTCTTATCTATCGCAATTGATATCCTACGCTAATTTCAATAGATAACCAAAATTATCATTATTAAACCTTTACGAAGTCAAATCTATTTACCAATAACACTGGGTATTTAATACCACAAAAGCACGATAAATTTTGGATAAAAATATATAGTTAGCCGCGTGGCTTTTACTGGACATAAATGGGAACACACCTCCTAAACCTAATTAAACGGATTGACACAAGTAGACACACAACTAGTCACAAGAGGGCGTCCCCAGTGGAACTTGGACCTCGGCTTAGGGCAGTTGCTGGCGGGAATTTTGAGGAAAGATGGCGTATTGAATTAAAGATCGTCCGAAAAAAATGTCCTGCATTGCAGAATGATGCAGAAGGTGGAATTCGAACCCAGAACACTAGGACTTACGAGCAACTACCGTCACCAACAGAGCCGCGGGTGCAGTGCACATAAATGAAAAAAAAAAAAAAACAAAATGAAAAATTTACAAAACAGTATCAAACATAACGCATCCATTTATCGAATTAACAATACCGAGCTGCAACGCTTCGCCGTCCACCGTTCCATGTTTAATATACGCACACATGGCCAACTAATTTTACGGTCACACAAATTAGTACAAAGAAATCTCGACCTTAATTCCACATCGTAACCGTGAGAATCGCATATCAAAGGTTAGTACGAATACCGGTTTAGAGAAAATTTGACTTTACCGTGTACTAAATAACGTTCAAAGTTCTCTGTTTGTTAATGGGATTACGTCATAATGTTTTCGATATGAGTAGGGTTACCAGTAGTTTTAACGTTTGGTGCACTTTTTTTTTGTGTAATCGATGAATGTTTTTTTTTGTTTTTGTTTTGTCGAATATAACAAAGATGATAAGAGGGTTATGGTTTTAGTAGTGTAGTTGTTGTACGTTGAACTATTTATGTATTTAAATTAAGGGTATTGGTGACTCATTGGTTACGGTAGTTGGTATTGAGATGTGGTGTTCTAGGTTCGATTCCGACCCAAGACAATAGCTTTTTATGAGTGATGACTAGTTGTTGGGTCTGGTTGTGGATTTTGTACGGGCTGATGATGATGATGACAAACACTTTCACTATCATAAAAAAAGAGTAGGTATTGCATTAGTTATTAGGTAAATGTCGATTTTTATGTTATTATTCTACTTTTGAAAGCAAGCAAACAGCCTTACAAGTATCTATAATAATATATAAAGCTGATGAGTTTGTTTGTTAGCATGAACGCGCTAATCTCAGGAACTAAAAAGAAAGAAAGAAAATACATTTATTTATAGCACTTACAAAAATAAAAAAATACAATTTTTACTACATTATATGAACCATAAATGGGCTTCCGCAAGCAACTTTAATAATCTAAAAGTTAATTGCGGTAGCGCTGGTTTTCTAGCCTGTCCCAGTTTTGACATATTGACGAATGCCATACATCAAATAAAAAATAAAAAAAAGTATAAGACTAATAGCCCATTTATTGAGAAAGGCTATATATTATAATGTAGTTCCCACGAAATCATATTCTTTCTTTTGCTTCCTTTCTTTCCTGTGAGACTTATCCGGCCCCGCTGAATGGTGAGCGCACGCCAACACAATTATAAATAGATCGGTTACCACTTAGCAAGAATACGTGAGTACGCAGCTATGTTTTAATTATGTTATGTATTGATGTTTATTGTTAATAAGAAATTAATAAATGTCGGTGTGACTCATATGCCTACTCTACCCAGTTCCGGTAACTAGTAGCGTGATGTTTTCTAAATATAATCCTTACTAATATTGTGAACGGATTTGGCTGAATAAGATTTTTTTAAATGAGTCCAGCGGTTCCGGAGCCTAAAATATTCAAGTCAAGTCAAATAGTCAAGGTTGAACGAGGAGCTGGTATCTGAGTTAGGCATAAAACTACCAGTATTACAGATCACCAGGTAGACACCGCGTGAAAGGGCTATAGGCAGTGAAACTAACTGTTTTCTATTTATTTCACAAACTCATTATAAACGCTAACATATATTTTATGATGTTAGCATTCGATTTTGAACTAGAACGTTAAACATGGTTAAAGATGGACACAATAACCATGTCATTCGGTAGCTCAATTGACATAATATTATAACAAAAGTTTAAAAAGGTGATTAAACTTAATTTCAACGTTAATCTTTCTTTCAAAGACTGTATGTGACAGTTATCAATAATAACAATATTTAATATGTATATCAATATATCAATAACTAATTAAACGCTTGGTCCTGAATTACTGACTGACAGATCAAAATACAGAATAAAACGCTGATCATAGACACCTGAAACTTGAAGGATGTATTCTCAGTATAATGTAAATATCCGAAATGAAAGGATTGGCAAGACGGATATGGAGAAAACGAAATCTATGCGGATGAAGCCTGGAGCAACAGCTGGTTATATATACTAGGTAATCCAGTGATCGAAATTGGAACATTTTTTTTTTTATTGCTTTCTGCACTCCTTCTCTAAATATAAACTATAAGTGGGCGACATTTTCGTAAAACTGCGTATAAAGTTTTTACTTCACGTATAAGCTAAGTATATATATAGATAACTAGCGACCCACCCCGGCTTCGCATGGGTGCAATACTGATGTACCTATCATACATATAAACCATCCCCTTAAATCACTCTCTCCATTAAAAAAACCGCATCAAAATCCGTTGCGTAGTTTTAAAGATCTAATCATACATAGAGACAGTGGGATGCGACTTTGTTTTATACTATGTAGTGATAGTACCTAAACACAGAAATCCCAAAACATTAAAAAATCATGGTATCCCAACTAAGTTAAAAACAGAATCGTGATCAGAATTCAATATTTTTGTGTTTGAGTAAAATCAACTTTATCTCTAGAGAATTAAAGTAGAAAATTACTTTGAAACCAATCTTTGATATTCCAAATTCAACTTTGTGACGTTAGGATTTAAGTAGAGAATTTACAATGGACATAATATAAGTGAATGTTTATTTGAATTTCAACTTTATTATCATATAGAAAAGGTTTCATATTCTTTGAATATCTTTGTTTATATAAAATTGTGTCGTAAGAAGATCAATTAAACCAAGGTTTTCTTTTTTTTATTTCATTTAATTATATTTTTATTGATACATGTAATTATTAAAGTGATTGTTGTCTAAAATCTATATGTTTGTTTGTCTGTCCTTACTTCTAAGACCGGACTTGTGATCTTGAGGTCGCCGGTTCGAACCCCACCCATTGCACTACCGACGTGAACCCACTCGTAACACAAGCATTTTAGCTTAGCACGAGGGGTTAACAACAATACTAGTAGACTGCAAAAACTATGCTAGTAATATTAAAAAAAAAAAAAATGCTATGCTAGTATTATAAAAGGAAAGATTTGTTTGTTTGTATTGAATAGGCTCCGAAACTACTGGACCGATTCGAAAAATTCTTTCACCGTTGGAAAGCTACACTATCCCCGGATGACATAGGCTATATTTAATTATGATGTTTCCACGGGAACAGGAGTTACGCGGGTGAAACTACTAATGCGAAAATTTGTGTGTGGATGTATGTATGTTTGTTACTTTCACGCAAAAAAACTACTCAATAGATCTGACTGAAAGTTTGCACGCGAGTTTATAAGCCTGCTACATAATAGGCTACAAAATATCACGCTCCGACCCACTGGAGCAGAGTGACGCGGGTAAAACGAACGGACGCACCTATTATAGGATAGGATATAGTCTTCCTCGATAAATGAGCTATCTAACACTGAAATAATTTTTAAAATCGGACCAGTAGTTTCTGAGATTAGCGCGTTCAATCAAAACAAACTCTTCACCTTTATATATCAGTAAGTTTATAGAGTAGGTATATATAAATATATAATATGTTAGTGTATAGTGATACATAAGTCGGTACTTATCTAGTCGAGTGGGAGAAGTAGCGACAGAACAAAAATCATATCTAACACTAATATATTAAGTTGAAGAGTTTCATTTTTTTTTCGGACGGACATATTTAGTTAGCCTTGAGGCTTTTGCTACTTCACTGGGCATAAAAGCGAGCAGAGCTCAGTTTGCTAAGAACCTTCCGATGCTCTCGTAGACCCGAAGTCCGAGAGGCCCGCGAACTGTAAATTAGAGCGACAGTTGCACAAAACTCCCCTAAAATACTAAAAGACATAATAATCCCTCAATCTCCCCGTCAGCGACCGCCCTGAGCCAAGGTCCAAATCCCACAGGGGACACCCTCTTGCGCAGGTTGCTTAGTTTGTAGTGTTTAAACCATTTATCTAGGCTGGAGCTCTGCTCGCCTTTATGCCAGGTGAAGTAGCAAAAGCCTCGGGGCTAACAACATATGCGAAAAAAATATGTCCATCCGAAAAAAATAAAATAAAATATTATCATGTTTTTTTGCCAACGCTACTTCCAAGGTTGTCTTTTATACCGAGGGTTCACAGTAAAGTAATAATAATAAAAAACATCGCGGTACAGACAGCAAAATATATTCAATTATAAACTTATATTAAAACTAATATATTTTTTAGATTACTAGCAGAGTTTTTCCAGTCTACTAGTATTCTTGTTAACCCCTCGTGCTAAGCTAAAATGCTCGTGTTACGAGTGGGTTCACGTCGTTAGTGCAATGGGTGGGGATCGAACCGGCGTCCACATGATGCCATTGGGATACGACCTTTTTTATATATTAAAACTTAAAAGTAAAATTGAAGTGTCAGTTGATAATTAAAAAATAACACGTCTTTACTAAATGCATATGAATTTACTAGATTCCCGCGCGCGGTTTCACCCGCGTAACTCCCGTTCCCTTAGAAACTTCATAATTAAATGTAACCTATAGCGTTCTTCAATAAATGGGCTATCGAACACTGAAAGAATTGTTCAAATCGGACCAGTAATTTCCGAGATTAGCGCTTTTTAGCAAAGAACCTCTTCAGCTTTTTTCAATTTCGTTGCTTTCAATAAGAATAATTCAAAATTAAACAGTATTATTTATTAGATTTAGCATTTTTATACGCTTCAGTACCCGTGGAAACCTAGTCGTAAAATATAACTGTAATCTAGCTGTCTAGTAGCGGAAATCACTACATAGTATAAAACAAAGACGCTTTCTCTGTCCCTATATCCCTATGTATGCTTAAATCTTTAAAACTACGCAACGGATTTTGATGCGGTTTTTTTAATAGATAGAGTGATTCAAGAGGAATGTTTATATGTATAATACATCAGCATTGCGCCCGTGCGGAGCCGGGGCGGGTCGCTAGTTAATATATAAAAACTAATATGAGAGGAAAGTTTTGTTTGCATTGAATAGGCTCCGGAACTTATTTTATCACGACATTTTAAGTAGAATAGAATAAAATATCCCCGTCAGCGACCGCCCTGAGCCGAGGTCCGAGTCCCACAGGGGACGCCCTCTTGCGCAGGTTGCTTAGTTTGTAGTGTTTAAACCATTTATCTAGGCTGGAGCTCTGCTCGCCTTTATGCCCGGTGAACTAGCAAAAGCCTCAGGGCTAAAAATGAATAAAACTTTATTCGAAAGATATGGTTGATACAAAGATGTTGGTATAAAAATTATGTTCTTAAGATATCTACCCATAATGGGCATTTACTAGCATACTTTTGCAGTCTACTAGTATTCTAGTTAACCCCTCGTACTAAGCTAAATGCTTGTGTTACGAGTGGGTTCACGTCGGTAGTGCAATGGGTGGGGTTCGAACCGGCGACCTCAAGATCACAAGTCCGACGCCCTAGCCAAGGCCGCTTCAAGATTATTATTACATATTATAAAATAAACTGAAATACATAGGTATCTAATTATATTCTGACAAATTTAATGTAAGTACATACGTTTTACATAGGCTATTTCAGTTTTTTTTTTCGGGAGTGCTTTCGTAGTTAGCCACTAGGCTTTTGCTACTTCACCTGGCATACAGGCGCGCAGAGCTCCAGCCTTAATAAATGGTTTAAAAACTACAAACTAGGCAACCTGCGCAAGAGGGCGCCCCATGTGGGGCTAGGACCTCGGCTCAGGGCGGTCGCTGGCGATGAGATTCAGGGTTTATGACTTTTAGTATTTTAGGGGAGTTTTGTGCAACTGTCGCTCTACTTTAAAGCTCGCGCGCCTCTCGGACTTCAGGTCTACGATGGCATCGGATGGTGGCAATTTCAGAAAGCATAAATGAAAGCCAAGTAATCGTTTGACTATCGCAATATAATATAATACATAATGTAATGTAAGCGGGCGAAACCACGATGGATAGCTAGTTAGATAGAAGATATTTAATTAACAGATTCCTACGGATACTAGAGCTACAAGGTCGAAAACCTACCTATATCACATAACCTTGACTTATGACTTAGGATAAATGATGAGATTTCGACGGGTGCTAGAGATAGCGAATAGAGCGTAAATAATTCATAAACACATTCCCATGCCTGCTGAGTATACGCGTAACGTATTTAGACGAACTTGCATTTAAAGCCGCGTGGCTAAAACATATGTAGTTAAAGCCTCGTGGCTAAAACTATAGTACTTATAACCACGTGGCGTAAACTAACATAATTACACACACGTTTCTAAAATTACATAAATTTTAGCCACAAGGCTTTTGCCTCTTCGCCATGCCATAACGTTTAAACACTCGTTGCTAAAATTACATAGAAAAATAAAATTTTAGCCACAAGGCTTTTGCCTCTTCGCCCTACCATAACGTATCACATAAATAAGCAGGTGACAATTCAATAAACCCTTCTCACAAGCGAATCCGCGATAAAAAGCTAACCTATACGTTATTTAAATGTTGGCATCATTAAAAATATAATCTGTTGGTTGGCAGCCCTGCTCGAGTCACTGGTAAATAATTGCTTAACTGAGAACCTGTGGAGTCGCCTTGTGTTATATGTTTTGCGGAATAAAATCGATAATGGTTTTATTTTTAACTAGCTTCCCGCGCGCGGTTTTACCCGCGATACTCCCGTTCCCGTGGGAACTTTATAATTAAATATAGCCTTTGTCATTCGGAGATAGTGAACCTTTCCAACGGTGAAAGAATTTTTCAGATCGGTCCAGTAGTTTCGGAGCCTTTTCAATACAAACCAACAATCAAATCTTTACTCTTTAAAATATATAAGTATAAGTATAAACTAGTTGACCCGATAGACATCATCGTGTTTTAACTAAAACTCTACATTAAATTGAACTTTCAATATTACGCATGATAGCAGCACGCATTCTGTCAATGTTATGTCAAACGTCATAAGATTACATTAAAAAAGTTAATAATGTCAAAAGCGTGAGCGCTATATTTGAAAATATAATATGGTGGTCAAGTTTTCTTAAATTTTCTATTTTTCCGAATAATTTTCTTATTTTTTTCTTTCATAAGATCCTTTCTCCTGACAATACCGAATACAACAAAAAAAGAATTAGTGAAATTTGTCCATCCGTTCACGTGTGATGCGATGACCAAGGGAAATAGGGATTCATTTTTATTATTATATAGATTATATTCATTGTATGTTGTTACCTGCTTTAGACAGAACAAGCTATTTGACACAATATAGTTAAGACGTTAAGACTAAAATATAATTAAAATAATAACTTAAATACTTCTTTAATTTGAAAATGTATAAAATATGATAATTATAGATAATAATACTAAATACTAAATTATTGTTTTGACTATTTGCAAGTGCCTGTAATAGGTTTACGTAAATAAAAATGATTTTTATGTTTATTTATTTTATAAGATTCAAATACGTAAAAATGATTTTATTTGTTTGGAAACGTCCTATTTTCCCTCTAACGTGGAGTGCGTGACGTGGCGACTAAAACTAAACACAGTAGAAGTTTGTTTAAAAAATTGTAATAATATAACACAATATTTTATCAACAACTTTCTTTTAAGGATTAATAGCTGAGTTCTGAATTATATTGAAATTGTTACGAGTGGGTTCACGTCGGTAGTGCAATGGTTTAGGATCATACCGGCGACAAGGTCACAAGTCGAAGCCCTAGCCATTGCGAATACAAATCTTAGTTATTGTTATTTATAGGGAAATTCATAATGAATAATATAGCCCATATTACTCCTCGACAATGTAGTTTATTAAATATATTTTGAAATCAGTCCTATAGTTCCGAAACTCAATTCAATCAAATCTTTTTTTTTATAATATTAGTATAGATTAGATATGAAAACATATTTTTACTAGGCAAAGTGATAAAATTTTACAAAATGATTTCTCCATGTACGAAATCGTTTTATAAAATTTCATCATTGTCACTCCTTCAATAGTTACTCATGTAATTGTATGAATTAGTATGTAATGTAAGTCTTTAGTTTAAGTATAATAATGGCATAAACATCATACATTCAAATATATTAATAGATTACAGATAATTAATGTCATACTATAATATTATAAAGAGGAAAGATTTGATTGTTTGTATTGAAAATGCTCCGAAACTACTGGACCGATTTGAAAATTTCTTTCACCGTTGGAAAGCTACACTATTCCCGGATGGCATAGGCTATATTTAATTATGAAGTCCCACGGGAACGGGAGTAATGCGGCTGTAACCGCGCGCGGGACATAGTCACTAATATTCTAACATGATTAGCCTAAACATAAGCTTAAATCAATCAGATTAATCAATTTGCGGACTCATTAACTGATCAACATCTTATCAATTAATTTAAGACAACTACATTCCCTACGACTGATAAGTACATTCTAGAATAAATGCGTTAACTATACTTGTTGACACGTACTGACACGTACATATGTTACATGCTATTTTTAAATAATAATAATAAATTTATTTATTTGTTAGAATATTGTTGTTACATAGGTGTTACACAAAATACAATGTCCATAATATTCTGCTGTTTCCAGCGTACAAATATTTCAAAGAATTAAAATTAATAATAAACCATACAATGTCGGGAATTAGGAAAACGTTAACTACTATCAAATACAATATCAGGGGTTATCAATTATAATGTAAGAATTATTAAATACAATTTAAGGGGTTATTAATTATAATGTCAAGAATGATTAAATATAATGTAAGGCTTATTAGTTAAAATGTTATGAATGATTAAATACAATGTCAATGGTTATTAAATAAAATGTCACTAATGATTAAATATAATGAAGAGAAAAAAACAATATAATGTCATAGAAATGACATTCCATTCAAATATTGTGAGGTAATTCGTTGTCTAATTTTAATTTTGAATCAAATTTTTCATTTAAAAATTCATTCGTTGAGTAGTAACACTTTTGCAACAGAAAGTTGAATAGTTTATTCTTAAATGTCATAAGGTTAAGACTTTTAAAGACATTAGGTAATTTATTATAAATTTGAATTGCCATACAGTAAACATTATTCGAAAATAGTTTAATTCTTTGTTGTGGTGCACATAATTTGTGGATATTTCGACTTTTCCTTATTACAACATCATTGTGTACTTTAAATAAAGCTAAGTTCTTACGTACAAAGATACAGAGTTCGAATATATATAAAGATGGGAGTGGTAATATTTTTAATTTTTTAAAGATTGGGACACAGCTTTGTAATGGTTGGGCTTTAGTCATTGATCGAATACATTTCTTTTGGGCTCGGAATGCTTTAATAGTATCCACAGAATTTCCCCATATAATGATGCCGTAGCGGAGAACTGATGCTACGTAACCATGATAAGCATAAAGTGCTGCATTGATACCAGCTACGCGAGTTATTCGATTTAAGACAAATACAAATCTTTGCAACTTAGTGCATAATTTGTCAATGTGTACTTTCCAGTTGCAATACTTATCTAATGTTATACCCAAAAAAGTTGCACTTTCAACCTCTTCTACAGCGTTATTTGCATATCTAATTTCCAATTTTTGACGGTTGCTATTGTAAGTTTGGAACTGCATAAGTTTGGTTTTACTAATATTGACATGTAAATTGTTGTCTTTCAGCCATTCTATTATTTTGTTTAACGTGTCATTTATCTCATTTTCGTATTTGTTGATATTGTCATCGGTGAGTTCAATACTAAGAGTTGTATCGTCGGCGTACAGAATGCATGAATATGGGGTTACGTTGGGCAAATCATTGATATATAGCAAGAACAAAAAGGGTCCCAATATACTCCCCTGGGGAACACCACATGAGTTTTGACGATAAGCGGATCTATGTATTTTTTTTTCTGATATTGTATGCCTCGATATTTCTACGCATTGTTGGCGATTATTTAGATAAGATTCTATCCACTGTGATGCGTTTCCTCTAATACCATAACGATTCAGTTTAAAGAGAAGCAGTTTGTGATCTACGAAGTCAAATGCTTTGGACATATCGAGAAATATTGATGCTATTGGCCTTTTCTCATTCAGGCTAGAGGTAATCATTTTAACAAGAGAGAAACATGCAAGGGTTGTTGATTTATTTTTTCTGAAACCGAACTGTTCCTCTTTCAAAATAGAATGTTTTACTATAAAGGAGTGAAGTTTATCGTACATAATTCTTTCAAAAATCTTAGAAATTACGGGTATCAGAGTAATTGGTCGATAGTTATTCATGTCTTTTTTATCTCCTTTTTTGTATAACGGTTTGACTATCGAAAATTTTAGCCTGGCGGGGAATAAACCTTGAAATAATGATAGATTAATTATGTGGGCGAGTGGATGAGATATATATTTAGAGCAACGTTTAAGAATTTTTGTATTGATATCGTCATACCCGGTTGAGTTAGTTGAGTTTAAAGAATTAATTATTTTATATACAGTATCTTCATTAGTTGGAGTCAAGAAAATGGTATCCGATATGTCAGTGATGGTATGTTTGTAGTCAATGTGTGTTTCAGAATTAGGGATATTAGGTTTGTTTGTCATGTTTATAAAAAAGTCATTAAATTTATTTGCAATTATGTCGGCATTAGTGTATGTGCACTGATCATCTATGATCGACGTAATTTCAGCGTTATTATCGATATCTGTACTATTCTTTTTAATAATGTCCCAGGCGGCTTTACATTTATTGTTCGATTGAAGGATGTAACGAGTATTATCAATTTTCTGAGCATGTAATATACATCGTCTCAGTATTCTAGTATAATTTTGGTAGTTTTTTAGGTTTTGATTTTTATTGGAATTTAATAGTCTATATTTTAGGTACATACTTCGTTTCCTGACACAGCATCTTTTTATTCCTTTAGTTATCCATTTATTTTTTGGCGGTTTGTTTGTAATTTTTACTTTTAGTATGGGAAAACAGAGATTATAAAAAAGGGACAGTATATCATGAAAGTGATTGAATGCTATATCAGTATCATCTGACTCGTATATTTCTGAAAAGGAGAGAGACGATATGCATGATATAAACTTTTCTATGTTGTGTTGACTCAAATCTCTTCTCTTTTGAAACCAAAATTGTTTTCTGCGTTTTGCAATATCTACAGACGAATGGAAACATATGGACTGACCGGTCTCATGATCAGATAATGCAAGGGTATGTATTTCAGGCTGTGCATTAGGTATATCGCTTGCGATGAGATCTAAACATGATGATTTTCTTGTGGGTTTAGTAATATGGTTAGAGATGTTATAGTTCTGTAAGATACATTCTAATTCTTTATAATTATTGTTACGCTTTAATGCGTCAATGTTCCAATCTCCACAAAGTATTATTTTATTTTTATTTCGTTTTGTTATTTTTCTTAAAATATCCTCTAGGTTTTTTAAAAACAGACTTAAATTTGAGTTTGGAGTGCGGTAGATACAAATAACAATGACTTTAAGCGTGATAATTTCTATTGCACAATATTCGAAGTCATATATTAAAGGCGGAACCAAGTTAGGTATAGGTTTACATTCAAGATCCTTTTTAACCATTATGCAGGTTCCACCTCGCCGTTGGTGAGGCCTTGAGAAAGATGACACTAGCTTGTAATTTTTTAGTATTAAGTTACCTTCTGATCCTCGTTTTATGAAAGTTTCAGAAAAACATAGAATATCAATGTTTGTACCGTTTGCATGCAGTTCTTGTAAAGTTATTTCTAATAAATCTGTTTTATTTAAGATACCGGCAATATTTTGATGAAATAGTGTACATTTACGTTTAACCTCGAAAAAAAGTGGATTTACTAGCTTCATTAGGGGTCGGTGTAGGCGTAGTAGGTTCACTAGCTTTTAATAGCTGATGGGGGTTCTTTGTTTGTACCTTAAAATAATATGGAATTGTTCCTTTTGTGTGACTACTACTTATGTTTGAGCTCGATGAAGTGCGCGTGTGTTTTAATGTACAAGCTGTGTCCATAATCCTCTTAAAATTAACATTATCAATTTCTATATTTATTTTATAACACAGTGTTTCCTTGAATGTGTAGTTGTAATTATTATGATATATATTCTCAGTTGTATCAATGAACTTACAGTTAGGAAAATTTTGCAAAAATAGTTTTATATATTGATTTAACAAATTAAAATTTAAATAGGGATTATTAATAATATTTATTATAAATACTTGGTTGTTTCTTAGTTTATGAAGGGCTGGAATCAACTCTGATAGATATTTGTACGGGTTTGTGTCATTGCTTCCTAAACCCAATATCACTATATCATCATTATGCAATTTTTTTAAATAATCGTCTAAATTATACAATATTTGTGTACTAGTTGCGTTTGGCTTTGAAATTCCTGACACAGAATACACGTTATTCCACTTATTGGCATCCCTCTGAAACTTTATTTGACTGGCAAAACCTCGAACTTGTTGGTCACCTAAAATAATAATTTTTGGAACACCAATTGTTGTTGAATTTTGCGATCGTTGATGATCACTTTTATTTAGTTGTGTTAATGAAGTGAACGAAGTTTGAGCACATGGGATCTCTATACTGCGTTCTAATGATTGTCCGCTATGTGGATCAAAAACTGATGTTGTAACACTTTGCTCAGAACATCCCAGTGCTGTCGTGGGTATATTGCTTTGGGTTTCTTCTTGTTGGACCAGTGAATGAGTGTGGGCATGAAGTTTTTGCTCACTAGGTGAGCTTTGTATCATGAGCGGAGAGTTTCTAAATGACTCAGTAAGCCGACGCTTGACTTTATGTTTCTGCATGGTTGACTGACGTAAAGTTGTTCGTGGACTTCGGCAGATCTGTTTTAAAATTTCAACTTCCTGAGATAGTTGGTCAATTTGTTTTTTCTGTTCTACATTTTCGAGAATGACATTTTCTAATTCATCCTGCGTAGATTGTAAGTCCGCCTTGAGTTTGCTGATTTCGGAATCCATTTCGTCTCTGCATAATGCTGTAATATGCGAAGAAACGTCTAGTCTTCTACTAAAAGATTCATCCGAATATGACGAGTTAATGGAGGTGCTCATATCCATTTTTTCTAGCGATTTACACTTTTTTAAAGGTCTTCTATGAGTTACATTATCCAGGCCTTCCATCGTTATGCGCCCCCTATAGCAAATTTGTGGAACTAATTAGTGCAATGCAATGGGTACTCAAAGAGGTCTTCCTATTTGTCAGCAGATGTTGTATGTGGTATGTGGTGCCCTCTATTAGCGACGATGTTCAATATCCATGTGGTAGTAAAGCCGAGCAGTGAACAGTGTAAGTAGTTCCGCTATCCAGCAATAGATGTATGTCGTTTCAACAACTGAAGAAAGTGCCCTCTATACGTGATCCGTGTGTTATTATTGACGAGAAGCAGATCACCATACTCAAGTTCTGCCACTCAGCAATAGATGTCGCTTTGCGGATTATCGTAAATCACTGAAGAAAGTAATGCCATCTACTGGTGGCATCTATCGAACTGTCACATCAACGGACGAGATTTTGAATAAAGGCTTTCGCTACTAAGCACTAGAGGCGTTATAATTTTTCACCTTGGTTACAAGTATGTTTTTGTTTATTTTGCCATAGGAATAGCTCCCACAATACTTGTAGTTAGTGTGTAAGGTAATGTTCTTGAAGTCACCACCATTTATGAACAGAAAGTACATACAGATTTCGGTATCCCTGGATAAATCGTGTCGTCACTTTTATCACTATGTTTTTAGTTTATAAGCTCATTCAAGTGAAGATAACACTTCCACAGACATATGAGTTTATTGTTTTCACTTCTATACACTTCTTATAACTTTTATTGAACTAATTATATTTTTAAAGATTAATTAATACGGAACTGACAGAATTGAATGTTTACATTACAGCGCCCTCTCGCGGATCTTACATATGAGTTTACGGATTTACATATGATGAAGCAATTTTTTAATATTTATAATCTTATACTAATAAATAAAGCTGAAGAGTTTGTTTGTTTGCTTGAACGCGCTAATCTCAGGAACTAATGGATTAGAAAAAATATTTCAGTATTAGAAAGCCCATTTATCGAGGAAGGCTATAGATAGGCTATATTTAATTATGAAGTTTTCACGGTAACGGGAATTACATGGGTGAAACCACGCGCGGGGCGCTAGTAATATATACACTTGGCCCGCAAGTTTCCCTACGACATCAATTTATCTACACAAATATTCTTACATTCGCATTGCAATGAAGTTCCCACGGGAACGGGGGTGAAACCGCGCGGGAAGCTAGAACTAATATATAAAGCTGAACAGTTGGTTTTCTTGAATGGGCTAGTATCAGGAACTGCAGGACCGATTTGAAGATTTTTTCAGCTAGAAAAATATTACTACAGTCGAATCACAGTATGTATATTATTAAATCCTCACTAATTAAGATAATTACCGGTATATCATACAAATCATCATCATCATCAGTCCGTATAACGTCCACTGCTGATCATGGGCCTCCTCCTGAGGGAGGGTTTTTGTCATAATCACCACGCTTGGCTGGCAGGTTGGTGACCGCAGTATAATGTTGTACCACAGAAGGACACGCTGCTACCCGTTCCTTGATATACGATTATTATATATGATGTAAAATGCTTTCCGAGGCACGGAGGGTAATCCACCGGATCGAACCCACGACCTCCAAGATTTAAAGCGAATAGTAGTAATAATAAACTACATTTACCTACACTTTTGTGTACGATTGTAAATGCGCTATCAGTTATTTGTTCAGGGTATGAACTCAAAGATAAGATAACACTATACCTAGGGACACTCCAAAAAATAAACGAGTTTTATTATACCTACATAATGAATATGTGTTACTACCTTTTGCCATTGACTTTATTCGCGTGGAACAGTTACTTTAAGCAGGATTTTTTTCCAATAAAAGGTTGACAATGTCCTTTTCCAAGGAGTTTGTCTTAAACTAGCACCCTGCGTGCGGTGTCACCCGCGTAGCTCCCATTCCCATGGGGACTTCGTGATCAAATATAGCCTATGTTACTCAGGGATAATGTAGTATTCTAATGGTGAAAGAATTATTGAAATCTTTCCAGTAGTTTTTGAGTTTATTCGTAACAAACATACATATAAAAATGAAATCTTTTCTCTTTATAATATTAGTATAGAAGTATAAATATAGATTGATTAAAATCCATTCAGTTGTTTAAGAGTAAAAACGTAACAATCAGACAGAGTCTTAACTTTCAAAAGACAAGTTACTCAATTGGTTTTAGTAGGAATTGTACTTTTTACGAATTCATAACAGTTATGGTTAATTTATAATAGATGGAAAAAAACACAAAAACTACCCATCTCTCTTACATTTCAGGGTCACATTGGATATTTCCCCATATCAGAGAGACTATAAAGGAATCGAGAAATACCTTGTAATTAATCAATAACTATAACTATACAGAAATACCCCGGACTTACATGATAGGTGGGACCACGGCCTCTTAAGTTTATAATGATAAAATTTAGTTTACACTCTAAAAGACAGTGTTTTTCGTTTCATGTTAGGTTAGGTCAGCAGTTAGCAGTTTAACTTGCAGTAAACCAAACACGCCGATGCGCATCGTGATCAAAAATAAAAACCGCGTATCTCCGAATTCGCGTAAAACAGGGTAGCGTAAGTCGGGGTATTACTGTACAGTGTATCATAACTGTATCCAAAATACTAACAAATAACATTTTAGCTTAGCACGAGGGGTTAACAAGAATACTAGAAGACAGCAAAATTCTGCTAGTAATGTTTAAAAAAAAATTGTTTGAATAAGATGAGTTATATTATATGTTTAAGTTGTATCCTTATATACAACAGTTTTTAGTTCGTGATGTATAAAATTAAAATGATTAAGCCTTTGGACTCCAATCCCATTAAAACAATAATTTCTTTACTAATATTTGTCATTAGATATACGTAATATCCAATACACAAATTAACAAGCGTCCATTAAAATTTTTATCACAATCGCTAAACCAATATCAAAATTAATGTCTCCAAAATTCCTTTGTCTTCAAAACGTATAATATTTGTAGCATCAATTCGACTCCATCACTTAATGTTCTAAAGTCGTCACATGGCGCGTCGCAGTTCTAGTGTATTGTGTAGTCGACGGAACCGAGTTGATACTTGCGTTATTATTATTATTATGTTATTTTCCATGAATAAAAATAAGTTTGTCTTTAAAATCGTTAGATAAAGTATAAACCATCTATATAAAAATGGATCACAATTAAAATGTAAGTACGAACATAACTTTAAAAAAAATGACTTAATTAATTTGGCTGATTATTGTTTTAATGTGCTGTGAATTCTGAGGACAAGGTGTAAATAAAATAAAATTTTGAAATGATTAACGGGAAATATACGAACACTTACCTAGAGTTAAGTATAAAATTAAAATTTTCTAGAAAAACTTAGTAGGCTGGTGTGTGTACAACAAATTACCATATTTTCTCAAGGTTCAAAATATTTTACGTATTAAAATTTTAGTTTCTGCATTTAAATATATGCTATCTATACTAATATTATAAAGAGGAAAGATTTGTATGTAAGTATGTTTGTAACGAATTGGCTCAAAAAGTACTGGACCGATTTAAAAAATTATTTCACCATTTGCATGCTACATTATCACTGATTAATATAGGCTTTATTTATAATATAGCTATATAATTGTGAATTTCCCACGGGAACGGGAGTTACGCGTGTAAAAAAATATAAAACAAATGCTATAATTGCGATATTAAATTGATAAAATTGTTTTTTTTTATGTAAATTTTCGCTTAATTAATTGAGTACATAATATAAGATGTAAAAAAACACGGTTTTATATCATATTATTAACTACAGTTAAAAAAAAGTACATCAAATTCATAATTTGACTTAACATGTTAGAGGGAGAGGTGAGAAACCTATAAGAAGAAAAGTAAGCTATTGAATTTCAACAAAAGCCTTTAACATCTATGATTTCATGACGTTTCTTTATTCCATTAATTATAGTAAAAGTCCATGTCTTCCCATGGGTGTCGTAAAAGGCGACTAAGAGCATATGGCTGATGGATGGGCAGCAGCATCTATTAGCTCAAGGTTTACATCTTACTGCGATCACCAATCCGTCTGCCAAGCGTGGTGATTATGGCAATATCCCTCTACGATCCTGGCTTGCTAAGGTCTGTTAAGAGGAGGCCCATGTTCAGCAGTGAACGTAAACGGGCTGTTGATGATGATGATGATGATAGTAAAAGATCTTGCCTAGTGTATAAGATTCGATAAAATTGGCTTACTGAATGCAAATTATCTTATGTCACAACTTCCCACAGTTTAACATAAGTGTCATTGTATAATAATACTGTAATAAATTATCTTTAATATGTTTTATTTGATAAATCATACTTATAAATACAAAAATATACAGTTTAACTTCATAAAAGGAAATAAAGGAATGCTTCGAGTGACTTTCAAGGTCTTATTTGTCAATAAAAAATGAATAAAAATCCGATTACCTTCCGTACCTGAATAAATAAATTGAAGTACGAAAAATACTTAACTAACGAATACTTAATTATAGAATTTTATACTACGTCTAAATTATGTGCTTTAAAGCCTTAACACAGAATTGATTTCGATGAAATTTGGCACAGAATCATACTAGACTATAAAAATATATATAGGATCCCTCACTCCCTTATATATAGTTTCCCAAAAATATGCTTGAAGTTATTGAAAAAGGGAACGAACTTCTATATAAAAGTTATCACTGTTCCATGCAATAGAAGTCGTTTTATACCAATATTAAAGAAGATATTTTCCACTTTAATATTGGTATAGTGGCCTTTAATATTTTTATAATGGTGGATTGTTTGCATTAAATATGCTCCAGAACTACTGGACCGATTTCAAAAATTCTTTCACCTGTACAGAGCTAAGTTATCCAGGAATATCATAGCCTTTATTTAATAATGAAGTTCCCACGGGAACGGGAGCTACGCGGGGATACCGCGCGCGGGAACCTATTTTAACTGCATACCAAAGTATATGTATATGTATTTTAATTAGAAAACAGCATAACTATAAACAGTTAGAAACAGAACTCTATTATACGTAATAACATGCTTCCTCACTCATGCAGGCTTTCATAGTAATTGTAAAATGTTATTAGTTCAATATTATTCTTTATCTATTCATGTTTTAAGCGCTATTTATAACGATAAAACTATATGTATCAGAACTATCAGATAACTTTTTAGTAGTAGTTTAGTATTACATTTTTTGAGCCGCGAGGCTTTATCTTCATCACCGGACACTCAATACTCCAGCCATGTATTTTTTCTTTAAGTTTACTATCAGAGTTTTTGCACACTTCTAATATTCTTATTAAAACCTCGTGTTAATATAAAATGCTTGTGTTACGAGTGGGTTTACGTCGGTCGTGTAATGGTTGAGGATCGAACTGGCGACCAAATGGTAGCAAGTCCGACGCCCAAGCCATTGGTTTACGGCCGCTTTCAACCGGTTTAAAAACTACAAACTAAGCAACCCTTTCACACCTTTAGTGTTTGGATCTTGACTTATTACGGTTTCTAGCGGGGGAATTGATGAAGATGATTTTTTAATTTCAAAGGGAGTTTAGTACAACTTTCTCAAAAACTCTCAAAATTACCAAAACGTTCCGATCCACACACAAAAATCCCATACCGTCCTACAAAATTACTCCAGTAAGCGACAAACAAAATTCACGGTTATAACATACAAATAAGGTTGGAAATCGTCTGCATAGATAAAGCAATAGGTATTGTTGTGTGGTACAAGCGAAAACAAATATTATAGAAGTAGTTTTTGTTTTGTTCATGTTTATTAACTTTACTAACCATTGCTATATTATGAAGAGAAAAAATTTGATTGTTTATTTGTATGTTTACTATGAATAGGCTCTAAACATACTTTCACCATTAGAAGGCTACGTAATCCGAGAATAACATAGAAAGAAAGAAAGAAAAAATAAAATATATTAATTTACGGCACATAGAAATGAAAATGAGAGATTGATAATTTTCACTACAGTATATGCACCATAAACGGGCACTGGCTTCAGCATTAAGCTACTTAAATAATCTAATAGGTTATATAAAAAGTATGCGGATAAAAATCGGCAATAATACATTAAGAACTTAAAATAAAAAGGATACAAATAAATGTCATAAATAAATATAATATTTTTTTTGTTGGAAAGTTTACCATTAAGAAGAATTTAATGTCAGGTGACGCTCACAGAAGTGAATTAAGACCCCGACACAAAATTCATACACGAAGGAAAACTGATAAAGGACGTACAAGGCACATCCAGACTCATAACAACTATCCGTGGTTTACACAAATAAAAGTCCCGGATGGAAATCGAATCTAGATCACTATATCTCAGACGCAACTTCCGTAACCACTGAGCCAAGGGTGCAGTATTACAATATAATTTATATATTTTTTAAGACTAGCTGAGTTTTCCAGTCTGCTAGTATTTTTGTTAACCCCTCGTGATAAGTTAAAATGCATGTGTTACGAGTGGGTTCACGTCGGTAGTGCAATGGGTGGGGATCGAACCGGCGACCACAAGATCACAAGTCCGACGCCCCTAGCCATTCGTCTTTAATATTATGTATCAACATTAAAGTTTTCCTTATTGTCACACCTCTAAAAAGAAAACGACTAATTAACCTAATTATGTAAATATTAAAACGTCGTGGTGTAGCAGTTTCGCTTTTAGTCTCGGAGGTCGTGGGTTCAATAGGCATGAGGCAAGATTTTGAAATCCTCTTGCGCAACGTGGGTAGTCATTTTCTAAGTCCGAACAACACAATATTTCGGTAATAAATTTAAATTTAAAGAAGTTTAAGCCATATTTCTATTAAATTTTAAATAGCGCGCGAAAAAAGGCCTCAAGTGTCATGGCGTCGGCTATGACGTCACGCTATTGTAAAAAATGTCATTGAGTCCGCCAAACCTAACGTAGTGGTTAAATTCTCTTTGATGGTTACAATATCGTGACGTCATGCGCCGTGATTGGTGTTTCAGTCAAAATGGCCGATTGCAGTATTTTAATCTTTTATTTTATTAAAAATCACATTAATCTCAAGGTTATATATAAAAATAAATAAGTGTAATAATTTCTTTTTATATGTACTTTCCCCTAAAAACATTAAATCTTTAATTTTTTGATACTGTCGTCACGCCTATTAGCAAAAATATTTCACTGTTAGGTACTTACACAACCTCTGTAGCGTAGCGGTATTTGGCCCGCTTTAAATCTCGGAGGTCGTGGGTTCGATCCCCACGCCAAACAAGAAATCTTTGTGTATATTCTTTCTTTCCGGGTTTGGTTAGCTGAGGGACTACCCTCCGTGCCTCGGAAAGCACGTTAAGCCGTTGGTCCCGATTATTATAACATCAATAAACAGCTATATATATATAATATAATTTCCTACGGGATCGGGAGATACGCAGGTGAAACCGAACGCGCGTATATATGAAAATAAAATAAAAAACATTATCAAACTGAAATCGCTCCCGCTACTGCCTATGCCTTCCGCCAAGCTCAACCAGTAATTTCATCCATGAAATAGTTGGTGTTACCAAATAGGGATTAGAGTGAGAAAGCTATACGTAATGTTACGGGTGCGAGTGAGACGGACAACATAGCGAGCTCTCTCGATTTCTGCCTGGTTGTTATTTTAAACGGATCTTTTAGGGTTAAGCAATGAATATGGGTCTTGGTAAAGGGTTCGGTATATGTTATAGGGTTACTTTTACCTTTTATTAGGACAAATTATGTAAGCTGTTAGATACAGCTAGAAAGACAACCTTCGTAGCGTAGTGGTATTAGGCTCGCTTTAAATCACGAAAGTCGTGGTTCGATCCCCACGCCGGACAGGAAATCTTTAATTCTAAGATTTATTTCCGGGTCCGGATGTTTGACGGACTACCCTCTGCCGTTGATCCCGATTTTTATAACATCATCTATAACAATCGTATACCAGGGAACGGGCAGCAGCGTTTCCCTGTGTATTACAACATAATCCTACGGTCACCAATCCGCCTGCCAAGCGTGGTGACTATCACAAAAACCCGCGCATGGGATGAAGACTAATAACGTACATTTAGTCTGTCAGTTAGATTACCAAAAAATATTGGACACGTATTTTTTTTTTCGTTCCTCATACAAAAAAATGACGAAGATACAGCGCGTTGAAATTTCGTGTGACGTCACTTCTAGGTACAATTTTACTTAGTAGTGACGTCACAAGCCCTCTCCTGAACTTTATAGTTTGTTGTTGCTCTGTATCTTTGTCAATTTTTATTGATTTGATAAATAAAAAAATACGTGTCCAATATCTTTTAGTAGTCTAACTGACGGACTAAATATATTTTTTTAGTCTTCATGCCTTTTATACATACATACATACATACACTCGAATGTACGTACAAACATATCCCTCATTCTGGCGCAGTCGGGTAAAGATGACCTTTTTTTTCAGACATATGTAGTTAGCCCTGAGGCTTTTGCTACTTCATCGGGCACAAAGGCGAGCAGAGCTCCAGCCTAGATAAATGGTTTAAACACTACAAACTAAGCAACCTGCGCAAGAGGGCGTCCCCTGTGGGACTTGGACCTCGGGTTAGGGCGGTCGCTGACGGGGAGATTGAGGGAGTGTGGCTTTTAGTTTAGGGGAGTTTTGTGCAACTGTCGCTCTACTTTACAGTTCGCGGGCCTCTCGGACTTCGGGTCTACGAGGGTAAAAATGACCGAGTATTATTGTTTGTATGTGTCGACCGAAGTCCTAAACTTGATGTACCTATTTTTATGCTTTATTGTGTATATCTCAATCTAGCAACTATCTTTCTTATGAATTAAATGGTTGCTAGACCGCTAGAAGCGTGTGTGATATTAGTCCAGATTTTTTTTCGGACGGACCTTCTTATGCCGGCAGTCATAGGCAAAGGGATTGAAATATAAGGACAGCTATGGTCAATACAGACAACCTCCGTAGCGTAGCGGTATTTGGCTTGCCTTGAATCTCGGAGGTCGTGGGTTCGATACCCACACCCCACACAGCACGTTAAGCCGTTGGTCCCGATTGTTATAACATCATCTATAATAATCGTATATCAAGGAACGGGCAGCAGCGTTTCCTTGTGTCGTACAATATAATACTGCGGTCACCAACCCGCCTGCCAAGCGTGGTGACTATGGCAAATACTCTACCTCTCGGACGGAGACCCATGTTCAGCAGTGGACGTTATACGGGCTGATGATGATGATGGTCAATACAGATATACAACACTAGACCTATACGGTAAATAAATAACCCTATAACGTCCAACGGCTAACGTGCTTTCCGATGCACGGAGGATAGTCCCTCAACCATCCAGGCCCAGAAAGAAATCTTTAATTTTACACTTAAAAAAATATATTACAGTGCCCATTTATCGAGGAAGGCCTATGAAGAATTATGAGGTTTCTAGGAGAACAGCGCACTGGAAGCTAGTAGCGAGATAAAATTATATTCAAACTAGACGATATGCAGAATATAATTGTGTGACAAGAAAAAGCCAATTAATCTGCATTTTGTCTTTCATAACAGACTAGCGACGATCTACATTCGGGACTCGAACCTAGGACCATTCTCTTTACCAACATTACCAACGAGGCAATGAAACACGCAGCAATAGCCACACTAAGGAATTTACGTTTGTTAATACGCAAATCGATTGGCTGTTAGCAAGGTTATTTACCTTATAGTAGGGTTGTCTCTATACAGAAATAGGGTACACAAATAATTTTCGACTCTGCATAATAGTTCTTTTTTTTTTGTGCGGACCATAACCTTTTTAACGCGGTTGTCGTTTTTATAAACAATAGGCGTGACGACAGTATCAAAAAATTAAAGATTTAATGTTTTTAGGGAAAAGAACATATAAAAAGAAATTATTACACTTATTTATTTTTATGTATAACCTTGAGATTAATGTGATTTTTAATAAAATAAAAGATTAAAACACTGCAATCGGCCATTTTGACTGAAACACCAATCGCATGACGTCACGATATTGTAACCATCAAAGAGAATTTAACCACTACGTTAGGTTTGGCGGACTCAATGACATTTTTTACAATAGCGTGACGTCATAGCCGACGCCATGACACTTGAGGCCTTTTTTCGCGCGCTATTTAAAATGTAATAGAAATATGGCTTAAACTTCGTTAAATTTAAATTTATTACCGAAATATTGTGTTTTTCGTACTTAGAAAATGACTACCCACGTTGCGCAAGAGGATTTCAAAATCTTGCCTCATGCCTATTGTGCCTGACGGCGAAGAATTTTTTTGTAGATCCTCTAAGTCAGAGGTCACTAAACTACGGCCCGCGGGCCAAATTCGGCCCGCCAGTGCCAATAATCCGGCCCGCGACAGCTTAAGACTAGTGTCTCAATCTGATCCGCGACTGCCAATGATAGGACATAGGCAGTCGCGGACCAGATTGTGTGAGTTGAGTTAAGAAGGAAAGACAAAATAATTATTACTCAATCTTGCACTTAGCGACTAGTCTAGAAATAAGAGTAAGTTAATGGCAGAAAAACTCAAAAACTTAAGATGTTTTGGCCCTTAGAACATTATGAAAAAAGCATTATGGCTGCTTCAAAGTTTGAAGACTCCTGCATCCTGCATGTTTGAAGGCATCAAGCACCAGAGACTGCCATTAATTGTTTCTACATCTTATAATGAATTAAATTAAATTAATTAATAATAAAAAATATATATATGTTCAGGGGCCACACGATTTTTTTTCCGATGCCCGTAAATATATATGTATCAATATCATAGCATTTAGACGTCATTTTCATATTACAATGTAATCAATTAATATATTATATACATTAATATACTAATCCTACCTCGCCATGCAGGTTGCGGCCTTCAGGAGTATTCTCCGGGAGGAAGTAAAGCCTCAAACTGACCAGGGTCTGGTCGGAAACGCGGTCCGTCCATAGCAGCTGGAGTTCACCTGATCATAAAGAGCATAATCATTAATACAGAACCTCGCAACGGTTCTACCTAATGTGACACGTTCCCTGATAAGCATTGTCATTTAACGCGTTCCCAGAATGCGGGTAATGCTGTCAGCATTCTGGGAACGCTGCCCAGAAGCATTAAATAGATTTTATAAGTAAGATTTAGTTAAATATAGGTTAATTTAAACTCATTTTGTCCTCAAATTCTTCGGGCACATCACTCGCAACGAGGACTCCATGGAACGTTTAGAGGTGCAAGGGAAAGTTCAGGGCAAAAGATCTCGTGGCCGCTCCCCAACACGATGGACAGACCTCATTAAGTCCATCACAGGGAATACGATCAACGATTGTTCCCACTCCACCAGAAACAGAGACACATGACGATGGGTAGCAAGAGCTGCTGTGTCGCAAGCATCAACTTTGACATGACCACGAGAGTGGTCGTGGTCAAGAGTGTACGACTAAGAGGTTAATGTAAACTTAATCAGTATTGCATTAACTGTCGTTGGTAATGAGTTCTTATAATCTTTGTGTGATATCAAGTTGGTTGGGAAATTATCCATGACTTGTAAAGAACGTCTATCCGTCCCAGTTAACCACAAATTAACGAGTAAAGGTCTAAATATGCCGTTGTCTAGAACAGAGCCATAGGAAACGCCATATTAACACTTTCACACGGTCTTTTGGCAGAAGAAATGAACTTTACCTATGGAGACCAGCTCAGAGTCTAGCCAGACCCTCACGAAGAAGGAATCTCTCTCGCCGACTCGCTGGGTAGGCGGATTGCCATATCAATGTCAAGCCCAAAAGTCTCTTAAGCTAACTTTGACGCTGGTCTTCGAGTTGCGAGTTCCAATGGTCTTTTTGTAGAGGAAATCTTACCATAGTAGTGTTCAGATTAAAAATCGCTCTTTGAGAAGAAGTGACCGAATATGTAAGGGAACTTGACAATTAGGCTGCCTGTCCACCGGAGCGGAGCTAGGCTGCGGAGTGGAGAAACTGAGAAATATTAACCAATAGGATTGCACAAAATCTCCGCTCCGAGATTTTGTGCAATCCTATTGGTTAATATTAACTGGTATTCTTTAAATTCAATACCATTGCAGTTCCAAATTGTCTTTTAAAAGAGTTTTTAGAAGACAAGAGTTTTAGTTTAGGAAGAAGAAGAAAACACCATCTTTACAGCTTCTAAGAGTGAGATAATAATCTTTATTTAGATGTTCTTACGGTCTTCTAAGTGTAGAAGTTAAAGAAATGAACTTTACCTATGGAGACCAGCTCAGAATCTTGCCAGACCCTCACGAAGAAGAAGTCTCCGATGGCTATGATCTTCTCAGACTGACCGGTCAGGCGGAGAGCCTTGTAGAAGGTGTACTGGCCGTGGTGGCCGCAGGGGGCACCCACCAGCTGAAACAAGGAAATTGTTATGATAATACATACATATTATGCAACCTCCGCAGCGTAGCGGTATTTGGCTTGCTTTTAGTCTCGGAGGTCGTAAGTTCGATCCCCACGCCGGACAGTCAATCTTTGTGTAAATTCTAAGATTTCTTTCCGGGCCTGGTTGGTTGAGGGATTACTCCCCAATTCTCCGTGCCTTGGAAAGCACGTTAACCCGTTGGTCTAGACTGTTATAACATCATCTATAGCATTTGTTTATTGCTGAACGGGCAACAGCGTTACCCTTTGGGTTGGTGACCGCAGTATTATATAATAAAACAGTTACTACATCATACTGCGGTCACCAACCCACCTGCTAACCGTGGTGACTATGTCAAGAACCCTTCCTCGGGAGGAGGTCCATGCCCAACAAGAGACGTTACAACTTTTTCTTTTTTATTTTCGTGGTGGAAATCTTTTATATTCTTCCCACCGTCTTGGGGAAAGACAGTGGGACTCCTTCACTTGCACCCGGCTCTATGTAGCGAAGCGAGCCGGGGCATCCAGTACCCACTAAAACCACCACGGTAGCCTGCCTCGGACGACTGTTGACGATGGCCCTGGGGTCTCGAGTAGATCGACAACCAGGACCACCGCCATGCGTCTATGTCTCTGGAGAGACTCCTGTCGGGAGGGGCAATGGTTGGGCGCCTCCCCTGATGTAGACGTTACACCTATCTTAACAACTTGGTTAAACTTTAATCAATTTACTAACTCATGAATCAATTCATCGATTCTACAAACAATAGCCAACAAAAAGCTAAGTATTTTAGTAAATTTTCATTTTCATTTATGATTCAGTGGTATCGTCATTGAGGCGGCACAGAGTAGTCTACACACAGAATAAATGAAATAGTTTATTAGTAACGTACGACGAATAATTCGCGCTTGTTATACGTCATTTACAAAGCATAACACATTTAAGTACATTTTTTACAGGTCTAGTAAATGGTATAACTTAACTATATGGTCACTTATGTTAAACTACTATTATAATCCTAGCTTCCTACGAGTCTTTCGCTATCTACCTTCGGTGTAACATCCGGAGAAGAGAGACTATAAGAAATTCCGGAATTTTTCATTTAGTCATCTTTTAAAAATAGCGTTCTACAATATTTATGCTATACAATTTATTACATTTGTCCATCAAGATACAGCGCGTTGAAATTTCGTGTGACGTCACTTCTAGGAACAATTTTACTTAGTAGTGACGTCACAAGTCCTCTCCTGAACTTTATAGTTTGTTGTTGCTCTGTATCTTTGTCAGTTTTTATTGATTTGATAAATAAAAAAATACGTGTCCAATATTTTTTAGTAGTCTAACTGACGGACTTTTTTTTTTTTCTTTATTTCTTTTCCTTTGATTTCCTCTGTGTCATTTACTAGCTACATTATATAATTATACATTGGCAAACGCAAGCATATTTCAGTACAATACAGCGATGTCAGCTTATGCTAATTATGTACCAACGAATTATAGTACCTATTTAATTATATATATAAAACTGAATATGGTTGGTTGAGGGGCTACCCTCCGTGCCTCGGAAAGCACGTTAAGCCGTTGGTCCCGATTGTTATAACAAGTGTATACCAGGGAACGGGCAGCAGCGTTTCCCTGTGATTACAACATAATACTGCGGTTAGCAATCCGCCTGCCAAGCGTGGTGACTATGGCAAAACCTTCCCTCGGGAGGAGGCCCATGTTCAGCAGTGGACGTTGTACGGGTCGATGATGATGATTTTATATCATCATCATCGACCCGTACAACGTACAAGCTGATGAGTTTGTTTGTTTCACGCACCAATTTCAAGGACTACTGGATGCTTCATGTAACGATATGACTATGTTTCGATAAAACCGGCCAAGTGCGAGTCGGACTCGCGCACGAAGGGCTCCGTACCAGTTTCTAGTGCTAACCTATTTTTGATATAAAGAACAAAAAAAAATGTTTATGAAAAAAAAATGTTTTTTTTTAATTTTTATATTCGAGTTGATTGAGTTCCGTTTTAACTTTTATGGATTCGTCATGTCTGTCTGTTCGTCCGTCCGTATGTCACAGCCACTTTTTTTACGAAACTATAAGTAGATGTATTCTGTGAACCGCATTAAGATTTTCACACAAAAATAGAAAACAAAAACAATAAATTTTGGGGGTTCCCCATTCTCATAACTAAAATCGCAATTTTTTTTTATCAAACCTCTACTTCTCGGTAGTACAATGGGTGGGGATCGAACCGGCGGCGGCCACCACATGATTGTAAGTCCGACGCCCTAGCCGTTGGGCTACGATCGCTTACATATCAAATCTTAATATTATTATTATAGATAAAATTACACGGAACTTACGTATGATTGTCAATAGGTATTTTTGGTACATGACATTGACCTACGCGTGTTTAAATCTCCCGCAAAGTAAATATTGACATCAAATATTTCATTTAATCACATATTGTTTAATACGTGGGTGAGATCCATTCAAAGCTTACTCATTTAATAAAGAGTGTGTTTGTTTGAACGCGCTAATCTTATGAACGTGCCGTGTGGTTTCCGGCTTAGAATAGATCACCCCATGTCCCCCAATGAGTGTCGTAAAAGGCGACTAAGGGACACATGGCTGATGGATGGGCAGCAGCATCTATTAGCTCAAGGTTTACATCTTACTGCGATCACCAATCCGTCTGCCAAGCGTGGTGATCATGGCAATATCCCTCAACGATCCTGGCTTGCCAAGGTATTTTAAGAGGATGCCCATGTTCAGCAGTGGACATAAACGGGCTGTTGAAGAAGAATCTTATGAACTAGTGCCCTGATTTGTAAAAATACGCTATATTAAGTTCCCACGGAAACGGGAGTGACAAAAAAATAAGTTCAAAACCAATTGATCTTTAATACAAAGTGCTTAAAACTCTTTTATTTACGGAGTGATTAGCCACGAGGCTTTTGATACTTCTCAGGGCAAATATGCGAGCTGGGCTCCACCCTTTGTAGAGTCCTCTCCTCGTGCTATGAGCGTCGCATACCACGCTATGGAGAGGGCGAGTCCCACATATCCCAGTGGTGTAGGGTCCTCTCCTCGTGGTATGAGCGTCGCATACCACGCTATGGAGAGGGCGAGTCCCACATATCCCAGTGGTGTAGGGTCCTCTCCTCGTGGTATGAGTGTCGCATACCACGCTATGGAGAGGGCGAGTCCCACATTTCCCAGTGGTGTAGGGTCCTCTCCTCGTGGTATGAGTGTCGCATACCACGCTATGGAGAGGGCGAGTCCCACATATCCCAGTGGTGTAGGGTCCTCTCCTCGTGGTATGAGTGTCGCATACCACGCTATGGAGAGGGCGAGTCCCACATATCCCAGTGGTGTAGGGTCCTCTCCTCGTGGTATGAGTGTCGCATACCACGCTATGGAGAGGGCGAGTCCCACATATCCCAGTGGTGTAGGGTCCTCTCCTCGTGGTATGAGTGTCGCATACCACGCTATGGAGAGGGCGAGTCCCACATATCCCAGTGGTGTAGGGTCCTCTCCTCGTGGTATGAGTGTCGCATACCACGCTATGGAGAGGGCGAGTCCCACATATCCCACCCCGCCAGCGCGCGAATACGCTGCAGCGAACAAAAAAAAAAAAAACGTGGCTCCGCCCTTAAATCTTTGCTTGAACGCGCTTTTCTCCGGAACTATTGGTCCGATTTGAAAAAATCTTTCAGATTTAGATATCCTACTTATCGTGGGACGCTATAGGCTATATTAAATTATGAAGTTACCCCGGATGGGAATCGAACTTAGAACATCAGGTCTCACAAGCCGTAAGCACTGAGTCACCGGTGCAGTCATACTTATAATGTTTATCATCATCATCAGGCCGTATAACGTCCATTTCCGAACATGGGCCTCCTTCCGGGGAAGGGTATTTGCCATAGTCACCACGCTTGGCAGGCGGATTGGTGACCGCAGTATTATGTTGTACCACACAAGGAAACGCTGCTGCCCGTTTCTTGATATACGATTATGATGTTATAACAATCGGGACCAACATTTTAACCAACCAGACCCGGAAAGAAATCTTAGAATTTACACAAAGATTTCCTGTCCGGTGTGGGGATCGAACTTACGACCTCCGAGATTTAAAGCGAGCCAAATACCGCTACGCTACGGAGGTTGTCAATATTAGAATGTACATAAATGCTATAATTAAACTAAACACCTTTAATGATTATTCATTAGGCAGGCGGAAACCGGTTGACGGTCTAGTTAAGCAACGTGTCAGGTAAATAACTAAAAGACTTAATCCTTACTAATATTATAAAATGTGGAAGTAACTCTGTCTGTCTGTCTGTCTGTTACGCAATCACGCCTTAACTACAGAAGCGATTTAAATGAAATTTGATACAGATATAGTCTAGAGCCTGAGAAAGGACATAGGCTATATTTTATTATGAATTTCCCACGGCAACGGGAGTTACGCAGATGAAAACGCGCGCGGGAAGCTAGTACTAATATATAAAGCTGAAGAGTTTGTTTATTGAACGCGCTTATCTCAGGAACAACTGTTTCGGTTAGAAAAATTATTTCAGTGTTAGATAACTCATCTTAACAGACTTGCAAGTCAGGGTCGTTGAGGGATATTGTCGTATTCCCCACGCTTGGTGATCGCAGTAAGATGGTGAGTATCCTTGAGCTGATAGATGCTGCTGCCCATCCATCAGCTGTATGTCCCGCAGTCGACTTACGACACCCGTGGGAAGATATGGGATGGTCTACTCTTAGCCGAATGATATCATTAGATAAGATTCCGAACGAATTAAAAACTAACTGGCAAATTCAAAAATAGCAAAAAAATTTACTAATTTGTTAAAAAAAAATAACAAAGTCAAAAGCACTTTACATGCTAACGGTACACCAAGAATCAATAAAATATAAAATTGAACAAGGAAAGAGTGAGACAGCGCAATACGGGGGAAAGAGATAGATATGTTTCTGTCAGTTTGGTATGAGATGTAGATTGAGGAATTAAATAGAAGTGACGTTTGATTTTGTTCTATGTAGTAAATTTACAAAGATTTTTTTTTTCAAACAAAATTTTCATAACCCATTTAGTTACTAACTATAAAGTTCAGGAGAGGGGGGCTTGTGACGTCACTACTAGGTAAAATTGTACCTTGAAGTGAGGTCACACGAAATTTCAACGCGCTGTATGGTCAGTTCCTGTATGAGGAACGAAAAAAAATAGGTTTTGTAATATTTTTTTGGTAATCTAACTGGCCGTGTGGTTTCCGGCTTAGAATAGACCACCCCGTGTCTACCCATGGGTGTCGTAAAAGGCGACTAAGGAACATATGGCTGATGGACGGGCAGCAGCATCTATTAGCTAAACGTTTAAATCTTACTGCGATCACCAATCCGTCTGTCAAGCGTGGTGATTATGGCAATATGCCTCTACGATCCTGGCTTGCCAAGGTCTGTTAAGAGGAGGCCCATGTTCAGCAGTGGACGTAAATGGGCTGTTGATGATGATGAATCTAACTGACGGACTAAATATGTAGATTTTTTTATTCTTCATGCCTATCAGAGCAATAAATATGAATCAGAATGACAGATCACACAAAGGAGTGACAGAAACTCAATACAAAATTATGTCTAATTTAAAATTTATTACACTGATAATGTACGAACCGCCCCACCCCGTCGCACGGGTGTAATGCCGATGTATTATACATATAAACCTTCATCTTGAATCACTCCATCTATTATAAAAAACCGCATCAAAATCCGTTGCGTAGTTCTAAAGATCTAAGCATACATAGGGACAGACAGAAAGCGGGAAGCGACTTTGTTTTATCTTCATAATCATCATCAACAGCCAGTTTACGTCCACTGCCGAACATGGGCCTCCTCTTAACAGACCTTGGCAAGCCAGGATCGTAGAGAGATATTGCCATAATCACCACGCTTGGCAGACGGGTTGGTGATCGCAGTAAGATGTAAATCTTTAGCTAATGGATGCTGCTGCCCATTCATCAGCCATATGTCCCTTAGTCACCTTTACGACACCCATGGGAGGACATGGGGTGGTCTATTCTAAGCCGGAAACCACACGGCATCCGGAAACCAAACGGCATAACTTTGTTTTATACTATGTATGTATAATTGACGATTGACATATTAGTTAGACAACCTCCGTAGAGTAGCGGTATTTGACTAGCTTTAAATCTCCAAGGTCGTGGGTTCGATCGCCACGCCGGACAGGAAATCTTTGTGTAAATTCTAAGCCGTTGGTCCCGATTGTTATAACATCATCTATAATAATCTTATATCAAGGAACGGGCAGCAGCGTTTCCTTGTGTGGTACAACATAATACTGCGGTCACCAAACCGCCTGCATTCGTGGTGACTATGGCAAATACCCTACCTTGAGAGGAGGCCCATGTTCAGCAGTGGACGTTATACGGGCTGATGATGAAAATTATGATATCAGTTAGTAGTAGGTACCTTTTTACATTGCTGTATATCTGTCTTGTTATATTTATATCTTCTGTGAGTACATAAATAAAAATGATCAGTGAAATAATGAATTTATTCAGCACTTAGGTATTTAAATACACTTGTACTTGTCAGAATCACAATGTTATACAATTATTCTTATTCTATGAATTAAACTAGATACTTAACTAACAGGTAGCAAATTGTAGGATATTACAGACAAAGTAGTAGTCCGTCCGTCAGCTTATCATTAACTAGCTTCCCGCGCGCGGTTTCACCCGCGTTACTCCCGTTCCCGTGGGAAATTCATAATAAAATATAGCCTATGTCCTATCTCAGGCTCTAGACTATATCTGTACCAAATTTCATTTAAATCGCTTCTGTAGTTAAGGCGTGATTACGTAACAGACAGACAGACAGACAGAGTTACTTTCACATTTATAATATTAGTAAGGATAGTAAGGATAGTAAGGATAAGGATTCTTTTACTCATAATAAGTTTGAGTTCGCATTAATTATTATAGGTTTTAGTGGATAAATATAGATAGTTTGGTAAAAAAATACTATAAAGTGACACACACCTGGGGGCCGAGTCTGCTATTTTTTTAAGTATTGTGCCACCGTAGTGCCATCATGATATCATTATGCCAAAAACGGTAATCTACTAATCTCACTATGGTGTCGGCGCTGGAATGGCAGTCGGTGTTGCTACCTCAGAAACAGAAGTAGCAGGGGAGATGGTTAGGGAGATTGAAATGTTTATTTAGGCGATTTCAAAACTTATTAATGTATCATTTGTTATTATATTCAACTACGCTAATGTCATAGTGGCGTCATAGTGACAACATTATGACGTCATTTGGATTAGTATATTACCAAATGGGCAAACAACTTAAACAACCGACTATTGATCTGTCATTAACAGTTCATGGACACGCCATTACGATAGTAGACTCGGGTCCCTGGGGGAAGCCTTAAGGGGTTAGGACCACGACCCAGTGGTACCACTGATTAGTTTGATCAATAAATAAAATCCACTGAAAATATGCTGTGACTTCTATCAACAACATACATCTATGATATCAGAGTTTAATGGGTTCAAATCACACAATATGGCCGAAAATATTTCACAATAAAGAAAACTATATTGATAATAATTAAATATTAGCTTATAATGCGCTTATCCTGTTCCCGTGTAAGTTTAAAAAAATATCCTTACTAATATTATAAACGCGAAAGTTTATGTGTATGTATGGATGGATGGATGGATGGATGGATGTTTGTTACTCTTTCACGCAAAAACTGCTTAACGGATTTGGCTGAAATTTTGAACTGAAATAGTTTATAAGCTGGATTACCATATAGGTTACAATACATCATTCAGAGTATGCAGAATGCAGAGTAACGCGGGTAAGACTGCGGGGCGCAGCCTAGTATTGAAAACGCGAAAGTTTGTGAGTATGGATGGATGGATGTTTGTTACTCTTTCACGCAAAAACTACTGAACGGATTTGGCTGAAAGTTTGCACGGAGATAGTTTATAAGCTGGATTAACATATTGGCTACAACAAATCACGATCCGGCCCACTGGAGCAGAGTGACCGATGCTCGCGACTTTGTCCGCGCGGTGTTTGTTATTCCTTCGGTTTTTTAACTATTCCACGGGAACTAGTGATTAGAAGTATTTAAAGTGTTGACCGCGGATGTACCACTATGCAAATTTTCATTTAAATCGGTGCAACGGTTTCGGAGATAAGCCCGTACAAACAGAGAAACAAAAATAATCTGGATTTGTTCTATTTTACTTCTAACATCCCCTGACTCGATTTTTATCATTTTGTTTCTATGAACAGACATTCGACCTCTACAGTTTAAATATATGTATAGATTTTATATACATTATTAATTTTCTTGCCAAGTACAAGTGTATGTAAATAACTAAGTGCTGAATAAGGGTGCCCACATACGTCCGACAATCGGTGACCGACTTTTTGTAAGAGGAATATAGAACGTACTGATTGCAATAGTATAACGCACACGTCCTAATAAAGGCGGAAACATAGTGTTAAAACGCGACGCAACCTGACGAAACGCGACGCGTGTTGTTTCGAATCAAATGTACAGCTTGGCAAAAAAGTCTAGAAACGGAACTAATTTTTTGTCTGTTGGCAACATTCCCAAAATAATGTCATTTCATAATAAACAAAATTAAAATCAATAAGTAGAATTACTTATTGATTTGAAAATAAAATAGGAATAAATATATGTCTAAAACAAAACCAGGTAAGTATCAAGATTAGGTTTATATGCTATTCGGTTGCAACGGGTTGCCACACAAACAACACAGTGGCGCCCCCATTATTTTCTACTCTTTTTTGCCAAGCTGTATTACTAGAATCACACCCGACGCGACGTCGCGTCAGGTGTTCATAGTGTGATTCTGGTCTATAGAAAACAATACATTTGATTCGACACAACACAAGTCGCGCGTCGTCATGTCGCGTCGCTTTTTAACGATATGTTTCCGCCTTAAAAGTCGGTCGGAAATAAAATCGTTGCATCCCAACCGATCCGATTGTCGGTGAAATAATGAAACAATGAATTTATTCAGCTCTCAGGTATTTACATACACTTGTACCTGTCAGAATCACAATGTTACACAATTATTAAACTAGATAACTAACAGGTAGTAAATTGTAGGATATTACAGACAAAGAACTCTGTCCGTCAGCTTGTCATTAATTCCTCTACACATAATGAGTTTAAATTCACATGAATTATTTCTAGGTATTAGTATCAATATAGAAAAAAAGATGTAAAAACATACAATTAAGTGACACACACCTGGGGGCACCCTTAAGGGGTTAGGACCACGACCCAGTGGTACCATTGATATTTAAGTCTGATTTAAGAACATGAGAGGATTCGATCGCTGGCACGGCCTAAAGGCGCTGGATCACAGGGCAGGGGGCGCAACGCGGTCTTCGCCGTCGAGAATCCTACTCAGCTAACCTGCAACCTTTCACTAACTACCTAGGTGGACGACCCGGAGAAGAAAGGAAGAAAGAAACTCCGGTGTAAATGAAACGTCCAGAAGACACTGCTCACCGACAGTCGGCCGGTTGCACCTGCCAGGGCAAAAATGTGACCGATTATCGGCTCTTCAAAAAGTATGACGTGGGCAGGTACGCTAAATATCGTTTACTTCGAACCCTTACTCTTTTACGCCCTCCCGATCCTTAGTTTGCTAAGAACCCTCGTAGACCCGAAGTCCGAGAGGCCCGCGAACTGCAAAGTAGAGCGACAGTTGCACAAAACTCCCCTAAGAAAAAACTAAAATCCATAATCCCTCAATCTCATCGCCAGCGACCGCCCTGAGCTGAGGTCTAAGCCCCACAGGGGGCGCCCTTTTGCGCAGGTTGCTTAGTTTATAGTTTTTAAAACCATTTATTGAGGCTGCAGTTCTGCTTGCCTTTATGCCCGGTGAAGTAGCAAAAGCCTCGTGGCTACATATGTATGTAAATCGGAAAAAAAAAAAGTTTAGATTATCTCGAAATCGTGATTTTGCAGAAATTCTATGCCGTTAATCACACGGTAAAATACTATTCACAAAATTGTAATAAAATATGTTGATTAATGTTTTCCTAAACTACGGAGTAAATTGTAGGTAGTGTGTGAGGGAGACGGCACCATGTCGTGTCCTTGTCACGCACGCGTCTTTTATTATATGGCCGTGACTATTGTTAGTGTTAGGGCTGTGCTGTTCAAAATAAATATTATACATTTTTTTTTATTTTGTTTTCAAATATTAGTAGCTAGTCTTGTGTAGTTCGTGAACGATGAACGAATAGGAGCCGTATCTTCGCACTGTACTAAAAGAAACGTTTCCGAACGCTGATTTGTAATCGGTCTAATAGGTCAAATAGCTCTTTTCGTACTTCGTACATTGTAAACCGCGAGATCGTATAAGTGCGAACGAGAACGAAAAATGAAATAGCACTGACTGATTGTTTTTGACAAGTACGTCATACGAATTCATAGTCCTAAGCCTGTTCAAGTATGAAGGAAAATCATATATGTTAAATTAATACAATAGTAACCATAATTTGGTCACTGTGGTGATTTGGTGGTTGCTCTGTGGTCCGCAAATACGTTCTAAGTACTTAACAATGTTCCTACTTCCTAGAGAATTATTGTTATTATTTTTCGTATTTGCTCTGTGGTCCGCGCTGTCCTATAGGAAATGCTGACCGAGCGCAAAGACCGAATAGAGCTGTTAGAGCTTATAGAATGAACTAGTTCACTGTCCGAAATGAACTAGTACGGAGCGATCTTGAAAATGACCGAGCAGGCACAAGACTATTAGTAGCAGTGTTTTGCATGTCTCTGTACCTAGCGATTGACCATGCCTTCCATTTTAACAAATACATTAAATAATTAGATCTATATTAAAATGTGTTCTATCGAAATATGTATGCATAATACGAAATTTGTTCCGTTTTAGTTTTTAATAAAAAATGACTTCTTTTATAACAGTTAGCCAGCGATGTACTTTTAAATTTCACACTTAAAAAAAATCTTATTACTTACTAGCTTCCCGCGCGCGGTTTCACCCGCGTAACTCCCGTTCCCGTGGGAAATTCATAATAAAATATAGCCTATGTTCTTTCTCAGGCTCTAGACTATATCTGTACCAAATTTCATTTAAATCGCTTCAGTAGTTGAGGCGTGATTGTGTAACAGACAGACAGACAGAGTTACTTTCACATTTATAATAGTAAGTAAGGATCTACATTATACTTATAAAATTCATTACTTTAAGTTAAAAAAGACGATACAAAGAAGTACGAACTTCGTATTATGCATATTTCGATAGAACAATATTAAATATAGATCTAATTATTAATTGTATTCGTTAAAACGCAGGGCATGGTCAATCGCTAGGTACAGAGACATGTGTTTTGCAGTCTACTAGTATCCTTGTTAACCCCTCGTGCTAAGCTAAACTGCTTGTGTTACGAGTGAGTTCACGTCGGTAGTGCAATGGGTGGGGATCGAACCGGCGACTATAAGATCATAAGTCCGACGTCCTAGCCATTGGGCTACGGCTGCCGTGGGAACTTCATAATTAAATAGCCTAGTAGTTCCGTATATTATATTTAATGCAAACAAACAAACTACAAAACGTTCCTATTTTTCTATTCTTTTTAATATTACTAGCTTCCCGCGCTCGGTTTCACCCGCGTAACTCCCGTTCCCGTGGGAACTTTATAATGAAATATAGCCTATATTAATCAGTGATAATGTAGCATTTAAAATATGAAAGAATTTTAAAAATCGGTCCAGTACTTTTTGAGGCATATCGTTACAAACATACTTACATACAAATCTTTCCTCTTTAATATTAGTATAAACGCGCAAAAACTACCATATATATGAGATAGTTATACGCTGGATTAACATATAGGCTACAAAATATCACGCTCCGACCTACTGGATTAGAGTGACACGGGTAAAACCGCGGGGCGGAGCTAGTAGTATTATAAAGTGTTATAGGATATTTACTATCATCGATATTTTTTTCCAGACAAAGAAGGAGATAAATAAAATGTAATATTGATAACATTATTCATCATTTTAGCCATAGGACGTCCACTGCTGGACATAGGCCTCCCTTACAGATTTCCAGTTGCTACCGTTGGAGGCGGCCTGCATCCACCATGTTTTTTATTATCCTTACTATATAATATTATAAATGTGAAAGTAACTCTGTCTGTCTGTCTGTTACGCAATCACGCCATAACTACTGAAGCGATTTAAATAAAATTTGGTACAGATATAGTCTAGAGCCTGAGAAAGAACATAGGCTATATTTGATTATGAATTTCCCACGGGAACGGGAGTTACGCGGGTGAAACCGCGCGCGGGAACCTAGTTACTCGATAAAAATAATAATTTCTTAAAAATAGGTGGCACCCCTAATTTGAAACCCTATACGAGTGACACCCCGTATATTGGTTTAAGGATACAGACAACGATACTCAAAGTTTTGTGCCTAACAACTGTTATCTATCACTACATAGTATAAAACAAAGTCGCTTTCTCTGTCCCTATATCCCTATGTATGCTTAAATCTTTAAAACTACGCAACGGATTTTGATGCGGTTATTTTTAATAGATAGAGTGATTCAAGAGGAAGGTTTATATGTATAATACATCAGCATTGTACCCGTGCGGAGCCGGGGCGGGTCGCTAGTTAATAAATATAAAGCTAAAGAGTTTGTTAGCTTGAACGCGCTAATCTCAAGAACTGCTGGTCCAATTGGAAAGCAAAAATCTGTCAGTGTTAGATAGCCCAGAGAATGAGAAAGGGCATGAGGACTTAAAAAAATCTATTTAGTCCGTCAGTTAGATTACAAAAAAATATTGGACACTTATTTTTTTATTTATCAAATCAATAAAAATTGACAAAGATACAGAGCAACAACAAACTATAAAGTTCAGGAGAGGGGCGCTTGTGACGTCACTATTAGGTAAAATTGTACCTAATAGTGACGTCACTCAAAATTTCAACGCGCTGTATCTTCGTCATTTTTTGTTTGAGGAACGAAAAAAAAAATACGTGTCCAATATTTTTTGGTAATCTAACTGACGGACTAAATAGATTTTTTTAGTCCTCATGCCTATTACACAGGTAATATTATTACATAAATAAATAAATAGTAATCTAAAGTTAGATACCTACCTAAAAAAAATAAGAAACTGATTTTTTTTTTAAATATAATTTAGTCCCTCGGTTTTACACGCATGGTAGGTAACGAAGTTTTACAGTAAAATATAATTACTTAGCCACCATCATATTTTAGCCACGAAGCTTTTCCACGCTTCCAGGCGATATAACCGAGCAGGACACTCCAGCACTCCGTCAGCACGTAAGATCATGTAGTAGGTAATAAAAATGGTAGTATTATATAATCTGCCGTCCCCACACGGGGTGTAATCGATCGGCCGGTTACCACAGAGATGGCCCCCTCCCGGAAACCGCTTACCTAGCTTTTGTAACGAAATAACGTATCCGGGAATCGAAGTGCGACTGTGTTTGTCAAAGTTTTGTCGCTTTAAAAAAATAATATTATGGGTTTTAAATTTTTAAGTTTGAATAGACAAGATAGATAATTATGTATTAGTTGTCTATTACACTTACTTATTTGATAATTTTACGCTAACTATTGATTTAAACGAAAAAAGTAGATAATTTTCTACCAAAGATATTAATATGTTTATCGTAGAATGAGTCACAAAGGAGTGTGAAAAAAAGCTAAGAGATGGCATTTTTTTCAATTAGAAATTCGAAAAGACCATAAATAAACCAAAATCTATAAAAAAAACCATTTTGAAAACTCCCGGAATCTTTTTTAGGTTTCCTTTTTTGACAAAATGACTGTAGTCAGTAAAAAAAGGTTTAGACTTGGAATATCAGTTTTTTTTTTCGGAGGGATATACGTATATAGCCACGAGGCTTTTGCTACTTCACCGGGCATAAAGGCAAACTAAGCAATCTGCGCAAGAGGGCGTCCCCTGTGGGGCTTGGGACTTTGGCTCAGGTCGGTCGCTGGCGATGAGATTGCGGGATTATGACTTGTAAGTATTTTACGGGGTTTTGTGCAACTGTCGTAATTTCAGTACGCTCATCGTATCTCTATGGTTTATTTAAAAAGTTATTATAACTTCAAGTCATATAAAAAAAGTATTAATACCTACATATTTTAGGTACATACGATACTCCAGCAAGTGGTATCTGCTTACTCATATGGGAAAGAGACGTGAATAGTATGTGTAGACTTATGTACCAATAAAAGGTAGGTTTTTGAGGGCTATTGCCGCTTTAGGCCCGGACTCCACTAAAGCGATGTGTGCGGTGTGCTGTGCGAGAAGAGATGTTTTTCAGCTCGGGTGAATCCACCAAAGCTGTGCGGAAATGCGTAGTGTAGCAGAGATGTGTGCTGGCTAGCCTTGCGAGTGTGCGAGGCATTGAGTGCTCAGTACGCATTCTGACACGAAAGGTAGACGATGTCGCTATTATTACAAAGATCACATCTCTCGTCTCCGCCGTGCGTCGTCCGCGCACATCTCACATCTCCGCTTCGATCTCCACTGAACGGAGACGAGATGTCTCAATAACGCAATTCTATTGGTTGTTTAAAAAACATCTCCTCTCCGCTCGTCTCATCTCCGCTTTGGTGGAGTCCCGGCCTTAGGCTGATCCATATTTCACACATGAACTACTTAACGGATTTCAAAGCCATTTAAAGACACCATCAATTTCTTTATCTCCATTTTGTTTGCATTTCTTGTAATAAAAATGCTTAAGTTAAAAAAAAACTACATTTACACATCATTTGAAAAACATAGACCACAAAAATTTGACAATTATACTTTTTAAATTCGTCACCATCACGTTACTTTCATAATCTATGCACCATCGGCGCTTTAAAAAAAGAAGAAAAGAGAAACGTTCATAATTCAAAAAAGCCGAGTGAGGGGACACATTGGTTAACGAAAGCAAATTAGTCGATAATTTAAAAATTATCGATTCGATTTACGTTATTCTTTATTCATTGATGTCAGATAAATTATTTCATTTGTGTTATGTTAGGATGCGATAATCTTCTTCTATGCGACGATTTTCTCGCGAAGCGCCCCCTAACATTAAGTCATTTAAAATCTGTAATTTTTAATTGAATATTGCTATTTAAAAAAGCATACACTATCACTACATAGTATAAAACAAAGTCGCTTCCCGCTGTCTCTCTGTCCCTATGTATGCTTAGATCTTTACAACTACGCAACGGATTTTGATGCGGTTTTTTTAGGGCTCCGTACCCAAAGGTTAAAAACGTTACCCTATTACTAAGACTTCGGGGAGTTTTGTGCAACTGTCGCTCTACTTTACAGTTCCGCGAGTGTAACCGCGCGCTGGAAGCAAGTCATAAATACATACACACTTTTTTTTTTTTTGTCCGTGGCCGTGGTCCGTGGAAATGCATTTACGCATACCCACCGCCGCTGCAGCGTATTCGCGCGCTGGCGGTGGGATATGTGGGACTCGCCCTCTCCATAGCGTGGTATACAAACTCATACCACGAGGAGAGGACCCTACACCACTAAAACCCCCCGGACACGCCTTCGATACGCCGTTGGCGGGGACCGGGTACGCATAAGCAATTCGGCCCAAATAAATACATACCCTAGCTATACACTTAAAGTTAATTTTAAAGTACAACTAAGATATTGAACGACACAAATTAGGTACAAAGTCGTTACATAATCGAATTGTTGTCGCATTGCTCCACAATTTGTCGTAACGATGACAATAGATACTATGACGTCGCGTCGGCCCGTTAATAACGTACCTACTTTTACTTACTATAATAATATATTCTATTACAAATTAGATGCTTTTAAAAGGGATAAAATATAATGACCACCAAAAATATATACTTGACACCAGAAAAATAAAGTCTAAAATTATAATAGTACTAGCTATTTTAGTCACGACTGCACTTCAAATTGTATTCGAACACCAAATGTAGTTAATGATCACCAAATCTTAGCGAGCAAATTATTGCGCTATTTCTACCTTAATAAAATCAATGAAAAATGACAATCGGTTAGGTTAGGTTAGAGCTGCGGCCATACAACGGCGGCCAGAACCGAATAGTAAATTAGTAAAACATTTAGGTACTTTTGGTGATCATTTACTACTTTTGGGTTAACAATGATTTATTTGGAGTCATTTTGCTTAAATACGATAGCGAAATGTTAAAACTTTGGTTACAATTTTACATTAAAATGCGGGTTTAATTTTGGTGATCATTTTAAATTTTTTTCTGTTATATGTTACTATATCTGGTGGTAAGTTAAACATAAGCCCTTTTAAAATAAGGATTTTATAAGCTATTTTCCCTTTTTTTTCGGATTTATATCCGTAGTTAGCCACGAGGCTTTCGCTACTACAACGGGCTTAAAGGCGAGCAGAGCTTCAGCCTTAATAAATGGTTTAAAAACTACAAACTAAGCAAGTAGTAGTGAGAGGCCCACTAACTGAAAAGTAGAGCAAAAGTTGCACAAAACACTCCTAAAATACTAAAAGTCATAATCCCTCAATCTCATCGCCAGCGACCGCTCTGAGCCGAGGTCGAAGCCCCACAGGGAGCGCCCTCTTGCGGAGGTTGCTTAGTTTGTAGTTTTTAAACCATTTATTAAGGCTGGAGCTCTGCTCGCCTTTATGCCCGGTGAAGGGGCAAAAGCCTCGTGGCTACCTACGTATGTCCACGTACATACATTTTGGCGATTCATATTTATGTTATAAATGCGAAATGCAGTTTCTTCATAAGACTGTTATGTTACGCTTTCACGTTTCAACTAATAAACATTTACTTATTTTTATGTTCCACTAGCGGCCCGCCCCGGCTTCGCACGGGTGGACTTTTATACCCTACCCCTGCCCTACCCTACCCTACCCCTACCCTAGCCCTGCCATACCCTTACCCTACCCTACCCTACCCCTACCCAAAAGTCCTATCCTATGTCCTTCTCCCAGTTCTTAGCTACCTCCCTACCAATTTTCAGCCAAATCGGTTCAGCCGTTCTTGAGTTATAAATAGTGTAACTAACACGACTTTCTTTTGTTTTTAAAATGTATTCTGCTATTCGGGACGGAAACAAATCCAACAAATCAAAAACCATGGCAATCGGTCCAGCCGTTCTCGAGTTATAAGTGTTGTAACAAACACGACTTTCTTTTATATATATAGATTATTATATTCATGTCGACATTAAACATCTATCTATATTCTTAACCAATATTATAAAGCTGAACAGTTTGTTTGTTTGTTTGAACGCGCTAATCTTAGAAACTGTTAGTCCTTTTTTTTTAGTTAATTTTTTTCGGAATGGACATTCGTAGTTAGCCACGAGGCTTTTGTTACTTCAACGGGCATATTGGACATCGGCTCAGGGCGGTCGCTTGCGATGAGATTGAGGGATTATGACTTTTAGTATTTTAGGGGAGTTTTGTGAAACTGTCTATTTTGGGCGGATAAATGTAATTGGCTACAGGGTTTTTGCTACGTCCCTACGTTCTACGTTTTACTTCAAGTCTACGAGGGCATCAATAGATTGGCAGCGGAGATTGAGCTAGCAGAGTTTTGCAGTCTACTAGTATTCTTGTTAACCCCTCGTGCTAAGCTAAAATGCTTGTGTTACGAGTGGGTTCACGTCGATAGTGCAATGGGTGGGGATCGGCGACCACAAGATCACAAGTCCGACGCCCCTAGTCATTTTTTTAGGGGATTTGCTTTGTGTTATTATGTTAAAATAATTACAACACTCCTTACTCTCATTATTTTACCAATTTTACTAAACAATGAAGTAATAGAAACGCTCATAAAACCGACCTACATAAAGCTAGAAGGCGACCACACAATTCACGGACATTCTATGGGTCTAATCCCACCCTCTTTAGCGTAGCGGTATTTGGCTCGCTTTAAGTCTCGGAGGTAGTGGGTTCGATCCCCACACCGGACAAGAAATCTTTGTGTAAATGCGTGCCTCAGAAAGCACGTTAAGCCGTTTGTCTCGATTTTTATAACATCATCTATAACAAGCGTTTATCAGGGAACGGGCAACAGCGTTTCCCTGTGTATTACAGCGAATACTGCGGTCACCAGTCCGCCTGCCAAGCGTGGTGACTATGGCAAAAACCCTCCGTCGGGAGGTGGACCATGTTCAGCAGTGGACGTTGTACGGGCTGATGATGATGATGAATACCACCCACAATCCCACGACTGCAACTCCTGTAAGCCAGGATCAACAGTGGCACACACTGGCAATGGCAATGAGCACCGAGGCTCACCAAGTCCCGGAACCAAGGTAAACTTCCTTGCAACCCGCAATGATTCCCTAAATGTAGTCCAATTTTTTTAACTATTACTAGCACTACCAGTATTGTTGTTAACCCCTCGTGCTAAGCTAAAATGCTTGTGTTACGAGTGGGTTCACGTCGGTAGTGCAATGGGTGTGGATCGAACCGGGGTCCACATGACCGCAAGTCTAACGCTCTAGCATATTACGAATCTAACCTCTTTTAAAAAAATATTTTTCTCTTTTTTATTCGTAGTTTTTTTTATATGATTAGTACTGTCAGTTTTTTACCATCAACTAACAATAAAATAAACACACAAGAGGACGTCATAAACCAGGACCTTTAATACCTATGTATTTATAAAAACCGGCCAAGCGTGTCGGGCACGCACATGAAAGGGTTCCGCATCCGATGGTGTCGGACCATTCGCTTCTTACTTATTGCCAGATAGGATTATAGGAAAATAATAAAGTCAAATTTCATTTTGCGGTCGACTCCATACATTTTTTTACTGTAACTACCTCTACATAAGCTAAGTGCATTGGGTCGGGATCGAACTATGTGGTTGCCGGCCGAAAGTCCGACGCCTTAGCAATTTTTTTTTCTTTTAAAGATTATTAGCAGGCTTTTGCAGTCTACTAGTATTGTTGTTAACCCCTCGTACTAAGTTAAATTATTGTGTTACGAGTGGGTTCACTTCGGTAGTGCAATAGGTGGGGATCGAACCGGCGACCACATGACCGCAAATCCGACGCCATAGCCATTGAGCTACGGCTGTCTCAAAATTCATCGTTTCCTTTATATATTTCCAAAGGACATGTCCTATGGAAATATGACATGACAATGACCAGATGTATGAATGTGAACGAGGCAAAGGGAGTTTTTTTCTTTTCCGGCGGATTTATCTAATTAGCCCTGAGGCTTTTGCTACTTCACCGGGCATAAAGGCGAGCAGAGCTCCAGCCTAGATAAATGGTTTAAACACTACAAACTAAGCAACCTGCGCAAGAGGGCGTCCCCTGTGGGACTTGGACCTCGGCTCAGTGCGGTCGCTGACGGGGAGATTGAGGGATTGTGGCTTTTAGTTTAAAAAAGGGAGTGTGTAAGGTTCGTAGCAGGTGACGTTCTGTAGTTTCTGCCTACCCCCATGGGAGAAAGGCGTGATTATATGTATGTATGTATGACTTGTCCTGTTTATTGCAGTACCGCATGGTAACCCTACCACCGAGTGAGACATGTTGCATTTTATAAATAGCCGATCTAATTTAAGCTTTATGGGTCGTCGATAACTCGAGTCCACGTATTTACGATGGATGATTTCAAATGGACATCATTTCGCGTCTTTGTTTCTTCATGTTATGGTAACAGGTCAATTTAGGTTTCATTTTATGTATTAAGCTTCTAGGCTTTTGCTTCTCCAGCACTATTAAATGGTTTATTAACTACAAACTAAGCAACTTGCGCAAGAGGGCGTCCCCTGTGGGGCTTGGACCTCGGCTTAGGCGCAGGGCGGTCGCTGTCGGAGCTATTGAGGGATTATGACTAAGGCCCGGACTCCACCAAAGCGGAGAGGAGACGAGCGGAGAGGACATGTTTTGTTAGCATCCAATAGAATTTCGTTATTAACACATCTCGTCTCCGCTTCGTAATTCTATTGGTTGTTAAGGGTGCAGTTCCATTGAGGCGGAGCGGAGCAGAGCGGAGAAGAGCTGTGCCGCGATTCACCAATCACATGGCTTGAAATCGTGGAGTGGAGAAGAGATGTGGATTTCAAGCCATGTGATTGGTGAATCGCGGCACAGCTCTTCTCCGCTCCGCCTCAATGGAACTGCACCCTAAAAATCATTTTCTCTCCGCTCGTCTCGTCTCCGCTTTGGTGGAGTCCGGCCCTTATAGTTGTTTAGGGTAATTTTGTTCAGGTGTCGCTCTACGTAACAGTTTAAGATTTTTTAATTAAGATGAGTATGGAATTCCGCGACAACCTCCGTAGCGTAGCGGTAATTGGCTCGCTTTAAATCTCGGAGGACGTGGGTTCGATTCCCACACCGGACAAGAAATCTTTGTGTAAATTCTTAGATTTCTTTCCGGGTCTTGTTGGTTGAGGGACTACCCTCCGTGCCTCGGAAAGCACGTTAAGCCGTTGGTCCCGATTGTTATATCATCATCTATAACAATCGTATATCAAGGAACGGGCAGCAGCGTTACCTTGTGTGTTACAACATAATACTGCGGTCACCAACCCGCCTGCCAAGCGAGGTGACTATGGCAATGCGCTCCCTCGGGAGGAGGCCCATGTTCAGCAGTGGACGTTATACGGGCTGATGATGACGATGATGGAATTCCGCAAAATAACGCCTGATTCCATTAAATATAGAAACTTCTTCAGTAAATTTTCTCAATAAACTTTTGTATTAATGGCTCAATAAAGTTGTTAATTGCAACCTTTTTTAGATATACATACTTTTTAGGGTTCCGTACCCGAAGAGTAAAAACGGGACCCTATTACTTAGACTTCGCTGTCTGTCTGTCACCAGGCTGTATCTCAAGAACCACGATAGATAGACAGATTAAATTTTCACAGATGATATATTTCTTTTGCCGCTATAACAACAAATACCATAACCCATACTAAATATATATATATATATTATTATGTTACGGCTAATAGCCGAAGTACAGCTACACCTAGTTTTAGCCGGCTACAACTAGGTGCAGTCGGCCACATGCGTTTATAAGTCCCTGTTCGACTCCATTGGTTTAGGTTATTTTTTATTTAACCACCCCAACACCTTTTTGTCCCTGCATAGGTATTGTTAATTTAGAGTTAACTTAGAGGAACTTATAGGAACTTATTAAGGTTGACCTAAGTTTAACCGCAAGTTGTCGGCTGCACCTAGTTGTAGCCGGCTAAAACTAGGTGTAGCCGCACTTCGGCTATTAGCCGTAACATACATATTAATCAATACTACAAACATTTTGTTTTTCTTTTTGCCTTTTTTTCTCGATATCAATAACGGCAAATGGTATGGAACCCTTCGTGCGCAAGTCCGACTCGCACTTAACCAATTTTTTTGTAATATTTTTTTATGTAACATTGGAAGTCTTGTCATATCTTGTTATTCGTCTTTGACTCAAACTGATTGTTTGATGATTTTATAATATTTTAGCATTTAAACAACTAGCTAGTATTTCATCGAAAAAGGAATTCAGGCCACACACACAATCTATTGTTATATGGATGGCATATCTTTTGGATGCACCTTATTTCTAACGAAATAACTTCAATTACATTACAAGTTAAACTTTACTGAATATCAGTAATAAATGATTAAAATGTCAATCAAGTAACACCTATTGCATTAAATTGATTACGTAACTCGCGTGTATAACGTCCACTTGAACTATTGTAGCCACCAAGCTTGACAGACGGGTTGGTGACCGCAATATTATGTTGCAACACACAAGGAAACGCTTCCGCCCGTTCCCTGGTACACGATTGTTAAAGCCCCGCGGTTTTACCCGCGTCACTCTGCTCCAGTGGGTCGGAGCGTGATGTTTTGTAGCCTATATGTTAATCCAGCGTATAACCTATCCCAGTGCAAAATTTCAGACAATTCCGTTCATTAGTTTTTACGTGAAAGAGTAACAAACATCCATCTATCCTTACTTACAAACTTTCGCGTTTATAATATTAGTAAGATGATGTAACTATCGGGACCAACGGCTTAACGTGCTATTCGAGGCACAGAGGGTAAGATAATCAACCAACCCGACCTGAAAACACATCACTACTTAATATAAAACCAAGTCGCTTCTTGCTGTCGTCCTGTCTCTATGTATCATCATCATCATCAACAGCCCGTTTACGTCCACTGCTAAACATGGGCCTCCTCTTAACTGACCTTGGCAAGCCAGGATCGTAGAGGGATATTGCCATAATCACCGCGCTTGGCAGACGGATTTGTGATCGCAGTAAGATGTAAGCCTTGAGCTAATAGATGCTGCTGCCCATCTATCAGCCATATGTCCCTTAGTCGCCTTTTACGACACCCATGGGAGGACATTGGGTGGTATATTCTAAGCCGGAAACCACACGGCACGGCGGTCTCTATGTATACTTAGATCTATTAAACTACGCAACGCATTATGATGCGGTTTTTTTATAGAAGAGTTATTCAAGGGATTTTTTTTTGCCCTTTTTGCTCGATGTCAATAACGACAACACTTGAAAATGGTACGGAACCCATCGTGCGCGAGTCCGACTCGCACTTGGCCGGGTTTTATCTAACCTGGGACTTCGCCATTTACGGTCGTACACATCCCCACTAGACCTTCAAGGCAGTGCCACTGGGTCGATAATAATTAAGTATGTTAGAGGGTAATTAAATTTTATGAGGGTTTTGTATAATTAATAGGTAATTGATAGGGCATTATGAATAAACAATGTGATTTTTTAATCGTTTCTAATAATCAGCGAAGCGACAACCTCCGTAGCGTAGCGGTATTTGGCTCACTTTAAATCTCGGAGGTCGTGGGTTCGATCCCCACGCCGGACCGGAAATCATTGTGTAAATTCAAAGATTTATTTCCGGGTCTGGTTGGTTGTGGGACTACCCTCCTTGCCTCGGAAAGCACGTTAAGCCGTTGGTCCCGATTGTTATAACAACATCTATAATAATCGCAGGTATATCAAGGAACGGGCAGCAGCGATTCCTTGTGTGGTACAACATAATACTGCGGTCACCAATCCGCCTGCCAAGCGTGGTGACTATGGCAATTACCCTCGCTCGGGAGGAGGCCCATGTTCAGCAGTGGAAATTGTACGGACTGACGATGATGATCCCTATCAATGCCATGTCATCACGCCAAGGCTTCCGTAGACGACCTCGGTGACGTGTGCCGACAAAACCCTTATTAAATTGAATGACCCTTTATCTAATGATTACCGTCTAGTAGGTAGGAAGGTTGGGCCGGATTGCTTATGCGTACCCGGCCCCCGCCAACGACGGATCGAAGAAGTGTACGGGGGGTTTTAGTGGTGTAGGGTCCTCTCCTCGTGGTATAAGTTTAGCATACCACGCTAGGGAGAGGGCGAGTCCCACATATCCCACCGCCAGCGCGCGAATACGCTGCAGCGGCGGTGGGAATGCGTAAATTCATTTCCCCCCGGACAACAAAAACAAAAAGTACACTCACAGATTGCAAGATTTTTTAACCCCCCTCGTACCTGTCAGTGATCACATTTGTGAGACTCCCCCTACCTACTGTGACGTCACGTCAATTTTACATCTAACAATAATAAAATCAAAAGAAACATTTATTCAATTAAAACAGCGTAAGTGACAATACCATGCGTGATCGAATCAGAAATGAAGAGATCCGCAGGAGAACGAAGGTCACTGACATAGCTCAACGGATTAGCAAGCTGAAGTGGCAATGGGCAGGACACATAGCTCGAAGAACTGACGGCCGATGGAGCAAAAAGGTTCTCGAGTGGAGACCACGAACTGGCAAGCGCAGCGTAGGACAACCGCCTGCACGATGGACCGACGACCTCATAAAGGTCGCGGGGAGTCGGTGGAGGCCGCTAGTGATCGTTCCCGCTGGAAATCGATGGGGGAGGCCTATGTTCAGCAGTGGACTACAACAGGCTGATGATGATGATGATGAAGTGACAATAGTTAATAAGGTTTAATATCAAATGTAGCAAATCGGATATTTTGCTCTTTACAACACAAACGAAGAAAATATCTTTGTCATACGAAATTGCACCTTATTTGCAACAGTCACATACGCGGAATTGGAGTAGGTATTGAAGACAAAATAGCTCAGTCCTCGGCACGTAGGTACAAGCAAATATGAACTCGCCAACTAAACAAAAAATATGATGTCACGAAACTTATGATCTCTCGCACCCCTTGTTGCACCATATCACACTTTCAAACTCCCCCCCCCCCTTAACATATGACGAACTTTATGGATGACCCCTTATTAACTTAGTAATAAGATACAAATAACAGTATTTACAATATTATTTAACCAAAATTAACCTCTAAACCAAAAAACTCAGGAACCCCCTCTTTAAGTACAAGACATGTGACGTACTTTATGGACGACCCCTTATTGTCTCAGTAACTAACTAACATTAATTATAACCAGTATTACAACAAATTATTTAACAATAATTTACCCCTTAACCAAAAAAAAACGAAAAAAATAGGTATAAAATTTTACACAATTATTTTTGTCCGCAGCGGAAATCGAACCCACGACCTCCAAGACTCAAAGCGAGACTTATAACACTAGTTGCTACGCCACAGACATACCTATATTCTAACTTTTTTATATCTACCTATTCCTACCTAATTACAATCAACACACCTCTTCAAATAAAACTACTTATAATATTAACTACCTACTTAATTTCACACGTACACACAAAAAGCATTCACTACTAACAGATCTATTAACATACACGTCAAGCAACTCAACGGATAGCACTGAAATTTGACATGCCAATAATTATTATGACGTATGCAACATTTAAGAAAAGAACAGAAAAAAATCAGCCGTTAAGATCATAAAACTACATACCTAGTAGAAGTTCATAATCAAATCTAGACCTCAGAAGCATAAAGTGATATGTGCCATTATACGTCAGAAACATTCGTCGTATGTGCCGTTATCGAAAACTGGCACTTACGACCAAATGCTTCTGAAGTATAATAGTATATCCGCCCTTATGCTTTTGAGGTCTAGATTAATATTATTGCCTATTTTACTACTGGCTAAAGTAGCTTTCTAATCGCAAGAAATCTAAAGAATTTTTGAAATCGGACACGCATTTCCGGAGCCTATTCGGATAAGTAAAATAAAATCATAAAAACCTATACATAGATATCATATCACGATACGATTAAACAATTTAAGCGTCAACAAAACTAAATCCGCATCGAATCGTCTAAAACTCCGAAATAATTACGAAACACAACAAAAAAAAATCAAGTTACGGAATATCGATGTCGATATTTCAACGATTGCGCCACATCACTAGTTACTTACTGATATGGCGGACGACGAAGGGAAATAATAACGTTTTCTTTACTTTTAAATACTAAGAACGTATAAATCAATGTTAGTTTGTACACGTAGTCATAATAAATGAGTAATAAAAATAATTTTGAACATGATGAATTGTTACTATTATATTATATTATGGCGATAACAAATTTTGTTTTAGGAACTAGTCCTAGACAATAGATGACGTCACAATTGATCGAATTATTTTGACTACCAATTTAAAATTTATGTATCACTTTTTTAGATCAAATTATAAATGTTATGTCTAATTGAAATGTCAACTGCACTTATAAAACGATTAATATGTTATTTAAAACGTTGTTTTAATGCAAATAATACTTTAAAATACATAATTGTATAGAGCATACGTATGTGACATGTAACTTTTTTTTAAACACGATTTTGTCGCAAAGGTATAAATCATACAGCCTTACCTTGAACGATGGTTTATCCATTTTTACAATCCGAAACAAAGGATTAATCCATGTCACTACACAAACACATCCATTTCGCTAATATAATTTAAAACAATGGTGTTAAATGCATTCTTAATACAACGGTCAGAGTAGACATTGCACTAAAATTAACTCAAGCACTCGAGTACAAAACAGTTATTTTTCAGCGCAATATTTTTAGATACGACACTCGCGCACAGATAATAATTTAATTACAACAAAGTCATTTTGAACAAAAAAAAAATTCACATTGGCCGCTTTTTTTTTACACACACATCCTTAACCCAAGATGGATTGAGGAATTAATTATAATAATTATCGACAATTATATTAAAACAATGACACAATTAATAATCCACAGTTATTCAGAATTGAAAACTAAGTTATCACTCGTATTTGTATAATAAAAACAATTTTGTTATTTTTAAGTAATTAAATTGTTGTTAGTAAAACAATATGGCGATTTTCGACAGATATGAAGGTAAACGCGGGAACGCAGCGGACACGGCCATGACATGGGGCGGCCAATCCGTATCTGAAGTTGGTATCCTCTCGCTCACACACACAATTCAGGGCTGTCGAAAAATGAATATTTTTTTAATATTTTCGTTTTTTTTATATTTCTTATAATATACAAATTAGTAAACATATTACGTATGGAAATGTTTTGTGTAAGTAATATATAAAAAAATAAAATTGTACAGAAAATAAAATTATTACTAAACGATATATTTTAAAGATACACATTTAAGAAGCAACATGATTTTTCTCACACAATAATTATTATGGCCAAGTAGCTTTATCCCTCGGTTTTAACTGTATTTTTTTTAATCATGAATAGCGCAGAACTGTTTTCTTTGTCCTAAAATAATAATAATATTGCTTTTGTTGTAACTTGTATCATCAATCAGTAATCTCGCAGTGAAATTCCCGTCAAAATTGGTTCAGCCGTTTAGGAGTAAATAGCTAAAATGGCTAGATATAACTTTAACTACATTTAATAAAGTACAAAACTTTGGTGAAATGGCCTGGGACAGTTTTGATAATTAAAATGTTAATTTCAAATACTTCACACAGTAAGTAGGTACATTATAATGTTTTATTATAATGGGCAATTATATGCTTTAATCTTTATAAAATCATAAAATATGTAAAATATATAAGCGTAAAATCTTTAAATATGTTACTTTTTTATTGAAATCTTTCATTTCCTTTAATATAACTGATAACTTTATTCAAACTTTATACAAAGCTAAACTGTACTAAACCCAAACTATTCAAAATTGTGCACTAAAACCTAAAATATATGATAAACAATGAAAAATCACAAATAAAAAAAAATACAAATTTAAACCAGTTGCGCGACAGCCCTACACTCACACAAACGTTCGAATGCACACATCTAAGAATGTATCTATACATATTTTTTACGTAAATAAAGATTGTCATAGTAAACGGTAATCAATCAGAATAATCATTAGTATTTATCATTTTTGAATTTTACTGTTATTGTTATTAGATTACGTATTGTGGATATGTAAATAAAAAAACTATGGTTTTAACCAAAAAGCTCGCGTTCCCTTGGGAACCTAAGGAAAATTAACGTATGCTACTCCTGGATAGAGTAGCTTCTTAATGAATCATACCATTTGTAGAGCAAATTATGTAAAAACCCCTTCTCACCCGATTTTTACGTCCAAATAACTATGTGGGTGACAAATTTCCGCGTAATCCGTTTATTTTATGGTTTGAGTGAGCTACGCGTCAATAATTCTGCCTGATACGGTTTTTAGACAAAGAAATATAAGCCAGTTAAATAAAAATAGCGACTTTTCTATAAATAATGATATACTAAAAAAAATACTTATAACGAATTGTGTACAATTTTAATTTAAAAATAATATCTAAAAATAAAAATAATAATGGGAATTGTCTCATAACTTTGCGTATACTACATTCTCATATTATAGACTGACCAGTATTTTAGTTAATTTATTTTTAGCTTTGCCTATAGATTTCCGCAAAAAGCCCATTTTAAATGCATACAAATTAAGATTTCTAATCATTTAATTGCCTTAAAGTAAATTAATGAACAAAATTGAATAAAAGTAATTCGATTGACTGTTACGGATACATACGTATAAACTGCTGTTAATGATCGTCTTTTTTTTTGAATTAAGAATTTTTATGTTAGCCTTTCGTTCTAGTTAAAATGGCGACCGGATTTGTACATTCAAATTAAATAATTACAATAATATTGTTTCTTTGTTTCTTAAATACGTAATAATAAATATATTATAATAGATATACATTATTCATTTATAATTATCTAAGTTACCTTTTAAATACGGAAAGGGTTTAAATATTTAAAAGCAATGTTGCTAAGGAAGTTGAAATCATAGATTATTTTAATGGCCGCGTCTCTTTTACACACAATGGATTAGAGTGAGATGGGGCGATGTAATAAAAAAACAAATATCAGGGTTATATGAGTGCAAATAACTATGACTGTTTGTTTTTTTAATCCGTTTTGAATGTTTATGGAATTTTGAAAGGATGTAATGCGTAATTTTTGTTTTTTAATTGCATTTATACTGTTAAATAATATTGTTGTATGTCTGTTTAATAAGCCAGGAGACCTTAAGGCTAAGCACGTAAAGACATTAATACTAGTTTTTACAATGCATGCAAAAAATATCTTAAATATATCAATATATTATTAAGTTAATGTAGCTTAAATAATACAGAAACAATTACATAGGAAATGCGTGTGGAACACTACAGAAATGAATATCGAAAATAAAAGTGTATGTTTCGTACAATTCTGGTATAATCTCTAAAAGAGCTGTATCAATTTTGACGGGGGAGAAAGTTACTGCTACATACTCGTACACTACTTTCATTTAAGGGTTCAGCAGAAAATAATAAAAACCATTAAGTGGAACGTGTAAAGTATTACATGACGCAATAACAACTGAACAGATTTTGATGAAATTTAGTACAGAGATAGGTACCTATACAAATTTGAATGCTATCCAGAAGGCTTTAGATGACTTTACCATGTTTATAGGACAGATATTTTCTTGTTTTAACAGCACTCCCGTTATCGTGGTAACTTCATCACTACTTAAAAACAAAGTCGCTTTCTCTGTCCCTATATCCCTATGTATGCTGAAATCTTTAAAACTACGCAACGGATTTTGATGCGGTTTTTTTTAATAGATAGAGGGATTCAAGAGGAAGGTTTATATGTATGATACATCAGCATTGTACCCGTGCGGAGCCGGGGCGGGTTGCTAGTTAATAAATATAGCAATGTAGGTATAGCCTATGTTACTCAGGGATAATGTAGGTAGCATTTTAATGATGAAAATTATCGTAATCTGTCCAGTGGTTTTTGAGGTTGTTCGTAACAAACATACAAACACGCATACAAATAATTTATCTTTATAATATTGCTATATGCTTGTCAATAATTTAAAATATAAAAAAATCGAGTAAAATAATTTCAAAATATAGTAATTTTAAATAACTTTTAGCATTATTTTCATAACCAATTCTTGTACAATAATGAGACCACATTTAAATTTACATACATGGGCGTATCCATCATTTGATTCAGGGTGGGCAAAAGGGCACTAGCCTTACCACACGGTTAGATTCTTCTTTTTTTTAAGTAGTATAATAATATAAATGCATAAAAACTGCTTACTAAGCTCATAAAATACAGCGTATGTTACTTCTGAATGACGAAGCTATCAAATGGGGAAATATTTGTTGAAATCGATCTCTTGTTTTAAGTTTTCTTTAACATTTATTTTACTTACTATAATTCTGTTTCAATATAAGTAAAGATATGTTTAACAATAGTAGTAATCATTAAAATTATACTGTGGGTATTGCAGTAGGGGGAGAAAGAGTTATTTGCCCTATTTTGTTCCTTTTAAGTAAGCCCATGTACCAAGAACATGTATAAACAGCTGTTGAATATTGTAATCGTATATCTATACGCGAGGATAATACAACAGCAAACATAATTTTATAACATTCTTAAATTTAACTTAGGCGTTCTAAAATATTAAAACAAAAGAAACGTTTGTTATTAAAAAAAATGTTACTGTTACAAAGAAATAACTACAGCCTGCCCAAAATTCAAAGAAAAAAAGTTAAATGTCAATGTCACTTCTCAAATTTGGCGGGAATTTATTTTAATAACTTAATTTAGGTTCTTTTATTAATAATTAAACTACAATTATGAGATAATATACATTTCATATCTAATTTATTGTTAATTAGAAATAACATTTCTGTAATACATACATTAGATACACTACGCAATATAAATATAGAGCTCAGAAGCATAAAGATGGATGTACTATTATACTTCAGAAGCATTTGGTCGTAAGTGCCAGTTTATTTTAAAGGCATATATGACTTTATGCGTCTGAGTTATAGAAATTCATATTACTTATGAACAGTAAGTAGGACGCCATTTTTGCGCGCGAAAGTCAATCTGTCATGCAAGTACCTAATAGAAATGTCAGTACAATGCCATTTGATACTATTATTTAGCTAAAAATCTACAAAATAGTAGTTAAAATAGTAAAATTAATAATAATAATTAAGTAACGTTGTATGTACGAGAACTAAACAGCAATTTCAACCAAATGGATACGATGCGGGCCGCTGTCACACTACGTGAAATGTTAGCGTCTAGAACGTTCATTTTGTATTATGTGTCATTTATCTATTTATTACTTAATACAAGAAGGATTTATAGCACAATACTGGTGTCTGTTTTTAAGAATATTTTGCGCATATGGTTCTCTGCATATAAAAAGTTTATATGTAAGTACATATATATACACAGAGAGTGTTAAATTTGACATAGGCAGGAACTTAAAAGTTTATATGAAAAAAAAAGTTTACTGAGAATAGATTTTTAACTTTTCAAGAAAAATAATGATATAATTACCAACAATTTTATAACAATTAAACCATTTTACATAAGCACCTACCTTACCTTATAATATAAATTCTCTCTCGTGTTGATGTTTTATAAGTACATCATGCAGAAACTAAATAAATATAAAAATCATTGACAATTTATAAAAGCCTATTTGTAATAGGTTCAATGGAATCAATTTTAATACAAAAATGTTGACTTATTAATTAAATTTACTATTTATTTAGTACTAAAAGATAATTACCTACACTTTCTCAACATTTATAAATAACATACCTACCATGAATTAATATTATTAAATTCTTACAAAAAACTAACATATTTTCTTATTTACACACTAAAAACAACAAATTAATCACATTTCTCATAAAAAAAACTACAGAAAAACACACAACAATCATAATCAAACACAATATTTCACCCCGTGCGGTAACACTGACCCGCGCGTCGCTTGCTCGCTAAATGAATGTGTACTGTGAACGTACACACTCCGCCATCTTGTATTATATCATTAATATTTAATTTGTCGCAATGAAAATATAACAACCGATGCCCTGGTAAACCCGAAGTCTGAGATGCCCGCGAACTGTAAAGTAGAGCGACAGTTGCTAAACTCCCCTAAAATACTAAAAGTCATAATCCCTCAATCTCATCGTCAGCGACTGCCCTGAGCCGAGGTCCAAGCCCCACAGGGGACGCCCTCTTGCGCAGATTGCTTAGTTTGTAGTTTTTAAACCATTTATTTAGGCTGGAGCTCTGCTTGCCTTTATGCCCGGTGAAGTAGCAGAAGCCACGTAGCTAAATACGTAAGTCAATCCGCAAAAAAAAGAGTGAAAATATTGTTTATCAATAGACCAGTGTTGCCAATGCATTCACAGTCCCCGTGGAAACGTTTTCATACTAAATACAGCGTATTTATATGACAAATAACTTATTGAAAAAGAAAAAAAAAATGATACGACGCGCCCCGTACGGTTTTACTCGCGTTACTCTGCTCCAGTGGGTCGGAGCGTGATGTTTTATAGCCTATATGTTAATCCAGCGTATAACCTATCCCAGTGCAAAATTTCAGCCAATTCCGTTTAGTAGTTTTGGCGTGAAAGACTAACAAACATCTATCCATCCATCCATACTTACAAACTTTCGCGTTTATAATATTAGGTAGTAGGGTACTAGCTGTTTGTAGTGTTTAAACTTTTTATCTAGGCTGGAGCTCTGCTCGCCTTTATGCCCGGTAAAGAAGCAAAAGCCACGTGGCTAACTACATATGTCCGTCCGAAAAAAAAGGAGCTTTCTAATGGTGAATTATTTTTTTCAAATTGGTCCTGTAGTTCTGGATCATATTCAATGCAAACAAACAAACAAATCATTCCTCTTTCTTATATTAGTATAGATATCAGTGATTTCTAAATAAATAATATTTAAATATAACTTCACTTAACAGCTACGGCCCAATGGCTAGGGCGTCGGACTTGTGATCTTGAGGTCGCCGGTTTGAACCCCATCCATTGCACTACCGACGTGAACCCACCCGTAGCACAAGCATTTTAGCTTAGCACGAGGGGTTAACAACAATACTAGTAGACGGCAAAAATCAGCTAGAGAATCGTAAACAGCCCCTATAACGTCCACTGCTGAACATGGGCCTCCTGTTATCAGACTGGCAAGCCAGGGTCGTTGAGGGATATTGTCGTAATCCCCACGCTTGGTGATCGCAGTAAGATGGTGAGTATCCTTGAGCTGATAGATGCTGCTGCCCATCCATCAGCTGTATGTCCCGCAGTCGACTTACGACACGCCTGGGAAGGTATGGGGTGGTCTATTGTATGCCGGAAACCACACTGTTAACCGTCTAACACAACACCAATATCTCCGGCGTCGGTTAAAGAGAGTCAAAACGAACTCATTGGTATATATTCAGTAAAAAGGGAACAGAGAAACTATGGAGTCGAATAGATATGAATAATAATATGAAATAGGCTTTATAAAGTGCAACCAAAATATATGACGTCCTTTTAACGGTATAAATTAATATCTATTAGTATCTATACAAGTAAATTAAATTGGAGTTTCTGTTTGTAATATTAAAAAACCGGTTTTAACTACATGTATAAGAATGTATGTATGTATACGGAACATACACCAAAATAACATTTTTAAAAATTTTTGTCTATGTGTTTGTTCCAGCTAATCTCTGGAACGGCTGGACCGATTTTGACGGGACCTTCACAGGCAGATAGTTGATGTAATAAGGGGTAACTGAGGTTACTTTTATTATAGAAAAATGTAAAATTATACGGTCTACGAAGACGAAATCGAATAGCGTGCACAGCTTATGTATAATAATAATATTAAAATATTTAAAAATCATTAGTGGTGATGGAAAGATATAACAAAATAATCTTTGTGTAAAATGTAAATCATTCACTTCTTTCCGGGTCTAGTTGATTGGACAGGGCCAACCCTCCGTGCCTCGAAAAGCATGTAAAGCCGATAGCCTGCCTGTGTATATGCTGTAAAAAATACCACGGTCACCAACCCATCTGCCAAGCGTGGTGACTATCGCACACTTTGTAAATAAAACAGTACCTATCATGTTCTTAATATCAAACCCAGGCCTGTAGTAAGTACAATTTTATTGATTAATTAATTACACGTGCAATTGATTTTTGCCATCATTTATTTATATACCCAACGATTGTTAAGTGTCCGGTGAATACCGTACTTCTACTACTAATGAAAATGAAATTAAATGAAAACGTTCATTGATAATGTAGACGAATCGATCGTACTTAATAAGTAAGTCAAATACAATTAAAATGAAATCAAAAAAGAAAAATTTACCAATGTTGTTATGGCATGTGATAATAGCTCATTATAAAATATTATTAAGATAACCAGCGCGGGCTGTGATTGGGTCTGAAGCATAGAACGCGTCGCGAGACTCGCTTTGCGAGGACGATCGGCCCCTATCCTATGTTCCTACTAGTCTTTCTCTATCTACCTACGGTGTGACACTAAGTAAAACATATCATCAGGAAAGTTTTTTCGCCGGATCTTTTATTGATAGCCTCCTTAGCGTAGCGGTATTTGACTTGCTCTAAATTTTGGAGGTCGTGGGTTCGATCCCCACACCACGGACAAGGAATCTTTATGTAAATTCTAAGATTCTATTCTATTCTAAGATTTCTTTCCGGGTCAGGTTGGTTGAGAGACTTCCCTCCGTGCCTCGGAAAGCATGTTAAGCCGTTGGTCCCGATTGTTATAACACCATCTATAGTAATCGTTTATCAAGGAACGGGCAGCAACGTTTGGTACAACATAATACTGCGGTCATCATCCCTCGGGAGGAGAACCATGTTCACCAGTGGATTTTATACGGGCTGGATGATGATGATGATGATTTAATTTACAATAGACCCAAAAGATGATGATGAACTGGTCCAAGCACATCAGAAGATATATGTCTACCAGTTCATCATCATCTTTTCCGCCTTAACGTTTGTATTTTCGCCCCCCTCGCCCTCCCGACCCTTAGTTTTTAAAGGACTTTCCGATCGACCTGAGTCCCAGAGACCCGACGTAGAGCGACAGTTGCACAGAACTAAAAGTCATAATCCCTCAATTTCTCCGCCAGTGACCGCCCTAAACGGGGCCCTCTTGCGCAGGTTGCTTAGTTTTTAGTTATTAACCTATTAATTAAGGCTGGAGCTCTGCTCGCCTTTATGCCCGGTGTAGCAGCATAAGTCTCGTAACTATCTACACTATCGTCATTATCATCAGCCTATTGTAGTCCACTGATGAACATAGCCTTCCCCCAACGATTTCCAGCAGGAACGATCGCTAGTGGCCTGCAACCACTGACTCCCTGCAACCTTTATGAGGTCGTCGGTCCATCGTGCAGGCAGTCGTCCTACGCTGCGTTTGCCAGTTCGTGGTCTCCACTCGACTAACTACACATGTTCACAAAATAAATAGATCCTTTTCTTTGGCTATATAGCATAGGCATATGAAGAGATGTGGGATCGAGCCTTCAACATGGGAACCGCAAGCTGATAATCGCTTAGAATGGAGACAACAAGTGCATTCCCAAGTGCAAGACTTTGAAAACCAGCGAAGTTGCGATCTGGACTCAAAAAGGGAAACACAAACCACCTTCCAATATTGTCTTCAACTATGTGGATGGCGTCCTCACATGTAGCAACTGTTCCAAAACATTTACCGCTAAAATTGGGTATATCAGCCATATGAGGACGCATCAGTAACCACCCAGATACAGGTAATGGTCGCCGTAGCCGAAATCGGCATGGATTGCATCATCGTCATCATCATATCTATCTATACTGTTATATAATGCTGAAGAGTTTGATTCCCGTTTCCGTTAAAACTCCATAATTAAATATAGCTTATGTTACTCCTAAATAACGTAGTTTTCAAATGCAAAAAGATTTTTTGAAATCGGTTCAGTAGTTCCGGAGTATATTCAATGCAAACACACAATCAAATCATTCCTCTTCATAATATTAGCATAAATACACATTGCACTCTTAACATTAATAGATATATCTATATATAGAATCAACTTGTTTGTATGTATGTCCCGTGTTTATATTTACACTGCGGAATAAATATGCAACACTTTACGTTGTATGTTGTAGCGCTGGCGCCTCGCCAAATATTTTAAGATTTATTATACGGTATGTATTGCATTATTTTGGATGATATTAGCTAATTAATAATATTGTATAGATATGGTAGATTGATAAATTGTTCATAACTAATACAATCCTTACTAATCTATACTAATATTATGAAGAGGAAAGATTTGTATTTTTGTGTCAATGTTTGTAATGAATAAACTCAAAAACTACTGTGCCGATTTCAAAAAATATTTCACCATTACATAGCTACATTCACCCTGAGTGATATATATATATATTTAATTATGAAGTTCCCACGGGAGCGGAAGTTACGCGGGTGAAACCGCGCGCGCGAAGGTAGAATTATATGCGCGAAAATTAAAGTACCCATGGATGGATGCAAAAACTAATGAACGGATTTGCACGCGGATAGTTTATAAGCTGAATTAATATATAGGCTACAAAACATCACGCACCGACCCACTGGGGCAGAGTAACGCGGGTCAAACCGCAATGCACAGCTAGTAATATATTAAATATGTGAAAAAACACTGTTTTAGTTTATGCTACGCCTGGATAATGTATTAAATAAATAAAATACATACATACAACTAAAATTAGCTTATTTAAAATAAAACTAACATATAACATACTACTACTCTAAATCTATTCTACTTGGCAAGGTTCCCAGAATGCTGGCAGCATTACCCCGTTGAATGCCAATGCTTACCTGCTGAGCAAAGTAAAAACCAGCACTCGCAGAACGTGCCGCACTAAAGAGGGCCGCTGCGAGTTAATTTGGTTCGCGGTCCCCACGGCCCCAAAATTTTTGATAAATTTCAAAAATTTGGCCGTATCCCAAAGGCGGCTTGCGATTTTGTGGTCGCCAGTTTCATCCCCACCCCTTGCTCTACTGACGTGACTCCACCCGTAACACAAGCATTTTAGCTTAGCACGAGGGGTTAACAACAACACAAGATATGTGTAGAAGCTCTGCAATTTTGTTTTAACTACTACCGGGTTTGGATTTTTATATAGTTAATTTAATAGGTGTATATTATATTAGTAACGAAGCTAGATTTAAATATATTTATCCATTGCTAAAACACTATGAACAACGTAAGAAAATAAAATTAAATGCCAAGAAAAGTTAGAGCTAGAGGTGCGATGCGTCTTAAAAATCAATATAACAAAACAAAAAGTTTAATAAATAACCATTCCATACATTTTTCTGTTTTACCCAAGTATACCCTCGAAGCAGCGACAAAACTTTTAATTATATCCCCATCTCTCTCCCTCGCCTTTGTTGGTATACACCTGTCTCGTTCCCACATTCCGTCTCTCTCATTTCGCACACAAAAACATAAGCTACGTTAATATAAATTTATTATTGTTATTTTAAAAAGATTCTTTTTTTGTTTAATAGTTTAGTGGTTAAATGTATGTATTTATACGGGTTATAGGTTCGAATTGGGTGAAAATGATAAAGAGAGAACATTATTTATTTATTTACTAGCTGCGCCCCGCGGTTTTACCCGCGTCACTCTGCTCCAGTGGGTCGGAGCGTGGTATTTTGTAGCCTATATGTTAATTCAGCTTATAAACTAACTCCGCGCAAACTTTCAGCCAAATCCGTTTGGTAGTTTTTGCGTGAAAGAGTAACAAACATCCATCCATCCATCCATACATACAAACTTTCACGTTTATAATATTAGTAAGGATATTATTAAGGATATATACTAGAAAAATTTAACAACATGAATTTATTTGTCTCTATTACCAGAGTCTCTGCTATTACTAAATAAAATAAAACAAGTCGCTTCCCACTGTCTGTCCGTCCCTATGTATGCTTAGATCTTTAAAACTACGCAACGGATTTTGATGCGGTTTTTTTAATAGATAAAGTGATTCAAGAGTAAGATTTATAATATCAGTGGGTTTGCGTTTATTCGGATACATATTAGAAACAGCAATTTTTTTTTAAATTGATTAATAATTTATAAATACCTCGCAGCGGCCTTCTTTAGTGCGGCACGTTCTCCGAGTGCTGGTTTCTACTTTGCACAGCAGGTAAGCATTGCCATTCAACGGGGTGATGCTGCCAGCATTCTAGGAACCTTGCCAAGTAGAATAGACTAGAATAGTAGTATTTTATAAATTAGTTTTATTTTAAATTAGCTACTTTTAGTTGTATATACGTATTTTATTCATGTAATAAAATTTAATGTAGTTAAATATGTATAAAAAAGATATTATGCCACACTTTTTGTATTTTGTGAAATATTTATAAATGGTGTTAGTTCACGTGTTTATAAATAATACATTGAATCTTAACACAGCTTTGTTTAAAACATAATCTGTAAGTACTATTATGAAGAGCATTTCAAGATTACCCGTATTACCCGCGGTTTTACCCGCGTTACTCTGCTTTAGTGGGTCGGAGCGTGATGTTTTACAGCCTATATGTTAATCCAGCGTATATCCTATCCCGGTGCAAAATATCAGCCAATTCCGTTCAGTAGTTTTGGCGTGAAAGAGTAACAAACATCCATCCATCCATACTTACAAACTTTCGCGTTTATAATATTAGTAGGATAAGATGATGGAAGGACGGGTCGCTAATTTCTAATATTAAGTTACAGGCTAATATTGAATAATACGTTGTAATTAATCGTTAACGTTTCAGTGACAAATATATTATGTATATAGGTAGATATACCTACGTAAATAAATCAAAAACCTAATAACGAGTCAAATTAGTTGAAATTTAAGAAAAAAGTTGGTAAACATGGCGTCCTTGACACTTGACAGCTAAATGCTATAAACCGCTAATGCTACTTGAACTAAATTATGACTTCCGTTTCCTATTGTGTCATTTTTATTTTAAAGAAGTATTTATTTATTATTTAATTAAGTAAATTACTTGTCGTCATATTTAAATAATTAAGTAATATATCACGTGTTCCCAGAATGCTGGTATATATACCTTTCAACGTGGCAATGTTGCCAGCATTCTGGAAACGCTTCCCAGTGCCGCCATTTTGTTGTAGTTTTAGATATACGTTAGTTTTTTTACTTTTGTTAGTTTTTAATTCTTAGTTAGGCTCAGAGTCGCTCTACAAGCTATGGAAAGGGCTATGCTCGGGGTTTCTCTACGAGATCGAATCAGAAATGAGGAGATACGTAGAAGAACGCGGGTTACCGACATAGCCCAACGGATTAGATCGTTGAAGTGGCAATGGGCAGGCCATATAGCACGAAAAACAGATGGCCGTTGGGGCCGAAAAGTTCTCGAATGAAGACCGCGGATCGGAAAGCGTAGCGTAGCACGTCCACCTACTAGATGGACGGATGATCAGGTTAAGGCCGCGGGATCACGGTGGATGCAGGCCGCTTCAAACCGCAACAACTGGAGATCTATGAGGGAGGCCTATGTCCAGCAGTGGACGTCCTGCGGCTGAAATGATGATGATGATGAATTCTGAATTAGCATTAATTATAGGTTATTTCTATTTGTTGAGTTTAGTTTTAGAATTATTCTGCTTTTTAAATAAATAGTAAACAACCAGTCATAATCCCTCAATCACATCGCCAGCGACCGCCCTAAGCCGAGGTCCAAGCCCCACAGGGGGCGCCCTCTTGCGCAGGTCGCTTAGTTTGTAGTTTTTAAACCATTTATCAAGGCTGGAGCTCTGCTCGCCTTTATGAGCGGTGAAGTAGCAAAAGCAAAGTGGCTACCTACGCATGTCCATCCGAAAAAAAAACTTGCATACGAGAGTTAATAAAACTAATCGATGCAATCTCGATTATAACTACCTACGAATCGAGTTACCGAAATCTCGAAACTCCATAATCGATTACCTGTCCTAAAATGTCTATATTTGAATGATTTTAAACTTTTATACAACACACATTATTGTTAACCTACGCGGCAAAACCTAGCAAAAATACTTGGCAATATTAAAAAATCTGTTCCTAGCTCTTATAACTATGGCATAAGGTTGAATTTTGTATGACAACTTGTAGTTTGACAGCATTACTAGGGTTGTCAAGCTGAACATTCAATTATATGTATGTGTTTATGTGTGTGTGTGTGTATGTGTGTGTGTGAAAACCGGAATGTCTTCCCATTTGGTGGTTGGATTAGGATGGATATTCTGTAGTTATAATTTAAAAGAACAAAATTAATAGGTATTTTTTTAGGTGTCTATTATTAATTCTCATGCTTAAGAGTTTGTTTGTTTGCTAAAACGAGTATATCTTAGAAACTACGGGTCTAATTAAAAAAATATTTAAGTCTATTTAATTGTAACTACCCCGGGTGGGTTGTTACAATTAAATACACTTAACCAAGTCCTAACCTAACTAGACGATCACGGCCTAAAGCCCCTAAATTAAACTACCGAAATGGAAGGTTAAAGATAATCCTAAGAATTGTTGATTTGTTTTGGAGTTCATATTCATAAAAAAATTGGCCAGACAAAAGCTCTCTTAGATCATAATCACTTCACAAATTTTATTTAATATTAATTAGCTTATCATCTGCCTTGTTCAACACAGCAAATATTTTTATACTAATTCGTGGAAAATGTCGTGGTTATTACATTGACGAATTGTTATGTATACATACTTTTTAACAAAATAAAATGTAATAATGTTTTTTTCCCTAATAAAGAAAATAAAAAATAAAATAAATATTGAATAAATATGTAAAAGGAATGGTGATTGGTGAATCGTCTAAATATTAAATAAATAGCTCATTTGTGGAGGAAGGAACAGGAGTCATGCGGTTAAAACTGTGCAGAAAGCTAGTTGAGTTGTCTAAATATTTGGAATCAGGAAATAAAGCCTCTTGTCCGTATTTTATGTAAAATTTCGAGTCATAAAGTTGGTTGTGTACTTTAAATTATTCAGTATTCTGTTTTTTTTTCAATGCTAAATGTTGTATAATGTATAAATCACGTGTTGCATCTTTAACTAACGAATATAAGTAGCCAATACCTCTTTGACGAATGGCTTTGACAGTTGACCTTAAAACTAAAAATATATGGAATTAAGTTAATCCAAGAATTTTGATAAGATAAGTAAAAAATATATATTTTGAGGAGATTGGTAATTTAAGGGTATTTTAGTCCAAAGCTATTCAATTCTTAAAATACTTTTTTTATGTATATAGCCCAAACGCATAAAAAACAAATCATTCAAATCGATCCAGCCGCTTAGGAGGAGTTCAGTGACATACACACGTACACTAGATTTATATATTTTATAAAAAGATGTAAAGGTAAAAAAAGTAATTGTTTATTTTTTAATGTTATCCACATTTATGTTTATGCTAGTTCATAGTGTCATGTCCATACATTGACATCGTTAAATTGCGTGTTTGCACACACACTCACACACACAAACATAGAAACGTCCTCGTAGTGTATTGAGTCACTCCATAGAACTACGAATTGAATGTAGTAGCTAGATGAACCGATTAAATTTAAAAAGTTGATTGGTTTAATTATACTAGCTAGTCGCGGGGTTTCATCCACGTAACTCCCAGTGCTGTAGCTAGGTGATCAAAAGCCGTTTTTTTTTGTTGACAATGGGGTAATGCACCATCCGATGCCCTCGTAGACCCGCAGTCCGAGAGGCCCGCGAACTGTAAAGTAGAGCGACAGTTGCACAAAACTCCCCTAAAACACTAAAAGTCATAATCCCTCAATCTCATCGCCAGCGACCGCTCTGAGCCGAGGTCGAAGTCCCACAGGGGGCGCCCTCTTGCGCAGGTTGCTTAGATTGTAGTTTTGAAACTATTTATTAAGGCTGGAGCTCTGCTCGCCTTTATGCCCGGTGAAGTAGCAAAAGCCTCGTGGCTACCGACGAATGTCAATCCCAAAAAGAAAAAAAGTGGGGTAATTCATTTACGCATTCCCACCACCGCTGCAGCGTATTCGCGCGCTAGCGGTGGGATATGTGGGACTCGCCCTCTCCATAGCGTTGTATGCTAACTATATATGATATATACGACTAAAACTCCCCGGACACTCCTTTGATCCGTCGTTAGCGGGGGCCGGGCACGCATAAGCAATCCGACCCACGTTACCAAGAGCCCTGGGGCAAAAAAAACTGGTGCCCCTGAACTGTCTAGGTTTTATCAATATAATTATGTACATATTAGCTGCACTACATTACAGCGTATAACCTATCGAGTTGCAAAATTTTAGCCAACAACAAAAAAAAAAAAACAAATATGATCATTATAGATAATAAAGATAATTACAAAATTATTGTTTTGACTATTTGCAAGTGCCTATAATCATCATCATCATCATCATCACCCCGTATAACTTCCACTGCCGAACATGGGCCTCCTCCCGAGGGAGGGTATTGCCATAGTTACCATGCTTGGCAGGCGGGTTGGTGACCGCAGTATTATGTTGTAACACACAAGGAAACGCTGCTGCCCGTTCCTTGATATACGATTATTATAGATGATGTTATAACAATCGGGACCAACGGCTAAACGTGCTTTCCGCCCAACTAGCAAAAACTAGGCTTACAACAATCTCACGACTACTGTTTTTTTGCTCTTACATCTCTCCTATATAATAATATAAGCCTGGGTTTGGGCACTAATTATAAGCATATTTAGTTTAATATCGATCTAATATCAGTCTAATTGAATGCTGTTTGCACTTACTGAAATGTAGCCAAAATTAATTTAAGCCGACTTAAGCTAATATTCCTTTTACGTAAGTATCTTATAAGCCTGCATAGGCTTATATTGGTCTAAAGTTAGAATATTTTGAGAATTTTACGTCAGATCCAACTTAAAAGTTCGTGTGAGTGTTGGAAATTAAAATAAAACAAATTAAAGTTGCGTGAAGTTAATGTTTATACTATGTATATTAAAAGTATAAAAGTACGAGTTAAAGTAGTTTTACGGTCAGTAATCATATTGGAATTTATTATTTACTGTTAATTAGACCTCGTTTTACGCTTCAAAATTCATGCGCCTTGTTAAATAAGGTATTTCGTGTTCTCGTTAAATTATTTTATTTGTTAATTTGTATTGATAGTGTCGCCATTAGTATAGCTGCATTTTACAAATGCACTATTAGACTAATGTAAGATTGTTTACTCTAATTTTAGCATTCGGTATAACTACTAAAGATAACTCCATATTGGAATAAATTAGGGTTCCTCGCAATTTTACATAAAACCTTAAATCGACAGAGAGAAAAAAAAGAACTTAATCTTAAGGCTATACGGACACGAAGTCGGCGCGCGCGGCGCGGGTGGCGGTGGCGGGGCGGCGGTGCGCGGTGCGCACCAGTCTAGCAGTGCCCGCGCGTTTGCAAAATTACTCTTAAAACTATTAAAATTAGTTATTCCCAAAATCGATCTAAGATCAAACGCTCTTAAATAGATCTTGTCTTTTGTATTGTAAATATGTTGTCCAAAATCACTCTAATATCATACTTATCCAGTGCTATTGATCTTATATTAGTTTCAAATAAGATCAGAAATGCACGTACTCACAGTACTCTTATGCTATGCTGATATTAGTCTGACATCTTACATTAGCATTTAACAAGTCTAATATAAAATCAAACGAGCTTAGAAAATACCCATATAAGAGCAAGTTTTTCTCAAGTGCAACCAGTCTTAGTAAATGCTCTTATATACATATATGATATTTGGTTATGAGACTGAGCGTTCTTGAGACCATACCAGCTTGTCTAAAAGTAATATAGGATCGATGGTATGTTCTAAAACAAATATAAGAGCGCTTTAAGCCTACCACTCTTAAAAAGTGCGAGTTCTGAGACTGTTTTGCTAGTTGGGCGAGGCACGGAGGGTAGTCCCTCAACCAACCAGACCCGGAAAGAAATCTTAGAATTTACACAAAGATTTCTTGTCCGGTGTGGGGATCGAACCCACGACCTTCGAGATTTAAAGCGAGCCAATTATCGCTACGCTACGGAGGTTGTCGTGCCTGTAATAGATTTACGAAAATAAAAATGATTTTTATTTTACTTTATTCATTTATTTAATGTAAATATTATAACTACTGTACTCTCTATACGTTTGTCTGTCTGTTCATAGGACAATTGTGGCTCTCGTTCAAGTTAAAAAAGTGATAATTTGATACAACCCGGCTGAATTACCGACTGGGCATAAAAGGTAGGTTATGTAGCTAACAATTAAAAATATAAGGTTGGACCCTTAATGTCCGGTGAAATAGCAAAAGCCTCGTGGCTAAAAACAACCTTTTATTATGTATAAATTGTTTGACTGTGTAACTAAGTAGTTGATTATATTCATTAAAATAAAATATAATGATAACCGATATATTATCGATCGATAAAATAACTTAAGTAGGTATCGATAAAAAAATCAAAAATTGAAATAAAATTAGACATATACCTAGTTTAAAAATAAAATAAATTCGGAATAATTCTGGCAAAATATATTATTATAAAAAAATGTTGATAAACGAATGATTTGTGTTTTTGTTTTTTTTTTTTTTTTATATGGCAGTCTGCCGACTTATTCAGCAATTTCTGCCAGTGTCAAATGAATAAATACAACAATACATTTAAAGACAAGATAATATAAGAATGTCCTTCATATTAATTACGTAGGTATTCTTACTTATTTCTTTATATTTTATGGTAAATTAGCGACCCGCGCGACTACGCTGATGTATCATAAATATAACCAACTTCTTGAATCACTCTATCTATTAAAAAAAAACCGCATCAAAATCTGTTGCGTAGTTTTAAAGATCTAAGCATACATAGGGACAGACAGACAGCGGGAAGCGACTTTGTTTTATACTATGTAGTGATATAGTAAATTAAAGTTTATTTATTCCATTGGAAATATATACCTACCTTTTTTGGCCGTAGCCCAATACCTAGGGCGTCGGACTTGTGATCTTATGGTCGCCGATTCGATCTCCACCATTGCACTACCGACGTGAACCCACTCGTAACACAAGCATTTGAGCTTAGCACGAGGGGTTAACAAGAATAGGTACGTTACGTAGGTAAAGTGCGAAAAAACCTCTGCTAGTAATCTTGAAAAAAAAGACTACCTATTAAGTAAATAGTAATAATTAACTATGTATATATTAGTATTGCTCACCAACTAACTAACTAACAATAAAATTAAAACAATCATTAAAAAAGAAAATCAATTTAATATTTTTTTAATCACAATTACGCAACAACCCTATCGTTATCCATTTCGTTTGACAAGTATCGAGTTTCGTATGTCTTGCCACAGTTCAAAACTATGCTTTATACCTTTAGAACACAATTCAAAATCGACCTTAACTTAACGCGTTAACATTCAAATTCCCTTAATAAGATGTGTCTGTTACGTCGTTTTGGTTTCCTACAAATTCTTAACTGGAAATTCTTTATATGAAAATCTACTTTACATTTAGGTAATAAAGATTAAATTCATTTGAAATCACGTGAGTATCTTTTTCAACTCGTTCGAATTTTCAATTATGTTTTGTTTTGAATTAAAAACGACTTTATGGCGATATTTTTAAAATCAAATTCGTTTAAAATGAAGTGGTTGATAAGTCGTTTTAGTATGTATTATGCCCATAGATATAGTTTTGTTTGTGTGAGTTAACATGAGTCAGAGTTGAGATTATTATAATTAACTAGATATGCCCTGTGGGTTCACCTGCATTGTATTACTGAAACTCAAAAAATCTTTATCCATACAGACACATTTAAAGTAATTATGTTAAATAAAGTTCTTATGACGCGTCCTTTCTTACTTTTTTTTCGGACGGACTTACTTAATTAGTCACGTGGATTTTGCTCCTTTACCGGGCATAAAGGCGAGCAGAGATCCAGCCTTATTAAATAGTCTATAAAATACAAATTAAGCAACCTGCGCAAGAGGGCGCCATCTGTGTGACTTGGACCTCGGCTTAGGGGTATTGAGAAATAATAACTTTTGATTTTTGTTTAAGTACCTAAGTAAAAAAGTATTTTAATTATGCGCCCCGCGGTTTTACCCGCGTCACTCTGCTCCAGTGGGTCGGAGCGTAATATATTGTAGCCTATATGTTAATCCAGCTTATGAACTATCCGCGTGCAAACTTTCAGCCAAATCCGTTCAGTAGTTTTGGTGTAAAAGAGTAACAAACATCCATCCATCCATACTTACAAACTTTCGCGTTTATAATATTAGTAAGGATTCTGCCAACCCTACCCGAGTCAAGTGCAAATAAAACTACTAATTTATGTGTGTGTTTTAAATAACATACACACACACACACACACACACACACACACACACAAACACATAAAAACAAAGATAATTGTAAAGGTAACTTAATTTGAGTCGTTAATATGTTTACTAACTGTACGTTATTAATCTTTGCTAATATATAAAACTGAAGAGCTTGTTTGTTTGTTTGAACGCGCAAATCTAATAGGCTAGTTGACACTTTTTTTTAGTTATTTTTATATGGTTAAGAATGGGTTTACTAGATCAAGAAAAAAATATGGCATTTATTTGAGATCTAGAAGCACTAAAATGAATATTTAAAAATTGGCTTGACATTTAGAGATGAAAACGATGTCAGCCATGTTGATCTATATACATTATCTGTGTCCTAGATCGATGACGTCATGACTCAGAAAGTGTTTTTTTTTTTTTTTTTTTGTATTTTAATGACCTGGTCACTTGGACCTTTAAGTCAAGTCTTATTTTATTCAGAAAGTGTAATAGTAAAGGATCGCGTTCATGTTTTTTAACGAGACGTATGACGTCACAAAATGGCTGATAGCGTTTTCGGAAGTTAAAGACAAAAGAAATAATTTTCATATTGAGTTTATACAAACATATTGAAGTTTTTTGAACAGAAATCATTATATTTAGGTTCCATATGACAAATACTTATAGAAATAAACATCATTGTTACATAATTTCATATGTGTCAACTAGCTTATTAACTACTTCTTCTTCCAAGGTCCAAGTCCCACAGGGGATGCCCTCTTGCGCAGGTTGCTTAGTTTGTAGTGTTTAATCCATTTATCTAGGCTGGAGCACTGTTCGCCTTTATGTCCGGTGAAGTAGCAAAAGCCTCAGGGCTATCTAATTAAGTCCATCAGAAAAAAAGAACGAGGACCGCGTTGTGCCCCTGCCCCTGCCCTGTGATCCAGCGCCTGTAGGCCGTGCCAGCGATCACTTCCTCTTATATCCATAAATCTGACTTTGATATCAGTGGCACCTCTGGGTTGTGGTCCTCACCCCTTAAGGGTGCCCCCAGGTGTGTGTCACTTAATTGTATGCTTTTATAAATACACCTATAATAATTAATGTACCTAAATACCTATAAACTTATTATAAGTAGAGGAATTAATGATAAACGGACAGACAGAGTACATTGTCTGTAATGTCCTACAATTAGCAGCACTCACAGTTTGCATTATGGTTTAATTCATAGAATAAGAATAATAACCTATTAATTACAGTTCTTTTCCATTGTGATTTTGACAAGTACAAGTGTATGTAAATACCTAAGTGCTGAATAAATTCATTATTTCATTAATGAAGTTACCAGTTGCCTGTAGTTACGACGGTATATCAAACCATAAAGCCCTAAATAAAAAATAAACTCCCCAATCTTAACTGAAAAGACATAAAACGGTTGTCTATCAGTTGCTTCTTTTTTTCAATAAAAAAAAATGAAAAAACGATACGTATACCTACATATAGATAGTTTTTGTGTCAAATTTGTGTAAAAAGTGTGTGTTAGCGATCTAAACAGTGCCCCGTTAGTAAGGACATCTAGTGGAGTACGACAAAAAACTACCCACGGACATAACAGAGTAAGTTCAAAATTACCGAAATATATTATGGCTTTTTTCGAGGCTTTTGAGAGCTCCAGCCTTTTTATAAAATACAAAGTAAGCAACTTGCGCAAGAGGGTGCCCCCTGTGGGGTTAGGACCTCGGCTCAGGGCGGTCGCTGGCGATGAGATTGAGGGATTATGACTTTTAGTATTTTAGTGGGTTTTGTGCAACTCTCTCTACTTTACTTTACGCGGGCCTCTCGGGCTTCGGGTCTAAGAGGGCATTGGATGGTGCATAAACGAGAAACACACCCGTTGGTGGATGCGATTGTGGAGGATTTTGAAAAGGAGAGACATTATACGAGTTTTTCTGCGAAGGCGGATAGGGATCGATTTTCACGATTCTTGCCCGAATTGGAGACATAGTCACATTTCTTAGGACCAAAATTGAAATACGTTTTTTTATTTAATTAAGTACAAAAATATATTTACAGTATTAGAACATCACATCCGTAATGTATATAGTAATTAAATATACAATTAAGGAGCTGGTTTGATTAACAGTTACAATTTAACTTTTATAGGTAAGTACCTATATAATAAAAATTGTAGTACATAAATTAAAAAATTTAAATAATTGCATCATAAATCAATAAAGCAAATAAAATAATTAATGTATTGTTATGATTTTATGACCACTTCTAATACTAATTGAAGTATTAATGTGAATTACATTGACATTAATACCACGGCGTGGTATTAATGTTGGTGTGGCATGGGATCCATCCCCACGCCGGACTTGAACCCTTTGTGTAAATTCTAATAGTTCTTTCCAGGTCTGGTTGGTTGAGGGACTACCCTTCGTGCCTCGGAAAGCACGTTAAGCCGTTGGTCCCGATTGTTATAACATCATCTATACTAACCGGCATATGAACGTGATTTACGTGAGGTTTGATAAATTGTCCCATAGAGTTAACAATAAAATAAAATCATCAGTTCCTAAAAACATACGAATTTTGACTTACCCTATTGCATCCGTGGTCCGACCCGACCGACCCTAATTCTTGTTATTATTGTGTGTGTGTGTGTCCGGACGTTGAGTGTGTGTGTTTGTGTGTGTGTACTAATACTGGGTGTAGGGCTATCACTAGATAAACATATTTGTTTTTGTATCAAATAAAAAAGTATTTTGATTTAGCACGAGGAGTTAACAAGAATACTAGTAGACTGCAAAAACTCTGATAGTATTCTTTATAAAAAACAACTAATTTTACGTGTATTGTTATGTTCTACCTGTTAGTTACCTATTTTTTTTTTCCGGACCGACATAATTATTTAGTCAGCCATGAGGCTTTTTACTACTTCACCGGGCATAAAAGCGACCAGAGCTCCAGCTTAGATAAATGGTTTAAACACTATAAACTAAGCAACCTGCGCAAGAGGGCGTCCCCTGTGGGACTTGGACCTAGGCTCAGGGCGGTCGCTGGTGATGAGATTGAGGGATTATGGCTTTTAGTTTCTTTAGGGGAGTTTTGTGCAACTGTCGCTCTATTTTACAGTTCGCGGGCCTCTCGGACTACGGGTCTACGAGGGCATCGGAAGGGTTATTTACCTAGTTCAGTGCATAGAATAAGAATAATAATCTATCAATTATAGTTTTACATTATGATTCAGACAAGTACGTAAATACCTACGTAAGTGAAGAATAGTTCTTTATATTTCATCAATAATATGAGAGAATTATCTATAATATAAAAATGAATCGCAAAATGTGTTGCTAAGCGCATAACTCTACAAAGCCTGGACCAATTTGGCCAATTCTTTTTTTTTAATGTTCGTGGAAGTTCAAGGATGGTTTTTACGGCGAGATAAATTCGAATAATTGCCTGAAAACCCCTTAAAACAGCCTTTTTCTTTTTCCCATACAAACGTTTTCTAACTAAAATGTAGGGTCAATTTGAGCTTTATTTTGTTAATTAAAAATTTGATTTTTTTTGCCAAGATTTTTTAGGGTAGGGTTAGTGTAGGGTAGGGGTAGTGTAGGGTAGGGGTAGTGTAGGGTAGGGGTAGTGTAGGGTAGGGGTAGTGTAGGGGTAGGAGTACCGCATAAACGAAGTCTCTACGGCCCAGTTTATTTTATACAAATGTTTAGGTCTTTTATGTATCGATTGAGGCAGTACGAAGTCTGCCGGGTCAGCTAGTCTGTTAATAAATTTAAAACCATTGTCAAAGCTAAATTATGTAAAAAGGTATATTATAAAATATCTGACTAAGTTAGTGACAGAATGGCTTGAGAGTAACTTGCTCTGGAATGACGCTGCCGCTAAACAATATTGTAAATGTAATCAATTCATCCGTGTGGTTTCCGGCTTAGAATAGACCACCCCATGTCCTCCCATGGGTGTCGTAAAAGGCGACTAAGGGACATATGGCTGATGGATGGGCAGCAGCATCTATTAGCTCAAGGTCTGTAAAGAGGAGGCCCATGTTCAGCAGTGGACGTAAACGGGCTGTTGATGATGATGATGAATTAATTCATCGTGAATTGGTTATTTAAACAAAGATATCTATGAGTTTCTTGCTAGTACTTCTCAGAGTTGCCAGTTGAACTGGTGGTAGGAAAAGAAATGGACGCATCATAAGAATATGATTTATTTTTTTATTTAATTGTGTCAATATGAGTAAAGAAATTATATCGCATATTAGTCAAAATTTGAGATTAATAAATTTAGGCCACTGGCAGGATTCGAATTTGCATCTCAAATGATTTAACCTTTAGTCTACGGTGGATACCTACCGATCGTCGAAATTTATCAATCTTTTTTTATAACAATGTATCTAAGGAGAATCTTGATGCCATCTATTGATAATCACTACATAGTATAAAACAAAGTCGCTTCCCGCTGTTAGTCTGTACCTATGTATAAAACTACGCAACGGATTTTGATGCGGCTTCCTTTAATAGATAGGGTGACTCAAAAGGAAGGTTTATATGTATAATAACGACAGCAAAGCTAGTGAAAAATACTAATTAAAAATAAATCTAATAAGTAATAATAATAATAATAAGGTGCAGTGACAGCCCTGTTACGTTTAGTTTGCATTCCGCTCGCCGACTCGCGTACAATCAAGTACAACACTCCGACAAGCGACGGACTTAATGTGGATGCGACAGTACCATTGGATTAATTTCACAAAATATACAAATTAAAAAAAATCAGCATATTTACATCTTAATTAAAAAAGACTGCGGTGGTATCATTTTATTTTGAAAAAAATTGTGTAAAATTAGAAAAAACAATATGGTACATCAGAAATACTTAAACTTTGGTTAAATTTTTCAAAAATTACAGACTTTTGTCCTGATGCTTAATATAACTCAATTTCGTAAAAAAATAAACGTGAGTCCTTTTTCAGGATGACGGCAGCATTAGATCTTGGCCTCCCTCTTCATCTTCCACACAACTCTGTCTTTTGCGAGTGCCGGCCAGTCCCTACGAGTCGAGCTCGTCCCGCTCTCTTCGTCTCGGCCTGCCGCGATTGCGTCGTGCGTTTATTGGGACCCAATCGAGTATTAGCAAATAAAAGAAAAACATGTTGCATAGTAATAAAAATAACTTTTATTTCAAATTCGCAAAAGATAAATTACTGAAACCGATACAACGCCAGAATTGATCAGGTTTCATTGTAGGGGGTAATCTCTGGATCAACTTAATCGATTTTGCCATTTTTTTTAGAGTCGTAGGCTATATTTTATGTCAAGCTTTCCATTGGAACTGCTAGTATTCTATAAATATAAGGTTAATAGTTAAATCCTCATTTATTTAATGGACTGAACGTGTCTTTTATGAAAATTTCTTCATTCTTGCACTGTTTCGAAAATTATTTCCTTTAATTGTGCCTGTATTCGGTCGGTATTTAACGTAATAAATTATCATATTTATAATAATTATCGCGCGCATAGCAAACTCTGACTACCTTAGTTATTTTGCTTAAAAAAATACTAAAATTACTTAATTTGAGCACTTTTCGTTTTTACAGCTCTAGAAATCGAGTCTTATCCACTCAATTCTCACGACACACACATACATACACTCATCCATACATCCATACACAAACATACAAAACCATCTCATATATTATGTAAACGTCGCACACATATAAAATGATAAAGTTTTAATTTTAAAATCGTAAGCAGTATACATATTAGAACACGGATTTTGACATTTTTGTTTATTTTTTTAATTTTATTAATTCTATTGATACATGCGGTTTTTGAACGGAAATGGTGACGTTTAAAAGTGGAGTGGTATTATATGATTTATTAACATTAATTATTACGAATGGGAAAGAAGATTAAAAAAATGTTATTAAGTCCGTCACTTAGATTACTAAAAAATTTGATGACACGTATTTTTTTATTTATCAAATCAATAAAAATTGAAAAAGATACAGAGCAACAACAAACTATGAAGGAGAGGGGGGCTTGTGACGTCACTACTAGGTAAAATTGTACCTACAAGTGACGTCACACGAAATTTCAACGCGCTGTATCTTCATCGTTTTTTGTTTGAGGCACGAAAAAAAAAAACGTGTCCAATATTTTTTGGTAATCTAACTGACGGACTAAATACAATTTTTTAGTCCCCGTACCCTTAAGGCGGAAACATATTATTAAAACGCCACACCACACGACGACACGCCACGCGTGTTGAGTCGAATCAAATGTATTGTTTTCTATATACCAGAAAGTGCCAGAAACACACTATGAACACCCGACACGACGCCACGCGCGTACTGATTTACAGGTGTTGACACGTGGCGTGGCGTGGCGTTTTAATAATGTGTTTTCGCCTTTACCCGTTCCCCCTAGTACCCGTTCCCATGGAAACCTTGACTTAAAATAACCTAGGACACTTAAATATTGTGGATTTCTATTGGTTAAAGAATTTGCAAAATCAGTAAGAACCAGAGACAGTTTTCTTTTTGTTTATAAAGGTTACTAGCAGAGTTTTGCAGTCTACTAGTATTCATGTTAACCCCTCGTGCTAAGCTAAAATGCTTGTGTTACGAGTGGGTTCACGTCGGTAGTGCTATGGGTGGGGATCGAACCGGCGACACCCTAGCTATTGGGCTAACCTCACAAACTTTATAATATTAGTATAGATAATGTTTAAAACAAAGCTGTTCAAGATTCAATGTATTATTTATAAACACGTGAACTAACACCATTTATAAATATTTCACAAAAGTACAAAAAGTGTGGCATAATATAGTTTTTATACAACATCATCATCATCATCATCATCAGCCCGTATAACGTCCACTGCTGAACATGGGTTTCCTGGCAGGCGGATTGGTGACCGCAGTGCTGTGTTGTAATACACAGGGAAACACTGCTGCCCGTTCCCTGGTTCGTTTGTTATTCATGATGTTATAACAATCGGGACCAACGGCTTAACGTGCTTTCCGAGGCACGGCGGGTAGTCCCTCAACCAACCAGACCCGGAAAGAAATCTTAGAATTTACACAAAGATTTCTTGTCCGATGTGGCAATCGAACCCACGACCTCCAAGATTTAAAGCGCTTTAAAGCTACGGAGGTTGTCATGGTTTTATACATACTTATGTACATTCATTTTGATTTTCTGTCTCTAGTACTTATCCTAATAGACGCTAACTCACTGCTGTTATTATTTTTTGACTTACGTAGGTAGCCACGAGGCTTTTGCTACTTCACCAGGCATAAAGGCGAGCAGAGCTCCAGCCTTAATAAATGGTTTAAACACTACAAACTAAGCAACCTGCGCAAGAGGGCGCCCCCTGTGGCGCTTGGACCTCGGCTCAGGGCGGTCGCTAGCGATGAGATTGAGAGATTATGACTTATAGTGTTTTAGGGGAGTTTTGTGCAACTGTCGCTCTACTTTACAGTTCGCGGGCTTCGGGTCTACGAGGGCATCGGATAGGATGTTATTATACATATTTTAAAACCTTCCTCTTGAATCCAGGGCCGGATGTAGAAGTCCGGAGTATTATAGGCCATTAAAATAAGAATATGTACCTACAAGAACGTCAAAGAAGTCGATTATTATTATTATTATTGAATATGTTCCGTATGTTGGGATACTTAGTCTTATAATGTATTGATCCAGAGGCCTGTGATTGTCAAACTTTTATAACCTTTTATATATACATATGTACAATCTAGACTTATATTTTGTAGAGTAGACATTTTAATGTATTAATTACAAAAGAGAGGATTTATCCTACTAATATTATAAACGCGAAAGTTTGTAAGTATGGATGGATGGATTGATGTTTGTTACTCTTTCAAGCCAAAACTACTTAACGGAATTGGCTGTAAATTTTGCACCGGGATAGGTTATACGCTGGATTAACATATAGGCTACAAAACATCACGCTCCGACCCACCGGAGCACAAAACCGCGGGGCGCAGCTAGCTATACCCGATAAATCAGCTTTTATATTACTAATACATTGGTCCTTCGAACCGGGTGGATTCCTAAAAGGACCAAAAAAAATGTCTATATAATAAAAAAAATATGAATTATACAAACATTTTGGACAAACAAACGGTTTTGTTATTAGATACATCCATAAAACATGTATGATACCTACCGTGGAATATTCTCGTGTGTTCCCTATGTTACGGACAGTAAGATCGGGCGTTTTGTAAAACGTCTAGTTTTCATTTTGTTTTCCTGGTTATATCTTACTAGCGTCCGCGCGGTTTCAACCGAGTTATTTCCGTTCCCATGGGAACTTGATAATAAAATATATCGTATACCCTTCTTCGAGAAATTGTAAATATCTATCAATACTATTATATATAGCTAAAGAGTTTGTTTGCTACCTTGAACGCGCTATCTACGGAACTACTAGACCGATTTGAAAAATTCTTTCAGTGTTAGATAGCCCATTTATCGAGGAAGGCTCTGGGCTATATTTGATTATGAAGTTCCCACGGGAATGGGAGTCACGCAGGAAGCTATTGCTACATAAATCGTCAAATTTTCAAGCGTTTTTCAAAAGTATCACTTTTTTGGAATTTCAGGGCATCGTGCATAAATATTTAATTATTCTACAGCCCTGAGCCGACATCCAAGTCCCACAGGGGACAACCTCTTGCGCAGGTTGCTTAGTTTGTAGTTTATAAACAATTTATTATAGCTGTAGCATTGCTCGTCTTTATGCTCGAAGTAGCAAAAGCCTCCTGACTAACTACATACATGTCCGTCCGAAATAAGAAACAGTCCGACTTGCACTTGACTTGTTTTTTCTAGTCAATTCTTATAAAGTCTCAATACATACTAAAACCCGTAACTACAGAAAGAGTCCATTTGGTTGATAACGTATTCGTTGTGTGAGCATGGGTGTGTGTGTGTGTGTGTGTGGGTGTGTGTGTGAGTAGGGTAGGTTTACATGGCTATCGTAGGATAAACGATTTATTTATTATATAATTTAATTATTGGGCATTAAACATTAGATTGGATATTGGAGATTGGATATGGATCTGAAACGTGGTTACTATAGGCCTTATGAATAGGCTCAGAGTCGCTCAACGAGCTATGGAGAGGGCTATGCTCGGGGTTTCTCTACGAGATCGAATCAGAAATGAAGAGATACGTAGAAGAACGCGGGTTACCGACATAGCCCAACGGATTAGTTCTTTGAAGTGGAAATGGGCACGCCATATAGCACGGAGAACAGATGGCCGTTGGGGCCGAAATGTTCTCGAATGGAGACCGCGGATCGGAAAGCCTAGCGTATACCACCTACTAGATGGACGGATGATCTGGTTAAGGCCGCGGGATCACGGTGGATGCAGGCCGCTTCTAACCGTAACAACTGGAGATCTATGAGGGAGGCCTTTGTCCAGCAGTGGACGTCCTACGGCTGAAATGATGATGATGATGAAACATTAGATTTGAGATTGAGAACGTTAATGCTAGTTGGTTTCACCCTCGTAACTCCCGTTCCCGTGGGAACTTCATAATTAAATATAACCTATAGCCTTCCTCGATAAATGGACTATCTAATACTGAAATAAATTTTCAAATCGAACCAATAGTTCCTGAGATTAGTATGTTCAAGTAAACATACTTATTCTTCAGCTTTTAGTCGTTTCTGATAGTCATCATCATCATCAACAGCCCGTTTACGTCCACTGCTGAACATGGGCCTCCTCTTAACAGACCTTGGCAAGTCAGGATCGTAGAGGGATATTGCCATAATCACCACGCTTGGCAGACGGATTGGCGATTGCAGTAAAATGTAAACCTTGAGCTAATAGATGCTGCTGCCCATCCATCAGCCATATGTCCCTTAGTCGCCTTTTACGACACCCATGGGAGGACCTAGGGTGGTCTATTCTAAGCCGGAAACCACACGGCAATATGCAATGAAATACGATAGTCATCGAAATGATTTATAGTTGTTAGTACAATTGATCTATGTATATACTTTTTCAATAGCATTAAACATTACAGATAAAAATGGCTTCGTATAATCTAGATCAGAGGTCTCCAAACTACGGCCCGCGGGCCAGATCCGGCCCGCCAGTGCCAACAATCCGGCCCGCGACAGTTTAAGACTAGTGTCATCAATCTAGCCCGCGACACCCAATATCTTATTGTTGTTACTATTGCTGTGATGAGTTGATAAATACACCACAAAATGATTATTACTCGGTCGCGCACTTTGCAACTAGTCTAGAAATAACAGTATAGTTAAGTATTGAAAATTAAAACTGTTAAGATTTTTTTTCTCTTATTTCTAGACAATTGGCCCTTCGAACACATTGAAAACATCGTTATGGCCCTAAGGCTTCAAAGTTTGGAGACCCCGAACTAGATTATCTTGTATTGCAAGGCGTCTCCATCAGTATTTAAGGTTGAATTTAAGCCCAAGAATTGCCACTATTGCGTCTATTAGCTTCCTATTCACAAACAATTGGTTCCGTCATAATCTAGAAGAAAAAATACATTTTAAGGATGACCGTTCATTCTGATATCTATCAGGACGGCCGGTCACGGTAGTGTCATTTTTTTTTGTCCTGGAGAAAATGCTTTTACGCCTCCTCACCGCCGCGCGCCGCTGCAGCGTATTCGCGCGCTGGCGGTAGGATATGTAGGACTCGCCCTCTCCATAGCGTGGTATGCTAACTCATACCACGAGGAGAGGACCCTACACCACTAAAACCTCCCGGACACTCCTTCAAACCGCCGTTGGCGGGGGCCGGGCGCATGAGCAATCCGGCCCGCGTCGCAGTGTCCCTCATAAATATAATTATTGAATTTCACGGTGGCCATTATTTGCTTCCCATTTGCTTCTCTCAATGTTTTACAACGATAACACTGTAACTAGCACGGCAATAAATATATCTACAAAAGTGTTGTTCATTAATATTTTTAGCGCCTGACAAAAAAATAAAGCCAATCTCATATTTAACATTGCAGTTATGCTTGAGTAGGCGATAAATATATCGTATTGCACCAGTGGTCTACAGCTGTGCTCACTTTGCAGTGTACATTTATCGTTGCTCGAGGAAACGTCTCTTTGAGGAAACCTTTTATTTTTGGTAAGTTCGATTCCCAACCGGCACCTAAGAGCTGCTTAAAAGGCTGATTAAGACTGCCTTTATGTCCGTTGAAGTAGCAAAAGTCTCGCGGCTGACTATGCTTAAATGTCCATCTGAATAAAACTGCACGTACAGCTTGGCAAAAAAGTCTAGAAACGGAACTAATTTTTTGTCTGTTGGCAACATTCCCAAAATAATGTCATTTCATAATAAACAAAATTAAAATCAATAAGTAGAATTACTCATTGATTTGAAAAAAATAATACATAAATAAAATAGGAATAAATATATCGCACCCCTAGATGAAGACTCCAGCAACTCAAAAAAAACTCATTTTTCAGAAATGACGAAAAACTGTTTTTAGAGTATATAAGAAATATATCAAAGCTACTAAATCAAAACTCGTAATTTTTGAGTTAGCGGAGTCTTCATCTAGGTGTGCGATATGTCTAAAACAAAACCAGGTAAGTATCAAGATTAGGTTTATATGCTATTCGGTTGCAACGGGTTGCCACACAAACAACAAAGTGGCGCCCCCATTATTTTTTTCCTCTTTTTTGCCAAGCTGTATCTACACTCTTTATGACCATAAAAGATTTTGGATGATTATTTGACACTCATTATTTTTCCCGCGGAGTCTTCATAATATTACTAAAAGTCTGGTATCACTTGGATTCAGATAGCACTATCAGTATATTTATTGCTAGTTTCATCTAGATAATATGGGTGATAAAATAGGTAGAGTAGATCCAATATAAACCGTGTAAGGGCAGACATTTTGAAGGGATCTAATTATCTAAATATTTCGATACTATAACCTAAATTTCCATATAACCCAACCACTATCTCGATCTACCTATCTTGTCAACAATTTGATCCCTTCCAAGAATTAGCTTAAAATCAATAGTTTGTATTTATATAATTTCACTTAACATCTTTATCTGTGATGTTGGTACCACGTTTTATATATATTTTTGTATACACGCATGTGGTACCAACATGAAATCTTTGTATCATTGATACTTTTAGCGGGAAAGGTTTGATGTTACTTTTTTTTTATTCCGGTTCTTTGATTGATATATTTCAGATAATTCAATTAAAGAACCATGCTTCATTTTTTTCCTTTTGACATAACCAACCTTTTGGCACTTTTTCCTTGTCAAATGCTTTTGTTTGTAGGAATCTTTTCACAAATACAGACATTTTTTTTCTGTCCGGAGGGAAATTAAATGCATCCCTTCCGTTGCCGCGAGGAGTATACTATTATGCTCCCCGCCTCAGAGGATGAGTATGTGACTAGGTCTCTTTGAAAAATACGGAACACGCTAGTCGCGCTGAAAGAGAATCTACTTACTAAAACCCTATGGTTGCTTCTCCGCCTGCCGATAATGAGGGTGATGGGGATCCCAGGTACAATTTCTGCTTCTGGGATCTCTCCGGCTGTCCCCTCGACAAGAATGCTACGGGTACATCTCGATTTTCACGAGTGAGAGTTCCCAACCTCGCCTGGGTCCATGAGAGACCCAGTCCTATATATTGCCCGGAGCACCGATGCGCCCCCCGCCTCATGTAGCCTCATACATGCAAACTACTCCCCGAGGCATCATAAAATATAGCCTTTGTGACATAAGCTGTCAATTTCGAAAGATACTTAACCTATAATAAAAAACGTAAAATAATTTTAGAGGAACGGTTGGCAGTGCCTCCTCCACATAAAATGAAAAACTTCTTTGCCGGGCGCGGTGGTATGCAGCGACCGACGACCATTTATTTATATTCAGAACTTGTATATGTTCTAATTGGCTTGTGAACTTGTATTGTGCGATACAGGTTAGTTGTGATGCTAGGCGCTAGATGGCGCTGCTCGTCTACTTGTAGTTTTGTGCGGCTACTGTAGATGTCGCTACAAAATCATAGTTTTACCGCGCGTTTTCCCCAATGAATTTCCAATAGCCGTGAGCAATTCTAAAATATAGCCTTAGTATGTTATTCTTCGGCGGAAGTGCGAATGCCACGATAATTTCTCGTGGAATTTGGACAGTGGCGAACGGCATTTGCCATACCTTTCGGTGGTATTACTTAGGTAACTGTAAAGTAGAGCGACAGTTGCACAAAACTCCCCTAAAGAAACTAAAAACTATAATCCCTCAATCTCCCCATCAGCGACAGCCCTGAGCTGAGGTCCAAGTGTCTGTCCAGGACGCCCTCCAGCGCAGGTTGCTTAGATTGTAGTGTTTAAACCATTTATCTAGACTGGAGCTCTGCTCGCCTTTATGCCCGGTGAAGTAGCAAAAGCCTCAGGGCTAACTACACATTTTCGTCCGAAAAAAAAACAAAAATTAGGTGACTTATCAGTGGGAATAGCACATAAGATACCTAGTTACTTAATTTTTATCGGCAAGGCAGACAAGTTTTTTTTATTTTTTTTTATTAATCTTTCAAAATTATTTTACATATTACATTTTTTAAGACTCGCCAAACTGTAGTGTTTAAAGGCGAGAGGCGCTCGTTCTTAAACCAACTTATTTATCTAAAATACATATTATTATATTCTAAAAATTAACTATACTTACTTACAAATAAAGTGTTATTATACATATAATACCAATTAATGATACGACATACCAATATACATAACACCTTTAAATGAAACATACCTACTATCATAATAATATCTTAATCACAAAACCACGTAACAAGTAGGTATAGGTACAATAAAACAGATTTACCCAACCTCATTCAACAACAATGCTGTAAGTTTATTTTTTAATAAACCTTTACTTAATTTTGGCACTTGCCTAAGCAAATCTATTCTATTAAACAGCGTAGCAACCATATATTTGGACATCCTTTCTCCATAGTAGTTTGTCACCTTTGGTACGACTAGTTGGTTGGTAGTTGGTAGACTAGTTAGTCGGCGATCCCTTTAATTCACAAGCAGTTGGTAGCACGCTTAGCAAATAAAAAAGTTGTATTTATAACATACTAGCGACTCGCCCCGGCGTGGCACGGCTCTTTTGCATGTATTATACTTATAAAACTTCTTCTTGAGTCACACTATCGATAAAAAAACCCCAATAAAATCCGTTGCGTAGTTTTAAAAATTTAAGCATACAAAGGTACAACCAAACAGAGGGAAGCGACTTTGTTTTATACAATCTATTGATGATACACACGTATATTTGGTTAAATAAGTCAAGGTATTTTTTTTATATCATTAAAAAATGATAAGTTCAAGCCTTTGATATATTTATTTACTTCACAGAACATAATTAGAACCTATTCCCTTTACTCTACTAAGGGTTGAGAACTCTGTCTATACTAGCGCCATCTATGCAGCTTTTCGGAAACTTAACCTTCGTTTTACTCTTCAGTATGCTCAATATAGAGTCGTAAAAAATGTTCTTATTTTTCCTCTTAGTTTCCTAGTCCACCTTTAAATTGTCCAAAAATAGTTTGGCTAATATGGGCTAATTTATATTTCTTAATCATTATTTTCTCATGGAGGCTACAAAGAGAATATAATGGAAATAACAAGTTCTGAAACCAAATTTTTTGTCCAACAATACCTAATGTTATTAAATGATTTCCTTATATTGCATTTATTATTTAAATAATATTATATTTATTATTTTAAATAAATAAACAACGTTTTATTTTTATTGCACAAGCGTTTGTTAATCGTTTCTGAACGCACCAACAATGTACATTTCTTTGTAGGGCTGCTACACAATATTTAAATTTTACTTATTTATCAGGAACCACAAAAAAAACAAATGTTTAAAATATGACGTGAATTTTTTAGAAGGAAGTAGTTATGTGTCATTACGTGATTTTTAGGTAACACAAAAAAACGCGGTTTGCGTTTTGATAACGTTTTCCAAACGATCTATTTCTCAACGATTTATTTTACGACAGTCGACACACACAACACATTGCATAGATCTACACTCTCTCAACGATGTATCGATTTTGAATAACTGTCTTATTTATAAAACCGAAAACGACTCGATTAATGTTATTTATTCGTTATTGTGCATATTCAATTACTTATTCATGTCAACTTATATTATATATGGGTCGCGCGAATCTGATGGGGAACTTGAACTTGGGGAAGGCCTATGTGCAACAGTGGACGTCTTTCGGATGAAATTATGAATATTGTATAGAGGAAAGAATTGATTTTTGTTTGTTTGTATGCTATGAATTATCTCAAATACTACTTATTTATTTAATCTTCATGCAACACAAAGTTTCAAAAACCCGTTTTAGTATTTACGTTTCATCTCTAGCGCGCGCAACGGCAACGAGACGACGACGCTGTGTGAGTGTGTGAAACATTAAAAAAAAATAGATCGTTGCGAGAAATAGATGGTTGTCAAAATCACTCGTAACGTTTGCGTTGTGGCACATAGACAACGTTTGGAAAACTATCTGTGGTACAAAACGCCCACTACTAGAAGGAAGTTCTAATTTCATTTACAATATATTCTTTAGCTTCATGAAATTTGGTGTCATTGCTGACTATCCAATGTATTATTTTAGATAAGTATTAGGATTCTGTAAAAGGAATGAATGTAATTATGATATTTATGTCATGAAATTTTAACTTGTTTGTTCATTCATTTTTTAATTACAGTTTGTTTGTTTGCAAAAGTTTATTCTAGATATTATTTATGCAATTATTTTTGCTCGAAACACACATTTTACTTTTGATTTAATACCAGTTAAAGGTATTATTATTATCATCAGTTTTAGCCATTAAATCCCAATACAATGCTATAATTTTAAATAAATAAAATCTAAATACATAAAACTAAAATGTTTATTTGCAACGCGCTAACAGGGTTTACGTTTTATAACAAATTATATTTGTTTTTTTTTTTAAACCAAGTTGTAATAAATAAACAAATAAAGCAATAAATAACTTCAGAATTTACTTTTTTAAGAAGTCATGACAAGAATAAGTTAAGGAAAATTTTAAACAATTTTCACGGCTCGACAACCCTACGGCGTCTCATTTTCAATCTGTCAAACACATCCGGCCATTGAAAAAAAAAACGAAAAACTGCGAAAAATATTAGCACATAGAATACATATTTATTACAGTTTAATAGTGCGTTTATTGTAAATATTTAAAAACGTAGTGTATTTTATAATATTGTAAAATTATTTAATCACCGTGGATCCTCACATAACCGGTAAGATTATGATTTGTTTTTGTTATTCTAGCGCAAAAAAAAATATCGTTTTTTTTTAATGATTATGGTCGGATTAATTTGTATTCACCCCGAAAAATAATATTACTTTTATGATTTGATACAAACAATTTGTAATATGCGTAGTTGAGTAGTAATGAAGTATTCGGCTACATTAAATTATTTATTAGTAAGGGACCAGCAATATTACAAAAACATTAAAAACATATTTGATTTTACGAAATTTATATTACACTCTGTACTTGAAGATTATTTTACGTTACATAATTATGGACACATGAATTATTTTTAAATCTAATTTTATATTTATTTGTTTCTATTAAAAAAATTTCTATCAGAAATATATGATGTGTCATAGATTTAATATTGTTTTAAGGCAATTTAACAGACATAAATAAGGTATTTAGATCTCAGAAAAAATGTTTCAAGAGTGGTATAAATCTTGAGTTAGTCCTAACACAGGGCAATCTTTGTGTAAATTTGAAGATATTGTTCCGGGTCTGGTTGGTTGAGGGACTTTACCTTCATTGCTTCAGAAAGCATCTACCTTAATATTAAGAGGAAAGATTTGATTGTTTGAATTGAAAATAGGCTTTGAAATTACATTTGAAATTTTTTTCGCTGTTGAGATGCTAAAGAAATTGGAAGCACTATCTCCGGTAAAGTTCCCATGGGAACGGGAGCTATACCGGTGAACCCGCGCATGGGAAACTAGTCTATGATAACTGTATACCATGTAACGGATAGCAGCATTTACTGTTTACTATATGCTGTACTAGCGACCTGCCCTGGCACTGGTGCAATGCTGATGTATCATACATTCCTCTTGAATCACTCTATCTATTAAACAAACCACATCAAAAACTGTTGCATAGTTTTAAAGATCTAAGCATACATAGGGACAGATAGACAATGGCAAGCTACTTTGTTTTTAACGATGAGGTGATCTTATACTGTTTTACTTCAGTAGCACCCTGGGTCGTGGTCCTTAACCCCATAAGGGTGCTCTCAGGTGTGTGTCACATAGATATAGTGTGACCACTTGTAATTTTGATGCAGTTTTAATTTTTTCTTAAAATCATTAGATAACAGAAATAATTGTCACAGGACACACAGACTATGTAGTCAGTAGATTTGTTATTGCCTACTACTGTTAGTTACCTGTATATGTTTCATAGAGTAAGTATTATCTGTTAGTTATAGATTTTTATTTATCTTATATTATTAATTCTGACAAGAACAAGTATATGTAAATACCTATAAGTGCTGAATAAAATTCATTATTTGATTATAGTCCCCAACCAGTCTGTCAAGCATGTTGAGTAAGGCTGTTTGTGAGAAAAATTTAAAGAGATAAATATTCTAACCATTGCATCACAATATATTTATGAAAATCTTATATGTACATAAAATAGTGATTCATTTTGTAAAAAAAGCGACACACAGTACAAATACTAGATATAAGCATAATCTTGTGGTCCATGCTAGCTGACTCCGCAAAATAAGTAACACTTTTATGGGGCAATGTTTACGGATCTATAACAAACTTTACAATAATATAAGAGAATCCAAGTTTGTATGTGTGGATGAGTGTATTTTCGTTATCTGTCAGGCAAAATGTACCAAATGGATTTGGCTGAAAGTTTGCATGCAGATAGTTTATTAGCTGGATTAACATGTAGGCTACAAAATATCATACCCCGACTCACTGGAACTATTAAAGACAAATTGTTCAGCAGGGCTTATTATAAAGTTGCTGATTATCTTTGTGACAAAAATGCTAGGGATAAAATCGCTCCAATTTAAATGTAAAATAAAGAATTTTGTAAATAGATTTATTAAATATTGTGATATATTATTATTTTTAAAAGACGGTTCTACTGAGTTTTTTGGCAGTGTTTCTTAGTAGTCGCCACGTCACGCACTGCACGGTAGGGAAAAAAAAAGACAAAACAAATGTAACCATTTTTTAGGGTTCCCTACCCGAAGTGTAAAAACGAGACCCTATTACTAAGACTTCGCTGTGTGTCTGTCACCAGTCTGTATCTCAAGAACTGCGATAGCTAGACAGTTGAAATTTTTACAGATGATATATTTGTATTGCCACTATACCTAACAACAATTAATAATAAAATCCATACAACAAACTTTTTTTTTGCCTTTTTTCTCGATATTAATAACGGCAATAGGTAGGTACATGAAAATGATACGGAACCCTTCGTGCGCGAGTCCGACTCGCACTTGACCAGTTTTTATGGAATAAATGAATTCCAAACAACTACCTACCTCACTTGCTAGGCTCACAATAATAAGTATGTTTTTTTTCAGACATTCTTATGTGTTTTTTTTTTCAGTTGACATGTGCGCGTGCCCCGACGCTTACCGCGGGGGCGTGGCGCGGTCCCCCTCCCACGAGTCCGTCACCACAGACCTGTCGCTGTTCAGTGTCTCCTCAGCAGCCTCTGATGCTAGGGTGCTCCGGTTGCTGGCTAGCAGGGTAAGTAGTTCTTTGTTCAGGAGATTCCGGCGATAGGTGCCGGCGTCGGGGGGCCGGATTGCTCATGCGTACCCAGCCCCCGCTAACGGCGGATCGAAGGAGTGTCCGGGAGGTTTTAGTGGTGTAGGGTCCTCTCCTCGTGGTATGAGTTTAGCATACCACTCTAGCGGCGGTAGGAATGCGTAAAAGCATTTCCCACCGGACACAAAAAAAAGGCGCCGCAGGCTCTTCTTGGCCAAGGAGAGCCTGCGGCGTCTAGACCTTAACCATCCGATGCCCTCGTAGACCTGAAGTCCGAGAGGCCCGCGAACTGTAAAGTAGAGCGACAGTTGCACAAAACCCCCTACAATACTAAAAGTCATAATCCTTGAATCTCATCGCCACCGACCAGGTTGCTTAGTTTGTAGTTTTTAAACCATTTATTAAGGCTGGAGCTCTGCTCGCCTTTATGCCCGGTTAAGTAGCAAAAGCCTCGTGGCTAACTACGTATGTCCATCCGAAAAAAAAAGCGTCTAGGCATTGGCTCCGCTAGAGGGTGTTCTAGATAGTCAAATAGTAAACTCACTAACGGTGGACGAGGGTACTCTCCTCGTGGTATGACTAGTATACCACCGTTATGGAGAGGGTGAGTCCCATATACCCCAATCATGATGATGATGATGATGATGATGAATTTTGCTTACAGGCAGGACAAGGACCGGATCCATCCCTACGTGTAGCCAGTCCCAACCCTGACAGCAAGTCCATTAAGTGAGTACTCACTTCTTCTTCTTTCGTATCAATGTTTTTGAATCTTTTTGAATATGTGGAAAGTAAGTAAAAAGGCTGCCGTAGCTCAATGCAGTGGTAGCATTGATGCGCGTCCGTCGTTATACACCCAAATAATGATAATTGTTTGACGCGTCACCCCTCGCCCTCCCGACCCTTAGTTTGCTAAGAACCTTCCGATGCTCTCGTAGACCCGAAGTCCGAGAGGCCCGCGAACTGTAAAGTAGAGCGACAGTTGCACAAAACTCCCCTAAAAGTAAAGGCCATAATCCCTCAATGGGAGTCAAACTTTCAGACCTCATAAGAAACACAGTACTGCGTTTCTCGACGCAAATTGCCGATGTGGGAGAAAAAACTGCCAAGCTGAAATGGGATTGGGCAGGCCACGTTTGTCGAATGCCATACAATCGCTGGGCAAAACAACATCAGATTGGAAGCCAAAAGGGAGAACTAGACATCGTGGCAGGCCCAAGCGAAGATGGCGAGATGACCTGGACCGCTTCTTGAAAGAACCGTGGTCCAGACGGTCGCAGAAAGCCGTGAGAAGTAGAAAGAGTGGAGGGAGGCCTTTGCCCGGCAGTGGGACACTATGGGCTGATATAATATAATTACAATAATAATAATCCCTCAATCTCCCCGTCAGCGACCGCCCTGAGCCGAGGTCCAAGTCCCACAAGGGACGCCCTCTTGCGCAGGTTGCTTAGTTTGTAGTGTTTGAACCATTTATCTTGGCTGGAGCTCTGCTCGCCTTTATGTCCGTCTGAATATATAAAAAAATAGTCGGATATTTCATAGAGTAAGAATTATCTGTTAGTTATAGTTTTTCTTTTAATTTATCTTATTACATTGTAATTCTGACAAGTACAAGTGTACGTAAATACACTGGTACTATTTAATTATTTCATTTAATGATGTTACTCGCTTTTACAGAAGGGCATCGTCCGCCCTGCGATTGCAGCCGTCAGACAACTGCGGGGAGCTGCTGGCCGGGTGCGCAGCCCTGTGCGCTCAGCTCGGGCTCCGCCGGTCATTCAGCTCAGCCGACGTCACCTCTGTCAAGACTACAGCCCATCCTATGAGAAGGTTCGTGACTTTTCATACTTTTGCTGCACTAGTTTCCAAATAGAAGCGGCCGCAGCCCAATGGCTAGGGCGTCGGACTTGTGATCTTGAGGTCCCCGGTGCGATCCCCACCCATTGCACTACCGACGTGAACCCACTCGTAACACAAGCATTTTAGCTTAGCACGAGGAGTTAACAAGAATACTAGTAGATTGCAAAACTCTGCTAGTAATCTGTTTTATATTAAAAAAAAATAGTTTAGTCATTATTTTTAATCAATAATTTATTACTATTTTATATCTAGTAGTTTGTTTTGTCTGTATTAAAAAAGAATTGTTGTCATTTATTTGGGCGAACTTTAATACTACCACTGGATCCGACTGGAAAAGACCGTATTTTTTTCGGATGCACATATGTAGTTAACCACGAGGCTTTTGCTACTTCACCGGGCATAAAGGCGAGCAGAGCTCCAGCCTAGATAAATGGTTTAAACACTACAAACTATAAGAAAGTTTTTTTTTTTTTTTTGCTTTCCGGGGGTAATGCATTGACGCATTCCCACCACTGCTGCAGCGTATTCGCGCGCTGGCGGTGGGATATGTGGGACTCGCACTCTCGTGCGAATAGCGTGGTAAGCGACACTCATACCACGAGGAGAGGACCCTACACCACTAAAACCTCCCGGACACTCCTTCGATCCGCCGTTGGCGGGGGCCGGGCACGCATGAGCAATCCGGCCCCCCGACGGCACCCGCGGCCAATATGGTACCGCGGGATCTCCTGGGCCACACTTACAGTGGCCCATTTGCCCTATTATAGGGACGCCCGGAGTGTAGAGGCGTCCCTACTCCTCTTGGGTCAGCCTCGAAGGGAGCGGGGCCCATGTTCCCCACTCCCCAAGGCCGAGCCTAGGGCGGTAGGCGGCGGACAAACTAAGCAACCTGCGCAAGCGGGCGTCCCCTGAGGGACCTGCACCTCGGCTCAGGGCGCGAGCAGACGCGTAGATTGAGGGATTATGGTTTTTAGTTTCTTAGTGCAACTGTCGCACTACTTTTACAGTTTTCGGGCCTCTCAGACTTCAGGTCTACGAGGGCATCGGACGGTTCTTTGCAAACTAAAGGTCAAAAGGGCGTGGGTAAGAAAAGACCCAGCGAATCAAACTCAGTGGGTAATAATATACTACCGGTTACAACGCGGCCCACATGAGACGATCCGGCGAAACATACTCGACTGGGCAAGTAAGCGACTTATTAACGGGTTGTTATTTGTGTTGTTGTTTCAGTGCTACTTCAGAAGTCGGCCTGTGTGCCGCTTTAGAAGCCCTAACCCTTAGCGCAGCCTCCAGGTCTTGTAGCACCTGGGTAGCAGGTCAGTATTTCTTAGAAAAATATTTTTATTCGCGGTTTCGTCTCTCGGAGGTCGTGGGTTTGATCCCCACGCCGGACTAAAAACATTTCTGTAAATTCCAAGATTTCTTTCCGGGTCTGGATGGTTGAGGGACTACTCACCGTGCCTCGGAAAGCACGTTAAGCCGTTGGTCCCGATTGTTATAACATCATCTATAGCAAGCTTATACCAGGGATTGGGTATCAGCGTTTCTTTGTATGTTACAACATAATTCTGCGGTCACCAACCCGCCTGCCAAGCGTGGTGACTATGGCAAAAACCCTCCCTCGGGAGGAGGCCCATGTTCAGCAGTAGACTTTAAACGGACTGATAATGATTATATACTTAAAGAATGATATAACACGTCTCTTAAATAAAATATTTGTTTGATTCAGTGGGAGGATCTCAACTGCCATCTCCACAAAGATCTCACCCGTCGCAGCCTCCGCAACGACCCTTGCCTACTGACAATAAAAAGGTAAAATATGAAGACATAAAGTTGTTGTCAGCCAACGCTGCTGCATGAAAGGCTGACCAGGTTGGATGGGCCTTTCATGCAGCGTTGGCTGACCTTACATGCACCCATATACAGAGCTTGGGGCAGATAAAAATGTAAAGCATATAAATATGTATCATTTTATAATTTTTATAAGATTATTATTTATTTTTATTTTTTATTAAATTTTTTGACATTTTTAAGTATTAAATTTATGACTTTATGAGATTTAATTTTTCATGAATTTAATTATAAATTGTTACATTATTATATTTTTTTTATTATTTTTTTTTGACATTTTTAAGTTTTTTTTTTTTTTCGGACGGTCATATTATTATGTAGTTAGCCCTGAGGCTTTTGCTACTTCACCGGGAATAATATTTTACAGTATAATTTATGATTTTAATGAGATTTAATCTTTAATGAATTTATTAAATTACAATTTTTTCTGTTGTTAGTCTGTTTTAAATGTTAAGTAATTTTTAAGTTAAGTATATGTGTGTGGTTTCCGGCTTAGAATAGACCACCCCATGTCCTCCCATGGGTGTCGTAAAAGGCGACTAAGGGACACATGGCTGATGGATGGACAGCAGCATCTATTAGCTCAAGGTTTACATCTTACTGCGATCACCAATCCGTCTGCCAAGCGTGGTGATTATGGTAAAATCCCTCTACGATCCTGGCTTGCCAAGGTCTGTTAAGAGGACGCCCATGTTCAGCAGTGGACGTAAACGGGCTGTTGATGATGATGATGATGATATGTGTGTAAACTATGGACTGTAATTGTCTGAAATAAATGAATAAATAAAATAAAAATAAAAAATATGCATTTATTTACGGCTCATAATAAATCACATTACCAACGAGGAATACTTAGAGGGTAAGTTACATTTAAATATATGAGGGGTCTCCAAAGCCTCAGGGCCATAATGATATTTTCAGTATGCTTCAAGGGCCAAAACAGTTTTTTTTCTGCCCTTATCTATAGTCGTATTTCTATCAATAGTAACAACAATAAAACATTGGCTGTCGCGGGCCACTTTGATGACACTGGCGGGTCGGATTTGGCCCGCGGGCCGTAGTTTAGAGACCCCCGAAATGAACGATAAGACAAAATAAAGAAAATGACAACAATTGACTTATAATAATACTGACCTGATATTGCTGAAAATTGCCTGATAATACCGGGGCTGGCTAGAATACACTGCGCAATGATCTTTGCTGCACCGGTCACCATCTTGACTGCACCGGTGGCTCAGTGGTTACGGTAGTTGCCTCTGAGACCTGGTGTTCTGGGTTCGATTCCCACCCGGGACAATTATTTGTGTGAACCACAAATAGTTGTTCTGAGTCTGGGTGTTCTGTGTGTCCGTGAAATGTATGTTTGTAAAGTCCCCCGCGACACAGGGATTTATTTCCCTAGTGCGGGAGTTGTCATTTTTAATAAAAAAAAAAAAAAAAAAAAATCTTTTAGATTTTTGATGTAGCTTAATGCTGAAGCCAGTTCCCATTTATGGTGCATATTACTGCATATACAGGGTGTCCCAAAAGATTACGTAGCTGGGAAGGGGGGTGATAGGGATGGTCACAAGGGTCACCAGAAAAATATAAAAAATTCCCTCTGGGTGTTTAAAAAAATAAATGGCATTTTTTAAAAGACTAAAAATTTTACACCTTGTGCTAACTGTACCTACAAATATGGCTGTATTTAAAAAAAATGCTGTTATGTAATCTTCAATAACAACAAGGTCATCAACATCAACATCAAAAATAACAAGGTGTAAAATTTTTAGTTTTTAAAAAAATGCCATTTTTTTTTTAAATACCCAGAGCGGATTTTTTTATTATTTTTCTAGTGACCATTGTGTCCACCCCTGTCACCCCCTTTCCCAGCTACTTAACCTTTTGGGACACCCTGTATGTAAAAGTATTATACAATTATTAAGTTTTATTTCCTTGTATGTGCCGTAAATAAATGTATTTTATTTCTTACTTTTTATATTTTGATATCACCTTATCAATGTCACCATATTCTGGCAAATAAATGATTCTATCTTTCATAGATATACGGTGATTATTGATGTCTCGCTAATAATTGGAGTATTTTCAACTTCAGTATTATATATTATATGTATAATGTAGTAATTATAATATTTTTGCAGGTCCGTCAGAATTATATAAAGAGAAGGCTGTTGACCACGTACAGAGCTTTGGAGAGGATGTCGCAGTCTGACTTCAATCTTGACAGGCTTGAGGTAAGGTTTACTGTCTATATATACCGTATGGAGACGAGCTAGGGCGTCGTTGCACTACCGACGTGAACGGCTTATCGTGCTTTCCCAGGCACGGAGGGTAGTCCCTCAACCAACCTGACCCGGAAAGAAATCTTAGAATTTATCCGATCCACAAAGATTTTCCTGTCTGGCGTGGGAATCGAACCCACGATCTCCGCGATACAAAGCGAGCCAAACACCGCTACGCTACGGAGGTTGTTATATAATATCATTAGTATCATAGAAACTCATCAAAAACATTACAACTCTTAAACACAGGCGGCTGCAGTGTCCGCTGTAGCGGGCGCTTCGGGGCCCACGAGCGCGGGTCCGGGGCCCACTACCCTCGCCGTGCCCGCAAGGATACCGCACACAAGAATCGTACATCCCGGTGAGTATGTCCTAATAATTGATTGAGATTAAATTTTATTCTAACAGCCCGTATAACGTCCACTGCTGAACATGGTCCTATTTCTGAGGGAGGTTTTTGTCATAGTCACCACGCCTCGTAGACGGATTGGTGACCGTAGTATTATATTGTTAAGTGCAAGGAAACGCTGTTACCCATTACCTAATATACGATTATTATAGATGATGTTATAACAATCGGGACCAACGGCTTAACATGCCTTCCGAGGCACGGAGGGTAGTCCCTCAACCATCCAGACCCGGAAAGAAATCATACAATTTACACAAAGATTTCTTGTCTGGCGTGGGGATCGAACCCACTACCTCCGAGATTTAAAGCGAGCCACATACCGCTACGCGCTACGGAGGTTGTCTTTACTTACACAACAGAACTATTATATAGTTGTTTATTAAATATTATATATTATTGTCTAACAGAGACTTAAGCGAGAGGAGAAATCTTTAAATGTCTATATTTTTTTTGCAGAGGCTGCTCATCTCGCATTAACTGCAGCAGACCTGGAACGCGAGAGAGGACGCCCCCTCTCCAAATACGAACGGAATATGATGATCTTCAATTGGCTACACACCCTGGATGAAGCACAGCCTTTCTAGTAACCCCCCCACCCCCCACTCACAGACACGTTAACAAGATAAAAGAAAAATTACCTATAATATTCCCAATAGTAATAAAATTACCAAAATTATTCCCTATGATAATAATGTTTAATACAGCTTTTGTTGTGACCCCCTACACACTGGTTACCCCCCCCCCCCCTACGACAACACAGGTTAGTAAGAGAGGTCAGAAGGTACAGACGGTATTTAATTTGAGACATAAAGGATAGGATGATGATAATGTAAAAAAACAGGCTTTAGTGTAACCCCCCCACACCCCCCCGCCATGCTAGTCATAAGTAATAATTTATAGATGGTATTTACTTAAAAAAAAAATAATTAATTATCGATATTATTCTCAAAAATAATAATAATGGTTTAGTCCAGCAGTTCTTTTATACCCCCCCCCACAGGCATGTTAGAAAGGTACAGACGGTATTTATTTAAAAAATAATATAAAAATTGCCTATACTAGCCTCAAATCATACAATCATAACAATAATAATAATGTTTAAAAGCCATTGTTGTAACTCTTTCCCCCCCCCCAGACACGTCAGAGTGAATATAGGGTACTAGCTTCCCGTAGCAGCTTTATAATTAAATGCCCCCCCTGTTTAACCTCCTTAAGGGTTGAATTTCCATGCTTAGTAGACCTGTATGTTACAAAAGGATATAGGCTATACTACATTATGAAGTTTCTACGGGAACGGGAGTTATGCGAGTGAATCTAGCATACGATAAACATATTGTATCATTACTTTTGTACTGTACGTGTGTATGTCACTGAATTCCTCTTGAACTGTAGGACCGATATGAATGATTTGTTTTGTATGCGTTTGGGTGGCGTCCTGTATGGTTTAGATTCACAAAACATATATAATATAATTATATGTTATATTCAAAACTCATAATCGGTCAAAACCACTTTTGACTGCTTTAATTAATCATTTGTATTGAATTTGGATCTGGCGTTGTGGTCACAGTTCTAACCTAACAACAACCTAAGTTGGAATCCTGGTGTTTTTTTACCCTTCGACCAAAAATAAGAGCATCTCATTTTTAGAATTTTATGTGAGCCAATATGGGCCCGTCAAAACTACATTTGCCTTATTTTTGCAGTAAAAAGTGGTTTTGACCGATTATAAGTTTGGTCTGTACCATTATATATTAATATATTATCAGATTATCATGCAGGATAACGTCTGTCGGGTTTTTGTGATGGGGGATGTGATTTTTGAAAATCATAATATGCTCTAATAAACCTTGCTACCGTTAGTTATAAGATAAAATCATTGTAAAAATAGATTATTTATCGAGGAAGGCTATAGGTTATATTATTATAAAAAGTTGATACGACAGAGGGGCTTTCATTTAAACTGCCTATACTAGGTACCATTTCCAAGCTCTGTACCAAAAATCAATTAAATAGGAGCAGTAGTTTAGTCGCAAATGATTTTTTAAGTTTTTGCGCCGTTTGAACACGATGTATCTTTCCTTACGATGCGTTGTTGCCGCTCTGACGCAAATCATTGCAAACATCCCGCACCGGCACGCGCGCGACGTTGCCGCTTTGCTAGGTCAGTGAAATTTATTTACAAAGGGTGGTTACGTTTTACTCTGATTTGTAAGCTATTTAGTTTGTTTGAAAGAAAAAAAATCTCAATTTGGTTGCTTTTTATTTTTATACCGTATCGGATTAATAAAAAACACGTATAGTAAACGTAGCGTAATTTAATGCCCCTCTGGCGTATCAACCTTGTATAAAGCCAGTTGTAAAACAATTAATTAGATTTTTGTTAATTTTGCACTTTTTATTTTCTAAAAAGATTACTAGCAGAGTTTTGCAGTCTACTAGTATTCTTGTTAACCCCTCGTGCTAAGCTAACATGCTTGTGTTACGAGTGGGTTCACGGAGGTAGTGCAATGGGTGGGGATAGAACCGGTGATCTCAAGATCACAAGTCCGACGCCCTAGCCATTGGCTATGGCCGCTTATGAATCACTGATCAGAATTTATTAAATATTAAATTATTAATAACTAGCAATGCTGATGTATCATACATATAAACCTTTCTCTTGAATCACTCTATCTATTAAACAAACCGCATCAAAATCCGTTGCGTAGTTTTAAAGATCTAAGCATACATAGGGACGGACAGACAGCGGGAAGCGACTTTGTTTTATACTATGTAGTGATTTAATATAATTTTACCTATAAATTTACCAATAGATGTCGCTTTTATAAATTTAAACATAATTTATTTTAAGTTTGTTATGTAATTGAATATTTTATTTTACAATAAGTATTGAAATATGTGTAATATTAAGGGTGACCCCATATTTGGCTTGCGTGTACCTCAAGCGTTTGTCACATGTGGGTTGTAAAACATTGAATAAGGCTGGAGAATTACTTTACTCGCCTTTTTAGCCGGTGAAGTAGCAAAAGCCTCGTGGCTAAATACATAATAAAGACAACTGGGTGGGTAGAGGGTGATGGGATTTGGACACGCTCGATGAATGCGCACGGCCAATGTGGGTTCAGGCTTATAATTAAATAAGAAAATGGCTGTTAATATGACAATTTTATGATAATTATTCAATAAGCTAGTCCATATAATAATACTGCTACATATATATAAAAATACGCGAGGCAAATAGTTCGAAGTGTAAACCAGGTTTTAAAATAAGGTGCTTTTAAAATATCTGCCTACCTTTAACAGCAGATAATATCACATGTAATACTTCATCATCCCGTTTAAGTCCACTGCTGAACATGGGCCTCCTCTTAACAGACCTCAGCAAGGTCGTTGAGGGATATTATCGTAATCACCACGCTTGGCAGTTGAGTCGGTGACCGCAGTATTGAGTCTCCATGCCACGCTGAACTATAAATAAATTGTAAATTTAATATTGTTATCACACATCGCATATCATCTATAACAATTGTTTACCAGGGAACGGGCAGCAGCGTTCCTAGTGTGTGTTACAACATAATACTGCGGTCACCAACTCGCCTGTTAAGCGTGGTGACAATAGCAAAAACCCGCACCCTCTCGGGAGGAGGCCCGGATGTTCAGCAGTGGACGTTGTACGGGCTGATGATGATGATGATCTCACAGAAATATCTTGACTAAAATAATCAGTATATATGAAATTACTAGCGGCCCGCCCCGGCTTCGCACGGGTGGACTTTTATACCCTACCCCTGCCCTACCCCTACCCCTACCCCTACCCCTACCCTACCCTACCCTACCCAACCCTACCCTACCCTACCCCTACCCAAAAGTATCCTATGTCCTTCTCCCAGTTCTTAGCTACCTCCCTACCAATTTTCAGCCAAATCGGTTCAGCCGTTCTTGAGTTATAAATAGTGTAACTAACACGACTTTCTTTTGTTTTTAAAATGTATTCTGCTATTCGGGACGGAAACAAATCCAACAAATCAAAAACCATGGCAATCGGTCCAGCCGTTCTCGAGTTATAAGTGTTGTAACAAACACGACTTTCTTTTATATATATAGATTTACTGTTACGAGAAAAGGGATTAATTTGGATCCATTTGCTAAAAGACCATTTATATGAAAGAGAAGATAAAACTCATGTCAAGTTCCTACGGGTACTTGAACACAGCGAAGCCTGAAATAGCTTTTAATAATCAATAATATAATTGTATGTAATATAAAATATATAAGTATACTAATATATAAAGCGGAAGAGTATGTTTGAACGCGCTAATCTCAGAAACTAGTGGTCCGATTTGAAAAAATCTTACAGTGTTACATAGCCCAACTATCGAGGATAACTATAGGCTATGGTTTATTGTGATTTTTTTACGGGAAGCGATTAAATAATATATTAAACAAAATTACATACACTCGATAAATATGCATTCCTATAATAATATGAAATTGGATTAGATAAATGCTTGGTCTCGCGCGACTAGATACCGGCGTCGTACTTGACAAATGCGACAACAAATACTACCCGAGCCAGTCACGCTCTGTGCGAGGAATACGTGGCGACAGTTTCATTACATGTCGGTTATAATCGAAGTAATATACTAGTTTGCGTAGTAAACTGTGTGAAAATAACACTACAAGATATAAGAAGGACACTTCTCATCACCTTCCCATGGTCCCTCCAACCATCTTGGTTAGATGGACCGTATCACGGGAGATGCGCGCGCTTCTAAGATGGAAGAGAAGGAAAAAGAAGGACATTGGGATCACATACCATCGGTACAGTGTCATACATATCTAAACCATCTCTTCAAATCAGTCATTTTATGGGACGGATAGCCCGCCATTCATTGCCTTTTATGGGGCAATGTATACGGTTCTACAACAAACTTCCTAATAGTATAATAGAAATAGTCTATAAATAAGTTTAAAATGACTATTAAAGCCAATTTGTGCAGCAGGGCTTATTATAAAATTTCTGTTTATCTTTGTGACAAAAATGCTTGGGATTAAATCGCTCTAATCTTGATGTAGAATAAAGTATATTGTAATTAGATTAATAAAATATTGTGATATGTTATTATTTTTTTTAAAGAGGGTTCTACTGAGTTTTTTTGTCAGTGTTTCTCAGTAGTCGCCACGTCACACACTGCACGATAGGAGAAAAATGACGATTCCAAACAAATGTAACCATTTTTACTGAATACTAAAACTAAATGAATTTTGAATTTGAATTTAAAGGCCGGCATTTAATTGAATACCTAGGCCAATCGTTGATTGAACTTATATCACTTAACGTTTAACTAGTTGGCTAGTCCTTTTACTTTGGCTGACGTTAAATAAGGGCAGGTGATTTAAATTTAGTTTAAGTTTAGGTATTTTTTTTAATCACACAAAATCATCTCTAATGCTAAGCTAAAATGCTTGTGTTACGAGAGGGTTCACGTCGGTAGTGCAATGGTTGGAGTTTTAACCGGCGACCTCTAGGTCACAAGTTCGACGCCCTAGCCATTGGGCTAGGGCCGCTTCAAGTTGTCCTTTAGCCATTTTAATTAACGGGCTTACCGTCCCATAGAATGGAAGATCGAAGTAGATGGTTGGCATACACACTACAATATTGAGTTGTACATTAATGGAGCTGAGGTTTTAAGCGAGCGCGACATAATATGTTGTAAGCCACGAGGCTTTTGCTACTTCACTGGGCATAAAGGCGAGCAGAGCTCCAGCCTAGATAAATGGTTTAAAAACTACAACCTTACCAACCTGAGCAAGAGGGCGTCCCCTGAAGGACTTGTGCCTCTGCTCAGGGCGGTCGCTGGCGATGAGATTGAGGGATTATGACTTATAGTATTTTAGGGGGTTGTGTGTAAGCCTGGACTTGGGGAGGACTTGGGGTCTACGAGGGCATCGGATGGTAGTCGATCGCGAGACCAAGCATTTATTTAAGGAAATTAGTTGTGTATTTTGTAAATAAAAGACATTTAATATAAGTTATATACCAACAAATATTTATGTTTATCTTTATTAAGAATGTGTACGATCTATCTAAGCTTTTATGAAAGTACAACTACGAACTAAGCAACCTGCGCAAGATCGCAGCGTCCCATGTGGGACTTGACATTATGCCCAAAGCGGAGAAAATTGTAATTTTAGTACGGTATGTACTTATTTAAATATTTTAGTTATATTTTCACTTTTTTTTTTGTTGCTTACCCTTTCCATAACGTGGTATGCTAAACTCATACCACGAGGAGAGGACCTTACACTACTAAAACCCCTCAGACACTCTTTCGTTGGCGGGGGCCGGGTACGCATGAGCAATCCGGCCCCCCGCGGCCAGTATGGTACCGCGGGATCTCTTGGGCCACTCTTACAGTAGCCCATTTGCCCACTTATAGGGACACCCGGAGTGTAAAGGCGTCCCTACTCCTCATGGATCAGCCGAGCCTAGGGCGGTAGGCGGCGGGTCTTGTTTTTTAACATTCTTCATACAAGCACGTCTGTTTAGGGTGGATCTTATTTGACCTTTTGCGAGGATGATGCTTCGTAATTACCTACCTATTTTCTAATCGTTTATATTTGTAAGTTTGCTACAATATTTTGTGATTATATTTTAGTTCAAAACGGTTTATTGAAAGTTCCTAAGCTTTTATTTTTAAGTTATTTAATTATTTTTATTAATTTTATTTTTGTAGAGCTCAAAAGCATAAGGTCGGACGGCCATTATACGTCAGAGACATTCGTCGTATGTGCTTTTATCGTGAACTGACACTTACGTCCAAATACTTTTGAAGTTTAAATTTACTCAAGATAAGTTGCTAGTGAAAGGTTGCAGGACTCCGAAAATATTGTTTTATTTTTCGGTTGGATCTTTGAAATATTTAATTCTAAATGCAACTTTGTTAATGACACCGGAAAATAATACGAATCGTAAGTTGATCAACTTTTGTGTCACTCATATTGTTAAAAGTTGCCAGTTTCAGTGAACGCGCATAATTGGACGTAGTTAAGCAAAAAGGATCCAATCCACACACAGTTACTTTTGAGCTTTTTTATGCTGAAAAAAAAAAAAAAAAATAAGAAGCGCTATACATGTCCCTTAGTATCTATATTTTGGATCAGTTTGGTGCACTTAACTTATTTTTGAACCAGTTGTGGATTGGATCCTTTTTGCTTAACAACGTCCAATTATTATATTATTTACTTAATTGTTATGACACTTGAGCTAACCTAACCGAACGAGACTATGCTACTGTTGTAACTAAACAAAAAAACTTTAACTTCAATAAGTCCTGTTGAACGCCAATGGTTTAGGTTTAGGTTTTTTTTTTAACCTACCAAAACCTCTTTAGTTATCACCTAACTAGTAAGTTGATCAACTTACGATTCTTATTACTTTCGGGTGGTGTCATCGTTTAATTATTTAATTCCAAATGCAACTTTGTATATATTTGTCGAAGTTATGTTGATCATTACCGATAGATGGCATTGACGTCTCCTTAGAGACGTGTTTTAAAAGAGATTGATAAATTTCGACGACCGGTTGGGTTCCACCGTGGCTGAAAGTTTAAGGCGTTAGGGGATATACCTAAGATGTAGGTTCGAGTCCTGCCGTTGTTCGAATATAATCCTGCCGGTGTTCTTAATTTATTAATCTCAATTTTGAAATTTAGTAACTGGTAAAATGGTATGTAAAGTATTCAAAAAAATTTGAAATTAAATTTTTGGTTTCGTAAAATGCCTGTTTTTTTATTACTTTTTAACCGACTTTAACAAGAGGAGGTTGTCAATTCGACTGTGTTTTTTTAATGTTTGTTACCTCCGAAGTTGCGACAGGGTGAACCGATGTTGATGATTATAAGAAAGCTAGTGCTTCCCCCTTCGTCCACGTTCATAACTGGTTATGAATATGGTTTTTTTATGATAGTTCCTTATACAACATATTTCAGTGGTACCAATGGGTCGTGGTCCTAACCCCTTAGGAGTGCCCCCAGGTGTGTGCAATTGTATGTTTTTACCTAATTGTTCTGTTTTGATCCATTAAAATGTATAATAATTAATATGAAATTAAACTTATTATGAGTAGAGGAATCAATGACCAGCTGACTGACGGATTACTTTGTCTGTAATATCCTACAATTTGCTACCGGTTAATTAAGTATCTAGTTTAATTCATAGAATAAGAATAATTGTGTAACATTGTGATTCTGACAAGTACAAGTGTATGTAAATACCTAAGTGCTGAATAAATTCATTATTTCATTATATAACATACCCGATTGAATGCTTCAACTCATTATTCTGAAAAAGTACCAGGAGACCATACAGAATTGGAGGTTCTGGTTGTGAAAATGGAAAAAAAGTATTGTTTGATAACTGGTTATGAAACGGTGAAAAAAATCCATATTCATAACTAGTTATGAAATCTTGGTTATGAACGTGGACGAAGGGGTGCTTCCCGTGTGGTCTCATTTCAATTTGGTGTAGTTCTGACAAGGGCTTGAGATATCCGATTTCGATGATTTTTTTTTTCAATTGTATGTACTGCAAGGATGAGGAAGGTAGTTGGATGAGCCTTTGGTTCGCTACTGATTATGGGATTTTTTACTTTTTAATGCAATATATAAATTTGTTTTGGTTTTTTTTCTCGAAGTCGGTTTTTTATATAGGTATACAGGGTGTCCCAAAAGATTACGTAGCTGGGAAGGGGGGTGATAGGGATGGTCACAAGGGTCACCAGAAAAATATAAAAAATTCCCTCTGGGTGTTTAAAAAAATAAATGGCATTTTTTAAAAGACTAAAAATTTTACACCTTGTGCTAACTGTACCTACAAATATGGCTGTATTTAAAAAAAATGCTGTTATGTAATCTTCAATAACAACAAGGTCATCAACATCAACATCAAAAATAACAAGGTGTAAAATTTTAAGTTTTAAAAAAAATGCCATTTTTTTTAAATACGCAGAGCGGATTTTTTTAATATTTTTCTAGTGACCATTGTGTCCACCCCTGTCACCCCCTTTCCCAGCTACTTAACCTTTTGGGACACCCTGTATATGTTAAAGGTATTAAATTATAATATGTAGATATTCCCACGGGAACAATGCAATGCTGGTGTATTATACATATAAACCTTCCATTTGAATCAATCTATATCTTAGAAAAAACGCATCAAAACCCGTTGCGTCATCATCATCATTTCAGTCCACTGTTGGACATAGGCCTCCCTCATAGATCTCCAGTTGTTGCGGTTAGAAGCGTCCTGCATCCACCGTGATCCTGCGGCCTTAACCAGATCGTCCGTCCATATAGTAGGTGGACGTCCTACGCTACGCTTGCCGATCCGCGGTCTCCATTCGATAACTTTTCGGCCCCAACGGCCATCTGTTCTCCGTGCTATATGGCCTGCCCATTGCCACTTCAACGAACTAATCCGTTGGGCTATGTCGGTAACCCGCGTTCTTCTACGTATCTCCTCATTTCTGATTCGATCTCGTAGAGAAACCCCGAGCATAGCCCTCTCCATAGCTCGTTGAGCGACTCTGAGCCTGTTCATAAGGCCTATAGTGAAGTGCAACCCGTTGCGTAGTTAAAAAGAATTAAGCATTCATAGGGACAGACAGCGGCAAGTGACTTGTTGTTGATTTAGCGTGACAATTATTGTTATATTACTGCAGTCAAGTGAATATTACGTTAAAATTATATTAATATCTATTAATTATTATTAATCAAAAACTTTAAAAGATGACAAAAAGAACGATCTTGAAGTTTCTTATCGTCTTTCTTCTCCGGACGTCGCAACGTAGGTAGATAGAGAAAGACTCGTACGAAGCTAGGATAGGGTCCGGTCGTCCTATATAGAGCTTTATCCAAAAATACCCCTTTTTCCCCTGAGATAAATAGGTATGTAAGATCCCCCTCTATGGTATCATACCGCAAGGTTCAAGCTTTGATATGCTTAGTTGTAATCTTAGATTAATGCTTGGTCTCGCACGACTAGATACCGGCGTCGTACTTGACAAATGCGACAACAAATACTACCCGAGCCAGTCACGCTCTGTGCGAGGATACGTGGCGACAGTTTTATTACATGTCGGTTATAATCGAAGTAATATACCAGTTTGCGTAGTAAACTGTGTGAAAATAACACTACAAGAAATAAGAAGGACATCGGGATCACATACCATCGGTACAGTGTTATACACACTACAATATTGAGTTGTTCATTTACGGAGCTGTGGTTTGAGCGCGCGAGACCAAGCATTTTTTAAGATTGTAATATTTATGATAAATGTAATTATGTATATTGTTAATTGATGAAATAAATGTAAATTGAAGGAAAATTGTGTTTTATTGCGTACTAGTTGACCCGACAGACATTGTCCTGTCTTAACTAAAACTCAAAGGCCCGCTTGCGCGTACCGCCGGGTTATATAAATAAACACAAGAGTTAGTTAAATCTGAGTTAAATAATTAACTTTTTAACCCCAATATTACGTTGCATCATTCAAAACTAACTCCATGTTAGTAAACCTGACATTTTTTATTTTAAGATGGAAACATTGCGATCTTTTATGTAATCTTACCAAAGATGAATGAGCGAATAGAGAATGGAATTTGTATGTCTATCTCTTTTCCTCTACACTGCTTCCCATATGACTCTCGTATTTCGAATATACAGGGTGTCCCAAAAGGTTAAGTAGCTGGGAAAGGGGGTGACAGGGGTGGACACAAGGGTCACTAGAAAAATAAAAAAAAAATCCGCTCTGGGTATTTAAAAAAAAATGGCATTTTTTTAAAAACTTAAAATTTTACACCTTGTTATTTTTGATGTTGATGACCTTGTTGTTATTGAAGATTACATAACAGCATTTTTTTTAAATACAGCCATATTTGTAGGTACAGTTAGCAAAAGGTGTAAAATTTTTAGTCTTTTAAAAAATGCCATTTATTTTTTTAAACACCCAGAGGGAATTTTATATATTTTTCTGGTGACCCTTGTGACCATCCCTATCACCCCCCTTCCCAGCTACGTAATCTTTTGGGACACCCTGTATATGACATGACATTTCACTTCATTCATCGTTTGTCGTGTGAATTTTTTGGTATTTTGTGCGGGTTTGAATATATTTTAAAATTAAAATGGACCGCGTCTACGTGCTCCAAATTTTACTACTGTTCTACTAGTTACTAAATATTAACACATTATAGAATATAAACAAACGGATGGATCTCATGAAATGCCTTGTCTCTTTGCGAGTTAAAATGATCACATCTTTCTATTAAAAAAGTCCGAGCTAATGTATTCAATGAACTCTTCATCATCATCATATAATAAAAAAATCATTAATCAGTGTTCAGGAGTTTCAGAACATATGAAAAGTATTTGAATCGCAACATAACCTCTCTCAAAACAACAATTTTGACATTAGGTACAAACCCGGCCTATATATTAATCCAGCTTATAAACTATCCCGGTGCAATCTTTCAGCCAAATCCGTTCAGTAGTTTTTCTGCTCCATCTGCCGTCAGTTCTTCGAGCTATGTGTCCTGCCCATTGCCACTTCAGCTTGCTAATCCGTTGAGCTATGTCAGTGACCTTCGTTCTCCTGCGGATCTGCGAAACGCCGAGCATAGCTCTTTCCACAGCTCGCTGAGAGACTAGGCTTTCTTACTCACACAGTGAGAGACCACATCTCAGATCTATGTCATCACTGTCTGATATCACCATCATCATCATCAGCCCATAAATCGTCCACTGCTGAACATGGGCCTCCTACCGAGGGAGGGTTTTTGCCATAGTCACCACGCTTGGCAGGCGGGTTGGTGACCGCAGTATTATATTGTAACACACAAGGAAACGCTGCTGCCCGTTCCTTGATATACGATTATTATAAATGATGTTATAACAATAGGGACCAACGGCTTAACGTGCTTCCCGAGGCACGAGTCTTTCAACCATCCAGATCCGGAAAGAAATCTTAGAATTTACACAAAGATTTTTTGTCCGGCGTGGGGATCGAACCCACGACCTCCGACATTTAAAGCGAGCCAAATACCGCTACGCTACGGAGGTTGTCTAATATTATAAAAAGGAAAGATTTGATTTGTTTGTTTGTGTATAAGATTGAAATAAAACTCGTTATATATAATACACAATATATTCAGTTGGAGCGCTAGGGCTCGTCCGCGGGCCCGAGCACGGCTCCGCTGTACGAGAGGTCCCAGTAGTGCTCCACGTTGGACTTCTGGAAGAACTCCCGAGCCATTTTTTCCGTTGGCATTACCTGGGAACAGAGGTGAAAATATATTATATTATTATTAAGACTTACAAGTAAAATTGACAGGGCGAATGTGAACGGAAGTGTTGGAAGGGGAAGACCAAGGCGGACGTTCCACGATCAGATCGAGGACGTTGTTAAGAAAGGCCAGGTTAGAAGTAACCTCAACCGAAGGACATGCATGAGGAGATTAATGAATGTAGAAGAGGCAAAGGTGTCAAGATCGTAGCAAGTGGAAGGAAGTGGTCTCTGCCTAGCCCTATGGGAAAGATGCGTGAATGTATGTATGTTTATAGTATGTACACAAATACAAACATAAAAGACATGAAAAACTAACTAGAAAACGATGTACAAAGGTATTAGTTATCTATACTTCACTACATAGTATAAAACAAAGTCGCTTTCTCTGTCCCTATATCCCTATGTATGCTTAAATCTTTAAAACTACGAAACGGATTTTGATGCGGTTTTTTTTAATAGATAGAGGGATTCAAGAGGAAGGTTTATATGTATCATACATCAGCATTGTACCCGTGCGGAGCCGGGGCGGGTCACTAGTATATTATAAATAGGATATTTGATTGTTTGTTTGTATTGAATAGGATTCAAAACTACTGGATCAATTAGAAAAAATATTTCACCGTTGGAAAGCTACACTATCCCCGGATGAAATAGGCTATGTTTAATTATGAAGTTCCCACGGGAGCTACACAGGGGGCACTCAAGAAGCTAGTAATAAATAAAGCTGAAGAGTTTGTTTGTTTGAACGCGCTAATCTCAGGAACTATTGGAGGAATTTGAAAAATTATATATTATATGATAAAATCGATCTATGTATACACATATATCAATTTTACTACCAAAAATAAATAATAATTCAGGTTGAATTTGACCACTAATATTAGTGGTCGCCCAGTGGTCAAATTTGACCATAATTCTAAAATAATATTACATTCTGCCCGGCCCAGGGATCGAACCTGGAACCTCATTATTTATAATCGAACATGTATTATGTACACTCACGAGGCATTACTGATTAAAACACTACGCACCTTAAACTTGATATCCCCAAATGATCTCTGATTAACCACTCCCTCCCACACGAGGGTACAAGAGTTGGGGGTGTCACCCCCCTCGCCATCTTTCACCATATCTTCCTCCCATTTGATGCGGTGTAGCATTAATCTGTAAAAAAAATATACATCATAAGATTTTTAGTAATCATCATCATCAGCCCGTATAACGTCCACTGCAGAACATGGGCCTCCTCCCGAGGGAGGGTATTTGCCATAGTCACCATGATTGGCAGGCGGGTTGGTGACCGCAGTATTATGTTGTACCACACAAGGAAACGCTGCTGCCTGTTCTTTTATATACGATTATTATAGATGATGTTATAACAATCGGGACCAACGGCTAAATGAAACCGGTCCGGCGAAACATACTCAAATGGACAATAACGCGGGTTTTGGGTCCAGTTATTTTAATTTATATTTTAGTAGGCATACTCATTTATTGCCCAAACGATTGTCTTGTTATTATTTTTTTAGTTTTTAGTTTAGGCTGCAGAGCGTGCCAAACAATTATACATACATATTCTCGAAAAACATAACACTAATTTTGGCGCAGTCGGGTAAAAAAAAAGCGTCCATTTCTTTTACTACCACCAGTTCGAGACGTGGCAACTCTGAGAAGAAATGGCAAGAAACTCAGAGGAACTGTTGATCCTGGCTTACAGGAGTTGCAGGGGTGGGATCAGTACGTACCGCTTGTACTTGGCGTGCTGCTTGGGCCCCCCCTCCACCACCACGACGCAGCAGCCGCGGTGCAGCAGCACGCAGCCCGTCATGTGCAGCTGCTGAGCGTTCGCCTCCACCTTGAACTTAGCTGACGCGCATTCGAACAAGTCTTTCACCCTGGAACAAAAAAATAGGGGTTGAATTTATTAATTAAACTGCACGTTTTGTGTTCAACGACCGACCAACTTTATTACAACTGGCTCAGTGGTTACGGGTGTTGCTTCTGAGACCTGGTGTTCTGGATTCGATTCCCACCCGGGACAATTATTTATGTGAACCGCAGATATTTGTTCTAAGTCTGGATGTGCTTAGTGTCCGTCAATTGGTGTTTGTCCCCCGCGACACAGAGATTTAGTCCTAGAGCGGATTTTTTTTTACAGACAACTTTGTCTGTAAGAAAATAATGTCTACCAAACTATCCTAACGGAGAACAGATGGCCGTTGGGGCCGAAAAGATCTGGAATGGAGACCGCGGATCGGCAAGCGTAGCGTAGGACGTCCACCTACTAGATGGACAGGTGATCTGGTTATGGGCCGGATTGCTCATGCGTACCCGACCCCCGCCAACGGCGGATCGAAGGAGTGTCCGGGAGGTTTTAGTGGTGTAGGCTTCTCTCCTCGTGGTATGACTTTAGCATACCACGCTATGGAGAGTGCGAGTCCCACATATCCCACTGCCAGCGCGCGAATACGCTGCAGCGGTGGAGGGAATGCGTCAATGCATTTCCCCCGGACAAAAAAAAAAAAAGTTGATCTGGTTATGGACGCTTTCCAACCATAATAGCTGGAGATCTATGAGGGAGGCCTATGTCCAGCAGTGGACGTCCTACTGCCGAAATGATGATGGTGATGAGATCTACAAAATTTAATTGCATGGAAAATAGAAAAAACGAATAAGACCATAGACTTTACAAGTAATTAGTACACGCAACTCAATTAGGTGGCGCTACAAGTAGGAATCTATACTAATATTTAGGGAACGGATTATATGCATTTGCATATTTGCATATGCATTGGCATATTTAAGACATTCTCAACGGTACTTGCATATTTTACCTAATATCGAATTATAATGCATATTATCGGTATATTTACAATATTTTTTCCAGTGCAGTGCAGTCATCCTGCGTTCCGATATTCGATTAAAGTGATGATATCGCGAATTAAACCAAATTATAGCCACCAAATAATTATATAAATAAATAATAATAATTGTGATATACATTTATAAAAATTAATATTAAAAAAATTATGTCACGTAATAAACTGTAATGTGTGAGACACCTATATATGGTCGCCTATTCAAGGATAATTTACTAATTGTATGCTGATTTTGAAATAAAATAAAATTAAAACTAACTTTTCTTCTTTTTTTAAGGACTGAATTGATTGATTGAATAAAAACTTATCATTTAATTTTGCATATTCTGCAAATTTTCGTGCATATTTCAAGCATTTTTCATGCATATTTGCATGCATATCCGTTCTCTAAATATTATAAAGAGGAAATATGTAAGTATGTTTGTAACGAATTGGCTCCAAAAGTAATGGACCCATTTAAAAAATTCTTTCACCATTTGAATGCTACATTATCACTGATTAATATAGGCTATATTTAATTATGAAGTTCCCACGGGAACGGGAGTTACGCGGGTGAAACCGCGCGCGGGAAGCTAGTCTAATATAATGACTATGTATCTTGATATGTAATTCATCTTTTGTTTTTAAAAAGATTACTATCAGAGTTTTTGTACTACTAATATTCTCGTTAAGAGTGGGTTCATGTCGGTAGTGCAATGGGTCAGGATCGAACCGGAGACCACGTATTTTTCTTACACACGTAACATTAAAAAGAAAAATATTTAAATACAAGAAAGGTAGTACAAAGGTACTGCTTATTTCTAATGAAATTTCTTCCAGCAGACTCGCGAAAGGGAAAAACAAGAAGAGAACAAGAATAGTGTGTAGGGTTATGACACCAAGATACAGATGAACATGAAATAATATAGACTATGAAGAATAAATTAATTATTAAAAAAATAAACTTACATATTAAAACAATAAATAAATACTATCATGATATACTTAAATAATGTTCCTTTACTCGTTTCTTGAAGAGTCCCATGATCCCAAGTCCGAAAATAAACAAAATCTTACCTGTAAACGGCCACATGAACTCCCATACTCGTATCTTCTCGAATCTTCCTGTCCACCTGGAAAATACAACACAAATAACATTATAATATCTATACGTTGAAGTGAAGTGTCACAAAACTCTAAATACTGAGAGTCATATTCCCTCAATCACATGCTAACGACTGGTCCGATTTTAAAAATTCTTCCAGTGTTCAAAAGCCCATTTACCGAGGTAGGCTACAGAGCTAGCGGGAAGCTAGTTGTGTAAGAACATACCTTCTCTCTCTTCTGTTCTTTCGTAAGAGCTCTCGCGCTGTTAGCTTCTAGATGAGTCTTCTGACGCTTCGCTATTTGTTCTCGAACCTTCGCTTCGATGGCGGTCGGGTCTTGTACCGCCTCTGTACCCAATGCTCGCATTAGATTTGATATCCTGTCGAAAGATAAGAAACAGTTAAGTTTTGTTATTAATATATGACAACCTCCGTAGCGTAGCGGTAATTCGCTCGCTTTAAATCTCGGAGGTCGTAGGTTCGATCCTCGCACCGGACAAGAAATCTTTGTGTAAATTCTAAGATTTCTTTTCTGTCTAAATGGTTGAGTGTCTACCCTCCGTGCCTCGGAAAGCACGTTACGCCGTTGGTCCCGATTGTTATAACATCATCTATAATAATCGTATACTGCAGTCACCAACCCGCCTTCCAAGCGTGGTGACTATGGCAAAAACCCTCTCTCGGGAGGAGGCCCATGTTTAGCAGCGGACGTTGTACAGGCTGTTGATGATGATCGGGGGGGCGGATTGCTTCGTCCGTACCCGTCCGCCGCCAATGGCGGATCGAAGGAGTGTCCGGGGGGTTTTAGTGGTGTAGGGTCCTCTCCTCGTGGTATGAGTGTCGCATACCACGCTATGGAGAGGGCGAGTCCCACATATCCCAGTGGTGTAGGGTCCTCTCCTCGTGGTATGAGTGTCGCATACCACGCTATGGAGAGGGCGAGTCCCACATATCCCAGTGGTGTAGGGTCCTCTCCTCGTGGTATGAGTGTCGCATACCACGCTATGGAGAGGTCGAGTCCCACATATCCCACCGCCAGCGCGCGAATACGCTGCAGCGACGGTCAAAAAAAAAAGGCTGTCGATGATGATGATGACTACCTACCTTAGTTTAGGTTCAGGCGGAGCCTCCAGTCCTAGTCTGACCTTCTCCTGTTCTTCTTTCCACGCCTCCCTGCGACTCTGTCGGCGTAATTTCTTTCTCTCCTTCTTCGTTAAGAAGACCGGCATGTATGTGGGTTTCAGAGGTTCGGCTGCGGAAGAAAATTGATTATTATTTTTTTCGGAGTGACATTATGTAGTTAGCCACGAGGCTTTTGCTATATATGGAGGAACACCACCGTTTCTCTAGAAACCAGATACCACATAGCAGTATTTCCAGTTTATTTTTCGGACGGACATACGTTGTTAGCCACGAGGCTTTTGCTACTTCACCGGGCATAAAAGCGCGCAGAGCTCCAGCCTTCTTAAATCTATACTAATATCTGGACCTCAGAAGCAAAGGGACGAATATACAATGAAGACGTGAGTGGATGAAGGTGATAAGTCACATAATTTAAATTTGGAGTAAATCGAAGTTAAAGTTTCACTTTTTTGAGAGAAGTCGCTACAAACCTAATGTTTGTATTAAACTATGACGCCAAGTTGTGTAAATAACCTGAAATATTAATATGGTATGAAAGCAACCAAACAAATTTAAATATTTAATTTGAAAAAAAAAAATCTTGACATAACTCCTTCTTTCATAAACAAAAGTAAACTATTCTGCAATGAGGTGCTTAAGATGAATGTAGTTGTCATGTGTTGACATATCACCTTCATCTATGCAAAAAAACACAAAAACTCGAAAATGCGACATATCACCTTCATCCACACACGTCTTTAATTATCTTCAGAAGCATTTTGTCGTAAGTGCCAGTTCACGATAAAGGCACATACGACGAATGTTTCCGACGTATAATGGCACATCCGACGTTATGCTTCTGAGCTCTTGATATATAAAGCTGGAGAGTTTGCTTATTTTCTTGAACGCGCTAATCTCACGAACTATTGGTCCCATTTGAAAAATTCCGTCCCGTATTTTCGGAGCCTATTCAAACAAACATGAAGCGGCCGTAGCCCAATGACTAAGGCGTCGGACTTGTGATCTTGAGGTCGCCGCGCCGGTGCGAACCCCACCCATTGCACTACCGACCGTGAACCCACTCGTAACACAAGCATTTTAGCTTAGCACGAGGGGCTAACAAGAATACTAGTAGAATGAAAAACTAATAGTAAACTAAAAAAAAAAAAAACCTTCCCTTTTTATAATATTAGTACAGACAAACTAAGCAACCTGCGCTAGAGGGCGTCCCCAGTGGGTCTTCGACCTCGGTTCAAGGCATGAGCTGACGGTGGGATTGAGGGATTATGACTTTTTGTTGTCTGGATATGTTATTTGCATGTAGTCTCGATTGTAGTCCGTTCGTCCCGATTGTTATAACATCATCTATAACAATCGTATATCAAAGATCGGGCAGCAGCGTTTCCTTGTGTGGCACAACATAATACTGCGGTCCCCAACCCGCCTGCTAGCGTGGTTACTATAGCAAAACCTTCCCTCGCGATGAGGCCTATGTTCAGCAGTGGACGTTATACGGGCTGATGATGATAAATAACATAATACGAATTCAGTTTGAGTTTAATAAGGAACTGTAAAACAATGAACTAAAGTCGATTATTGCTAATAATATAATAATTAATTAAAATTCAATAACAAATATTCTAAGATATTGTTACACGACATGTTCTTGTTAAATGATAATTAGGTGTCGTTTCTCAAACTGTATAACCCCATCGGAATGGGTCTTAAAGAACATAGTACGTCACTTTCCTAAAAAGTGAGGTTTAACTTTTTTTTAGAAAGATTACTAGCAGTGTTTTTAGGGTTTTCTAAACTGAATAGTTTGCGCGAGAGACACTTCCAAAGTGGTAAAATGTGTGTCCCCCCCCCTGTATCTTCTAAAATGAGAGAATAAATAATTCAAAAAAAAATATATGATGTACATAGCCATGCAAACTTCCACCGAAAATTGGTTTGAACGAGATCAAGTAAGAAGTTTTTTTAATACGTCATAAACCGTAAACCGCAATTTACCTTTCATTCAATCAACTATTATTAACATCGATCAGAGTTACAACGAGCTACAAGAACGTTTATACTATGTTACTTGTTGTATTCTTGATATCAAAAATAGGTAGGCACTTGCAACTAGTAGGTACGGAACCCTTCGTGCGAGAGTCCGACTCGCACTTGGCCGGTTTTTTGTTAACCCCTCGTGCTAAGCTACAATCCTTGTGTTACGGGTGGGTTCACGTCGGTAGTTCAATGGGTGGAGATCGGAACAGCGACCACATGATCGCTAGTCCTACGCCCTAGCCATTGGACTTCATATAGATGTGTCTAAATGAATCTATTCTATACTTATACTAATACTAGCGGCCCGCCCCGGCTTCGCACGGGTGGACTTTTATACCCTACCCCTGCCCTACCCTACCCCTACCCTAACCCTACCCTACCCCTACCCTACCCCTACCCCTACCCCTACCCTACCCTACCCCTACCCTACCCCTACCCTACCCCTACCCTACCCCTACCCTACCCCTACCCTACCCCTACCCCTACCCTACCCTACCACTACCCTACCCCTACCCCTACCCTACCCCTACCCTACCCCTACCCTACCCTACCCCTACCCTACCCCTACCCTACGCCTACCCTACCCCTACCCTACCCTACCCCTACCCAAAAGTATCCTATATCCTTCTCCCAGTTCTTAGCTACCTCCCTACCAATTTTCAGCCAAATCGGTTCAGCCGTTCTTGAGTTATAAATAAGTTGAGTGTAACTAATACGACTTTCTTTTGTTTTTAAAATGTATTCTGCTATTCGGGACGGAAACAAATCCAACAAATCAAAAACCATGGAAATCGGTCCAGCCGTTCTCGAGTTATAAGTGTTGTAACAAACACGACTTTCTTTTATATATATAGAGATATAATCCTGAAGAGTTTGATTGCAATAACGCCCTATTCTCAGGAATTACTGGCCCGATTTGATATCCGCCGATGGAAAGAAGATTTTTTTTTTTTACTAAATATAGGATTACGTTTGCTACCATAATCTCGCTTGATGGAAGGCGATGATAAGGCCTAAGATGATACACGCTTGCCTAGAAAGTGTCTGTTCACTTTAGTTTTAGTTTTATATATAGATATCCGCCTAACCCTGGGCCTTACTGGACCAGAGTTGCAGAAGATTGAGCTCAGTGGAGACAGCTGGAGGAGGCCTATGCCAGGAGGACATACCATAGTGAACAGGACTAAAAAATATGTATTACAAAATCTGTGGCCAAACTTGTAGCGGATTCGGGACTAAAAGGGCTTTATTATTATTATTATTATACCGCTAAGCTATGGAGGTTCAACTATATAATAATATCTAGGGACAATGTCACACAGATCATCCTAGCCCCAAACTAAGCAAAGCTTGTACTATGGGTACCATGCGACGATATACATACTTATATAGATAGATAAATACTTAAATACATAGAAAACATCCATGACTCAGAAACAAATATTCGTGCTCATCACACAAATATTTGCACGTACCGGGATTCGAACCCAGGACCACCAGCTTCGTAGGCAGGAGCACTACCAACTAGGCTACGGTGACCGTCAAATAAATAATAGATAATAATAATACGATATCACACGAAAAACAATACCCTCCTGACCCCCAAGGTGATAAAAAGGTTGAAAACCACAGATACATCTATTATCAAAATATTAATAACTATAAACAATTCTGAGTATTATATATACAGGGTGTCCCAAAAGATTACGTTGGGAAGTAAGTAGCTGGGAAGGGGGGTGATAGGGATGGTCACAAGGGTCACCAGAAAAATATAAAAAAATCCCACTGGGTGTTTAAAAAAATAAAGGGCATTTTTTAAAAGACTAAAAATTTTACACCTTGTGCTAACTGTACCTACAAATATGGTTGTATTTAAAAAAAATGCTGTTATGTAATCTTCAATAACAACAAGGTCATCAACATAAACATCAAAAATAACAAGGTGTAAAATTTTAAGTTTTTAAAAAAATGCCATTTTTTTTTAAATACCCAGAGCGGATTTTTTTTTTATTTTTCTATTGACCATTGTGTCCACCCCTGTCACCCCCTTTCCCAGCTACTTAATCTTTTGGGACACCCTGTATATATACGTTTGTCGAGACATTATCTCCAATGTTGTAACGTTATCAACATTAAATGCGCATACGCAATATAGTAGCACAAAACTTGTAACACATCAAAGTGTTAAATTTAACTTAACTATTACTATTACTTTAAAAGCTTATTAAAATTGTGAGATATCAAGATTTAGCCACGAGGCTTTTGCTTCTTCATCGAGCATAGAGGCGAACAGAGCTCTAACCTTAATCAATGGTTTGTAAACTACAAACTAAGCAACCTGCGCAAGAGGGTGTTCTTGTGGGACTTGGACCTCGGCTCAGGGCGATCAATGGTTTTTTAACTACAAACTAAGCAACCTGCGCAAGAGGGTGTTCTTGTGGGACTTGGACCTCGGCTCAGGGCGGTCGCTGACGGAGGAATTGAGGGATTATGACTTAGTTGTTCAGGGGAGTTTTGTGCAAGACTTTGGGTCTACGAGGGCATCGGAAAGTTCAAGATTCCAAGTGTTACATTGAAAGGATATCAAAAATCGCAGAACACCAAAAATCTATTTAGCGAGAAAAAGACAGCAACAACTGTAGATTGAAACGGAACATAAAAGTGTATAAATATTATATGACAATTTAAGAACATTCGGACTGTAAAACATAAAAAAAATATAAAGTTATAAAGTTTGTGAACTGTTTGTGAGGTTGTAATCTCTGGATTTACTGAACCGTTTTTGCAAATTCTATTTGTAAAGCCACATTTTTAGTAAGTGTCATAGGCTGAAGTCAAGGTTTCCATGGTAACGCGATCTACGCAAGTAAAAACAAAATATTATCAATGAAAAGGTAAATCATACAAAAAAAAAGACATTGAAAATGTTAGCACCAATGCTGGCACCAATATTGGTTGCAATATGCCTCATAAATACTGTTGCTTCAAATAATCATAATGAACTTAACCTATTTAATCCAAAAACAGTTATAACCCAAGATTATTTAAGACACATCAAAATCAATACAGATAAATATGATAAACTAAGCAATAACAATACAATAAATAAACATAACGATAAAAATAACAATAAAAATGAAAATCAAACCATTGATAATACAATACATAATCATAACGAAAATGTATTAAAAATGTCAAAACTACACATAAGACTCAAACGTTCTTATCTACAAAATAATGGCATTAAAAACGTAACGTACACCAATTACAATACCTGGATTAATATGAAAAATCAAACAAAACACAATAATACGAGAAGCGGCAATAATTATAAACCGACTTGGAATGATTACACACAAAACTATGCCAAACACAATTATCCAAACACCTTTGCAAATTGGCAGGTTAATAATAAGACTAACATATCAAATCTAAATAACACTCAAGGCTTATATAAGAATAATGCTCCCAAATTTAATACTGCTACCAATTTTACTAACACATATAATGGTTTGGTTATAAATAGAACGAATTATAACAATAATAATCATTATTATAACGCTATAGTTGATAACGAAAATACTACTCCCATTTATTATAATTATCAAAACCCCAATGGAAATAATTTCGGTGGTTACTATGGTCTTGGAACTAATAATAAGAATAAAAACATAAATAATACAACTAAGCCTTTTATATATAATACTTCTTCTATTTTTAATGGAAAATATAGTAATAATTATAATAATAAAAGTAATTTAGTTCATAACTTTAATATCACACCTAAACCTTTTATATATAATTCAACTCAGAATTTTTATTATAATAAACCTTATAATGTAAAATATAATACATCCTCTAACAATACTCATAACGGCATATATAATAATACAACACAAAATGGAATACATAATCACCCGTATTATAATACAACTCATTATGGAATTTCTAATAAAACGGTTTACAATAAAAGTCCGCTTTATAATGGAATAAATATGTTTTCGCCTTATAACACCAGCCTAACTATTAACCATAATGGCCAGGGGATATATAACCATAACGGAACGGGGAATTATAATGGAAATAATGGAATGGTGACAACAAGTAGAACTACGACTAGTATGAAACCAGTAATCGCTTGCATTATATGTAGTATACCATGTCCAGCTTTTATGAGGCGGGTGGGCAGTATATGTCAAAAAGAGGTTGATTATGACTATGAATAAGATGAAACAGGAACAGGGCCCTTGTCAAATTGATTGAAGTAAAGGGAGTAATGGTCGTCGAATTACCATAGAAATATTATTTTGTAAATACTTTTTTTAAGAAAAAACACACCGTGATTTCGGTTAACGACAACCTCCGTAGCGTAGCGGTATTTGGTTCACTTTAAATCTCGGAGTTCGTGGGTTTGATCCCCACGCCGGACACGAAATCTTTGTGTAAATTCTAAGATTTCTTGTTGAGGGTTGAGGGATTATCCTCCGTGCCTCGGAAATCACGTGCCTATCCCACGGGAACTCATAAATTTTCTGAGATTATAAGTATTTAAAATATTGACCGGGATGTAAGGTACGACCATGCAAAATTTCATTTAAATCGGTGCAACAGTTTCGGAGATTAGTCCCGTACAAACAGACAGAGAAACAAAAAAAAATAAGAATCTGGATTTGTTCTATTTTACTTCTAACATCCCCCCGACTGGGTTTTTAGCGTTTTTTTTTCTATATACAGACATTCAACCGGTACAGTTTTATTATATTACTAGCTGACCCGGCAGACTTCGTACTGCCTCAATCGATACATAAAAGACCTAAACATTTGTATAAAATAAACTGGGCCGTAGAGACTTCGTTTATGCGGTACTCCTACCCCTACCCTATACTACCCCTACCCTACACTACCCCTACCCTACACTACCCCTACCCTACACTACCCCTACCCTACACTACCCCTACCCTACACTACAACTACCCTACACTACCCCTACCCTACACTACCCCTACCCTACACTACCCCTACCCTACACTACCCCTACCCTACACTACCCCTACCCTACACTACCCCTACCCTACACTACCCCTACCCTACACTACCCCTACCCTACACTACCCCTACCCTACACTACCCCTACCCTACACTACCCCTACCCTACACTACCCCTACCCTACCCCTACCCTATACTACCCCTACCCTACACTACCCCTACCCTACACTACCCCTACCCTACACTACCCCTACCCTACACTACCCCTACCCTACACTACAACTACCCTACACTACAACTACCCTACACTACCCCTACCCTACACTACCCCTACCCTACACTACCCCTACCCTACACTACCCCTACCCTACACTACACCTACCCCTAATCTACCCCTACCCTACCCTACACCTACCCTAAAAAATCTTGGCAAAAAAAATCAAGTTTTTAATTAACAAAATAAAGCTCAAATTGACTTTACATTTTAGTTAGAAAACGTTTGTATGGGAAAAAGAAAAAGGCTGTTTTAAGGGGTTTTCAGGCAATTGTTCGATTTTTTCTCGCCGTAAAAACCATCCTTGAACTTCCACGAACATTAAAAAAAAAGAATTGGCCAAATTGGTCCAGGCTTTGTAGAGTTATGCGCTTACCAACACATTTTGCGATTCATTTTTATATTATAGATAGATAGATTATGTATGTATAGATATGTTATTGCTGTTTAAAATAAATGTTAAGTAATTTAGGATAAGTGACATTTATTAAATGTATTTTTAAAGTCAACGTTTTTTTTAACCCTCGACGCAAACACTGCGGGGTATGTGTGTGTGTGTGTCTGTCTGTGGCATCGTAGCTCCCGCACAGATGAACCGATTCTAATATTGTTTTTTTTGTTTGTAAGGTGAATTATTCGGGAAAGTTTTTGCTATGTTTGATGAAAATCGGTCCAAGATGGCCGCCGCCACAAGATGGCGGAATATATATTTTTAACAACTCTCTCAGTATGGATATCAAATGAAAGGTCTTGAATAGTGAATGAGGTGTATTAACTAACGAAAAAAAAATCTAAAACTTCAAAAAATATTTTTAGAGATGTGTTTTTGTATGCTAAAATTATTAGGTCGGGGTTTTTTTTAATTTTTAATGTATGTGTTTTTTAAAGATGGTGTTACATTTTTATCTAAACTAGTAGAATTAGAAAAATGAATAGTTTGTTTGTTTGCTAGATTACTTATTAAAGTTACGCGTTAATTTCATAAATTAATGATCCGATTTGAAAAGTTCTTTCAGTTTTAGATTAGATAACCTATTTATCGAGGAAGACTATATAGGCTATTTTTAATTATGACGTTCTTACTTATGAACGGAAGTAAAAGCGCGCGGAGGTTAGGGAGCGTTCAAGTATTACGTAACGCAATTTGGGGGGGGGGAGGGGGTCCAGAAAAACGTTACGGTGCGTTACAAAGGAGGAGGGGGGGGGGGGGTCAAAAATTGCGTTACGTAATACTTGAACGCTCCCTTACCAGTCAATTAAAATATTATTGTATAGGTACTAAATTATAAAGAGGAAAAGTCTGTATTTTTGTATGTTTGTTTACAATAAACTCGAAAAGTACTGAACATCATCATCATCAGCCCGTATGGAGTCCACTGCTGAACATGGGCTCAAGGTCATACGGGCTGGTGATGATGATGATGATGCTTTTTTTTTGCACTTACTTGGGGGTCTCAACTGCTGAGGGTGCTCCACCAGGTTGGTGATGGCATCCTGGTTCAGGTTGTCGACTATATCATCAGCCCCGATGTTGCACGCGTCCACGCGCTGCGTGTCCGTGCGCGTGTCTGTAGTGGGGGGGGTGGACTTGCGTTTCGCCTCCCTTTCTTCGGGTGTCATTAGGATGACACTGTCCCACCTGTGGAACAAAAATAAATGGAAACGGTATTAGTCTTGGAAGTCGTGGGTTCGACCCCTTTTTTTGTTACTTCAATGGGCATAGCAGCCCAGCCTAAATAAATTATTTCCAAACTACAAGCCAAGCAACCTGGGCGTCCCATGTGGGACTTGGACCTCAGCTCAGGGATTGAGGGATTTTGACGTTTGGATTTTTGGGGAATTTTTCGCTCTACGTTACAGTTCGTGAGCCTCTCGGACTTCAGGTCTACGAGGGCATCGGTTCGATCCCCGGGCAATACTAAGTAAACTTGAAAATATGAAAAAATAATATATTTATTTGATTTTAACTACCCTCCGTGTCTCGAACAGCACATTAAGCCGTTGGCCCCGATTGTTATCCATGTCATCTTTTTCATAGCCTAACATTCTGATCCGTACAGTATGACAGGTCTTATCCCGAATTCTATTAATCTCAATTTTGAAATATAGTATAAGGTAAAAGTTTCCATAAAGTATTAAAAACATTTTGAAAATAATGATTAAAAAAAAACATTTTTATTTACGTAAACCTATTACAGGCACTTGCAAATAGTCAAAACAATAATTTAGTATTATTATCTATAATTATCATATTTTATAAATTTTCAAATTAAACAAATATTTAAGTTATTATTTTAATTATATTATAGTCTTAACGTCTTAGTTTATTATTTAAGTATATTAGAACAATTGTCATTATTTGGGCGGACCATGAGTATATAACGACGGACGCGCTTTAATGCTACCACCGGATCCAATACGCCTCGAACTGAGAAGATCCGGCGAAACAAACTCAGTGGGTTATTCTACTGCCGGTTTTTACACGACCCACATGAGACGGTCAGGCGAAACATACTCAAATGGGCAGAACGTAGGTTTTGGTCCAGTTACTTTAACTATGTATTTATTATTGGCATACACTTTTTTTGCCCAAACGGTTGTCTTTGTAATATTTGTTTATTGTGTTTATTACTAATTACTAACTATTAAATTTTAAAAATAATTTAATAGTTAGTAATTATAATTTAATTTATTAATGGGATAAAAAAAATTAGACTCAGTCAACCCACCTGTCAGTTTTATTAAAAAAACACATTTACACTCATACTGAGACAAAGCAATAAAACAGCTGTTCACTTTCACATAAAATTTAAAAATGGCAGTTACGGTTCAAGACTCTGTGTCCAGTCTGCGCGATGAATTTTATAAGAAGTGTTCCAGTGTTGAAGAGGAGCTCAAAAAGGCAGCAAGCAGTGGTAGTCCAACAGTCTCCTCTCTCGCCAGTGATTTTGCTGCTTATAAGTCCGGCTTCATTCAGGCGCTGGACCTCCTTCAAAAGCAGGTGGATGCCCTGGCACGGAATATTGACAGCTTGGAGATGCGTGGACGGAGAAAAATCTTGCTGTTCCATGGTGTGGCTGAAGACAAACAGGAGGTTGTTGCACAGGCTGTCACCAAAGTGGTTTGTACTAATCTTGGTGTTAGTAACTTCTCCACTGAAGACATCCGCAGGTGCCATCGTATGGGACGCCTTACTGGTACTACAAGGCCTCGGCCCATTCTTTGCAAGTTTCAAGCAGCAACACATAGGGATAACATCTGGTCTTTGAAAACGTCACTTAAAGGTACGGGAGTTACGTTGTCGGAGTTCCTGACGAAGCCAAGACATGCTACCTTTATGGCTGCTCGAAAGAAGTTTGGTGTGACGCAAGCTTACACTATGAATGGCAGCGTGTATGTTGTTGATGCTGGTGGTAAGCGACATCGAGTGTTCTCTATTGAGGACGTCGATAATTTGCAGTCTGTTGGTGCGGCTCGTGTGACTCCGGAGACTACAGCAGCCCGGAAGACAGACATGGACAGCTCACATGGTGGTGTAAAGGCTAATTACCCAGGAGCCTCACAAAGAAGTCGACGAAATGTGGCTCATAAGAAGTAGGTAATCTTTCGTGTGCTACGCTTCTTGTGGTGGAACATTACACTTTTCGATTACATATATTATTATATCATTTTATTTTCACGTTCCTGTTTTATAAGTCTGTTGTAACACCACACGTATATTTATTCCCTACCTCCATGCATTTATTTTATTGTATCTAATGGTTATTTATTTCTTCTTTCACTAACTGTCAATGTCAATTATTATTCATCTCTGTAAATAACATTCCATGTTTGTGTAATCTGTCATATTTTAAGCATTAACTTGATCGATTCGAATTATTATTGCAAATTAGTAAATAAAATAGGGGTGATTGGGAACAATGTTAATTTGTGTTTTGTGTAATAATTGTTCTTTAAGTGTTCATGCTGTCAATGTAACGTGTTGTTATTATGTGTTTGTTTCAGCTGTTTTTCTATACAGGGGCTGGCGGGTGGTTTGATGAAATTTTTGACCTTAGTAACTTAAAAAAGAAGTACTATTTTGTAACTTTATTTATTTATATTTTTATATTATATTTATGCATAGATGTCTCTGTCAGACTATGAAAGTAGTTCAGACAGTTTTCAAACCGCAGATAGTGATTCTAGCTTTGTTAGTATTCCATCGTTAAGTGAAACTCTTTCTTCTCTTTTTACTGACGTTCTTAGAAATTTCAATGTTGTTCACATAAATGCCCAAAGCATTCCGGCTCACTTTTCTGATATGCTGGCGAATTTTGACTGTAAGAACATCCATGCCATCCTCGTTTCCGAATCCTGGTTGAAACCATGTCTTCCTTCTGCCTGTTACACCCTACCTGGCTTTAACTTAATTCGTAATGATCGCGTCAATGGAGTTGGTGGTGGCGTTGCCATTTATCTCCGTAATTACATTAATTTTAAAATAGTAGACACGTCACCGCAGCCACCTCCTTCTAATGCCGGTGAACACCTTTTTATAGAAGTCGAACTACATCATACGAAAGCCTTGCTAGGTGTGTACTACTGTCCATCTCTCCGAATTAATTTCTTTAGCTCTTTTGAAACTCTCTTAGAAAATTTGACCCCTTCTTACAGTCACACTATAATAATGGGTGATTTCAACACCTGTCTTCTTAAGAATGACTCCCGTGCTTCTTCTCTCTTAGCGATTACCGAATCAACTAACCTTTTCTGTCCCCCTTTAAATGCCACACACAATTTTCCCAATGTTACTCCGTCCCTTCTGGACCTTATTTTCGTTTCTTCTCGTGATAGAATTGCTAAGCATGGTCAATGCTCAGCCGATATGTTTTCCTATCATGATCTCATCTTTATGTCTTATGAAATTCGCCCACCTAAGGCAAAGTCGAAAATAATATTTCAGCGCAACTTTAGTGGTATGAACCTTGAAAATCTGCGTCAAGCTGCATGCGGCATTAATTGGAGCCTTGTGCTGGAAGCCATGTCAATTGATGATAAGGTAAACTTGTTTACAGCAGAGTTGATTAAACTCTACGACATCCATGCCCCTGTTCGTGCTATAAAAGTTAAGCATTTACCTGCACCATGGCTGAATGATGACATCAGAAAGGCTATGAATTCAAAAGCAGCAGCCAAAGCAAAATATAAATGTCGACCCAATGATTGCAATCGGGACAAGTATATTTCGATTCGTAACCGCTGCAATAGGATGTGTAGGAACGCTCAACGCCAAAATGTCCATAAATCAGTAGAAAATGGAGACCCGGCTAAAATCTGGAAGTTCCTTAAATCGCTAGGCATTGGAAAATCTCCAGAAAAGCTTTCCACTAATTTAGATATTAACGCGCTTAATCAGCATTTTTCTTCTGCATCTTCGAGTAATGCGTCTGCAAAAACTCATACTTTGAATTATCTTTCTTCTCTTTCACCGGCCGGTCTCCCACCTTTCATTTTTAATCATTTTTCCGATTGTGATGTTAAAAAGAGCATACTGTCGATAACTTCTAATGCTGTCGGCAGTGACAATGTCAGCCGTAATATGATAATTCCTATCCTTGATGAAATCCTACCCATCATTTCCCATATCCTTAATTACTCTGTGTCCAGTGGCTCCTTTCCTACATCATGGAAAGAAGCTCAAATCACGCCATTGCCTAAAATCAAAAATCCTACCTCATTTTCCGACTACCGTCCCATATCCATCCTTCCATTTCTATCCAAGGTCCTAGAACGTTTAATCCATAGGCAAGTACATGCCTTTGTTTGCAAACACGATATCCTCAATCCTATGCAATCCGGTTTCCGACCTGGCCATAGTACGGCTACAGCCTTAGTTCATATTACGGATGACATTAGGAGTGCCATGGAGGAGGGAAGTCTTACAGTTCTTCTCCTATTAGATTTCAGCAACGCGTTCAACACTGTAGATTTTGATATCCTCCTTGGTATTCTGAACTCACTTAACATATCTCCAACGGCAATTGAGTGGTTTCGATCTTACCTGTTTGGCCGTCGGCAAAGAATCCGCGTTGACGATATGTTTTCAACATGGTCTAATATTACAGCAGGCGTGCCGCAGGGTGGCGTTTTGTCTCCATTACTATTCGCTATATTTATAAATACCATCTCTAAAAATCTTACTTCTTCTTACCATCTTTATGCAGACGATCTACAAATCTACAAGCATTCAGCCTTTAATAGATTATCGGAGGCAATCACCTCTATTAACGTCGATTTGGCACGAATAGGGGAGTGGAGTTGTAACTTCGGTCTTAAAATCAACGCGTCAAAGACACAGGCGATCATAATAGGAAGCTCGCGCATGGTATCTAGAATTGATTGGCCCCAACTTCCTCAAGTCAAATTCAATGGATCTACGATACCGTTCAAAGATAAGGTTAAAAATTTGGGCGTTATTTTTGACGCCACTTTGTCCTGGGGTCCACAATTAAAATCTGTGAGCCAAAAAATCTTTGCTTCAGTAGGTTCTCTTAGACGCCTACATAACTTTTTACCCATTACCACTAAAGTTGCCCTTGCTCAATCTCTGCTGTTGCCAATTCTTGACTACGCCGACGCCAGCTATCTTGACCTGACCGAAGAGCAACTGAATAAACTTGAGCGACTCCAAAACGTTTGCATTAGATTTATATTTGGACTTCGCAAATATGATCATGTCTCATTATTTCGTAATAAGCTTAAGTGGTTGCCAATTCGCCTTCGCCGTAATGCTCATATTCTTTCTTTATTATATAATATTCTATTTAATCCTTCTACACCTATCTACCTTAAAAACCGTTTTGAATTCCTTTGTGATACACATTCGCGATCTCTAAGATCGTCACAAGACCTAAAGCTGCATATTCCCTTGCATTCCTCAAATTTTATGGACAAATCATTTAGTGTCAAAGCAGTCCGCCTATGGAATGCCCTGCCAGTAACAATAAGAAGTGCCCAAACTCACTCAACATTTAACAAACTCATCAAAGAACACTATTTGCGTTTATAAATTGTCCCTTCGTTATAAAATTTATATATTATATTTATATTTATCATTTATGTACCTATATCTATCATGTTGTTCATAGTATATTATAGTATATATATTATTGTATTTATGTATGTTTTGTGTATAATAACATAATCTAATGTACCTACCTATATAGTTATACCAAAATATTGGTATTAAATTAATAATCTTAATTTTGAATTGCACACAATCTACCTACGTCATTTACCTAATGAATTCCATTATCCATCCAAAGGTTGTCTGGAAGAAATTGCTTTATGCGATAAGACCGCCCATTGTACTGTGTCTATTATATTTTCTTTGTCCTGTTTACTTATGTGTGTACAATAAAGAGTATTCTATTCTATTCTATTCTATTATAAAAACTCACCATTCAATATCAGGTACTCGGTCAGCGTCTGGTGTTTCAGCTGCCAGTAATGCCAGCTTGGTAGCAGATGAGATGCCAGTTTTACGAGCGATCTGTGATATTTCGTTCTGCAATTTTTCTAGCTGGGCCTGCGAATACATAGGGTGTTTTAACGGTTTTTTTTGTCACGCCATAATAACATCTCCATACCCTATAGGGTCTAAGATTTTTGGACTTAAAGATTTTCTATGCTAATATAAGATAGCACAACAACCTCCGTAGCGTAGCGGTATTTGGCTCTAAGAGTATTCGAGGATTTTTACATCAGTTCCACCAATCGCCGTCTCTATACCTTCAACTTGATATAAGAAACCAGTAGACTACAATCACTAAAATCAAAACTCTAGGAGTGTCCCAAGGTTTAATACCAATTCTACTCATCCCCTCTCTCTAGCTCAATTTCAATAAAACAAACCAGTGGACCCTTTACCCTCATACTAAAACCCTAGGAATGCCCCAAGGTTTTACTACGATTCCACTTGTGCCCCTCTCTCCAGTTCTATTTCTGTAGATCAAACCAGTAAACCATCTACACTTATTCTAAAACCCTAGAAATACCGCAAGGTTTTACACCAATTCCACTTATCCCCATCTCTCTAGCTCTAATGATGTAGATCAAACCAGTAGACCCACCTTCATTCTCATCCGTTCGGCCAACTGCATGAACTTGCCGGGCTCATGGAAGCGGAGCGCTCGCTTGACCCTGACTGCTGGCTTGGTGGTGACTCTCTCGTCCACCCATTGTCCTGATGTGGTGGGCTCTGAGGTGGCAACTCCGGAGAGCTGTGCCCGGAACTCTTCTCGTCGTTTCGCTCGGATATTAGCCTGGAAACAAATATATTGATTTTATTTAACATCCTAAGAACCCCTTAAGGTTTTACTCAATGTCCATCTATTCCTATCTTAATATCTCTATTTCGGTGGACCAAACCAGTAGCCTTATCAAATAAACATTACCTAACATTTACCAAATTAAATCTCTAGGAGCTTCCCTACATACAACGCCGTTAGCAAATACCCAAACCCCTCGACCTCCAATTTGGTAGAAGAAACCAGTACACCACTCTCATTAAATACAAATTCTAGGAGCTCCCACAGGTTTTACACAATATTCTTCCATCCCTATCTTAATATCTTAATGTTGGTAGAACAAACATGTATCATTATCAGACTAAGCTTTTCTTAAACTTGATCAAATGCAAACTCTAGGAGTCTCTCAGCATGTTATACCGTTATCAAGTATCCTATCCTCTCGTTCGCAAACTTGATGGAAGAAACCAGTAAACCATCTTCATGAAATTCTTGAAAACTTCAATCCAGAACATACCTTCAAAGTAGGAGCAACATGAGTAAGCTGAACTCTCTTGCCAGTAGTGTCCACTGTGCGACCTTCCTTGTCCAGGATGAGGGGGGCAGGACCCTGGCCCACCGTGCTTTGTAAAGCTCCACCTGTCACAGACAAATTTGAAGCTGAGATTTTTTTTTCCTAATTTGGAGTCAAAAGTTTCCCATGTCACAAAAAAAAAAAAACTATTATTTCTGACAGACATATTTATATAATTAACTTAAGGCCAACAATATGTTGTTAGCTACTAGGTAGGTTTTGACTGGTAAGGCACGTCTGGTTATTTGATGCTACCCGTCGTGCCTCGGAAAGCACGTCAAACCGTTGGACTCGATTGTTATAACACCTATAACAATCGTATACCAAGGAATCGGCAGCAGCGTTTCCTTGTGTGTTACAACATAATACTGCGGTCACTTTCCCGCCAAGCGTAGTGACTATGGCACAAATCTACGGGCTGATGACGAACATAGGTCTCGCTCAAAGGGTTTTTTTATGATATTAAGATAAATAACATACCCGCTAATTTTCTCTGTATCCTTGCTTGTAGTTCAGCTATTTTCCTCTGTTTCTCCAGTTCTTCTTGGCTCAAGGCTGTGTTTGCTGCTGTGGACCACATACAACTGTTATTTACCAAAGTAAATTCATTCTTTTCCCCCTATTTTAAGCCTTTCTTCTAATATCCTAACTTTACTGACTAAATCCTATAAAGAATCAAATTAACTAATTTCATCTATTTACTTATTTCAAATACTAAAATAGAACAGCCCGGCTAGCATAGGCAGCGCGACTCGAGTCTACTCTACGGCGGCCGACCAATCACATTGCAGAAAGTGTCACGTGACAGTGCGTTTCTGCAATGTGATTGGTCGGCCTCTGTAGAGTAGATTCGCGTCGCGCTGCCTATGCTAGCCGGGCAGGTGTTTTTTTTTTTGGGACGGACATACGTAGTTAGCCACGAGGCTTTTGCTACTTCACCGGGCATAAAGCTCTAGCCTTAATAAATGGTTTAAAAACTACAAACTAAGCAACCTGCGCAAGAGGGCGCCCGCTGTGGCTCCTCAGGGAGGTTGTTGGAGATGAAATTGAGGGATTATGACTTTAGTTTTGTGTAACTGTCGCTCTACTTAACTGTTCACGGGCCTCGCCCTTCCAATCCCCACCTATTGCACTACCGACGTGAACCCACTCGTAACACAAGCATTTTAGCTTAGCACGAGGGGTTAACAAGAATACTAGTAGTGTAAAAGGCTCTGCAACTAATCTCAATTTGACATAAAATGTTCTACTCACCGGGTTTCGAATACAGCACCGGTTTAATAACCGTGGGCGGGGGCACCACGTTGCTCTGAACTTGTAACTTTAACTGTTGAGCCGTTGCCGCTGCAGCGTTCACCCCTACTGACTTGGAGTCTCCCCCCTTCATAGCTAGGAGGGCACGCTTGCGTTCCTCTATCTCTTTCTGGGCGTTTGCCATCATTAGCTGGAAAGAGACGTAGCTATTTAGTAGGCTATAACAATTATTATTAATGCACAAAGTTTAAATAAATAATATTCACCATTTTTGGATTAAATTGATAGACATAGAAGCATGTAAGACATGGGCCTCTTCCTGAGGAACGGTTTTGCCTTAGTCACCACGCTTGACAGGCTGGTTGGTGACAGCAGTATTAGAACAAGGCTTAATAAGAAAGACAGTGACAGTCTTAGTAATAGGATCCTATTATTATCCATAATAGAGGTATATCACCGGAAAATAATACGAAACGTAAGTTGATCAATTTTCGTGGCACTCATATTGTTAAATTTAGTTGCCAGTTTCAGTAAGTCCTGTTGAACTCCATTGGTTTAGGTTTAGGTTATTTATTTAACCACTCAAAACCTCATTAGTTTATCAACTAACTAGAAAGTTGATCAACCTTATGATTCTTATTTATTTAATTATTATTTATGTAATTTATGTACACACCTAACATTTAAAATTAATTTATAAAAATAAAAGAAAGGTAGCACAAAGGTACTGCTTCTTTAATTCTTCTAATTTCTTTGATTCATATTATTTTCTGGTGACATTACATAACCCTGAAATATACTTTATGGGCAACCACCTCCATGACCTAGCAGTATAAGGTCGCTTTTAGTTTCCTTGATCTTGGGTTCTATTCTTACACTGGACAAGAAATCTTTGTGCAAAATCAAAGCCTTAAATCTAAATTCTTTACCTTAATCCTATCAGCACTCAGGACTGACATCTTACTCCCAACCGTCTCGCCCTCCGGTAATGCCATTGGAGCTGGTAACTCTATTCCATTCTTCTTTTCCTTCTCCTTCTCCTCTTTCTTATCTTCTTTGGATTCTTTCTCTTCTCTGACGTCATCATGACGGGAGCGTTTGACGTCCTGAAAGATACAAATACAACTTAAAAACTAATATATAAAAGATACTACAAAAATACAAAAAAAAAAACATGATCAAATGAGGGTAGTTGCTAAAATTCATGCTGTTTGAAACATCATTGCTGACACTCATCAGTCTATCTGTGACTACGACCGGTGTAAAGCGCAGGTAAAAGAGGTGAAACGATGTTCGCCCGCCTAGCTTGCTCGCCAGCCCGCTGCCGGTGTGGCCGGCGCTTAATGCACGTCAAAATATTTATACTAATATATAAAGCTGAAGACTTTGTTTGTTAGTTGACATGAATGCGATAATCTCAAGTACTACTGGGTCGACTCGAAAAAATCGTTCAGTGTCAAATAGTCCATTTATGAATTTACAAAATTCCATTTTGTTTTATTTGTGCGCCCCGCGGTTTTACCTGCGTCACTTCACTCCAGTGGGTCGGAACGTGATATTTTGTAGTCTATATGTTAATCCAACTTATATACTATACGCATGCAAACTTTCAGCTAAATCCATTCAGTATTGTTTGCATGACAAAGTAACAAACATACATACATCTTCACATACAAACTTTAGCATTTATAATATTCTTCTTCTTTCGTGTTGCTGTTTCAACTTATTAGTTTTTATACTTTATTTAAAGCCATTCTGACCAGTAAGTCGCCACTCCAATGGCCCCTGTCGTTCCCGCCATCAAATCCTCCATCATGCAAGTGTTAGGGCATAAAGGGCAGGCCAACGTGTGCGACATAGACTGTGGTTGGGTGCCACAGTGACATTGTTTGTTGTTGTTGTCAATCATGCCCCACTTGTGCCGATTGAGCCTGCAGCGGCCAACATGTGTACTAAGCCTGTTTAGCGTTTTATATATTGGCCAAGGTCATGACTATTGGGAAGTTTTTCTGCAGGCTCAATGTTATTTGGAGGATGTAATGTAATTTATAATATTAGTAGGATTCTAGAGAAATTTATATCTTGCAGGTGATGTAAATATTGTCTTACCTTATCTCTATCGCTAGTTTCATGTTTCCGTTTGCTTGATTTTGAGGACGATATTGATTCTTGAGCCAGAGCTATAATTTTGTCTGCGAGTTTGCTTGCTTTCTTAGAATCAATGTGTGAAGAAATTTTGTCAATAATCTTTCGCCGTTCATATCTGAAACAAACATGAAACATGGTTTTAAATGTTGTTTGGATAAATAGGATCTTTGAGCAAATTAAAAAAATAAAAACTTTTTTTTTTTTCAGAATGTGGCTTATTGGACTTTATCAGGGCTCATGATGATGATTCACAGCCATTTCCCATAGAGGCCACCAAACCGAAATAACCCAACCAACATTTTAAAGTTTGTTCTAAATTGCTTAACTGAATATTTATGTTATAGTTAGTGAATGTTATGAGTGAATAAGCGAAAAATGTGTGTAGGGATCGTAGCAAGTGGAGGTCCATTGTCTCTGCCTACCCCGCTGGGAAACAGGCGTGAGCTTATGTATGTATGTAGTTAGGAATATCTCAGCCTCTTCTCCTTCAGTTATTCGCTTGCTGCCACAATCCACAATAATCTTGCCAATGTCAGAATGTTGAACATTAAAAGTATTTGTGTCAAGTCATATCTAGTTAATTCAAGAGTTTTCTATTAGAAATTAAGATAGGTCCATTTTCATGTTTCATTCAACAGGGCAATGCTGCCAGTACTCTGGGAACATGCCCAGGAGCATAGATTTAGAGTAGTTAGTATTTCATAAGTAAGCCTTATGTTTATATTAGCTACTTTTAGTTATGTATTATGGATTTTTTTTTTTTTGAAAATAACTATTTATTTCTCTAAACATATTTAAGTGTATGCTACTAGCACACATCTGCTCACTCCATTTTGAAAGATAAAGTCTGAAATAACAATCAAAACAATAACAGAATATAAAAATATAACTATTTGTACATACCCATTGGTCAAACAAGAAGAGACAGTTGATAGCAAAGAACTATCAGATTTGCCGATTGTTCTGTATATAGCCCGGTCTAGAGATGACCTTAGATCATCTACTTCCCGCCTAGATAGTTGTAAAGCCATTGTGACACACAGAAACCACACAAAAAGGAACAGATATGAAATTTATAGGTTATGTTTGCAATCGTAATAATTATCACTATTCTGATAAGATATAAGGCGATTGTAGTCCGTAGTTTTAGTTGGCGACTGTTTACCCAATAAAATGTTACATTTTAGTAGTATTTTTAAAGAAATTTAAAACATTAATTCATTGCAATACAGCACTGACGTAAACAACGACCATAGAGAAATTAGGGAATATGTTGCAAAACGTTAATTAAATTTCCCTAAAATTGAACTTTTACCTTCAACCCTCAATGCGCAAAATGAATGTTAAATATAATTTTCGTTTACAAAAATCACGTTTAATGTTTAAAATAACATTTCTTTCTATATAACACCAGAATATATTTGATATACACGTTAAAAAATATATAATTACCCGAAATAGTTTGAAGTTTTTACTTATGGTATTCTTTCATCATGAAGTCTATGAAAACGTTACATTTCACGTAAATCATCGTAACAAATTTTAATAAAATTATTAAATAAATACATTATTGTGTAACTAAAATACGTTTTCACATATTTTTAATCATTTTATTAAGAATTAATGAAGATTTTCTTAGATTTTATTTCTATAAATGGAAAGTACTCGAATCTAGAATATATTTTTTAATCCAAATGAACAATTAGTTTTGTTTTCATTATGTGTAAAAAGGAACATTCCATGTTTTGCTTGTCAATAGTTGTCAACTATCCGACAGCAACGCTCGTCCAATATAAATTAATTTCTCCCAAAAAAGTAATAGTATCTACCTTTTTCCAACTAAAACAAATAAAGAATAATCTCCCGAACTACTCCTATAAATACTTTGCAAGTTTATAAGTTATTTAAAACATAACCTCAAAATGTCTGATGACGATGATGTGATTCTTATAAAGAAATCTAAACACCAGATCCATTATGGATCTCTGGAGGAGCAGGAAAAAGCTCGGCTGGCGGCCCTCGCAGCTGCCGCTAGAGAAGGCATCGAAGACACCGGCAGCAAAGAACTGGGAGATATACAAATATCTAACGGTATGATTTGTTTATATATGAAGTTATCAGCTTGTTTATACTCAGAGTAGTGGATCCAAAAAGATGACGGTGGATTGCAAAGATAATTAGACCTGGTTTCTTTATGTTGCATCTAGAAATATTGTATTTATATCAATAGCTGATGTAAATACCTCTCACTTAAGTGAACATATTATTACATGTTCTTATGAGAATAAAGAATCTTTAAACCTATGTAAAGAGGTAGTGGTGGATGTATCATAAGGCTAACTAGGCCTTTTAATCATAAGGCATTTTTTGTTTGGGAGACAAAAGCTGAGGGGTATGTAAGACTAGCTCTCTGCTTGAGCTATGTTCTACTATTCATAGCATGAGGGGAAGGCCTACCCATGTACTACATCATCATCATCGTCAGCCCATGTAATGTCCACTGCTGAACATTTGCTTTGAAAGGATTCTTACGGAAGAGACCACACCCAGCTGTTGGGTTGGTAAACACAGTTAAAAGTCTATACAGTAATACCCGCTTTATGCTCGAGATTCGTTCCAGGGAAAATCGTGTAAAGCAAATTTCTAATATCTAAAATATAGTACCAAATTTAGAATCAAACCGCTTTTATTAGAAAATTGTTGACATTTAACACAAGAAATTACAAATAAACCACTAGTTAATTTTTATTTTACCATTTTACTATAAAAAAATACAGCATTAAGTGCTTAAGTTATTTTTTATTATTTAAAATAACATTCTAATATTGTTGAGTGGCTTTTTGCTTCCGATCCATCAAATCGCGCAAGTAAATTACCAATCAGATATCAATTCAGTGACCAAAAGTGCACTCGTGTAAAGCGGGGCAATTTAGCGCTTTGAAAATTTTAAAACCGCGTTTTAGCGAATCCGTGTTATATCGCATAATCGCATAAAGTGTATTACTGAAGATGGGTAAATGCTGCTGCCCTTTACTTGGTATACTAGATAAGGCACGGTCAGCAGTGTTTCCTTGTATGTTAAAACATCATACTGCCTCCAATCCGTTTCCCAAGTTTGGTGACTATGGTTAAACCCTCCACCAGGAGCAGTGCCATGTTTAGCACCATTATACAGGCTGATGATGATGATGTGTAGGAATTGAACTTGAAACATCGGGGTTTAGATGAAACTATAAGTTCCTAATTCATAATTTATTATTTTTAAATTTGGACTACACTATATATGCTTATTTTTGCAGAATACATGGACCTAGAAGATGAGATATCAAAGGATAAGAAAGCCTTGCTTGAAGAGTTTGAGAGGAGACGGAAAGCTAGACAGCTTAATGTGTCTACTGATGATGATGAGGTAAAAATATTTAGTTTCTTACTAATTTCTTAATATTAAATGAGAACTTTTTTGCTAAAATGGAGTTCTCGTATGAAGAGCTGTGGCCTGCAATTTCGTCAGTGTAGTTTTCAATTTCTTCATATAAATTTTGCCACATCTTTTCACTCGTTTAGGGTTGAATTAATAAATGATTGATGAATTAATATTTGTGCAAAATAAATTTTATTGTTCTAGACCCAGCGGTTTTAGCTGTGTGTTTATCAATGAGTCAGTCTGTATCCACTTTTAATATAAAAAAGATAGATAACATGGAATTAAACAGTTTATTTGTAACATAGACTTAGATTATGGTATTGTATATAAGTAGTTTATATAGTATTGTTATATCGTATAATATGTATAGTATACAAAAGATATATAGGGAAGATATACAAAACCATGATCAGACCTGCTGTCTTGTATAAATCAATGGTAACTGAAAAGTGGTGTGGAAACCGGTTGTCATTATTTGTTACGAGGAAATTAGGAAAATATTGTGACGAAAGTTTTGAGTATGAATGTGTTATAATGTTATGGACATCAACATCGGGTGCGAAGCAAGGGAAACCATATTCTCTGTATTGTTATATGTATTATATGAAGACGTGAGTGGATAAAGGTGATAAGTCACATAATTTAAATTTGGAGTAAATCGAAGTTAAAGTTTCACTTTTATTGTTTGAGATAAGTCGCTACAAAACGAATGTTTGTTTTAAACTATGATACCAAGTTGTGTAAATAACCTGAAATATTAATGGTATGAAAGCAACCAAACAAATTTATATTTTTTATTAAATAATTTGAAAAAAAAAAAAATCTTGACATAACAATATTTTTCATAAACAAAAGTAAACTTTTCTGCAAGTTTAGATATTGAAAATGAGGTGCTATGATTAATGTGGAAATAATGAAATAATGAATTTTATTCAGCACTTAGGTATTTACATACACTTGTACTTGTCAGAATTACAATGTAAGAAGATAAAATAATAAATAATTATAACTAACAAATAATTCTTACTCAATAAGATATCCGACTAAGTAATTAACAGTAGTAGCAAATCATACAAATCTACAGACTGCAAAGTCCGTCCGTCTGTCCTGTGATATTTATTGCAATTAACCAATTATTATTATTATTATAAGAAGAAATTAAAACCGCATCCAAATTGCAAGTGGTCACATTATATCTAAGTGGCACACACCTGAGGGCACCCTTATGGGGTTTAGGACCACGACCCAGGGTGCCACTGAAGTAAAAAGGTAGATATATAATGAGGATGTGATCACCAGCACCGACTACAGGCGCTCAATCACAGGGCAGGGGTAGGGGCGCAACGCGGTCCTCGCCGGCGAGAATCCTACCCTAGCTAACCTGCAACCTTTCACTAGCTACCTAGGTGGACGACCCGGAGAAGAAAGGAAGAAAGAAACTCCGGGGTTGTTCTTTTTCGTCATCTTTTGTTGTGTTTTAGTCTCTTCTTTTTTTTAAAAAAAGCTTGTTAACAAAATCTCATTGATTACATTGCAATTATACCATGTGCGCTGATGTACGCCCTGAAACATTTCCATTAGTGTAGGCGAAGTATTTACTGGATTTCCTCAAGCAAAAGAAAAACACCTCTTGCACATGAAAACGGAGGAAACATCCACGCACATTTTTAAGGAACAAACTACACGAGGTAGATCTTCGTCATAGAGGACACAAAACTACCACCTCAAATACATCCATCAGCAAGACGACCAGCCACCGCAAGCAGCACCCGTTCACGAGTATGACGTGTGAGCACACAGCCATCGCCTCCCTCGCCATATTAGAGGGAAGGAGGCGACCCGACTCACATCGCCACCGCAAGCAATGACAAACAAAGGGAGCATGACGAACTCACTGACAGTAGCATTTGTGGAGTCAATAATAATAAAAAATATCTAAACTTTAACTCAGCATAGCATGTTCCAATACAAGTGAGTCTATACAAATTAAAATATTTAACCATTTTATAAATACATACTTATAAAATTACAACAGATAGGTACTTATTGTGAGAATGACTTTGTTTTACTGCTTGCACCATGCAGTTTTATCATTAATATAGTCATTGATTGTGTAATAACCCTTTTTCATTAGGGTATTCTTAACCTCGATTTTAAATTTATTAAGAGGTAAATCATGCACATATTCTGGAATCTTATTATACATGCGCACACTAAGCCCCACAAAAAAAGAATGAACTCGCTGTAAACGGTGGTATTCAGCACACAATTTATGTTTATTTCTAGTATTTATTGTGTGCAAAGCACTTCTCTTTTGATGTATATTTAAATTATGTCTAACATGCATTATATTTTCATAAATGTATTGAGAAGCTACCGTTAGTATATTTATATCTTTAAATAAACCTTTTAGAGAGGTTCTGGCACTTAGCTGATAAATTGATCTTATTGCCCGTTTTTGTAAGATAAAGATGTTTTGAATATCGGCTGATTTTCCCCAAAGTAGAATTCCATAAGAAAGAATGCTATGGAAATAACTAAAATAGACCATACGGGCAGTTTCTACGTTAGTGAGCTGTCTCACTTTTCTGACAGCATAAGCAGCAGACGTTAACTTCTTAGCAAGGTTCGATACATGAGCATTCCATTTCAATTTGTTATCTAATGTTATTCCTAGGAACACTGTGGAGTTAACAGTTTCAAGCACTTCATTATTTATTATCAAATTGGGTCCAGTATTTCTTACATTGGGCGTAGTGAATTTAATACATTTTGTTTTTTTCGCGTTAAGAACTAAATTATTAACCGTAAACCAATGAGTTATCTGTGTGAGTGCACTATTAATAAAATTAAAATTATCAATATTACGATTCACTTTAAAAATAAGTGAAGTGTCATCAGCAAAAAGCACAACATCACACAAGTTATCCAAATAATAAGGTAAATCATTAATGTAGACGAGGAACAGAAAAGGACCTAGAATGGAGCCCTGTGGTACACCGAGTTTGACTGGTAAGGTATCAGAGACTTCGCCACCTACGTCAACGCACTGAAGTCTCTGTGAAAGATACGAAGATATCATTTCGAGTGCTGCATTATCAATGCCATAATGACGTAGTTTTAGTAAAAGCGTGTCGTGCTGAACGCAGTCAAAAGCTTTTGAAAGATCGCAAAACACACCGATGGCATTTTGAGAATGCTCCCACGCATCATATATGCGTTTTATAAGAGCAACCCCAGCATCTAAAGTTGAACGACCCTTAGTAAAACCAAACTGATTCGTGTGCAAGAGGCTATTTAAATTAGCCGTGTTGGCTAGGGGCGTCGAACTTGTGATCATGTGGTCGCCGGTTCGATCCGCACCCATTGCATTACCGACGTGAACCCACTCGTAACACAAGCATTCGCAACTCGGCTAGTTATCTATTTAAAAAAATAAAAGTGATACTAACAACATAATCTCTGTATCATATCTCAGGTGCGCAGGAGTTTGAGACAGCTCGGTGAGCCAGTGTGCCTCTTCGGTGAGGGTCCAGCAGAGCGGCGAGTGAGACTCCGAGATCTACTTAGCTAGTGAGTATTGTGTAGGAAGTCAGTATTAAGGAGCCCTGGAGCCTCAGCAAAAGCAGCAAAAGCTTCATGGCTACATAAAATGTCCGTCCAAAAAGACGGCCAAGTGCGAGTTGGACTCGCGCACGTTCCGTACCATTATCTAGGCAATATTAAAAGATGAAAGATAGACATGCATTTGTTTACGGCACATAATAAAAATAGATACAAAGAAATAAAATAGAATTGGATGATTTCCTTGATGAGTAATGAAATTAGAATTAAAAATAATACTAATGACAATAAACTCTAATTTCATACAATTACAAATGAATAATAAGAGAATAAATATTAAAACAATAGGGATGAAGAATAAAAAAATCTATTAAGTCCGTCAGTTAGATTACCAAAAAATATTGGACACGTATTTTTTTTTCTTTTCTCAAACAAAAAATGACAAAGATACAGTGCGTTGAAATTTTGTGTGACGTTACTATTAGGCACAATTTTACCTAATAGTGACGTCACGACAAGCCCCCCTCTCCTGAATTTTATAGTTTGTTGTTGATAAATAAAGAAATACTTGTCCAATATTTTTTAGTTATCTAACTGACGGACTAAATATAATTTTTTAAGTCTTCATGCCTAATATCCGTCCAAAAAGGTGTTTTAATTTAGTTTTTGTTTTACATAATAACAAACAATTGTATTTTACAGTCTCGGCGAAGATGCGATCCACAAGAAGTTAGAAGAGGAGGAAGCTAGAATAGAAAGGGACAGAGGCAAAGAGGGGACCTGGTACCACGAGGGACCCCCAGAACTCCGGGAGGCTAGGCTCTGGATCGCTAGATATTCTTTACCTAAAGCTAAACTCAGGTAAATATATCATATACTTTTTTCAAAGGACAACCCCAATTCTTTGGAATTTAATTCCTGTGTCTTGGGGATTTTCATCTTCATCAGCGTCATCATTAGCCCATATAACGTCCACTGCTAAACAAGGGCCTCCTCCCTAGGGAAGGTCAGCAAGTGGCGCTTTAAATCTCGGAGGTCGTGGGTTCGATCCCCACGCCGGACAGGACATCTTTGTGTAAATTCTAAGATTTCTTTCCGGGTCTGGTTGGTTGAGGGACTACCCTCCGTGCCTCGGAAAGCACGTTAAGCCGTTGGTCCCGATTGTTATAACATCATATAAAATAATCGTATATCAAGGAACGGGCAGCAGCGTTTCCTTGTGTGGTACAACTTAATACTGCGGTCACCAATCCGCCTGCCAAGCGTGGTGACTATGGCAAATACCCTCCTCTGGGAGGAGGCCAATGCTTAGCAGTGGACGTTATACGGGCTGATGATGATGATGATGATGAGATTAGATCCACCCTAAACCGATGTGCTTGGATGAAGAATGTTATGAGAGTGAATGAAGCGAAAGATGTGTGTAGCGATCGTAGCAAGTGGAGGTCCATTGTCTCTGCCTACCCCGCTGGGAAACAGGCGTGAGCTTATGTATGTATGTATGTCATTGACAGATTAAACAAAGCCCGCGAGGAATTGAAGCTAGCGGGCAGCGTGCGTGCCGCAGCCAAGCAAGAGTCACAGAGGAAGGCTTCCACCATGTCCACTTACTGCAGTCAGGTGAGGATTCATCGGAATACATTCTAGACCTCAGAAACATAGTGACGGATGTACTATTACACTTCAGAAGCATTTGGTCGTAAGTGCCAGTTCACGATAAAGGCACATACGACGAATGTTTCTGACGTATAATGACACATCCGACCTTAGGGGATTAGGATCTTAGGGGACCTTAGGGGGCAATGTATACGCTTCTACAACAAACTTCCTAATAATGTAAGAGATCTTTCAACACACAAGTTTAAACGATATGTCAGTTCAGATAAATTATGTAAAAAGGCTTATTATAAAATTTCTGATTATGTTAATGACAAAACTGCTTGGGAGTGAGTTGCTCTGAAACAATACTGCTTTATTAATCATTGTAAAATAAAATTTATTAAAAAAAAAAGGATTCCTCTGAGTGTCTTGCCAGTTCTTCTCAGAGTTGCCACGTCCAGAACTGGTGGTAGTAAAAGAATGGGACGCATCATAAGAATATGATTTAAAATATTTTAAATGTGTCTGTCTATATGAATAAAGAATTTTTGACTCTTGACTTTGACTTGTGCTTCTGAGCTCTAGATATGTGTTCATCATCATCTTCATTACTAAACTATTCAGCTATCACCTTCCCCCGTCTTTTTTTTTTTTTTTTTTTTTTTTTTTTTTTTTAAAACACAACTCCCGCACTAGAGAAATAAATCTCTGTGTCGCGGTGGACTTTACAAACATACATTTCACGGACACAAAGTACACCCAGACTCAGAACAATTATTTGTGGTTCACACAAATAATTGTCCCGGGTGGGAATCGAACCCAGAACACTAGGTCCCAGAAGCAACTACCGTAACCACTGAGCCACCGGTGCAGTCAAAAAGTCTATACTACATGATCATCACTAGTCATCGCCAATTATCATCATCAATCTTAATTTAAAACAATCGTCTTTAAAATCTTCACCTATAATCATAATTGACATCATCAGCCTACATTACTATCCCCCATCATAATTGTCACCCATCATCTTCATCATCACCCATCTTCATCATCCCCCATCATAATCGTCACCCATCATCATCACCCATCTTCATAATCGTCACCCATCATAATCATCACCTATCTTCATCATCATCCGTCATTATTAAAATTATTATCATCCACCATAATCATCACTACCATTATCCACTCATGACCATAACTCATCACCATCATCCATTGTTAACCACTCATATCATTATCACAACCTATCATAATCATCACCACCTCCACCTATCATCATTGTCATCAAACATCATCACTAACTGGTCATCACATCCTATCACCATCATCATCACCACCCCTCATCCGTCACCATCATAATCTTAACTCACCTTCATCATCATTACCCATCATCACTTATCATCATCAATGTTATTGTTATTTATTGTATTATTTTGTTGATAGATAGGCGATACTCGACCCATCAGTTTCTGCAGGTTTAGCAGTGACAGCAAAATGCTGATTACTGCTAGTTGGTAAGTCTTATTCCATATTAATTACTTCCGATGCCCTCGTAGACCCGAAGGCCGAGAGGTCCGCGAACTGTTAAGTAGAGCGACAGTTGCACAAAACCCCCTTCAATACTAAAACTCATAATCCCTCAATCTCCCCGTCAGCGACCGCCCTGAGCCGAGGTCCAAGTCCCACAGGGGACGCCCTCTTACGCAGGTTGCTTAGTTTGTAGTGTTTAAACAATTTATTTTGGCTGGAGCTCTGCTTGCCTTTATGCCCGGTGAAGTAGCAAAAGCCTCGTGGCTACCTACGTTTGCCGTTCGAAAAGGGCGCCGCGCCTTCACCTTACGCCGTTTCTGTATAATTCGCGCCTATAAGAGGTGACTCTATATCCTACATGGATGTGCAGCAACATATTGCAACTCAAGGGTTGCGGCCGTAGCCGAACCTACGATGATCATGAGGTTGCCGGTTCGATTTCCATCGCACTACCGACGTGAACCCACTCGTAACACAAGCATTTTAGCTCAGCACGTGGGGTTAACAAGAATACTAGTAGTGAGAAAACTCTGCTAGTAATCTTTTATTTTATGAAGTATAGATTTATTTTTGTCTCCCTAGGTCTGGTCTAAGCAAGGTATGGTCTGTCCCCGACTGCGCCCCTCTGCAGACCCTGAAAGGCCACACGTGTAATGTGAGCGCGGCTACCTTCCACCCGAAGGCGGAAATGCCTCACCACTTCGCTAGAAAGGTAAGTCTATTGAACATCATCATCATCATCATCATCATCAGCCCGTATAACGTCCACTGCTATACAAGGGCCTCCTCCTGAAGGTGGGTTTTGCCGTAATTTAAAATAATCGTTATTATAATCATCATCATCATCCATCCTCATTATCACCTATCATCACTCATCATCATGACTTATGTTAATAGTCACCACCCAACATCATTACCAGCCATCAGCTATCATCGACAACCTCCGTAGCGTAGCGGTATTTGGCTCGCTTTAAGTCTAGGAGGTGGTGGGTTCGATCCCCTCACCGGACAAGAAATCTTTGTGTAAATGCTAAGATTTCTTTTCGGGTCTGGTTGGTTGAGGGACTACCCTCCGTGCCTCAGAAAGCACGTTAAGCCGTTGGTCCCGATTGTTATAACATCATCTATAAACAAGCGTATATCAGAGAAGCAGCAGCGTTTCCCTGTGTATTACAACATAATACTGCGGTCACCAATCCGCCTGCCAAGCGTGGTGACTATAGCAAAACACTCCCTCGGGAAGAGGCCCATGTTCAGCAGTGGACGTTGTTCGGGCTCATGATGATGACCCATCATCACTAACAGCATAATCACCCATCACAATCATCAACCTGGTCCGATTTGAAAAATTCTTTCAGTGTTCGATAGCCCACTTATCGAGGAATTCTATAGGTTATATTTTATTATGGAGCTACTCGTGATGGAACCTAGTACTAAGTAAAGTGATTGTTGACAGCTGGAAGCTAAGTCCGAAGGCTTAGATGATCAAGCCATGGATACTGAAGATGGTTCTACCGCCTGCACAATGGCATCCTGCGCTTACGATGGTACGGTCCATCTATGGAATTTTGTCAGGTAAGTCAAAAATATCCCCATGGCCTTCATCATCAGCTCTTAAAACGTCCACTGCTGAACATAGGCCTCTTTCTGAAGGAAGATTTTTTTGTAGTCACCACGCTTTGGAAACGGATTGGTGACCGCAGTATCATGTTGTAACATACAAGGAAACGCTGCTGATAGGTCTATGGTATAAGATTTTTATAGATGATGTTATAACAATAGGGACCAACGGTTGTAAGGGCTGTCTGGGGCACTTCGGGTAGTCCATGAACCATCCAGATTGAGGCGGAAATCTTAGAATCTACACCAAGATTTCTTGTCCGGCATGGGGATCGAACCCACGACTTCTTAAACTTAAAGCGATACTATACCTTCCGTGCCTCGAAAAGCACGTTAAGCCGTTGGGCCCGATTGTTATAACATCATCTATAATAGTCGTATATCAAGGAACGGGCAGCAGCGTTTCCTTGTGTGTTACAACATGATACTGCGGTCACCTAAAGTCATAATCCCTCTATCTCATCGCCAGCGACCGCCCTGAGCAGAAGGCCAAGCCGCACAGGGGACGCCCTATAAACTAACTAACTTTTAAACCATTTATTAAGGCTGGAGCTCTGCTCGCCTTTATGCCCGGTAAAGTAGTAAAAGCCTCCTGGATACATAGGTATGTACATCCGAAAAAAAAAAGAAACTGCGGTCTCCAACCCGCCTGCCAAGTGTTTTTACTATGGAAAAAACCATCCCTCGGAAGGAGGCCCATGTTCAGCAGTGGACGTTATACGAGCTGATAATGACATATTTATCTCTCTTTCCCCAGTGAGTCACCCCTAGCGTCTCTACCAGGTCACAGTCCGTCGAGGGTGGCTCGGCTGGAGTTCCACCCCTCGGGAAGGTTTCTGGCCACCACGGTGTTCGATCATTCTTGGAGACTGTGGGACTTGGAAACTGGTAAGATTATTATAAATTCTTAAACGTTTATCTTTCTTACTAATATTATTAATGCGAAAGGTATGTGTGAATGGATGGATGTTTGTTACTCTTTTACGCTAAAACTATTGAATGGATTTGGCTTAAAATTTGGCACCGGGATAGTTTATATGCTGGATTAACATATAGGCAATACACAGCTATATTATTTTAAATCAAGATTTCCACGGGAACGGGATCTACGGGAAAAAAATACCCCCTTAAATCCTTCGCTATAAAAGTTGTATGTCCTTTCTCAGGTTCAACACTATCAGTGTACCAAATTTCATTTGAATCGGTTCTGTAGTTCTTGCGTGAAAGAACGACAGACAGACAGAGTTAATTTCGCATTTATAATATTGGTAAGGATTAATATCATGGCCTGGTCTGGTTGATTGTGGGACTACCCTCCGTGTCTCGGAAAAGCACATCAAGCCGTTGGTCCCGGGCAGCAGCGTTTCCTTGTGTGGTACAACATAATACTGCGGTCACCAACCCGCCTGTCAAGCGTGGTGACTATAAATGACTACTAGCAAATTCCTTCTTCGGGAGCAGGCCCTTGTTCAGCAGTGGTCGTTTTACGGGCTGATTATGATGATGATGATGATGATGATGACGACGTGATATATTTGGTTACAGCTACGGAAGTACTACATCAAGAAGGTCACGCGAAGCCGGTGTACAGCATATCGTTCCAGTGTGATGGATCTCTAGCAGTTACTGGGTATGTTGAATTGGCTTTGTATTGTTTAGAGCCACAAGGCTTTGCCTTAGCCACGAGGCTTTTTCATTGACCACGAGGCTTTTTCTTTAGCCACTTGGCTTTTGCTTTAGCCGCGAAGCTTTTTTCTTTAGCCACGAGGCTTTTGATTAGCCACAAGGCTTTTGCTACTTCTCCGGGCATATATGCGTGCAGAGCTCCAGACTTAATAAATTTTAAGTTCTTTGAAAGGCCAGGTTAAAAGTACCTTAAACCGAAGGACATGCATGAGGAGATTAATGGATGTCGAAGAGCGCTTTCCCACCGCCGCTGCAGCGTATTCGCGCGCTGGCGGTGGGATATGTGGGGCTCGCCCTCTCCATAGCGTGGTATGCGACACTCATACCACGAGGAGAGGACCCTACACCACTGGGATATGTGGGCCTTGCCCTCTCCATAGCGTGGTATGCGACACTCATACCACGAGGAGAGGACCCTACACCACTGGGATATGTGGGCCTCGCCCTCTCCATAGCGTGGTATGCGACACTCATACCACGAGGAGAGGACCCTACACCACTGGGATATGTGGGCCTCGCCCTCTCCATAGCGTGGTATGCGACACTCATACCACGAGGAGAGGACCCTACACCACTGGGATATGTGGGCCTCGCCCTCTCCATAGCGTGGTATGCGACACTCATACCACGAGGAGAGGACCCTACACCACTGGGATATGTGGGCCTCGCCCTCTCCATAGCGTGGTATGCGACACTCATACCACGAGGAGAGGACCCTACACCACTGGGATATGTGAGCCTCGCCCTCTCCATAGCGTGGTATGCGACACTCATACCACGAGGAGAGGACCCTACACCACTGGGATATGTGGGCCTCGCCCTCTCCATAGCGTGGTATGCGACACTCATACCACGAGGAGAGGACCCTACACCACTGGGATATGTGGGACTCGCCCTCTGCATAGCGTGGTATGCGACACTCATACCACGAGGAGAGGACCCTACACCACTGGGATATGTGGGACTCGCCCTCTCCATAGCGTGGTATGCGACACTCATACCACGAGGAGAGGACCCTACACCACTGGGATATGTGGGACTCGCCCTCTCCATAGCGTGGTATGCGACACTCATACCACGAGGAGAGGACCCTACACCACTGGGATATGTGGGACTCGCCCTCTCCATAGCGTGGTATGCGACACTCATACCACGAGGAGAGGACCCTACACCACTGGGATATGTGGGACTCGCCCTCTCCATAGCGTGGTATGCGACACTCATACCACGAGGAGAGGACTCTACACCACTTAAACGCCCCGGACACTCCTTCGATCCGCCTTTGGCGGGGGCCAATCTATAGTTATATAATGGGTGACTGTTTTTAACTTCTTGAAAATAATAAGGCGTGATATGTATATGATATAGATGTTTAAGACATAGTAATTTTATAAAAAAAAAATTTTACTGATATCAAGTGAAAATTGTTACGGTTTTAAAATGCGTATCTAAGTAGGTAGTTACGCTATTTCGCTCACTCTTTTCATTCATGTGTGATTGCGGCCTAGGCTTAAACCATTAACGAAGGCTGAAGCTCTGCTCGCCTTTATGCCCGGTGAAATAGCATATGCCTCGTGGCGAACAACATTATGTTCGTACGAAAACAACAAAAAAAAATCTTCTATAGTAATATAATCCTTACTAATATTATAAATGTGAAAGTACTGCCTGCCTGTCTGTCTGTCTGTCTGTCTGTTACGCAATCACGCCTTAACTACTGAAGCGATTTAAATGAAATTTGGAACAGATATAGTCTAGAGCTTGAGAAAGAACATAGGCTATATTTTATTATGAACTAGCGGCCCGCCCCGGCTTCGCACGGGTGGACTTTTATACCCTACCCCTGCCCTACCCTACCCCTGCCCTAACCCTACCCTACCCCTACCCTACCCCTACCCTACTCTACCCCTACCCTACCCCTACCATACCCCTACCCTACCCCTACCCTACCCCTACCCTACCCCTACCCTACCCTACCCCTACCCTACCCCTACCCAAAAGTATCCTATGTCCTTCTCCCAGTTCTTAGCTACCACCCTACCAATTTTCAGCCAAATCGGTTCAGCCGTTCTTGAGTTATAAATAGTGTAACTAACACGACTTTCTTTTGTTTTTAAAATGTATTCTGCTATTCGGGACGGAAACAAATCCAACAAATCAAAAACCATGGCAATCGGTCCAGCCGTTCTCGAGTTATAAGTGTTGTAACAAACACGACTTTCTTTTATATATATAGATAGATTTCCCACGGGAACGGGAGATACGCGGGTGAAACCGCGCGCGGGAAGCTAGTCCTCTATAAATATAATCCTTCTGTAGTAAAAGAAGCCCGACTCCGACTCCCTAGTCATTGGGGTACGGCCGTACCCCAATGACTAGGGAGTCGGACTTGTGATCTTGAGGCCATCGGTACACGACTACAAGATCACAAGTCCGACGCCTAGCAATTGGGCTTCACATTTATCGAGGAAGGCTATATGCTATATTTTATTATGAAGTTTCTACGGGAACTGGAGTTAGTACTGGTGGGTGCAGTGGGTATTAATAACATTTTTTTGTACGTGGTATAAACCCGTGAATGACAATTTAGTACTAAATTGACTTTCACGGATTTTGCAAACTTTATGTGAAACAAATCATCTTATACATCATTTCATTAGTAAATATTTTACACGAAAATAATATATTTGAAGATAACCGTGAAATTGTGTGTCGTACGATATATTGCAACATATTATTATACAATACTAGCTGACCCGGCAGACTTCGTACTGCCTCAATCGATACATAAAAGACCTAAACATTTGTATAAAATAAACTGGGCCGTAGAGACTTCGTTTATGCGGTACTCCTACCCCTACCCTACACTACCCCTACCCTACACTACCCCTACCCTACACTACCCCTACCCTACACTACCCCTACCCCTACACTACCCCTACCCTACCCCTACCCTACACTACCCCTACCCTACACTACCCCTAACCTACACTACCCCTACCCTACACTACCCCTACCCTACACTACCCCTACCCTACACTACCCCTACCCTACACTACCCCTACCCTACACTACCCCTACCCTACACTACCCCTACCCTACACTACCCCTACCCTACACTACCCCTACCCTACACTACCCCTACCCTACACTACCCCTACCCTACACTACCCCTACCCTAAAAAATCTTGGCAAAAAAATTCAAGTTTTTAATTAACAAAATAAAGCTCAAATTGACTCTACATTTTAGTTAGAAAACGTTTGTATGGGAAAAAGAAAAAGGCTGTTTTAAGGGGTTTTCAGGCAATTATTCGATTTTTTCTCGCCGTAAAAACCATCCTTGAACTTCCACGAACATAAAAAAAAAAGAATTGGCCAAATTGGTCCAGGCTTTGTAGAGTTATGCGCTTACCAACACATTTTGCGATTCATTTTTATATTATAGATTTTACAATAGATAATTAGATATGGTTCGAAGAAAATTCGTCACGCGAAAATGCATTTTATTTTGTGGTCATTAAGAGTGGCTTATGTGGCGAATGCAAGGTGTCCTAAAAATCTTTTACTTCAATAATAATGTCACTAAAACAATTATTAAAATTACCTTATTATTATACACTAGCGACCCGCCCCGGCTTCGCACGGGTTCAACGCTGATGTATTATACATATAAACATTCCTCTTGAATCACTCTATCTATTAAAAACAAACTGGTCAAGTGCGAGTCGGACTCGTGCACGAAGGATTCCGTACCATTTTCAAGTGCCTACCTGTTGCGGTTATTATTATCAAACAAAAAAGGGCAAAGAAAAAGTTTTTATTTTATTATATTGAAATGCATTTACACATTCCCATCGCCGCTGCAGCGTATCCTTGCGCTGGCGGTGGGATATGTGGGACTCGCCCTCTCCATAGCGTGGTATGCGACACTCATACCACGAGGAGAGGACCCTACACCACTAACACCCCCCGGACACTCCTTCGATCCGCCGTTGACGGGGGCCGGGCAAGATAAGCAAGCCGGCCCCCCGACAGCACCCGCGGCCAATATGGCACTGCGGGATCTCCTGGGCCACACTTATAGTAGCGCTGAACATGGGCTTCCTCTTAACAGACCTTCGCAAGTCAGGGTCGTCAAGGGATATTGTCGTCCCCACGCTTGGTGATCGCAGTAAGATGGAGAGTATCCTTGAGCTGATAGATGCTGCTGCCCATCCATCAGCTGTATGTCCCGCAGTCGACTTACGACACCCGTGGGAAGATATGGGGTGGTCTATTCTATGAGGTGGGCACGTAATATGTAGGTAGCCACGAGGCTTTTGCTACTTCACCGGGCATAAAGGCGAGCAGAGCTCCAGTCTAGATAAATGGTTTAAACACTACAAACTAAGCAGCCTGCGCTGCGAGGCGTCCCCTGTGGGACTTGGACCTCGGCTCAGGGCGGTCGCTGGCGATGAGATTGAGTGATTTTTGCTTTGGAGGCAATTTATTTATTTATTTCGTTTTCTTTTTCGTGCACCTGTCGCTCTACTTTACAGTTCGCGGACCTGGAGGACTTCGGGTCTACGAGGGCATCGGATGGTTCTTTGCAAACTAAGGGTCGGGGCCCATTGTTAAAGGAAAAAATAAGGACTGTCATTTTATGTTTCTTTTGTTTTTATTATTACCCAGTGGCATGGACGCGTTTGGTCGTGTGTGGGATGTGCGCACGGGCCGCTGTGTCATGTTCTTAGAGGGCCACCTGGGCCCCGTGCTGGGGGTCAACTGGGCCCCCGCAGGACATCAACTAGCCACCGCAGCTGCTGATCATCAAGTTAGTATGATATTTATCGACCCCCTATGTGTTCCCCCATTGGCTAGGGCGTCGGACTTGTGGTTGCCGGTTCGATCCCCACCCATTGCACTACCGACGTGAACCCACTCGTAATAAAAATTTTAGCTTAGCACGAGGGGTTAACAAGAATAATATTTTTTTTTTAGCAAACTACTTTTAATTCTTGTTAGCCCTTCGAGCTACGCCCGTGTTACAAGTGGGTTCACGTAAATAGTGCAATGGGTGGGTATAGAACCGGCGACCGCAAGTCCGACGGCCCTACCCATTGGGTGCGCCGCTTCATTTATTTTAATGTGAAAAATATATATATTTGTGTTTATCTGATTGCAGGCTAAAATCTGGGATTTAAGACGACGCGCGGCTCTGTACACCATACCTGCTCATACACATTTACTAAGCGGTATGTACAACCCCTAGCAACCCCCGTACTGTACCCCTACCCTCGTGGCGGAGCGTTATAAACCTCGCTTTAAGTCAAATCAAAATATTCTTTATTCATTTAGACACGTTTAAAATATCTATCTATACTAATATTATAAAGAGGAAATATTTGTATATTTGTAATGAATACAATCAAAAACTACTGTGCCGATTTCGAAAATTCTTTCACCATTGGAAATCTACATTCACCCTGAGTGACATAGGGTATATTTAATTATGAAGGGAGTTACGCGGGTGAAACCGCGCGTGGGAAGCTAGTATTAATATATTAAGCTGAAGAGTTTTTATGTTTGCCTGAACGCGTTAATCTCAGGAACTAATGATGACTATGACAAATTCTTTGAGTGTTAGTTACATTCATACATAAGCTCACGCCTGTTTCCCAGCGGGGTAGGCAGAGAAAATGGACCTCCACTTGCTACGATCTCTACGCACATCATTCGCTTCATTCACTCTCATAACATTCTTCATACAAGCACGTCGGTTTAGGGTGGGTCTTATTTGACCTTTTGCGAGGATGTCTCCGATTTGGTCAGAGAACGTTCGTCGAGGTCTTCCCCTTCCGACTGTGCCACTCACACTTGCCATGTATACCTGTTTTGTCAATCTTTCTTCATCCATTCTTTCCGCGTGACCAAACCATCTTGAGTTAACACAGAGATAGCCCATTTATCGAGGAAGGCTCTAGGCTATATTGTATTATGAAGTTTCCACTGGAACGGGAGATACGCGGGTGAAACCGTGCGCGGGAAGATAGTTTAATTAAAAAATTGAGAATGTTACGTAGCTTTTTAATGGTGAAAGATCTTTTTGATCAAGTATTTCCGGAGCCTGTTCAATGTAAACTAATTTTATTACTTTTTTTATTTTTGTCAGACGTAAGATATCAACGCAGTCACGGCCACTTCCTGTTGACCTCCTCATACGATAAGAGCGTGAAGCTGTGGTCCAACCCCGCGTGGCACCCACTCAGGACCCTGTCTGGACATGACAACAAGGTAAATATCATCATCAGCATGGTGTCCACTGCTGAACATAGGGCTCCCCCATCGTCCCCCAGCAGGAACGCTTCCTAGCGGCCTGACTCCCTACATCCACTGACTCCCTGCGACCTTCATGAGGTCGTCGGTCCATCGTGCAGGCGGTCGTCAGTTCGTGGTCTCCACTCGAGAACCTTTCTGCTCCAATAGCCGTTAGTTCTTCGAGCTATGTGTCCTGCCCATTGCTACTTTAGCTTGCTAATCCCTGGAGCTATGTCAGCGACCTTCGTTCTCCTGCGGATCTCTTCATTTCTGATTCGATCACGCAGGGAATAGCCGAGCTCTTTCCATATCTCGTTGGTAAGGTTAAGTTCCAAAAGGTAAAAATATTATACATACATGCACGCCTCCGTGGCGCAGCGGTATGAGTCTAGAAGGTCGTGGGTTCGATCCCCACGCCGGGCCAGAAATCTTTCTGTAATTTTTATTTTTTATTCTAGCAGAGTTTTGCAGTCTACTAGTATTCTTGTTAACCCCTCGTGCTAAGCTAAAATGCTTGTGTTACGAGTGGGTTCACGTCAGTAATGCAATGGGTGGGGATCGAACCGGCGACCTCAAGATCACAAGTCCGATGCTCTAGCCATTGGGCTACGGCCGAGATCAAATTCTAAGATTTATTTCCTGGTTGGTTGAGGGATACTCACCTATCACTCATCTATCAGCTCAAGGATACTCACCATCTTACTGCGATCACCAAGCGTGGGGATTACGACAATATCCCTCAACGACCCTGACTTGCCGAGGTCTGTTAAGAGAAGGTCCATGTTCAACTGTGGACGGCCTGATACAGTATAGTACATTCGTTTATTTGTGTGTTTCAGGTGATGAGCGCTGACATATCGTACGATAATAAGTATATAGCGACGTGCTCCTACGATAGAACATTCAAACTGTGGGCCCCGGACCTTGCGTAACTTGGGACCACACCTTTAAGAGAACTTTTTAATAAATGCAATTGAAATTGATCCAATTGTTTCATTTATTTACTAGAGAACCTTTTTTTTCTGTTGTCCGGGCGGTCCGCGCTTGCGGTGTGATATGTGGGACTGTGACACTCATACCACGAGGAGAGGACCCTACACCACTGGGATATGTGGGACTCGCCCTCTCCATAGCGTGGTATGCGACACTCATACCACGAGGAGAGGACCCTACACCACTGGGATATGTGGGACTCGCCCTCTCCATAGCGTGGTATGCGACACTCATACCACGAGGAGAGGACCCTACACCACTGGGATATGTGGGACTCGCCCTCTCCATAGCGTGGTATGCGACACTCATACCACGAGGAGAGGACCCTACACCACTGGGATATGTGGGACTCGCCCTCTCCATAGCGTGGTATGCGACACTCATACCACGAGGAGAGGACCCTACACCACTGGGATATGTGGGACTCGCCCTCTCCATAGCGTGGTATGCGACACTCATACCACGAGGAGAGGACCCTACACCACTGGGATATGTGGGACTCGCCCTCTCCATAGCGTGGTATGCGACACTCATACCACGAGGAGAGGACCCTACACCACTGGGATATGTGGGACTCGCCCTCTCCATAGCGTGGTATGCGACACTCATACCACGAGGAGAGGACCCTACACCACTAAAACCCCCCGGACACTCCTTCGATCCGCCGTTGGCAGGGGGCGGGTACGCCTCCAGGGCCACACTAACTGCGGCCCATTTGCCCAATTTTAGGGACGCCCGAAGTGTAGAGGCGTTCCCTACTCCTATTTACTAGAGACCCGCCCGGCTTCGCACGTGCAATGCTGATGTATTATAAATATGTCACCGGAAAATAATACGCATCGTAAGTTGATCAACTCCCGTGTCACTCATATTGTTAAATTCAGTTGCCAGTTTCAGTGAACGCGCATAATTATTATATTATTCACTTAATTGTTATGACACTTGAGCTAACCTAACCGAACGAGACTATGCTACTGTTGTAACTAAACAAAAAAACTTCAATAAGTCCTGTTGAACTCCATTGGTTTAGGTTAGTTATTTTTTGAACCACCCGAAACCTCCTTAATTTATCAACTAACTAGTAAAGATGATCACTCATCACATCAATAATATGACTTACGATTCATATTATTTTCCGGTGACATAATATGTCAGGATAGTGATTGAAGAGGAAGTTTTATATCTATATATATAAAACAAAGACGGGTTTGTTACAACACTTATAACTCGAGATCGGCTGGATCAATTTTCATGGTTTTTGTTTCGTTGGATTTGTCTCCGCCCTGAATAGCAGAATACATTTTAAAAACAAAAGAAAGTCGTGTTAGTTACACTATTTATAACTCAAGAACGACTGAACCGATTTGGCTGAAAATTGGTAGGGAGGTAGCTAAGAACTGGGAGAAGGACATAGGATACTTTTGGGTAGGGGTAGGGTAGGGTACGGTAGGGGTAGGGTAGGGTAGGGGTAGGGTAGGGTAGGGGTAGGGCAGGGTAGGGTATAAAAGTCCACCCGTGCGAAGCCGGGGCGGGCCGCTAGTATTATATAAACCTTCCTCTTCAATCACTATCTATGAAAAAAACCGCATCAAAATTAGTAAAGATCAAAAACTTAAAGATCTAAGCATACATATTGACAACCTCCGTAACGTAGCGGTATTTGACTCGCTTTACTTCTCGGAGGTTGTGGGTACACAAATATTTCTTGTCCGGCGTGGGGATCGACCCCACGCCAGACAAGAAATCTTTGTGTAAAATCTAAGATTGATCTGATCTTGAGGGACTACCTTGTGCTTCGGAAAGCACGTTAAGCCGTTGGTCCCGATTGTTATAACATCATCTACAACAAACGTATGCCAAGGAACGGGCAGCAGCGTTTCCTTGTGTGTTACAATATAATACTAGTGCCTGGCAAAAACCCACCTCGAAGAAGGCCTATGTTCAGCAGTGGACGTTATACAGGCTGAAGATGAGATTGAACTAAAAAAACAAAATACATTGTTTCATATTTTATTATTCTATTACAATTATTTCTTCTACGTAGTTTCATTCAGCTTTCTCGGGATTTCTGTAAAACAAATAAAACATGATGCATTATCATTCACAAGTTAACATCTACAGCAAGATCTCTATAATCCGAACACTTTATAATCCGTACATCTCTGTAATCCGAGCACCATTATAATCTAAATATGAAATAATGAAATTTATTCAGCACTTAGGTATTTACATACACTTGTACTTGTTAAAATTACACTGTATAAGACTAAATCTAACAAATGTATCACTTAGGTAGCTAAAAACATTGTTAAAATTATTTGATCTTACAGATTATTTAATCAGTCTGTCCGTCTGTCGTGCGATAAATGACAAATGTACATTTATTATAGTAAGATGCCCTAAAGGTAATAGGTCTAAAATTAACTTCCAAGAATCTGGACAAGGTCTAAGCGACTTCCATACTTGATGGCACCCTTAAAGGGTGCCCAACGCTCAGGGTGCCACTGGAGTAAAGAGTAGATGAGTTAAGAACAGTGGTGATGATCGCTGGCACTGATTTTAGCTACATAAGTGATACTTTTATTAGATTTAGTCTTACATTTTGTAATTTTAACAAGTACAAGTATGTATAATGAAATTATGTTACAATGATGTTTATATCTGAAAGTATTTGTCATAAGGTCTACCTAAATATAATAATTTCTGTTGAAAAAACTTGAATATGGTTGTAAAAACTTTATATAAAATATATATTTTTTGTCTTTCTTTAATTTTCGTAAACGCAATCAGCCATTTTGAGACGTCATACGTCTAGTTTTAAAACAAGAAGGCGATTCTTTACTATTACATTTTCTGTGTCATGACGTCATCGATCTAGGATTGACGTCAGGACAGATTATGTTCAGACCAAAATGACTGACATTGTTTTCATTTCTATATATATTGTAACGTCAATTTTAAAATATTTATTTATATTATTATATTATATAATTATACAATATATTTTCTTGAACTAGTAAAACCATTCTTAATTATACAGGGTGTCCAAGAACCTGGCGTCCAACTGGATTCCCACGATGCCCCAAGTTCTAACAGTACTCAGAAAAATATTTTAAAAAATCCACCCCATGTACTTACAGAATTATACTGATTTAAAAAAAAAGGGGAAATGAGCACCCTGTGACATACTTTTGAATGCTGTGACTGCTAATGCTGATAATTTCGATATTTCTTGGAGGTTTTGTAATCTAGGGTATTGCTGTGTCTAAATAGAATGTAAAAATAAAGTACTTATTGTACCATTTTAAAATAAAATATTATTTTAACTAAAGGTGATATGGAAAACTATTGAATTTCGCAACTTTGACCGACTGTAGTGTAAAAAAAATGTACCAAAATAGTATGGCAAGTGACGTCAAATTTTGACGCGTTTATTCCTCTTTTTAAAAAGGTATAATACTTACACATTAATTTGAAAAAAAAAATTTTGATAATATTTTTACTCAACAACCCAATTTTTACGAAGTGCCTACCTACTAACGGTAACTGTCGGACCCTTTCTTATCTTAGAAACTGTTATGTTACTACTATTATTTACTTCGGTTCCAAGAGTGAGCAAGAAGGAAATACACACAGGTAGATGGGTTCCCAGTAGAATAAAAGCAAAGAATGTTAGTTTAAAGATATTTTATTACAATAAATGTTCAAAATGTTGACCACCCGCGGCAATACAAGCTCTCACTCTCCTTAAAAAGGACCGCTTTATGTTTCGCGAGTAACTTTTTTGACGTATCACCTGCACTGCTTGTGTTATCTTCTCACGAAGGTCAGCGATGTCATTAATGGGCTTCGCATAAACGAGCTCCTTCATAGTTCCCCAGAAAAAAAAATCCAGCGGATTTAAGTCAGGTGAGCGGGCTGGCCACGGGATTGTTCCTGATCGCCCAATCCACCTGTTCGGGTATTGCTCGTCCAAAAACTCTCTAACGGATACGCGAAAATGTGCTGGACAGCCGTCGTGTTGGAACCACATATCTGGTGGGGTCTCTTCTAGTAAGTTTGGCAAATCATTTTGAAGAAAATTTAAATATGATTCGCCAGTCAAATTCTCGGGCATCTCAAATGGACCAATAATATTCCCACAGAGAATACCGGTCCACATGTTCACTTTGAACCGGTACTGGGATCTATCTTCTCGCATCAAGTGCGGATTTTCCACATGCCACTCGTGCAAGTTGTGTAGGTTCATGTAGCCATCCTTCTTAAATGTTGATTCATCTGACCACAAAATTTTGTCGATAAAGTTTTCGTCTTCTCGATGTTTTTGCAGGATTGTTTCACAAAACGCGACTCGGCTCGGATAGTCTCGAGGTAAAAGACTTTGCACTCGCTGTACGTGGTACGGATGATATTCTTCTTTTTGGAGAATACTGTGTGCTGTGCTCTTCGGTATCCCCGTATCAGCTTCTATTCCTCGCACAGAGATGCTTGGATTTGCCGACACCGCCTCTAAAACTTCATCGCGTATGAAGTCATTTACGGGTCGTCCTTCACCAGCTACTTGATTGGGGAACCGCCCGTCACATAGTGATCTGTGCACATTAATGAAAACTCGATGGTCGGGATATCGCGTAGCCCTCGGATACCTTTCTCTGTAAAGTCTCGCTGCAGCTCGTCCATTACCTCTACATTCTCCATAAATGTAGTGCATATTTGCGTATTCTTACGGAGTGTAGGTCGCCATGGTAGCACACACAAAACACAAACTGTCCAAACACAGGCAAAGGTCGTCGTAAAGAGTTCGTTTCAAAGTCCAGAGCACAAAGAGTAATCGAGTCCAATAAACAAAGCTTTAAATCGTAGTACCTACGTGATCAATGGTAACAATAAGAGAGAGGTGCGTAGTAACGGCAGGAGGCAGTGACGCGTACTGACCGTACTGTTATCCTAAATAGCACGATCCCAGATAGCGTCACTATCTATCTCACTCGCACCTCTAACCTTTTTCTCCCTCACTCTTACCTGAATAATGGGGTACCATAAAGAAGAACCAGCAAATCGCAAAGATAGTTTCTGTCTTGCTCCCTCCTGTTGTAATAACCAATCACTATGGTGAGATGCATGCACATACCGTCCCTTACGGTCTAACCTGTTTTTTGAGAGGCCTGTTGTTATTTTTATGAGCATACAATAGTAATTCTTTAGAGGTTAGATTCAATTCGTCGTAAATTTTTCTTTCTAAGAATTCTGTAAGACATCGTAAAAATTGGGTTGTTGAGTAAAAATATTATCAAAATTTTTTTTTTCAAATTAATGTGTAATTATTATACCTTTTTAAAAAGAGGAATAAACGCGTCAAAATTTGACGTCACTTGCCATACTATTTTGGTACATTTTTTTTACACTACAGTCGGTCAAAGTTGCGAAATTCAATAGTTTTCCATATCACCTTTAGTTAAAATAATATTTTATTTTAAAATGGTACAATAAGTACTTTATTTTTACATTCTATTTAGACACAGCAATACCCTAGATTACAAAACCTCCAAGAAATATCGAAATTATCAGCATTAGCAGTCACAGCATTCAAAAGTATGTCACAGGGTGCTCATTTCCCCTTTTTTTTTAAATCAGTATAATTCTGTAAGTACATGGGGTGGATTTTTTAAAATATTTTTCTGAGTACTGTTAGAACTTGGGGCATCGTGGGAATCCAGTTGGACGCCAGGTTCTTGGACACCCTGTATAAAAATAATTACAAAAAAAAATTGTCGACTAGCCTATTTATAAATTTATTATTTACTAGCTGCGCCCCACAGTTTAACCCGCGTTACTCTGCTCCGGTGGGTCGGAGCGTGATGTTTAGTACCCTATATGTTAATCCAAAGTATAACTCGGTGCAAAATTTCAGCCAATTCCTTTCAGTAGTTTTGGCGTGAAAGAGTAACAAACATTCATCCGTCCATACTTACAAACTTTCGCTTTTATAATAATAAGAATAATCTTTTATTGACATAATGCGTTTTACAAAAGAAATTATGAAGCCTCTGACTCCCAAACTAGGTTTATGCCTGTATGTCAGGAGTCAGCGCCTTCTCCCAGTATTATTACACTATTATATGTCAACTGTAGAATACAGTATAAGCAGAGAGAAAAAATTAAATAATAATGAAAAAAAAAAACTATAAAATATATGTAAGCAAAAATTACTAGAGATGGGCCGACTATAGTATTTGCCGACTAACCGACTAGCCGACTAATCGGTTTTCAAAATGCCGATCACTCTAATACCTACTTGTCGGAGGTGTTCGGGCTATTTCGTCATCACTCGGTTTAGTCATCGCGCGGCCGCTGAGCTTAATTACTGACTGATTAATACGTTCCTATGTTGTAAAGAATGTAACTTTTGATAACTACTCTAAGTGATGTTTAGAAATTATAAAACAAGTACAAATTATTTATTTTATTTCATTTGTTATGCGCCGATCATAATCGGCATATTTTGCCGAATAGTCGCCGACTACAAACGATGCCAAATAGGCGGCTTTCCCGACAAGTCGGCGGCTAGTCGGCCCATCTCTAAAAATTACCTATATATTAGGATATAATTAAAATGATAGGAATAGGATAGGAATTATGATAATCGTAGGATGTGTGTGAGAATTTTGTGGCGTGAATTATGTCGAGTGAGTTTTAGAAGAAGCAAAACGAATAATACATCTACTTAAGAACATTTTCTGTATCCTCATAGCTCGATGACAGAAGCCAATTTTTTTTATTATATTAGTAGAATTATTATTTTACCTGGTAGTTTTCACACATTTGATAGATCGCTGTTCCGCTCGCGGCACTCCGTGTACCTTCAGCAAGTGTTTCCTCACCGAGCACGGGCCCTTATATCTGAAACAATAGTTACATATTAACAACTGGAATAGAATAGACCACCCCTTATCTTCCCACGGGTGTCGTAAGTCGACTAAGGGACATACAGCTGATGGATGTGCAGCAGCATCTATCAACTCAAGGATACTCACCATCTTACTGCGATCACCAAGCGTGGGGATTACGACAATATCCCTCGACGACCCTGACTTGCCAATATCTGTTGAAAGGATGCCCATGTTCAGCAGTGGGCACTATAAGAGCTGATGATGATGCCTTAACTTTTGCCCTCGTCTTTGCCATAGTCACCACGCTTGAGGCAGGTTGGTGATCGCAGTATTATGTTATAATACACAGAGAAATGCTGCTGCCCGTTCCCTGGTATACGATTTTTATAGATGATTTTATAACAATGGGAACCAACGACTTAACATGCTTAAGGTAAAGGGTCTCTCAACCAACCAGACCCGGAAAGAAATCTTAGAATTTATGAAAACATTTCTTGTCCGATGTGGGGATCGAACCCACGACCTCTTAGACTCAAAGCGAGAGTCTTCATTCACCTCCCATTACACTTTCATAACTTACTACATATATTCACGCCTCTTTCCAATAAGGGTAGGCAGATACCACTACCTTCCACTTGCTACTATCTTGACATACCAAATTCGCCTCTTCTACATTCATTAATCTCCTCATGCATGTCCTTCGGTTTAGGGTACTTTTATCCTGGCACTTGGGCCCCGCTCCCTTCGAGGCTGACACATGAGGAGTAGGGACGCCTCTACACTCCGGGTGTCCCTATAATTGGGCAAATGGGCCCCTGTAAGTTTGACCCAGGAGATCCCGCGGTGCCATATTTGCCACGGGTGTCGACGGGGTGCCGGTTTTTTTTTTTTTTTTTTTTTTTTTTTCCGTAAAAATGGTTACATTTATTTGGAATCGTCATATTTTTTCCCCTACCGTGCAGTGCGTGACGTGGAGACTACTGAGAAACACTGCCAAAAAACTCAGTAGAACCCTCTTTTTTTTTTATAATAATATTTTATTAAATTTATACATAATTTTCTATTTTACATTGTAATTGGAGCGACTCAATCCCAAGCATTTTTGTCACTAATATAATCAGATATTTTATAATAAGCCCTGCTACACAATTTGGCTTTTATAGTTGTTTTAAATTTATTTATTGACAATACTCTTATATTATGAGGAAGTTTGTTGTAGAACCGTATACACAGCCCCATAAAAGAGTTACTTATTTTGCAGAGACGACTAGCATGTAGCACAAGATTATTCTTATATCTAGTATTAATGTTGTGTGTATCACTTTTTTTACTAAATAAATCAATATTTTTATGTACATATAATAAATTTTCGAAAATATATTGCGATGCAACGGTTAGAATATTTATTTCTTTAAATTTTTCTTTCAAGCTCTCACGGGGACCAAGCTTATAAATAGCCCTAACGGCTCTCTTTTGCAATATAAAAATGCTGTTAATATCCGCGGAGCTACCCCAAAGAAGAATCCCGTACGACATTATGCTGTGAAAGTAACTGAAATAAACTATTCTAGCCGTATCAACATCAGTGAGTCGTCTAATTGTTTTTACAGCATATGCTGCAGAACTTAATTTTCCTGTCAATTTCTCAATGTGTGGTCCCCATTGCAGTTTGGAGTCAATGGTGATACCTAAGAACACAGTGGTTTCCACAGGGTCCAAGCCATTTCCATTAATATTCACATTGGTGGAAACCTGTCTAACATTAGGTGTAGAAAACTTGATCACTTTAGTCTTTTTATCGTTTAAACACAGGTAGTTCATTGGTTTAGTGTCAATAACTAAACCAATGAACTACTTTTGAGAGTGCATCATTAACTTCGTCATAATCACGCAATTGTCTATTAATTTTGAACGTCAAGGAAGTGTCATCCGCGAACAATACAATCTCATGTTTATCCCTTACGTAGTAAGGTAAGTCATTAACGTATATTAAAAACAGAAATGGACCCAGGATTGATCCCTGTGGAACTCCCATAACAACTGGTGATCCCGAAGACAATTTACCATTAATATCGACCTTCTGAATTCTATTGCCCAGATAAGAGGTCAGAAGTTCGAGAGCCTTATTCCTAACGCCATAGTGATGTAGTTTCCTGACAAGAGTCTCATGGTTCACGCAATCGAATGCTTTGGACAAATCGCAGAAAATTCCTAAGGCATCCTGCGATTCCTCCCAAGCCGCGAATATACTTTTCAATAAATCTATTCCCGCATCTATAGTTGAGCATCCCTTCGTGAATCCAAATTGCTTCTTGTGAAGCAAATTATGTCTATTAAAATGACTGAGCAACTGGCTAAGCATAATTTTTTCGAATATCTTGCTAATAGTGGGAAGTACAGAAACAGGGCGAAAATTGGAAGGGTTTGAACTATCACCTGATTTAAATAATGGAATAATTTTACTGTGTTTCATCAAGTCAGGAAACTCACCAGTTGCAACACAACAATTAAATAAGCTAGCTAGGTGTGGAGCTATCAGCGCAATTATTGATGCGATTGTCTTTACAGATATACCCCATAAATCCTTAGTATTTTTCATGTTTATTGATTTAAAGGCATTTAAAATATCTTTAGGGCTTACTTCTATAAATTCAAAGAAAGTATCACATTCAAGTACACTTTGCTTGAGGAGCAGCTCAGCAGATACAGAAGAAGACGAAAGAGTTCTTGTTGCAATAATAGGAATGTTAGAAAAATATAATTCGAACTCCGTTGCCACATCTATATCTTTTTTAACATCTACATCATTTATTTTCAAATGAAAGTCACGACTACGTACTTTTGCTCTACCAGTCTCACTATTAATCATATTCCAAGTGGACTTAATAATGTTAGTTGAATTTTTAATTTTATTTCTTATATACATGGACCTAGCATTAGAACAGGCTTGTCTGAATAACTTTGAGTAATTTTTAACATGAGCCTGAAAAGTCGGATTATGGTTATAAGTCTTTTCTTCATAAAGTTCATACAATTTGTTCCGACTTTTGTAAATATCAGGTGTTGCCCAATCACTGAACGTCATACGGTCACTTATAGTTAATTGTTTGGGCGTAAAAATTGATCTAAACTCACTACTTATTAAGTTGAATAGAGAGTTGTACATGTGATCCGGAGTACCGTGATAGGGCAACATAACAATTTTTTCTAACATATTCGCTTTAAATCTTTCCATACGGCTTTCACTAAATGGTACATAATTTATTATTTTTTTCTGTGTAGCTACAAAATTTTCAAAAGAAACCAGTTGACCTGAATGATCTGACTGAATTTTGTTAATAATAGATTTATGTAAAGGTTTTACGGTGCTGAATATATTATCAATACAGGTAGCAGTCGTTGCAGTTACTCTAGTGGGTTCCTTAAAAATATTATGAAAATTGTATGATTTAAATAAATTTAAAAAGTTGATGCTCATTGAGTTATTTTCTAAGATATTTACATTAAAGTCTCCACAAATTACAACTGTTTTATGGTTATTGGATAATTTAGTCAAGGCATCCTCCACTATATCTGAAAAAGCCTCAAATGGCGCGCAAGGAGGTTTGTATAGGCACACAACAACGAATCGCTCCAACTCAATGCATGAAATCTCTATAACTCGCTCAACGGAGAGGCTCGTAATGTCATTTCTCTCTTTGAATTTTAAAGATTTATTTATTAGTATTAAAGAGCCACCATGTATATGCTTTTCTCTGATGAACGAGCTTGCAACCTGGTGATTATTGAAGCTGAAAATGAATTGATGGCGCTTTAGCCAGTGCTCAGTTAAACATAAAATATCAATATTACAACAATTCAAGAACAACTCCAATTCTAACTCTTTTCCCATCAAGCCTTGAATATTCTGATGCACCAGGTTGATACATTTTTTTGTTGATTTATTTTTACGATTTATACTTGATGGGTTAACATTTTTATTCACGCTTTTGTGTACATATGCTAAATCACAATTATTTACTTGTTGATTTGAAGCACTCATCGATTTGATTACTTCGTGCGAACCCGGCCCCCGTCAACGGCGGATCGAAGGAGTGTCCGGGGGGTGTTAGTGGTGTAGGGTCCTCTCCTCGTGGTATGAGTGTCGCATACCACGCTATGGAGAGGGCGAGTCCCACATATCCCAGTGGTGTAGGGTCCTCTCCTCGTGGTATGTGTGTCGCATACCACGCTATGGAGAGGGCGAGTCCCACATATCCCAGTGGTGTAGGGTCCTCTCCTCGTGGTATGAGTGTCGCATATCACGCTATGGAGAGGGCGAGTCCCACATATCCCAATGGTGTAGGGTCCTCTCCTCGTGGTATGAGTGTCGCATACCACGCTATGAAGAGGGCTAGTCCCACATATCCCAATGGTGTAGGGTCCTCTCCTCGTGGTATGAGTGTCGCATACCACGCTATGAAGAGGGCGAGTCCCACATATCCCAGTGGTGTAGGGTCCTCTCCTCGTGGTATGAGTGTCGCATATCACGCTATGGAGAGGGCGAGTCCCACATATCCCAATGGTGTAGGGTCCTCTCCTCGTGGTATGAGTGTCGCATACCACGCTATGAAGAGGGCGAGTCCCACATATCCCAATGGTGTAGGGTCCTCTCCTCGTGGTATGAGTGTCGCATACCACGCTATGAAGAGGGCGAGTCCCACATATCCCACCGCCAGCGCGCGAATACGCAGCAGCGGCGCCGCGGGGCGATGGGAATGCGAAAATGTATTTTGCCAAGGACAACAAAAAAAAAAAGGTACTTTTAACCTGGCCTTTCTGAAGAACGTCCTCGATTTATTATACGATATCGCTAGTAATTATACAAAATAACTTACTTGCCAGTACATAGGTAACAGAAGTATGTATAGACGAGGTAATGCGCCTTATTCTGATGATTCGAGAGCTCGGAGCGACTTCTAAACATGGCAGGACAGCGGTCACACTGATAACAAAAAGTTAAAACATTAATATTTCAGTATCTTACATAAATTTAAACGTTTTTTTTTGGATGGACTTACGTTGGTAGCCACGAGGCTTTTGCTACTTCACCGGGCATAAAAGCGAGCAGAGCCAAAGCCTCATAAATGGTTTAAAAACAACAAACTAAGCAACCTGCGCAAGAGGGCGCCCCGTGTGGGGCTTGGACCGCGGCTCAGGGCCGGGCGGTCGCTGGCGAGCATACCGCAGCATTATGTTGTAACACACAAGGAAACGCTGCTGCCCGTTCCCTGGTATACGATTGTTATGGATGATGTTATAACAATCGGGACCAACGGCTTAACGTTCTTGAGGTAAGTCCCTCAACCAACCAGACCCGGAAAGAAATCTTAGAATTTACACAAAGATTTCTTGTCTTGGGGATCGAAATCACGACCAGCTCGGCTTGCATAGGCAGCGCGACTCGAGTCTACTCTACGGAGGCCGACCAATCACATTGCAGAAAGTGTCACGTAACAGTGCGTTTCTGCAATGTGATTGGTCGGACTCCTTAGAGTAGACTCGAGTCGCGCTGCCTATGCTAGCCGGGCTGATGAGACTAGTACCTCTTCGCCACAGAGGTTGGGGTGAGGATACAAACCTGGACGCTTTTGACTCCGAAGTGTCTCCGCATATGCTGTGCTATGTTCCGTCGCATGCGGAACGATTGTCCACACACATCGCATATGTAAGGTCTCTCGCCGGTGTGAGTCGCACGGTCATGATTCTGGGTGAGAGAGAGAGAGAGTTTTATAATAGCATTTTCATTTTTCTTTCGCTAACCACGAACCACGGCTTTAGCAACTGCTAGAGCCTCGTGGTTAACGAAAGAAACCAGGCAGGTTCGCAGGTGCGAAAAACACCGGTGAACTCGCACTACATTTTCGCACCTACATATGTATTTAGCCGCAAGGCTTTTGCTACTTCATGGTTTTTTTCGGACAACGTAGTTAGCCACGAGGCTTTAGCAGTTCATCGGTGTTTTTCGCACCTACATATGTATTTAGCCACAAGGCTTTAGCTACTTCATGGTTTTTTTTTCGTACGAACATATTATGTAGTTAACCACGAGGTTTTTACTAAATAACCGGTTTTTATCGCACCTGTATATGTTTTTAGCTCAAGGCTTTTGCTACTACACCGGTTTTTTTTTTTCGGACAAGCATACGTTATCTAACCACGAGAGTCTTGCTAATCGGTTTTTTTTGCATCTAAATATGTATTTAGCCACAGCAAGTTTATGTGAAACTTCGTCAGCTTTACTGATAGGGCTTCCAAAATTACAGTTAATAAGATCAGGCAGGATATTTTTACACATAAGCGTTTTTTTTTCGGACGGACATGCGTATTTAGCCACAAGGCTGTTGCTACTTCACCGGGCATAAAGGCTAGCAGAGCTCCAGCCTTAATAAATGGTTTACAAACTAAGCAACCTACAAGACGCCCCCTGTGGGGCTTGGACCTCGTCTCAGGGCGGTCGCTGGGGCGTTAAGATGAAGGGATTATGACTTTAAGTATTTTAGGGGGTTTTGTGCAACTGTCGCTCTACTTTACAGTTCGCGGGCCTCTCGGACTTCGGGTCTACGAGGGCTTTTCACATATGCTTACATCAAAATTTCCACGCGACCAAAGTTAATCTATAATTTTTTGAACTTACCTGCAACTGCTGTAAATCCACTGCCCTATAAGGGCATCTCGCACACGCCAACCGTTTCTTGCGCCCATGCACTCTCTGTTCGTGGTACCGCAAATGGCTGGCGTTCACAAATTTCTTACCGCAAGTCTGTGAGAGCAAAACTATGTCGGGGCTTTACTTAACAACTAATTTTAGTACAGACTACATACATACATAAGCTCACGCCTGTTTTCCAGCGGGGTAGGCAGAGACAATGGACCTCCACTTGCTACGATCCCTACACACATCTTTCGCCTCATTCACTCTCATAACATTCTTCATACAAGCACGTCGGTTGAGGGTGATATTTAAAGCGAGCCAAATACGCTACGGGGTTGTCAAAGTGTTATTTATAAAAACAATTACTTCGTTACCCCTACAACACTGACAAAGCTGATTTACCCCCGCGGGGGTAATTACCCCAGGTTCAGGACCACGGAACAAAATTATTTACCTTACTGCTAAATGTATTGACAAAAGAAGGTCACCTCACAAGCATTTTGAGGCTCAAAATGCGTTTTAGCGTGACTCCTGAAGTTGGCCAGATTCATCAGTTCCTTGTGACACAGTTTGCATCTCACCGGACCGTCCAAGTCGATCGGAGTCACGGCAAGAGACAAGTATTTACTAACATTCTTCTGAAAATAACAATATTACAATATTATTTACCAGGTCTCATTAAGTGAAGATGCCAAAATGGCGAGAGGAGGGTTGACAAGGCATCAAGACAACCCTCCCAACTGTCATTGTATTTTGTTCCCACTTTACATACTGAGACACCAACCCTGTTATCTGTGCGAATGTAACCAGGGGGAGTGGCGTGGAGATCAAAAATTTAATAATTATCAACAAGATCCCTCCCCTCTTCCCCAACCTAAAAAATGTTATTATATATATTTTTTTAGGTTGGGGAAGAGGGGGTTCTTGATTTCTAAAGCCCCCCAAACCTCAAAAATTATTTACAGTGAATTGTTCTTACTATCAATAATTATCTATTCCCGGTGAAGAAGCAAAAGCCTCAGGGCTAACAACATATGTCGGTCCGAAAAATAAAAAACAATAATTATAATGTAACAATCAATGCACCTGTAGCGCCATCTATAGTAGCCGCACAAAACTACAAGTGAACGAACGGCGCCATCTACCACCAAGCGTCCTAACTAACCTGCATCACGCAATACGAGTTCGCAAGCCAATTCGAACATATACAAGTTCCGAACAGTAACAAATGGCCGTCGGTCGCTGCATACCACCACGCCCGGCAAAAGATCTTCATTATCTGTAAAGGAACACCACCTCTACACACCTGTAAATAATTTAATTCAAGAACATTTTTACCTTAGGAACAACTCTCTTAATTTCTCTCTCTTCATACAATTTGGTATCTATTTTAACCTCCTTTCTTATCAACTGCCTATGTTTAAACTTATGTCCTTTTTTAGTAAACATTTTATCTTCTTTATTCATAATTTTCCAAAATCTTTCTTCACAACTGTCGCTCGATTCCATATCATTGATACATATTTCCTTTTTCTTCTTTGTTGTTCGTTGTGTATCAGCAAAGTTAAAATCGTTAAATTCATCGCTAATATTGGAACCATGATCCGATTCATAGTCTTCGATCCGTACACTATATTGAAAATCATCGCTGTCTGACAAAAAATCCGTATCAGTTTTACTAACACCTAACTTACTTCGATTTACTTCTTCTTTTTCTTCTGCAAAATTGTCGTATTCGATTTTGATTGTGCATGTCATCATTCCTTTTAATGTCTCGTTTGACTTTGAACTTTGTTGTCTAAGCTTTAGAGCTGAATTTACTAAGTGTTGGCAGTCGGTACATATGTACTGCGTTAGTCCATCGTTTGGTTGGATCTGAAATGATAAGTCATTTAAAAAAAAAAATCGTCCAAGTCTGTGTCAGACTCGCGCTAAATAACACTATATTATAACCTTTTATTATCACGTTTGTTGTATGGGAGCCCCCTTAATGACTCTTTTTTTTGGTTATAGCAGCAATGGAAAAACATAATTTGTGAAGAAAATTTCAATAGTCTAGAGCAGAGTTCTCCAAACTACGGCCCGTGGGCCAAATCCGAGACACCCAATGTCTTATTGTTGTTACTATTGCTGTGATAAGTTGAAAAAGACAACACAAAATGATAACTACTCGGTCGCACACTTTGCGACTAGTCTAGAAATAAGAGTATAGTCAAGGATAGAAAAAAAAACTGTTTTGGCCCTTCGAATATATTGGAAAAGTCGTTATGGCCCTAAGGCTTCAAAGTTTGGAGACCCCTGGACTAGAGATACGGCCTGGTGACAAACAGACAGTCAAGTCTTAGTAATAGGGGCCCGTTTTCACCCTTCAGATACGGAGCCCTTTAAATTAAATATTTTGGATACTGTATGTATGTAGGAGTACTAGGTAGGGCTTTATAGATTCCCAAAGCTGAATATGTACTTTCTCTTAAAAACATTTTGATAAGCCAGGGTTGATGAGGGATTGCAGTAAGACGGAAACTTAACGGCCGTAGCCCAATGGCTAGGGTGTCAGACTTGTGATCGTTGGTTCGATCCCCATCCAATGCACTACTGACGTGAACCTACTCATAACACAAGCATTTTAGCTTAGCACGAGGGGTTAGCCCTTTAATTGGCAGTGGCAATATAGTTGCCACCATATTTTGAACTCTATGTGCTTGTAATAAAGATCAAAACCAATGAATTCTAAACATACCTACTACCCGTAAAGGGTTAACAAGAATGATAGTAGACTGCAAAATTATGCTAAAATGCTTAGTTTATTTATACTAAAGGAGTTGATAGATGCTGCTTCCCATTACTCTACAAAAGCCATGGGAAGAAATGGGGTAGTTTATTCTAAGCCAGAAACACTTATAAACTAGCCTTTTGCTAGGTACTTCGCCGGGCATAACGGTGAGCAGAGCTCCAGCCTTAACAAATAGTTTGAAAACTACAAACTAAGCAACCTGTGCAAGAGGGCACCCCCTGTGGGACTTGGACTTGGACCTCGGCTCAGGATGGTCACTAGCAATGAGATTGAGGGAGTATAACTTTTTAGAGGAGACTTTGGGTCTATGAGGGAATCCGAGGTTACTTGTAAACAACTACATCATCATCATCAGCCTGTATAACGTCCACTGCTGAACATGGGCCTCCTCTCGAGGGAGGGTATTTGCCATAGTCACAACGCTTGGCAGGTGGGTTGGTGACCGCAGTATTATGTTGTACCACGCAAGGAAACGCTGCTGCCCATTCCTTGATATACAATTATTATAGATTATGTTATAACAATAGGGACCAATGGCTTAACTTACTTTCCGAGGCACGGAGGGTAGTCCCTCAACCAATCAGACCCAGAAAGAAATCTTAGAATTTACACAAAGATTTCCTGTCCGCCGTGGGGATCGTATCCTCGACCTCCAAGATATAAAGCGAGCCAAATACCGTTAGGCTACGGAGGTGTAAACAACTTAATAAATATTAATAAAAGCTCTGTTCCGACTGGTGGATAACACAGCCTTAACTGAATGTAAAGATGGCAATTCCCCATTGCCATGCGCCATTAGAACTATACTAGAAGTCCCCAAAAATAATACTTAAAGATATCACACATCAAAAATATTTTGATACCCAAAAAAAATTACTGTAAATAAAGATTTTATCATAATATTATCGATATATAAACGTGATTTATACATCAGTCATAAAAAGGAAACCTCGATTAGTTATAAATATAGATAATAGTAGATTTTATCACTGATTGTAATGAATAACATTTTTTTCCTTTTACCTCGATTCCAGTTACTGAAAAAAGTTCTTCCGCTCGTAATTGAACAAGATTATTGTCAGGAAACAATGGTTCTAGATTTATATTAGATAAACAAGTACGACACACTGACATTTTCATTCAATTTTTCATTGAAATTATTGATTATACAAAAACAAAATCGATCTAGCGGAAATTGTAAATATTATGTCATGTTTACGAAAACTGCTTTAGATTTTTAACGTAACGTGTAATAATACATTTTTATTTCATATTTTCACATTTGACTGAAATATTTCAAATGAAACTGTTGCTTAATTTACACAAAATTCATTTTTCAATCACATAAAAAATATAATTAACAGTTAATTTTTAACTAAACAACTTTTGTTTTCATTCGTAACTAGCCCTGCAAACCAAGAGAAACTGGTATTTGTCAAAATGACATTTATGGAGTTGCCTGTTTTATTACTCAAACTACCCACTTTTCGAATATGTATTTTGTATGACTAGAACAATTACAAAAGAGCGTGTCAAAATAATGTGCAGCAGAATCAGGTGACTAAAAGGCTGGCCTGTTATTCAGATAAAAAATGAGCAAGGCTGTTTAATACCTTTATTTTGATAGAAAGTAGGAAACTTTTTGTTACAAATTTATATTGAATTCGTAAGAACTCGTTAGTTATACAGGTAAAGTGAAAACTAAAGCTTATAATATATCCGTGACGAGTCTATGTGTACAAGCTTTTCTATGTATGACCAAAAAGCTTATAATGCTCTGCGTATCCAGTATAATAATGCGTTCAGGATATTGTTGCTACTGCCACGCTTCTGCAGTGCCTCTGCAATGTTACCGAGGCACGCACTGAATGTTTTGATGCTTTGTGGCGACAAAAATCTGCCCCGCTACTTCACAGGCTGCGCGGCAGTCCTAACACTATCCTGCAATCAATAGCCACCCGGGCAGATAGCCCGCTAGTGTGGGCGCTAACTAATCGCACCCGATCAGTTTTAGTTATTAAGTACTACATAGGCTAAGTTATATTGTTACTAACACAATGGAACACAATTCTAATCTGAAAATAAATAAATAATAATAATAATAACACACATCGCAACTGACAAAATAATGAACTAATTGAGGATTTCTACCTTTATTTTAGGGAGTATGTTGAGGATCATGAGGTTAATATATATATCAACTTAATTGCTATGTAAATTTGCCTCATGATCCTCAACATACTCCCTAAAATAAAGGAAGTAATCATCAACTATTTACCCCGTAAAAGTCATTATTAGAAGTAGTGTTGTGCATATTTAGGTGTATCGATTAAACGTTAACAAAAATTGAAGTTTATTTAGTTCTCTTAATTATAATTTAATTTCTCCTGCCATGTAAAATATAAAGGTTAACTTATTCATGCACCTGCAGTTTCCGGTGCCCCATTATGACCCACTTCTTATGAGTATGATTGGCACATCATCTAAATCAAAGGGGAGTCCCACAGGTGGTGGTGTGCCCGAAAATTAAGACAAGAGCTTTATTGAGGCTAGAGCTCTGCTTGCCTTTACGGCCGGCGAATTATCAAAAGCCTCCTAACTATCTAAGGTCCGGCCGAACAAAAAAAAGGATGCCCGAAAAAAATATGTAACTGGTATTCCTGATAATGAAACAATTGTAATTAACATTATTTGCATTAGTAGGTAACAGTATAAATACATACTGAACCAATTAATAAATAATACAGGCTTATTTTTGATTCCCAAAAAGATTTATCTTTTTAATTTATTTCTCATATCATACTTTTACAAAAACAAAAGCACACGAGTTTTTTTTTTAAACATAGTTTTTTGTTTATGAAAGTACCTACGTACTATATAAGAATCCACAAGCAACTTACTTAAATCGTTAAATTCATCATATTGTTTATTTACATCTTAACATCAAGGTATAAAAGTAATATATATTTTATTTTTGAATGCTTCTAAAACCAACCTGTATAAATATCTACATAATATATTGCCTCTTATGGCATTCTGTGCGCTGTACTACAGACTTGAGGAAAGTCATTCCATTAAATTAACAAACACAAGTTACACATTAAACGATTTGATTGTTGCAACACATACAAAAAGAACCAAAAAACCGAGCCCATTTATTTTTTATTGCATATTCCGAGAATCGTTTACATGTCACAGAGTACATCACTACATCCAGATGTCATTGACATCGCATCAGTCACCCGATCCTTCGGCCCGTCAGCCGTTTCTTGGTAATAAAAACGCTGAGAGACTGCCTTGGGGCTTAATTACGGTCCGCGTCTCCCCTCACGTAGTCGCCACATGTAAAACAGAATACCATCACAAAAAAAAACCCTAAAAACATTGATTAAAATCGATAAATGCACTATCGTAAACTAATAACTATAAAACTTAGTTAAATAATTAAATTTTAAAGTGTATGTCCATTTATTAGTGTTTTAATAGCTTCCGCGGTGTATTGTGTGCCGTTCGAAAGTGTTTAAAGTTATTAAATAAAATGGTTATTGAAAAAATTTGCTGTTTAGGCGCTGGCTACGTTGGTGGACCGACATGCAGCGTTATTGCTTTAAAATGCCCGAATATAACTGTTACTGTCTGTGATAAGTCAGTAGACAGAATAAACCAGTGGAATTCAGATAAATTACCTATATACGAACCTGGTTTGGACGATGTCGTGAAGCAATGTAGAGGCAGAAACTTATTTTTTTCTACTGACATAGCAAAAGGGATTCAAGAGGCTGATTTAATATTTATTTCTGTGAACACCCCCACTAAGACCTTTGGTAACGGTAAAGGAAGGGCTGCAGACTTAAAATATGTTGAAAGTGCAGCTCGTATGATTGCCGATTTGGCAACGAGCAACAAAATTGTAGTCGAAAAAAGTACTGTCCCAGTGAAAGCAGCTGAAATTATCATGAAAATATTACGGGCCAATACTAAGCCTGGTGTTGAGTACCAGATTCTGTCGAATCCTGAATTTCTGGCTGAAGGAACTGCAATTGTGGACTTGGTTGAGTCTGAACGCGTCTTGATCGGTGGTGAAGACACTGCGGAAGGTCAAAAAGCTATTCAAGAACTGTGCTGGGTGTACGAACACTGGATTCCAGCTAAAAACATTTTAACAACTAACACTTGGAGTTCAGAATTGTCGAAATTAGCCGCAAATGCCTTCTTAGCTCAAAGAATTTCAAGTATCAACTCGTTATCAGCTGTCTGTGAAGCTACAGGAGCTGACGTCTCAGAAGTAGCACGAGCTGTAGGTAAAGACTCTAGAATCGGTCCCAAATTTCTAGAAGCATCCATCGGTTTCGGCGGGAGCTGCTTCCAAAAAGATATCTTAAACTTAATATATTTATGTGAATGCTTAAACTTACCTGAAGTCGCGGCGTACTGGCAACAAGTACTAAGTTTAAATGACTACCAGAAAACTAGATTTACCCGTAAAGTCATCGAATCATTATTTAACACGGTAACTGATAAAAATATTGCTGTTCTCGGATTTTCTTTCAAGAAAAACACGGGAGATACAAGAGAATCGCCAGCCATACATGTATCCAAGACGTTGTTAGACGAAGGAGCAAAATTACATATATATGATCCAAAAGTTGAGCACGAACAAATTATCTACGAGCTAACAAGTCCGTACTTAACAAATGACCCAGAAATAGTAAAGAAAAATGTTGAAATTCATGACACAGCGTACTCAGCGGTGTCCGGTGCTCATGCTATTGTGCTATGTACAGAATGGGATGAATTTAAAACGTTAGATTTTAAGAGAATATATGAAGTTATGATGAAACCAGCTTATATCTTCGATGGGAGAAAGATCTTGAATCATGAAGCTCTGCAGAACATAGGGTTCCACGTTCAGACTATTGGGAAGAGACTGAATAGAGTTGGCAGTATTAGGGCTCAAGGGAGCCAGACTATGCCTTGATTGTGAGTACTATCTTTTATTTTTACTTGGATCTTTTAAAATTTTTAGGGTACATATAATTGATTAATTACAAAAGAGCCACAAATGGAAAGGAAATAAATTTTTTTAGTTTTAACTTTTCATTTGTTTTTGATTTGTGGCTGTTTAGTTAGTAAGCAACAAATTATGACTGGCACTGGTCGTTCAGTGATTATGGTAGTTGCTTTTGGAATCGGATGTTCTGGGTTTGATTCCCAACTGTGCCAATTATTTGTGTGGCCCACAGATAGTTGTTTCGAGTCTGGGTGTGCTGTGTGACCATGGATTGAGTGGTTTTGTATTCCCCAGGACCCGTGGATTGATTAGTGCGGAAGTCATCTTTTTGTAATAATAAAATATCTTAAAAAAACCTTTTATTAAGACTCCACTGTCAATCCGTCTGTCACCAGGCTGTACCTCATGTAGGGTAGCCATCTTTTTTTTTTTGTTTTATATAGGTACCTACCTAGTTCTTTTTACTAAAAGTTGCTAAATATATAGTACTTTTGGGAAATTCAGGAAAAATAATAGTAAACATTTATTTAAAAAAAAAAACCATGTGTATTTGTTATTTTAATTTTAATCTTTGCTTCGGCCATTTCAAGGACAAACTCCTTGAAAATATGATTAAGTTTGCCTTTAATAGTTCAAGTTTGATTTAATACGTAGATACATGAGAATGTTTATATGATGACCAGAACTTAGGATATCTCCCACCCCTTGTCACACTTCGTCGACCACCTCTCACCCCCTTTACGTGTGACGTAATCCATGGACGGCACCTTATGAAACTTGTGTAAGAATTTGTATGAATGATAGTGAAAACTGTTGCGTGCGTTTATAACGTGATAGCGGAGAAATATACAAACAAAAACAACTACTTTTGTTATTTAATACGTTATTTTTTGCCACGAGGCTATTGCTTCTTTACTGAGCGTATTAAATGGATTAAAAGAAATATGCGGAATTATTACTCAAATGCGGATCGCATTGAGAATATATACTAATACTTACTTCCCGCGCGCGGTTTTACCCGCAAAGCTCCCGTGCCCGTGGGGACTTCGTAATAAAATATAGCCTATAACCTTCCTCGATAAATGGACTATCCAACACTGAAAGATTTTTTGAAATCGGATCAGCATTTCCTGAGATTAGCGCGTTCAAACGAACAAACAAACTCTGCAGCTTAATAAAAGAGTTTGTTTGTTAGCTTGAACGCGCTAATCTCAGAAAATACCCCTCTGATTTTAAAAATTGTTTCAGTGTTATATAGCCCATTTATTGAGGAAGGGTATATATTATATAGGTTACTAGCTGCGCCCCGCGGTATTACCCGCGTAACTCTGCTCCAGTGGGTCGGAGCATGATATTTCAGAGCCTATATGTTAATCCAGCGTATAACCTATCCCGGTGCAAAATTTCAGCCAATTCCGTTCAGTAGTTTTTACGTGAAAGAGTAATCCATCCATCCATCCATACTTACAAACTTTCGCGTTTATAATATTAGTAGGATATCGGATATTATATCATTATGCTATGACCAATAAGACTAATGGCACATACGACCTTATGCTTCTGATCTCTCCTCCCGACCCTTAGTTAGCTAAGAACCTTCCGATGCCCTCGTAGACCCGAAGTCCGAGAGGCCCGCGAACTTTAAAGTAGAGCGACAGTTGCACGAAACTCCCCTAAAGAAACTAAAAGCCATAATCCCTCAATCCCCCCGCCAGCGACCGCCCTGAGCCGAGGTCCAAGTCCCACAGGGGACGCCCCGCAGCGCAGGTTGCTTAGTTTGTAGTGTTTAAACCATTTATCTAGGCTGAAGTCTCTGCTCGCCTTTATGCCCGGCGAAGTATCAAAAGCCTCAGACCTAACTACATAATAATATGTCCGTCCGAAAAAAAAAAACTTAACTAGCAGATTTTGCGGTCTACTAGTATTCTTGTTAACCCCTCGTGCTAAGCTAAAAGTGCTTGTGTTACGAGTGGGTTCACGTCAGTAGTGCAATGGGTGGGGATCGAACCGGCGACCACAAGTCATTGGGCTACTGCTTTTTAATCGTACCTCAAGTTTAGCCTCTTAGCCGTGACTAAATTGTGAATTGAACACATTTAATATGCAGATTAGTTGCACCGGTGCGGGTTCGATCACCGGCCGTGGGAAATACCCCGTGCGTTTAGCGTGAGGAATGTGTAAGTTTTATATTGACTGCACCGGTGGCTCAATGGTTACGATAGTTGCCTCTGAGACCTGGTGTTCTGGGTTCGATTCCCACCCGGGACAATTATTTGTGTGAACCACAAATAGTTGTTCTGAGTCTGGGTGTTCTGTGTGTCCGTGAAATGAATGTTTGTCATGTCCCCCGCGACACTGGGATTTATTTCCCTAGTGCAGGAGGTGTCTTTAAAAAAAAATATATATATATCTTGAGAGTATGTATATACTCTCAAGATATAAAGCATATTCATCATCAGCCCGTACAACGGTCACTGCTGAACATGTGCATCCACCCGAAGGTGGGTATTTGCCATAGTCCACAGTATTATGTTGTACCACACAAGGAAACGCTGCTGCCCGTTCCTTGATATACGATTATTATAGATGATGTTATAACCATCGGGATCAACAGCTTTACGTGATTTCCGAGGCACGGAGGGTAGTCCCTCAACCAACCAGACCCAGAAAGAAATATTAGAATTAACACAAAGATTTCCTGTCCGGCGTGGGGATCGAACCCACGACCTCCGAGATTTAAAGCGAGCCAAATACCGCTACCAATCCAACCGGTAGCCCAATGGCTAGGGCGTCGGACTTGTGACCTTGTGGTCGCTGGCTCGATCCCCACCCATTGCACTACCGACGTGAACCCACTCGTAACACAAGCATTTTAGCTTAGCACGAGGTGTTAACAACAATACTAGTAAGTAGTGTACAAAAACTTTGCTAGTAGCTAATATTTAAAACATAGATTAGTTCGGACAAACAAAACTGTAAAGTTTCATATAGATATATGTATAGATTTGTGACGTCAATACAAATATTTGAGCAAATGTTAAAATATTTGCTCACACATTGGACTAATTGGTAAATTACTTGCTTAATTTATATTTTAAACAGAAGGTGTCTGAGGTTTTCATGTACGTAGGTATTTTTTATTTTATTTGTCAAGGTGAAATTATTATAAATATATTATACTAATCTTCTATATATTATGTATACAGGGTGTCCCAAAAGATTACGTAGCTGGGAAGGGGGGTGATAGGGATGGTCACAAGGGTCACCAGAAAAATATAAAAAATTCCCTCTGGGTGTTTAAAAAAATAAATGGCATTTTTTAAAAGACTAAAAATTTTACACCTTGTGCTAACTGTACCTATAAATATGGCTGTATTTAAAAAAAATGCTGTTATGTAATCTTCAATAACAACAAGGTCATCAACATCAAAAATAACAAGGTGTAAAATTTTAAGTTTTTAAAAAAATGCCATTTTTTTTGAAATGCCCAGAGCGGATTTTTTTTTATTTTTCTAGTGACCATTGTGTCCACCCCTGTCACCCCCTTTCCCAGCTACTTAACCTTTTAGGACACCCTGTATAAAAGAAAGTCGTGTTAGTTACACTATTTATAACTCAAGAACGGCTGAACAACCGATTTGGCTGAAAATTGGTAGGGAGGTAGCTAAGAACTGGGAGAAGGACATAGGATATTTTATGCCGTTCCCGTGTGACGTGACATAAAACGTGGTATAACAAAACGCAACTGACATGAAATAACAAAACAACTCAGGCAAAATAATATAAGTCTGCGGTTCATTTGTTAAAAATGGTATAACGAAACGCAACTGACAGGGTAGGGGTAGGGTAGGGGTAGGGTAGGGGTTATCGATTGCGGCAGTACGAAGTTTGCCGGGTCAGCTCGTATATATGTTACGGCTAATAGCCGAAGTGCGGCTACACCTAGTTTTAGCCGGCTACAACTAGGTGCAGCCGACAACTTGCGGTTAAACTTAGGTCAACCTTAATAAGTTCCTCTAAGTTAACTCTAAATTAAACAATACCTATGCAAGGAACAAAAAGGTGTTGGAGTGGTTAAAAAAAAAAAATCCTAAACCAATGGAGTCGAACAGGGACTTATAAACGCATGTGGCCGACTGCACCTAGTTGTAGCCGGCTAAAACTAGGTGTAGCCGCACTTCGGCTATTAGCCGTAACATATATATATAAATCTAAAAAGTTTGTTTGTTTGAGCGCGCGTATAATAGGAACAAATGGTCGGATTAAAAAAATCTTTCAGTGGCAGAAAGCCCATTTATCGATGAAGGCTATAGGCTACATTTAATTATGAAGTTCTCATAATACGAATTACGCGAGTAAAATAAGTAGGTAAATGATATCTCAATGTTATTAACTATTATATTTAATTGTATTGTCCCTAAAGTTGTTAATTTATATTAATCATATTACTTGATGTATCTAATCAAGGAATGAATTGTCACACTGAATAATTTGAATGAATTCTTAGACTAAGCGTAGCTACCCAGACCACTTTTTACCAATAAACTTTTTACCAATATACTGTTTACCAATATACTGTTTACCAATAAACTTTTTACCAATAAAGAAACCATGAACTATAAAACCGCGCGCGGTAAGATAGTTAATCTATACTAATATTTTTATAACGATTTGTATGTAAGTATGTTTGTCACGAATAGGCTCAAAAAGTACTGGACCGATTTTCAAAATTCTTTCACCATTTGAATGCTGCGTTATCACTGATTAATATAGGCAATATTTAATTATGAAGTTCTCATAAGAACGGGGGTTGCGCGAGTAAAACCGCGCGCGGGAAGATAGTTAAAGCGCTGTACTTACTCAAAATAGGCATCACAAAACAGTTTTTAAGCCAAATGTTTACATTTTAGAGCAGCTAAAAAAATATATGTTAATCTTGATCATATTTATGGGGGGACCATTGTGTTCAAAACACGTTTTCGGTAAATTTTCTCGATAAAAAAAACCATAAAATTACCATTTAAATTGAAATTGTAGCAATTGTAACTGTATTATTTATAAACAAATCTTGATAATATTAATAACAGTGATGTAATATATAATAATAAAGGGAATTGTTGTTTTTATTTATCGATTGGAATAAGATATTTGCAAGGATTAATGTATTAAATAATTCGAACGAGTCGAACGAAACGTTGCGCCATCGCGGCGTCTCTTCGCTTCTCTTTCATTTCTACGCGGAGCAACAGTGACAAAACTAATACGTAAAAGTCGTCTATTCACCGCGCCTTAATATATAAATCTGAATAGTTTAATTATTTGAACGCTACTAGTGGTCCGATTAGAAAAATTCTTTCAGTTATAGAAAGCCCATTTATCGATGGCGCAATAACACACACAGGGCAACGATTCTTATCACTACATAGTATAAAACAAAGTCGCTTTCTCTGTCCCTATATCCCTATGTATGCTTAAATCTTTAAAACTACGCAACGGATTTTGATGCGGTTTTTTTTAATAGATAGAGTGATTCAAGAGGAAATCAGTATCAAAATCTGTAGTTTTAAAGATCTAAGCATACATAGGGACGGACAGACAGCGGGAAGCGACTTTGTTTTTTAAACTATGCCTATGTAGTGATTATTATTCTATTTATATAACTTAGATTTTACATAAAGACTTATTGTCCGGCGCGGGAATCGAACCCACGACCTAATATTGCTAGACCATGCACACACCATTAACATGATGGATGGGAATCAATTAACTTATCAAAGCAAAGATAATTTCCATGTGAATTTTAAAGTGTAACGGGACCAGTTTTTGAGATAAGTAGGCACATACAAACATACATAATTACCAGGTCAGCGACCTTGTATGACAAACTAGAAATATGTTTTGAGATATTGAATTTGATATTACTAAAATATCTCTCTAAGGGTCCTTCCGACCCTTATTTTGCAAAGAATTTTCCGATGCCCTCGTAGACCCGAAGTCCGAGAGGCCCACGAACTGTAAAGTAGAGCGACAGTTGCACAAAACCCCCTAAAATACTAAAAGTCATAATCCCTCAATCTCATCGCCCTGAGCCGAGGTCCAAGCCCCACAGGGGGCGCCATCTTGTGCACGTTGCTTAGTTTGAGTTTTAAAACCATTTATTGAGGCTGGAGCTCTGCTCGCCTTATGCCCGGTGAAGTAGCAAAAGCCTCGTGGCTAACTACGTATGTCCGTCCGAAAAAAAAGACTGTATGGTCTTCAAGGAGGCCGGTGCAAGATGGTACCGAAAGCCAAACGACTTTATCCTGCTAATAAATGCGAAATTTTGGATCTATGTTTGTTACTCTTTTACGTAAAAACTACTGAATGGATTTGGCTGAAAGTTTGCACACGGTTAGTTAGTAAGCTCGATTAACATATATATGCTACAAAATCACCCTCCGACCCACTGGAGCAGAGTAACGCGGCCAAACCTTGAACACTATAGCAACCATTTGACATGACCCTCTTCCGCAAGTTGCTTAGTTTGCAGTTTTGAAATCAAGTCATCAATCAAAGTAGCAAAAGCCTCGAGGCTAAATACATATGTCCGACCGCAAAACAGAGCCTTATTGAGGCAAACCATCTATTAAACTTAGTACAGTTTGCGGAACAACATACGTAATCGAAGGTAATAAAAAATAATCGGCTCCATTACTCATCACAAAAGGCATTTACCTTCAAACGGTTGAAGAACTTGGAAAGATCGTGACTGTGTTCATGCATTCATGCTTACGTACTTACGGAGGCAGTTAGCTTTGACGTCATCTAGTTCAGAGGTCTCCAAACTACGGCCCGCCGCGCCAGTGCCAACAATCTGGCCCGCGACAGCTTAAAGACTAGTGTCATCGATCTAGCCCGCGCATCCAATGTCTTATTGTTGTTACTATTGCTGAGATAAGTTGAAAAAGACAACACAAAATGATAATTACTCGGTCGCGCACTTTGCCACTAGTCTAGAAATAACAGTATAGTTAAGGATAGAAAAATTTAAATAGTTTTGGCTCGTCGAACATATTGTAAAAATCGTTACGCCTTAGGGCCACCTAAGCCGTCAAAGTTTGGAGACCCCTGATCTAGTTGATTCATCATCAGCTCGTATAACGTCAACTGCTGAACATGGGCCTCCCTCGAAGGGACTCCTCTATGATACAGACACCTATTTTTTTTTCGGACGGTCATTTGTATTTAGCTCCGAGGCTTTTGCTACTTCATCATCATCAGCCCGTATAACGTTCACTGCTGAACATGGGCCTCCTCCTGAGGGAAGGTATTTGCCATAGTCACCACTTGGCCGCAGACCGCAGTTATATGTTGTACCACACAAGGAAACGCTGCTACCTGTTCCTTGATATACGATTATTATAGATGATGTTATAACAATCGGGACCAACGGCTTAACGTGCTTTTCGAGGCACGGAGGGTAGTCCCTCAACCAACCAGACCCGGAAAGAAATCTTAGAATTTACACATAGATTTCCTGTCCGGTGTGGGGATCGAACCCACAACCTCCGAGATTTAAAGCGAGCCAAATACCGCTACGCTACGGAGGTAACTAACCTGTAACTAATATAATCCTACTATTATTATTATTCATTTATTTCAGATATAAATCCATAGAATTATTAGTAACACAGAAATGCTTATGAGAAACTAATGTTAGTAATGACAAGACAAAACACTTTAAAAACATAAACTAACATGACCTATTGGATACTCCGATACTCGTGCGCGTGTTTACTTGACAGTGTGTCGTCTGATCCAGGCCTCGAGCATTGGAGAATCCCATCGGTCCGACAATACGCCCAAGATGCTGTTGTTACTAGCTCGCATTCGTGTTAAAACAGAAGTACAACGCTTGCGCATGACTGCAGCGAAGCTGTCTACGTGGGCCTCGGCAAACATGCCCGGATGGATGGATGTTTTTTACTCTTTCACGTAAAAACTACTGAATAGATTTGGCTGAAACTTTGCACGGGGATATTAGCTCGATTAACATATAGGCTACAAAAAAATCACGCTCCGACCCACTGGAGCAGAGTTATGCGGGTAAAACCGAGGGGCGTAGATAGTCTATTTATACAGGGTTATTTTCAAAACACCAACAACCTTTTGGGGAATGGAAGTACTCGTGATTATGAACAACTTTTACTATGGGACCAACCCTGAAATCGCGGAATAAAATCAGCTGTTCCATACATTTATGTTTACTTACCTCGACAAAATGTATGGAACAGCTGATTTTATTTTCGCGATTTCAGGGTTGGTCCCATAGTAAAAGTTGTTTACAATCATCATCAATCATATGGACCCCTCGAAATTACTAGACGTGAGGCATAAATATTAGAATAGGTTAGTGTATTAGGTATTTTTCGATCCGAATCCGTACCTAATCAAAAGCGTCGAGGATTAGGTATGGTACAAAATATTCGTTACATAGAGTACAATTTACATTCCTTTTTTTTTTAATACTCTGACATTGCTAGAGGCGTAACTAATATGACATATATCTAATTTAGTATCGATATCAAAGTTAGTAAAATAAAAGTGAATTACAATATTCTATTCGACTAATTCTCAATTCTACCATGAATGGAATAATTAATAAAAATCTACCTAGAATATTAATTGTTATAAATTTAATTTCGAAAGTAATTCAATTTCAACCATAATTTATGATTAGTACGAGTGAAAACATATTATAAACTTTTCATATTCCAACTTCCCGATTACTTGACAGGAACGATCATGCTGAATATTTCCTACGTAATCCACATACGATACCTACATAATATTGGTAACAGGCCAGCTATATTGAATAAATATTAGGATTAGGTAAATGGAACAGGTATTATAAAATACTAGGATTAGATTAGAACCCATCTCTAGAATTTACTACTTAGTTAATGAGAAGGGTGCTGCTGTTTGGCCTCAATGAGAGCGAATAAATTGTAAAATTGTCTTCGACAAGACTGACCTACTGCGGACCCCTGATAAACATGCTATACGGACCCCCAAGAGGTCCGTGGACCCCACTTTAAGAAACCCTGCACTAAAAGGTTATTGGTGTTTTAAAATCAAATCAAATGATCGTTAGTTTAGCGTCGATAATCAGTTGTATACAAGGTGTAACGGAAAGGGTATATACATATAAAGAGCAAGGCTTCTTTGGATCATAACAAAGGATATGGCAAGGGTTTCAACTCAAAATAAAATAAAATAAAGTCAGTATTATTTTGCAATCAAAAAATAAAAATGCGGAACCCTTTATTCAGAAATACCAGGAGTAAGAGATTTATTTTTACTTGCAAATAGTTTATTGACATCGATCAGCTGATTGAGTGCTAGTGATGTATTTATTTCAATTTGAAAAGTTTGGTTTCTGATATCTATGAATTTAAAAAAATCATTACTTCCGGACTTGTAGAGATAGGATTAAATAACCCTTGCCATATTGTTTGTTATCATCCAGAAAAGCCTTGCTCTTTCTATGTATATACCCTTTCCGTTACACCTTGTATAACATAATGGCTATATGAACATGCTTCATCAATTATTTTTATCGGCCAGATAAAGTTTTATATTATTAACTTATGTTGTAAATTGATACTGAGTTTGATATTAATAGTCATTAATAGCAGTGGTTTATTTATTGTTTAACTAGCTGCCCCCCGCGGTTTTACCCGCGTCACTCTGCGCCAGTGTGCCGTGTGGTTTCCGGCTTAGAATAGACCACCCCATGACTTCCCATGGGTGTCGTAAAAGGCGACTAAGGGACATATGGCTGATGGATGCGCAGCAGCATCTATTGGCTCAAGGTTTACATCTTACTGCGATCACCAATCCGTCTGCCAAGCGTGGTGATTATGGCAATATCCCTCTACGATCCTGGCTTGCCAAGGTCGGTTAAGAGGAGGCCCATGTTCAGCAGTGGACGTAAACGGGCTGTTCATGATGATGATGATGATTCTGCTCCAGTGGGTCGGAGCGTGATGTTTTGTAATCTATATGTTAATCCAGCGTATAACCTATCCCGGTGCAAAATTTCAGCCAATTCCGTTCAGTAGTTTTGGCGTGAAAGAGTAACAAACATGCATCCATCCATCCATCCATACTTACAAACTTTCGCGTTTATAATATTAGTAAGGATTTAATTTAAGGGTTACCAATTGACAACATTTCAAAATTTGTCCAAACCCACGACCTCTGAGATTTAAAGCGAGCCAAATACCGCTACGCTACAGAGGTTGTTGGTTTCTTAGGGGTTTTCTGTGAACCACTGATGGTTAACAGAAAACCCCTCGTGCTAAGCTAAAGTGACGGGTTACGAGTGGGTTCACGTCGGTAGTGCAATGGGTGGGGTCGAACCGGCGACTACAAGATCGCAAGTCCGACGCCCCAGCTATTGGCATACTTTTATTTTTCGGACATACCATAATTAATTAGCCCTGAGGCTTTTGCTACTTCCCCGGGCATAAAGGCGAGCAGAGCTCCAGCCTAGATAAATGGTTTAAACACTACAAACTAAGCAACCTGCGCAAGAAGGCGTCCCCTGTGGGACTTGGACCTCGGCTCAGGGCGGTCGCTGACGGGGAGATTGAGGGATTATGGCTTTTAGTTTCTTTAGGGGAGTTTTGTGCAACTGTCGCTCTACTCTACCCATTGGGATAGGGCCGCTTCGATTGGGTTAGTATAGATATTAGATCAGTTATTTGAGCATACGAACTTTGTTTAAAGTGTATGCTATTTTGATACTTCCTAGTAAATCTGGCGTATGTTTTGTGTCGGCATTCTCTACGTAGTGAATCGATCGTATATGTTACTAATGCCTTCCAATATCTAGACAAAAGAAGCATAAGGACCAGGCCCCTCTTTCCCACTGGGCACACTGGGCACGTGCCCATGGCCCCGCGATGGTTTAACGCCACTAGTCCTATTTATTTATTTTTTGTCCGGTTGGAATTGCTTTTATGCATTCCAACCGCCGCTGCAGCGTATTCGCGCTCTGGCGGTGGGATATGTGGGACTTGCCCTCTCCATAGCGTGATATGCTAAACTCATACCACGAGGAGAGGACCCTACACCACTAAAACCCCCCGGAAACTCCTTCGATCCGCCGTTGGCGGGGGCTGGGTACGCACGAAGCAATTCGGCCCCAATTGTATGTATGTAAATATCTAAGTGCCGAATAAAATTCATTAATTCATTACGACGAATGATTCTGACGTATAATGGCATATCCGACTTTATGCTTCTGAGCTTAAGATAATTTCACAAAAATCCCCTAGTGTTGACTTCTTCTTCTTCTTCCTGCCCTTATCTCATATTACTTGGGGTCGGCGCAACACGTTTGTTTCTTCCATTCTGTCCTGTCACCCGTCACACTATCACTAACTACTTTTTCTTTGAATCACTCTTCACACAACCATCCATATTTTCTTTGGCCTTCCTCTCCCTCTCCATCCATGTATACTTAAAACTCTTTTAGTAACATGCGTTTCCGATATCCTCTTTACATGACCATACCAAGATAAACGATTGCCTTTCAACTTTTCAGTCTTCTAAAGAACGCAAAAATGCCTTCTTATATTTTCATCACGATTTTGGTTTTTACGCCATCTGACATCATTTATCGCAATCTTGAATATGACAAACTATTTTAATTTCCAAAACACTTTAAACCTTGAAAATACCCGGCCAAGTGCGAGTTTGACTTGCGCACGCGGTGTTCCGTATTATTTTTTAATTGTTATCTATACAATTAAAACAATTGAATAAATAATTTAATTTTAATGTATGGATGGATGTTTGTTTGTTGCTCTTTCACGCCAAAACTAGTGAACGGATTAGGCTGAAAGTTTGCATGCAAATAGTTTATAAGTTGGATTAACATGTAGGCTACAAAATATCACGCTCCGACCCACTGGAGCAGAGTAACGCGGGTTAAACGCAGCTGGTAAAAATATAATAATTTGCCTGCATTTATCAAACAATCAAGGCGATTTGCCAAAAGCAATCATAATTTAAGGTTGCACCGAGGTCGTGCGTGACCGATTGAAGACGGACTGTTTTCCTATACACATAATATTTCAAATATTTGGTACTGACCTTAAATAATGAGGAAATATGAACGGCCGCAGCCCAATGGCTAGGGCGTCGGACTTGTGATCTTGAGGTCGCCTGTTTAATTCCCACCAATTGCACGAGGATTTACCGACGTGAACCCACTCGTAACAAGCATTTTAGCTTAGCACGAGGGGTTAACACGAATACTAGTAGACTGCAAAACTGTGCTAGTAAGCTTTTAAAAAACAAAAAGAAAAAGCAAGAATGAGATATTTGACCTCAGGAAGCGTATTGCGTTTTCATGTGTTCTAATTTCTGTAATTAGATGCTCTTATAAAGAAGCCATATTTTATTTTGAAGTCCCCACGGGAACTGGAGGTAGAATCTAGTTTTGATATAAAAATCTGGACGTCGGGCAACATTGATTCATATAGGCACAATTCAAATCGTTATAAATCGTTCGCGTTACTCTGCTCCAGTGGGTCGGAGCGTAACGTTTTGTATCCTATATGTTAATCCAGCGTATAACCTATCCCGGTGCAAAATTTCAGCCAATTCCGGTCAGTAGTTTTGGCGTGAATGAGTAACAAACATTCATCCATCCATACTTACAAACTTTCGCGTTTATATTATTAGTAGGAGGTTCTTATGATGCTTCCATTTCTTTTCCTACCTCTAGAATTGCTTCGTTCCTCAACTGGACAGATGAGAAACTAAGAGGAATCTTTCCGGGTTTGGTTGGTTGAGGGTCTATCCTCCGTGCCTTGGATAGCACGTTAAACTGTTGGTCCCAATTGTTATAACATCATCTATAACAATTGTATACCAAGAAAGCTGTCAGCAGCGTCTTCCTGTGTATTACAACATAATACTGCGGTCACCATCCGATGCCCTCGTAGACCCGAAGTCCGAGAGGCCCGCGAACTGTAAAGTAGAGCGACAGTTGCACGAAACCCCCTAAAATACTAAAAGTCATAATCCCTCAATCTCATCGTCAGCGACCGCCTTGAGCCGAAGTCCAAGCCCCACTGGGGACGCCCTCTTGCGCAGGTTGCTTAGTTTGTAGTTTTTAAACCATTTATTAAGGCGGGAGCTCTGCTCGCCTTTATGCCATGTGAAGTACAAAAGCCTCGTATGTTAACTAAGTAAGTCTGTCCGAAAAAGGGTCAGCAGTGGACGTTGTACGGACTGATGATGATAATTATTTCTGTGTTTCTGAATAGTTGAAAATAATTGAATCAGAATCAGTATTAATTTCCATAAAACAGGTTACATAAATATGTTACATTATATATTACAAGTCCACTGTTATAACCTCGAGGAGGTATGCAAATATAAGTAGGATTTTAAAATATTAAACATGTTAAATTAAAATAATAGTGATAAAAACAAAAAACATGCATACATTTTAAAATTAAAAAAATTAAATTAAATTAATCATACATAAGATTCATGATAAAAGTTGAAAAAAAAAAAAAAAAAAAAACAAATCGAATATATAATAAAATGAACAAAATATACACATTACAGTGAAATGTCTACAAAAAAACCGGCCAAGTGCGAGTCGGACTCGCGCACGAAGGGTTCCGTTTCAGTTACAAGTGCGTAGGTACCTATTTTTGATATCAAGAATAAATAAAAAAGCGTATGTTTATGAAATGAAATGTTATTTTATATTTTTATATTCGAGTTGATTGAATGAAAGCTAAATTGCGGTTTACGATTTTTGACGAATTAAAAAAAAACTACTTACAAGATCTCGTTCAAACCAATTTTCGGTGGAAGTTTACATGGTAATGTACATCATATATTTTTTTTAGATTTATCATTCTCTTATTTTAGAAGTTACAGGGGGGGGGACACACATTTTACCACTTTGGAAGTGTCTCTCGCGCAAACTATTCAGTTTAGAAAAAAATTACATTAGAAACCTCAACATCATTTTTGAAGACCTATTCATAGATACCCCACAGGTATGGGTTGGATGAAAAAAAAATTTTTGAGTTTCAGTTCTATGTATGGGGAACCCCAAAATTGATTGTTTTTTTTCTATTTTTGTGTGAAAATCTTAATGCGGTTTACAACATACATCTACTTGCCAAGTTTCAACATTATAGTTCTTATAGTTTCGGAAAAAAGTGGCTGTGACATACGGACGGACAGACAGACAGACAGACATGACGAATCTATAAGGGTTCCGTTTTTTGCCATTTGGCTACGGAACCCTAAAAAGAACAAAATATACACAATACAATGATAAATGAATGAAATGTCAATGAATTCTATGTCTATAATTTATCTTACAGAAAATCTTGTACGCTGTAATAACATTTTTCTAGTACCAGGTTCCTTAATCTCAGTTTGAACATGTCTGTATTCATTTCTCTTACATATTTAAATAAAACTTTGTATATATAGTATGGTTATAGGTATATATAGTTTTATTTAAATACTAGCTGACCCGGCAGACTTCGTACTGCCTCAATCGATACATAAAAGACCTAAACATTTGTATAAAATAAACTGGGCCGTAGAGACTTCGTTTATGCGGTACTCCTACCCCTACACTACCCCTACCCTACCCCTACCCTACACTACCCCTACCCTACACTACCCTTACCCTACACTACCCCTACCCTACACTACCCCTACCCTACACTACCCCTACCCTACACTACCCCTACCCTAAACTACCCCTACCCTACACTACCCCTACCCTACACTACCCCTACCCTACACTACCCCTACCCTACTCTACCCCTACCCTACACTACCCCTACCCTACACTACCCCTACCCTACACTACCCCTACCCTACACTACCCCTACCCTACACTACCCCTACCCTACACTACCCCTACCCTACACTACCCCTACCCTACACTACCCCTACCCTACACTACCCCTACCCTACCTCTACCCTACCCCTACCCTACCCCTAATCTTCCCCTACCCTACCCCTACCCTACCCTACACCTACCCTAAAAAATCTTGGCAAAAAAATTCAAGTTTTTAATTAACAAAATAAAGCTCAAATTGACTCTACACTTTAGTTAGAAAACGTTTGTATGGGAAAAAGAAAAAGGCTGTTTTAAGGGGTTTTCAGGCAATTATTCGAATTTTTCTCGCCGTAAAAACCATCCTTGAACTTTCACGAACATTAAAAAAAAAGAATTGGCCAAATTGGTCCAGGCTTTGTAGAGTTATGCGCTTACCAACACATTTTGCGATTCATTTTTATATTATAGATGTAAGAATATATATTCTATTTCTAATGCTCTTTATCAAGAGAACAGGATATTACGAAACGACATACGATAATGTTTATAGCACAATCATAAATGTGCTTTATTACCTAAATTAATAGCTATAAAATAATTTACGATCATTAATTAACTAATTTATTAGGAGTTGTGTTCGATGGGAGGTGGTGGCCTCCTTCTGCGCGCGCGTCATTTCCCAGAAGGGGGCCGAGGAGTGCGGGAGGAAGATCCCTCTGCCCACCTGCTCCGCAGACGATGTGTTTGCCGTTGGCGGCGGGCAGAGACCGGCCGCCTACCACCCTAGGCTCGGGCTCAGGGAGTGGGGAACATGGGCCCCGCTCCCTTCGGGGATTCTATGAGGATAAGGGACGCCCTGGTACTCTGGACGTCTCTGTTACTGGCTTAATGGGCCAAAAATGTGGTCAAGGAGAGCCCGCGGTGCCAATCTGGACGCGGACGCCGCCAGAGGGTGACCCAGAAAGCCACGGGTTCCTGGGCCCCTCACCAACGGCGGATGGAGGAGTACCCTAGGGGTTTTAGTCGGTAGGGTCCTCACCTCGTGGTACGAGTCCTACATAGCCCTACCATGTCCCACTACCATAGGATGCGTAACATTAAACGATTTCCCCCCAGACAAAAAAATTCCTTGAAGTCTACCTAAACTATGCCTCAAACCCTCCCGACCCTTAGTCCCCTCCCGTCCCTTAGTTTGCTAAGAACCTTCCGATGGACCTCCCTCCCTCGTAGACCCGAAGTCCGAGAGGCCCGCGAACTGTAAAGTAGAGCGACAGTTGCACAAAACTCCACTAAAGAAAACTAAAAGTCATAATCCTTTAAACTCCCCGTCAGCGACCGCCCTGAGCCGAGGTCCAAGTCCCACAGGGGACGCCCTCTTGCGCAGGTTGCTTAGTTTGTAGTGTTTAAACCATTTATCTAGGCTGGAGCTCTGCTCGCCTTTATGCCCGGTGAAGTAGCAAAAGCCTCGGGGCTAACAACATATTATGTCCGTCGACGTCTTAGCTATTGGGCTACGGCCGCCTTGTTTAATTAATTTGTTGTAGCCTAATGATTTCATGGTTTTAATGATTATCTTTTTCTATTTCAGGTATTGAAAATAAGCCTAATTTCTGAAGACCCACGCCAGAACGAAGCAGGTCACAATTTATTGAGAGAAGCGTATTTTTTAATATTTTATTTTTAATCAATATAATTATGTAGTTACTCGAACTATTTAAATATAATGAGCATAAAGACTAAAAAAATGTATTTAGTCCGTCAGTTAGATTACTAAAAAATATTGGATACGTATTTTTTTTTTATCAAATCAATTAAAATTGACAAAGATACAGAGCAACAACAAACTATAAAGTTCAGGAGAGGGCTTGTGACGTCACTACTAGGTAAAATTGTACCTAGAAGTGACGTCACACGATATTTCAACGCGCTGTATCTTCGTCATTTTTTGTTTGAGGAACGAAAAAAAAATACGTGTCCAATATTTTTTGGTAATCTAACTGACGGACTAAATAGATTTTTTTAGTCCTCATGCACATTATATAATATGATAAGTAACTGTTTTTTGTGCTCGAATGAGTGAAAAAAATAATATTATTTTGTTTATTACAATTTGTATTAATGCAAGTACATAGTATTTTAAGCTCAGACCAAAAAAAAAAAAATTAAAGACGGAGCGGTGTCGAACAATGGACTGAGGCCATTTTTATTGTGCACTAGCTGACCCGGCAGACTTCGTACTGCCTCAATCGATACATAAAAGACCTAAACATTTGTATAAAATAAACTGGGCCGTAGAGACTTCGTTTATGCGGTACTCCTACCCCTAAACTACCCCTACCCTACACTACCCCTACCCTACACTACCCCTACCCTACACTACCCCTACCCTACACTACCCCTACCCTACACTACCCCTACCCTACACTACCCCTACCCTACACTACCCCTACCCTACACTACCCCTACCCTACACTACCCCTACCCTACACTACCCCTACCCTATACTACCCCTGCCCTACACTACCCCTACCCTACACTACCCCTACCCTACACTACCCCTACCCTACACTACCCTACACTACCCCTACCCTACCCTACCCCTACCCTACACCTACCCCTAATCTACCCCTACCCTACCCTACACCTACCCTAAAAAATCTTGGCAAAAATATTCAAGTTTTTAATTAACAAAATAAAGCTCAAATTGACTCTACATTTTAGTTAGAAAACGTTTGTATGGGAAAAAGAAAAAGGCTGTTTTAAGGGGTTTTCAGGCAATTATTCGAATTTTTCTCGCCGTAAAAACCATCCTTGAACTTCCACGAACATTAAAAAAAAAGAATTGGCCAAATTGGTCCAGGCTTTGTAGAGTTATGCGCTTACCAACACATTTTGCGATTCATTTTTATATTATAGATTAGTGTAAGTAAGATATTTCACAGTACCCCAATGTTATTTGTACTTACACGATTTCATGAAACTTTTTTTTTTTTTTTTTTTTTTCTCGGACTGACATATGTGTTAGCCAGGAGGCTTTTGCTACTTCACCGGGCATAAAGGCGAGCAGAGCTCCAGTTTCATGACACAATTCGACATTTTTGTTAACAAATAACGTAGTTTGTTATGACATGTGGGCCCTCACCGGACAGACCGAGAACCGCGTTGGCCCCCTGTCCCAATCCGATGATCCGATGCCTGTAGTCCGTGCCAGTGATCACTCCCTCTTTGTTTTTAAATATAATTATTGTCACAGTAATATTTTTCATAGCATTAGCGATGCCCTGAGCCGTGGTCCTAACTCATTAATGGTGTGTTGCGTATACGTAAAAATATTGTTTAAAAACGTGCCTTTTTCTATACCTAGAGCTAAATTATATTAAGATTTTAATTATATAATTTATTATTGTTATTACTATACATATGTCGTGATACTAGACTGACAGACGGACCATTAGCTAATCCGCAATAGATTTGAGTGGCGATATTTTGTATTTAATTATATTAATCATATATCGTTTAATCAAGCACCTGACGCTGCGACAGATCGTCTGACAAGGTAACACATAGTTTTGGCACGCGTGTGTACGTCAGCTGTGTGTGTACACGACACGGCGGAGTTTTACCGGCGTCAGCGCACGCGCAGCGTTCCGTCCTTACTTTTTATATGGTCTGAGATTTTAGGTAATTTGATTTAATTTCTTGATTGTAACTTTAATTCTGCTTTTATGAATGTTATTGTCACTTTTTCTTTCTTTTTGTGTTTTTACTGCCATTGTTATAAGTAAATCAATATTTAGGCTAACTTCATTAGGCATGCGCATTCCTCGAGCGTGTGTCACATTTTAAGACAACGGCTGCGCTCGCGTCAATTTCACGCTCGAAAAAATCGCACGCCCAATGTGGGTGCAGCCTTAAGTTAATTATGACCCATTCTCCGATCTAACATATTGCTAATTTTCAATAGGTTTCCTGTGGCACAACGATTCATTCTTATTATTAGATACATATGTTATATTGTTATTAGAATCCGGCGCGCGGTCTCACCCGCGTAACTCCCGTTTCCGTAGGAACTTCATAATTAAATATAGCCTATAGCCTTCCTCGATAAATAGGCTATCTACCACTGAAATATTTTTTTAATCGGACCATTGGTTCCTTAGATCTGAAGTCTCCAAACTACGGCCAGTCCGGCCCGCCAGTGCCAATAATCCGGCCCGCGACAGCATAAGACTAGTGTCATCAATCTAGCCCGCGCATCCAATGTCTTATTGCTGTGATATGTCGGTTAGATATTTTTACCCAGAACCCTCACGGGGAAGACCAAGGCGGATGTTCCACGATCAAATCGAGGACGTTCTTAAGAAAAGTCAGGTTAGAAGTACCCTTAACCGAAGGACATGCCTGAGGAGATTAATGAATGTAGAAAGAGGCGAAAGTGGTATGTCAAGATCGTAGCAAGTGGAAGGAAACCACTACACAGAGACCACTCGATTCGACCCGCCGGAAAAGAGTGCGCCCGCAAACGCGACGCGTCCACCCTCACCCTCCCGACCCCTAGTTTGCTAAGAACCTCCCGATGCCCTCGTAGACCCGAAGTCCGAGAGGCCCGCGAAGTGTAAAGTAGAGGGTCAGTCCCATAAAAAACGCCCCTAAAAAAAAAAAACTAAAAGTCATAATCCCTCAATCTCCCCGTCAGCGGCCGCCCTGAGCCGAGGTCCAAGTCCCACAAGGGACGCCCTCTTGCGCAGGTTGCTTAGTTTGTAGTGTTTAACTTTAAACCATTTATCTAGGCTGGAGCTCTGCTCGCCTTTATGCCCGGTGATGTAGCAAAAGCCTCGGGGCTAAATACATAAGTGCGTCCAAAAAAAAAAAGTGGAAGTAAGTGGTCTTTGTTTACCTCTATGGGAAAGAGGCGTGAATGTATGTATGTATGTAGAAAATACTGATTTTGGAGCTTAGGATTTAGGATGGGTCATAATTTCTTAAAATGTTATTTAATTGCTATTCACGAATAAACTGCCATATATAAATCTCTTTATTAATTATTTCTGTACATTTAATTTTGGATTATTGCAAAAATACTGGGTGACTTTTTTTAACGTCTTGATAATAATATGGTGTGTTGTGTTAGTGGAATAGAATCTATTGACTACAGTATATTTGTACTAGTATTTCGATGATTATAGTTTCCAAAATCTCGTAAATTACTTAAAAGAATTACACACTACATAGCGCTTGCATATAATAAAATAGTTGCCTATAATAACTAGGCCGCTATCACACATGAATGAAAAGAGTGAGCGAGATTATGGTCAAACGTAAGCCTATATTGACTAAAAAAAAAGGTACGCATTTTACTGTTACGATTTTTACTCTATGTCAGTAAAATAAAATAAAAAGATAAATTAACTATGCCTTAAACATCTATTTCATATACATATCACGCCCTATTATTTTCAAGACGGTAAAAAAAGTTAAAAAATGAATTTCGCCTTTTTACTTTGATGTCTATTTGGCGTCATTCACATTGTTCAAGTCTCGAAAACAAACTTGGAGATGTTTTTCCTTGTTTATTCATATTATACTAACGAAGCAACCGTGAATTTGACTGCACCGGTGGCTCAGTGGTCACGGAAGTTGCTTCTGAGACCTGGTGTTCTGGGTTCGATTCCCACCCGGGACAATTATTTGTGTGAACCACAAATAGTTGTTCTGAGTCTGGGTGTTCTTTGTGTCCGTGAAATGTATGTTTGTAAAGTCCCCCGCGACACAGGGATTTATTTCCCAAGTGCGGGAGTTGTATAAAAAAAGAAAAAAAAAAAAAGCCCAGAGGCGGATTATCCGTAAGGCAAACTAGGCACGTGCCTAGGGCCGAGAAGGTACTATATCGCGCGGGCGGAATACACGCTGGATCAGCATCTGTAGTTGAGGCTACAACAAGTCGGAATAAAGATATGCCAGCTCCACATTGGAGTCACCTCTATCACACATGTAGTACTAGGTTATTTATAAAGTCTCTCAGCGAGCTATGGAAAGAGCTATTCTCGGCGTTTCCCTGCGTGATCAAATCAGAAATGAAGAGATCCGCAGGAGAACAAAGGTCACTGACATAGCTCAACGGATTAGCAAGCTGAAGTGGCAATGGGCAGGACGCATAGCTCGAAGAACTGACGGCCGATGGAGCAGAAAGGTTCTCGAGTGGAGACCACGAACTGGCAAGCGCAGCGTAGGACGACCGCCTGCACGGTGGACCGACGACCTCATAAAGGTCGCGGGGAGTCGGTGGATGCAGGCTGCTAGCGATCGCTCCCGCTGGAAATCGATGGGGGAGGTCTATGTTCAGCAGCGGAATACAACAGGCTGATGTTGATGATGATGACGAGTTATTTATAAAATGGGGCGCGAATGAGATGCTTGCCTACGGCGTTGTCACCGTTTAATCCGCCTCTGGACTCACCCTAGCTTCCCACGGGTGCGATGCTGATGTATTATACATATAAACCTTCCTCTTTAATCGTTCTATCTATTAAAAAAAACCGCATCAAAATCCGTTGCGTAATTTTAAAGATCTAAGCATACATAGGGATAGATAGACAGCGGAAAGCGACTTTGTTTTATACTATGTAATGAAAAATGAATAATTTTACTTTCATGTTTTTATGTCTCGAAATTTGTGTAATTTTTACATATTAATTTATACTATAAACTGTATTTTATTATATTATAATGTCACCGGAAAATAATAAGAATCGTAAGTTGATCAACTAACTAGTTAGTCAATAAACTAAAGAGGTTTCGGGTAGTAAAAAAAAAAACCTAAACCAATGGAGTTAAAAAGGACTTTGAGTTGAAGTTTTTTTTCTTTCGTTACAACAGTAGCATAGTCTCGTGCGGTTAGGTTAGGTCAAGTGTCTTAACAATTAAGTGAATAATATAATAATTATGCGCGTTCACTGAAACTGGTAACTAAATTTAACAATATGAGTGGCAGTTGATCAACTTACGATTCGTATTATTTTCTGCTGACATATATAACACTTATTTTATAAGCTTTATTATTTGTATCTTTTCTTTAAGCGTGTGTGTACCTTCCGATGCCCTCGTAGACCCGAAGTCCGAGAGGCTCGCTAACTGTAAAGTAGAGCGATAGTTGCACAAAACTCCCCTAAAAAACTCATCCCTCAATCTCATCGCCAGCGACCGCCCTGAGTCGAAGTCTAAGTCGGAGGGTTACCACCGTTCTTCTACAGCTTCTTTGAATATCTTAAATTGTTTTAAAATACATACGTCTTAAGGAAGAGATACTTATTTGTAGAACCTATTTTAAACTTTATTATTATTTACTAATTTATATTTTTCTTGACCGGTTTTTAGTAATTACAGTTAAATTTGAATCGAAGTTTAATAAAAGCTTATTAAGAGGTTAATTAAATAAAAAGTAACCTATATTATCTATACTAATATTATAAAGAGGTAAAGCTTGTCAGTTTGTGACGTTGTAGGGGGTTATCTATAGACCTTTTTTCATTTTTTTTTGTCCGGTGGGACCTTATGCGTCTGTGCTCTAGAACAGAGGTCTCCAAACTACGGCCCGCGGGCCAAATCCTGCCCGCCAGTGCCAACAATTCGGCCCGCGACGGCTTAAGACTAGTGTCATCGATCTAGCCCGCGCATCCAATGTCTTATTGTTGTTACTATTGCTGTGATGTGCCGCGAACTGTAAAGTAGAGCGACAGTTGCACAAAACTCCCCTAAACTAAAAGCCATAATCCGTCAATCTCACCGTCAGCGACCGCCCTGAGCCGAGGTCCAAGTCCCACAGGGGACGCCCTTTTGCGCAGGTTGCTTAGTTTGTAGTGTTTAAACCATTTATCTAGGCTGGAGCTCTGCTCGCCTTTATGCCCGGTGAAGTAGCAAAAGCCTCGGGGATATCTACATACGTCCGCCAGAAAAAAAAAAAAAAACAACTCTAAATGTGTTACTCGGTCGCGCACTTTGCGACTAGTCTAGAAATAACAGTATAGTTAAGGATTAAAAAATTTAAACTGTTTAGTTTTTTCTATTTTATTCTCTTATTTCTAGACAATTGGCCCTTCGAACATATTGAAATCATCGTTATGGCCCTAAGGCTCCAAAGTTTGGACACCCTTGCTCTAGAATTTAACTACTAATTTTACATATATAGGTACTTTATCTCGCAATCTGAATTTTATTGCATAGTAAATTTAAATAGCATAACAGCCTATATTTACTCAATGTACGTGTAATAACGCATACAGTAGGCACTATGTTCTGTCAAAGATAACAATGGTTTACGTAATCTGACATTTTGTGTGCGAGAATTTAGTAATTTATTGTCAAATAACATTTTGTATAGGTAGATGTTTCGTAACAGATAATTAAAACAATCATTTTTTGTTGCGTGATAATTATTTATTAACATGTATCAGAAAACTGAAAGTCATAATTACTCAAGCGACCAGCGACCGCCTTGAGGGTCCAAGTCCCACACGGGCCTCTTGCGCAGGTTGCTTAGTTTGTATTTTATATACCACTAGCGACCCGCCCCGGCTCCGCACGGGTGCAATGCTGATGTATTATACATATAAGCCTTACTCTTGAATCATTCTATCTATTAAAAGAAGCCGCATCAAAATCCGTTGCGTAGTTTTAAAGATCTAAGCAAACATAGGGACGGACAGACAGGAAAACGACTTTGTTGTATACTATGTATTGATTTAATAAATTAAAAAGTAAATAACATATTACATGTATACAAATAAATAAAATTGGAGTGTATGTTTTTAATATTAAAGTAACAGCTTTTTACTTATAGAGATCAAAACACATTTTTTTCTATTTTTGTCTGTTTGTTTAGGCTAATCTCTGTAACGGCTGATTTTTACGGGACTTTCACTAGCTGATAGCTGACGTAATAAGGAGTATATTAATTTTTTTTTGTTAAATTCCACTTGGAATAAATCGCCAGCACAGCCAGTTACAAAGAAAAGAATTTTAGATTTTATTTAACTATTTTTATTTGATGATTTTACCGGTAACTGCGTTAATTTTGCTCACTTTAAATAAATTTATTTGGCGGCAACACTACCGTGCTCCGAACCTAGACACTGCCACTATGATCTCAAATGTCAGTAATAATTCAATACAATTCTCTCTCATTCTCTTTCTCTCTCTAATGTTACAAAATGAATAATATTTATTTATTTTTATTTATACTTTTTAATTTGTTCAATGGTGGGCTTAATACCCCAATAAGCTTTGCTGTATTATTAAAAACTGGTCGACTTATTTAAGTGTAACACTTTTATTTTATAAGCATTTTATAACTAGCCAGGCAGTGTGCACATATTGAGCACCATAATTTGAACTCTATTAGCTTGTAATAAAGTTTAAAACCAATGCTTTCAAAACATATCTACTTTAGAAAGGATTGGTTTTGGTTTGAGGTGAGACGGGGGGTTAGTATCAGCCGGTTCGATACTACAATCCACCGACTCGCACTGTTATCTCGCTCACTCGTCGATCTTATGTGAGCTCCGTCTCTTTTTTCCCCAGTCCCCGCTTCTCCGCGGTTTCCTAAGGCGTCATATTGCGGTTTCGGCCATACTATACTTTTCCTTGCATTTCTATGTAATATTAATTTGGTTTTTAGATCAATTATTTTGAATCGCAATATACATATATAGGAAGCTTGCAAAGTATACGCTATGTAATTACAAATAGTTTCTTTATATAGCGTCTTTTTGTAAAAAAGAAAAAAATTGTATTTTTAGATAAATGCTTGTTCTCGCGCTCGCTTAAAACCATAAATGTACAACTCAATATTGTAGTGTGTATAACACTGTACCGATGGTATGTGATCCCGATGTCCTCATTACTTGTAGTGTTATTTCCACACAGTTTACTACGCAAACTGGTATATTACTTCGATTATAACCGACATGTAATAAAACTGTCGCCACGTATTCCTCGCACAGAGCGTGACTGGCTCGGGTAGTATTTGTTGTCGCATTTGTCAAGTACGACGCCGGTATCTAGTCGAAAGCGCGAGATCAATAATTTATCTGAGTGCATATTATGTAAAATAAAGAAAAAATATTTTATTTTTATTTACTAACGCAATTGCTACACGTGTCTATGTACTGTTAAAGGCATGTTTTATCTTTTGGAAGCTCATTATACCTACTTATATTAATTAGAATTAATTGATATTTTTTTCGAAGTATTACAATAATGATTAGATAGAATATTTTTAAGTACGACTTGGTGTCTGCACTACCGTGCGTAGATTTATTTTCCTAAAATGTATTATTATTATTAATCCCAATTATTTTTATTAAGTAAATAAATTCCTATTTTATTTTAAATTTATTTGTTGGTTTTATTTATGCCTTTTATTCCAACCTTCGTGGCGAGTAGTGGTAAGTGGTGATTATCGGAGGACGGTTCGATTCCATCTCCAGATAACTAACCATTCTTGTTAAAGATTTCTTTCTAGGTCTGGTAGGGTGAAGGACTAAACTCCGTGTCTTGGAAAGAACGTTATTCCTTTGATTCCGATTGTTATAACATCATCTTTGACAATCGTATACCAGGGAACGGTCAAAGAGCATAGAATACCATAGAGGTGCCGATGGTGCGGTGACTATACGTTCAAGGAGGTTGTATGACGACTACATGTGTATGCAGCTAAAGGGCGGCAAGAGTTTAACTGTGTATATACTGTATATAATACTGCGGTCACCAATCCGCACGCCAAGCGTGGTGACTACGACAACACTAACTTCGAGGAAGACTCAAGTTATACGGATTTTCCTGCCTCTGTCTAAAGGGATGAAGGGAAGGGAGTAATTGATATCTTTGTAGACGATGTCACAGGCAGAAGCAAGTCCATCAATAAAACAACAAAGAATAAATTACAAAATGCTATTGTTTATTAAAAATTACATGTTATAAACACCGAACATATCCACGTCGCAGCTCCATAATAATTATATCAAAAAATAATTGCTATAATAATAATAATTAATAATAATATACACAAAAATAATTAAAATCATAACTTAGGCTGTCGTATCACAACTATTTGTTTAAAAATGTACATTTAAATAATGGATATTACATCCTATGGCCTATAATGTTGGCGCAGTCGGGGTAGGATATCACTAGCGTCCCGCGCGCGGTTTCACCCGCGTAGCTGCCATTCCTGTTAGAACTTCACAATAAAATGTAACCTATAGCCTTCCTCGATAAATGCTCTATCTAACACTGAAAGAATTGTTCAAATTGGTCTAACAGTTCCTGAGATATAGCGCGATTAAGCAAACTCTGCAGCTTTATACATTAGTATAGATTGAATACATTATATTAATAATACATATCATAGGAAAGTACAATACTACGTAACTAACAATAGCTGATAAGGTTGAAAATCCAATGTAGCAATATGATATTTCGCGTTTTAAAATACAAATAAAGAAATTTCTCGACAAAGGAAATGATACCTTATATGACACTGTCAATATCGCGACATTGCACTATCCTACAATAGATTTAAGACAAAACCCATATCTAGAGCTCAGAAGCGTAAGGTCAGATGTGCCATTACACGTCAGAAACATTCGTCGTATGTGCCTTTATCGTGAACTGGCACTTACGACCAAATGCTACTGAAGTATAATAGTACATCCCTCCTTACGCTTCTGAGGTCTAGGAATAATGATATAAAAACAATACCTTTAATGTGGGATATCAAATTGTGACAAAACCCTTAATAGGACACAGGACATTGAATTACCACCTCATTTTGAACCCTATTGACATGTAATAAAGTACAAAATCATTTAATTCTACTGCTTGTAATAAACAGTTCAGTATCCTATGTTACAAGTAAATACAAATGCGTTTACTAGTGACTATACAGTAAGAGAGCTGTCTTCAACAACTAAATACTTTACAAAGAGAAATAACGTGTTAAAATACATTGTATTTACCCCCCCTCTCCCTCCCCAAACCACGCCACCCCTACTCCAATAAAAACACATATTACACGTAATTAAATTAATATAAAAATGAACATTAATACAATGTTGATATAAAAATGGATTTTCGATTAAATATAATACTAATTTTGGTGACTTGTAACCTTAGCAAGGAACAAAATTACAAATGTTTTGTCTCACTCACTCAATGGAAAAGTTACGTTTGAATGAAAGAGACAACAAATTTATCAAGCTTGTTTATAGGTTAGGGTTTTCATACTATTTTTAATGAAGCAAAGATAGTTATAATATATTAAATGCATTTGTAAAGAAACCAGGGCCATTGTAGAAATGATTTCTAGAACATTCGTAAAACTAAAATGTTTACATTTCTAAATATGTTCTACTGTTTGTTCATAATTAAACAATGAGTATCAAGTTTCTTTATAATTATTTATGCTGTCATAATAAGTAATTCAATACTTAAATTTATCAGTTTAAACTCTATTGCCTTTTCAATTAAGTTCAGAATCAAAAAATAATCTCAACTATTTTAGTTTTTAGGCGGGAATGTGTAGCCACGGTTTTCGCAATCATCTTTATCTATGGTAGTTTAATTAAATATCCGATCACAAACCTTTTAAAAAAGTAAGCAATTGGCGCCAACCTATTTTTCTGTTTATGATCAAACTTTTAAAAAAGTAAACAAATGGCGCCAAATTGTGTTTCTGTTTATGGTCAAACTGTACAAAAAGTAAACAAATGGCGCCAAAATACTTTTTTGTTTATGTCCATATAGCGATAATCTCAATGAAAAAGTTTTTAATCTGTAATATTTAATGCTATTATAAAAGTATATACATAGATCGACTGTACTACCAACTATAAATCATTTCGATGACTAAACAACGACTTAAATTCACAATGTATAAGTCCGCCATCTTTGCTCCACTAACCATAGACTAAGTAAATAGCACATACATCTGTTTAATAATAAAATTAAATGCTTCAGTAGTTGAGTATTATATAAAACATATATACTATGTACAAACGAGCTAGTATTATCAACTTTTGTATTGATAACACTACAACTCGACACAAGATGTTGAATATACGAGAATGCTTTATAAAAATGGTTTTTATAATGTTTTCTGATTCCGATCTGATTCATCGCTGTACGTGCAGCGAGTTGAACTTAAAACATATAAACTGTGATCGTTTAATCGTTTCTAGTAATTGTCAGGACGATTTGTCATCAGTATTACTATCACAATTGTAAAGCAGACATATATTTTTCCTCAAGGACTTTTAGGTCGAAGGTTAAAAAAAACACCAGGATTCCAACATCTGTAGGTTAGGTTAGGTTAGAACTGTGACCACAACGCCAGATCCAAATTCCATACAAATTATTATTGCAGTCAAAAGTGGTTTTGACCGATTATAAGTTTTGTTTGTAACATAAACATAGATCGTTTGTACTGCCAACAATAAATCATATCGCAACGACTAAATAATCACAGAGTACATAAAAATATTATTAAGCTTAAGCTTCCAATCTGTATGTCTGTCATATCCTACTAAATAAGATTTACGAATAAAACTCATAATGATATGTTTAAATCAATAAATATTTCATGTTGTGTACCTTCGGACACTCGTGGGTTACGTTAGTATTCATACAGTGTTTCAGTTCTTATAGTTACAATTAAATTCTATACAGTCCGGTGATAGTTCAGGCTAGTTGACACTTGTTTGGAATTATTTTTATATGGTTGAGAATGGTTTTACTAGACCCAAGAAAAAAATATAGTATTTTTTAGAGGTCTAGAAAGCGCTTAAATAAATATTTTAAAATTGACGTGACATTTAGAGCGGTTTCGCACTATGTCAGATCCGAATCCGATCCGAACCCGTGAATATATTGGTCTAGAAATTTGGAAAGAAATCGGATGACGGATCTCGGATCTAGTGCGTAAATTACCATAGAAATAGTTCTACGGCTACTACGGACCATATTTTCACGGGTCCAGATCGGATTCGGATCGGACGTAGTGCGTAACCGCTCTTAGAGATGAAAACGATGTCAGTCATTTTGGTCTATATACATTATGTGTATCCTGACGTCAATCCTAGATCGATGACGTCACGTCTCAGAAAATATAATAAGTAAAGGATCGCGTTCTTGTTTCTTAACTAGACCTATGACGTCTCAAAATGGCTGATTGTGTTTTCGGAAATTAAAGACATAGACAAAATTGTAACATAATTTCTTATGGGTCAACTAGCCTATTATAGGTAATATTCTCGATGGTAGATATTTACAAGCATCATTTATGAATACTAGAGTAAGACATCAGTATTCAGCGCCGTCCTAGACACACAAGCTTATCACCCCCGTCTATAATATAACGCCAACAAGAGAAATTACAAAAATCACGATTAAATTATATTTTTCTACAACAAAAAATCGGCTCCTATAAAAAGCGATACATTTTTACATCATCCGATTTGTCGATACGATCATCCGATATATCGGACGCTACGTTTTATTTTTAATAATTTATTATTTCTTATTAAGTTAATTTTACGTACTTTCATTACAATAGCAAAGTCATACCCTCATATGTTTTATTATATAAATAATTATTGTTAATTGCAATGTAACAAACCGATCGACGAATGCTTTATCATGTTATAACTACGACAAATGAAGTTAGAAATACACTGGGATTAAAAGGAAGGGGAAGACCGAGGCGTACGTTCTACGTTCACATCGAGGACGTTCTTAAGAAAGGCCACGTTAAAAGTACCCTCAACCGAAGGACATGCATGAGGAGATTAATGAATGTAGAAGAGGCGAAAGTGGCATGTCAAGATCGTAGCAAGTGGAAGGAAGTGGTCTCTGCCTAGCCCTATGGGAAAGAGGCGTGAGTGTATGTATCAAGACAATATAAAATGTCCGATCTGGTATAAAATGATTGGACAGTATTCGTTCGTGTTGTTACATCGCTACAAACAATAATTCTAATTAGTTTTCTACGTATACAATGCGTCGTGTGCCCTAAGTTAAATAAAACAACTTGAACAAATCACGTCGAGGTGCTTACAATACGTGCCGTCTCAACGTGACATAGTACTATGTACAGTGATTATGTTAAATAAGAATATTTCTGTGATATTTAGGACTTGGGTCTCCACCAGAGTCTTACCGTAATCACCAAGCTTGGCAGGCGGGTTGGTGACCGCAGTATTATGTTATAACACATACCTTCGTTTCTTTTTTAAGATTACTAACATTGTTCAAGCATACTGCTAGTATCGCGGAATAGATAAATAAGGTAGTATTGTTGTTAACCCCTCGTGCTAAGCTAAAATGCTTGTGTTACGAGTGGGTTCACGTCGGTAGTGCAATGGGTGGGGACGTTATACGGGCTGATGATGACCATACCTTTATTAACTTAATCACTACACATAACCCTATCTGCTGTTACAGCAAACGTATTAACGAAGCCCTTCATATATTGACGAACTTTCACGCCAAAGTTTCATACTAAAGAGTCCAGCATTTTATATACTTAGCTGCCTTTTTACACATACATACATATAAGTTATCCTAGCTTCGTTTATTTTTATCGAAGTATTTTGGAAGCGACTTTCATGTGACGGGATGATGTTTCCAACGACATGTTGTATGACATTACGCGTACCTCCCGCTCCCGGAGGAAGTTCATAATTATGTATAGCCTACGTTACTCCTTGATAACATAGCTGTGTAATGGTATATATAATCTCAAGAACAGCACGTGGGATATACAAGTCAACTTGCACATTCGCGAGCACGTCAATGATCGAATGTTATGTAAAGTGCTACTGACAGATAAACCAGCCCTTCAACAGTACACAGTATCATTTATAATGATTACTTTAGTGAAGGAATTTCTGTATAATAAGAGGGTCTAGACAAAATGTCACTATAGCGAGGCGATCGCTAACTTTAGGTATGTTGTAGCACACAAGGAAACGCTGCTGCCCGTTCCTTGATATACGATTATTATAGATCATGTTACAACAGTCGGGACCAACGGCTTAACCTGCTTTCCGAGGCACGGCGGGTAGTCCCTCAACCAACCAGACCCGGAAAGGAATCTTACAATTTACAGAAAGATTTCCTGTCCGGCGTGGGGATCGAACCCACGACCTCCAAGATTTCATCATCATCATCCCGTATAACGTCCACTGCTGAACATGGGCCTCCTCCCAAGGGAAGTTATTTGTCATAGTCACGACGCTTGCCAGGCGGATTGGTGACCGCAGTATTATGTTGTACCACACAAGGAAACGCTGCTGCCCGTTCCTTGATATACGATTATTAGAGATGATGTTATAACAATCTCCGAGATTTAAAGCGAGCCATATACCGCTCCGCTACGGAGGTTGTCTACTTTATATAATACTATGTACTGTTAAAGGTTATGTATTTCGTAAGCACTTTACATAAACACACACACAGACGCTCGAGTACTCACAATACATACTAAAGTCAAGCTATTTCCTCTAATATCCTTTCGATATATATAATAAAATGCAAAATATATATAGTTTGTGCGTCGACATGTATTGTATATAGTTGTTAGCCACGAGGCTTCTGCTACTTCACCGGGCATAAAGGCGAGCAGAGCTCCAGCCTTAATAAATGGTTTAAACATTACAAACTAAGCAACCTGCGCAAGAGGGCGTCCTGTGGGACTTGGACCTCGGCTCAGGGCGCGAGCTGACGGAGGAATGGAGGGATTATGACTAACTTTTAGATTATTAGGGGAGTCGTGTGGTGTCCGGCATCGAATAGACCACTCCATATCTCCCCGGGGGGGTCGTAACAGTCGACTGCGGGACATACAGCTGATGGATGGGCAGCAGCATCTATCAGCTCAAGGATACTCTCCATCTTACTGCGATCACGACTCCACCTGCCAAGCAATGGGGCCGAGTCTACTATTTTTTTTAAGTATTGTGCCACTGTAGTGCCATCAAGATATCATTATGCCAAAAACGGTAATCTACTAGTAATAAATATAGACTCGGGGCCCTGTCTGTTCACGTCCACTGCTGAACATGGGCCTCCTCTTAACAGACTGGCAAGTCAGGGTCGTTGAGGGATATTGTCGTAATCCCCACGCTTGGTGATCGCAGTAAGATGGAGAGTATCCTCGAGCTGTGTGTAGTCGACTGGTACGACCCCCGTGGGAACACATGGGGTGGTCTTAAGCCAGAAGCGACTACTCTTAAAATATTATTGGATAAATTTAATATACCTTTGAGCCGTGCGGCAATAGCTCAAATCTTCCACGCATTACACCGCCTCCGACAAGCTTATATCGCAATGTTATTAAATAGATTGAGCTGCAGCTTAGCATACACGATAAAGCAATACATGTCAACTCTCAAACGGAATTAAATCAATAATATAATTTAATGATTACTATTAATTATAATTAATCGTTATGTAATAATTATTTACACTTAACATTATATAATATACACTCGACTATTATATGTTATGGCGATGTAATGTGATTAATTATTACTTATTAAATATACAATTAGCAACATAGTGTCCACTGCTGGACATAGGCACTGCGGCTAGCAGGCGGATTGGTGGCAGTGTGCAGTTGTAACATATCAGTTGTAACGAACTCTCCGACCCACGGAGGGTAGTCCAGTAGGTTCGAAGGACTACCTTCGTGGGTCGGAGAATACGTTAAAGTCCCAGTTAACATTATTTTTGATAACAGTAATAACGCTAGGGATTATTTAGTTTTATTATAGAATGTCTGCGGACACCCATCCGCCCGTTAGCCGCGGTGATGATGACAATCCGATGACGTTCGTATTGAGCTGTGTACTGATGACATACATTATTTATGTCCCACATTGTATTATTAGATATACATACAACATAGCGGCGACATTGTCAACTCTAGCGGGAATCGTGATACAACACTAATATATTAACAAAAAGGTATTTTTATCGATCAAAATTGTTATAATACACTATCTTACCCAAAAATGCACATTTTGCAGAAAAATATATAAAAAAAGTATCAAAATCATGATTTGATTGATTGTTCGTTTGCATAGAACAAGCTCCGGAACTACTGGAGCGATTACAACAATTCTTTCACGATTAGAAAGCTGCATCATCCAGGAGTTAGATAGGCTATGTTTAATTATAAACTTCCCACGGGAACAGGCGTTACCCGGGTAAAACCGCGCGCGAGAAGCTAGTCTACAATCAAGTCAAATACAATATCATAAAAAACTGACGGACATAGGTATTTAGTTAGCTCCGAGGCTTTTGCTACTTCACCGGGCATAAAGGCGAGCAGAGCTCCAGCCTTAATAAACTATAAACTAAGCAACCTGCGCTGCGTCCCCTGTAGGACTTGGACCTCGGCTCAGGGCGCGAGCTGACGGGGAGATTGAGGGATCATGGCTTTTAGTTTCTTTAGGGGAGTTTTGTGCAACTGTCGCTCTACTTTACAGTTCGCGGGCCTCTCGGACTTCGGGTCTACGAGGCATCGGAAGGTTCTTAGCGAACTAAGGGTCGGGAGGGGCCATTTTCAAGCGTCTACCTGATTCCGTTATTGATATCGAGCAAAAAAGGGCAAAAAGCCCCCTTGAATATTTGTTGTTATAGCGGCAATAGAAATACATCATCTGTGAAGGAATAAATGATTAGTTCCTGGATGCTTCAGCTTTCTGTTCGTAACATCAGTATGTGGTGTTATTGTCGGTTCCCGCTAGACGTGCGTGGGGGGTGGTTAGAGGAACAGCACGGGGCGGTCGGGCGCGTCGGGCTGGCGCAGAGAGCCGCCGGAGCCCGAGGACGTGGACTTGAGCTCGGGCTCGCGGCTCTCTACTGCCGTGAGCCGCTCCGATCCACCGCTGGAGCCCCCGCTGCCGGAAACTACAGACTCCTCGCGGTTGTACCTGCGGAAAGACAAAAAATATTCAACTCTTATACTGCTGCTCATCCATCAGCCCTGGGCCTGCTCTTAACAGACCTTGGCAGACTGCCAGGTCGTGGATGGATATTGACAGAATCAACACGCTTGACTGGCGATGACGAGATGGTGAGGAACCATAGCATAGCTGATAGATGCTGCTGCCCATCCATCAGCTGTGAGTCCCTGGGCCTCCTCTTAACAGACCTTGGTAGGCTGCCAGGGTCGAGGATGGATATTGACATAATCAACGCGCTTGACAAGCAATGACGAGATAGATGGTGGGAGCACGCTATGGAGAGGGCGGGTGCCACATATCCCACCGCCAGCGCGCAAATACGCTGCAGCGGCACTAAACAAGAGTCGTTGAGGGATATTGCCATAATCGACACTCTTAGCAGACGGAATGATGGTGAGTATCCTTGAGCTGATAGATGCTGATGGCGCTGCTGCCCATTATCAGTTGTATTTCCTTAGTTTCTTACGGCACCCATGGGAATTTTCTTTACTGGGAATAAAGGCGAGCAGAGCTCCAGCCTAGATTAATGGTTTAAACACTACAAACTAAGCAACCTGCGCAAGAGGGCGTCCCCTGTGGGACTTGGACCTGGGCTCAGGGCGCTAGCTGACGGGGAAATTGAGGGATTATGGCTTTTAGTTTTTTTTCTTTTTAGGGGTGTTTTGTGCAACTTTCGATTTACTTTACAGTTCGAGGGCCTCTCGGACTTCGGACCATATGAAGACATTGGGTTGAAACCACACGGCTATTATTAGAAATGCAAAGTAGGAACTGGAATTAAATAAAAATATTATTTTAGGAAGTCATTCTTTTAAAAAATATATTTTGGATGTAATTTGGTAGGGTTAATGTTGAAAGGGAATCTTTCTTTCTGATTATCTTGGTATGGCCATGTGAAGAGGTTGGATGAAAAGCATGTTACTAAAAGAGTTCTAAGTTAACATGTAGATGGATGGACTAAAGATTCCTGCCCCACCGGAATTCAGTCAAACTCGTCTCCATACTTGGTCATTCGTCCTCCGTGTCTTAACCGCTGATCTAACAAGGGCCATTTCTAAATCGATTTGTAGAAAGTTAAATCATTGCTGTACAGATAACACAAAATATCACTGAAAATATACAAGGGTACAAATAAATCTTTAAGCAAAAATCACCTATTATGCCTCTGAAAACCAACAACCAGGGCCCCGAGTCTACTATCGCAATGGCGTGTCCATGAACTGTCAATGACAGTTCAATGGTCGGTTTTTATCCCATTTGGTAATCTACTAATCGAAATGACATCATAATGGTGTCACTATGACGCCACGATGACATTAGCGTAGTTGAATATAAATACAAATGATACATTTACAAGTTTTGAAATCGCCTAAATAAACATTACAATCTCCCTAACCATCTCCCCTGCTACTTCTGTTGACGGCCTTTTTCTGCGGTAGCAACACCGAATGCCATTCCAGCGCCGACACCATAGTGATTAGTAGATTACCGTTTTTGGCATAATGATATCATGATAGCACTACGGTGGCACAATACTTAAAAAAATTGCAGACTCGGCCCCCTGATTTTTTGTTAAAACACTTCTATTTCCCTCCAATGGTCACTCTAATGCGCGTTCTAACAAATTCCTTTTTTTTCTTGCATTATGTTTTATGTTGTTTTGTGACAAAATCTAAATGAAACTGAGTATTCGATACCTAGTGATAAGCCAAGTCGTACTGCTACTTCACTTCTTCTTAAAAATCATCCTCATGTTTCCAGTCGATATGATGGCTTTGGTGGAGTCCGGCCTAAGTATGACGACCTTTTTTGTCGACGAACATTATGTAGTCACCCAGGAAGCTATTGCTACTTCATCAGACATAAAGGCAAGCAGAGTCCGTTGAAGCGTTGAGCGTCCCTTGTAGGACTTGCACCTCGACTTCTCGACAGGGCGGTCGCTGGCGGGGGATTGACTTTTAGTTTTGTTAGGGGAGTATTGTGAGCTTCGTTCGTACCCGGCCCCCGCCAACGACGGATCGAAAGAGTGTCCGGGGGGTTTTAGTGGTGTAGGGTCCTTTCCTCGTGGTATGAGTAAGCATACCACCGCTATGGAGAGAGCGAGTCCCACATATCCCGCCGCCAGTGATACGCTGCAGCGGCGGTGGAAATGCATAAATGCAATTCGCTCCAGACAACAACAAAAAAAGAGTCTCTGCGTTACAGTTCGCGGGCCTCTCGGACATTGAGGTCTACGAGGGCATCGAAAGATTCTTTGCAAAGTAAGGTTCAGGAAGGCGAGGGGGGAGTCTGACGAGCATTCATAATAAAATATTACACGAACATTTGGCTGTAAAAAAAAACTTGACAATTGCACAAAAACAGGCTCGTGTCGATTAGCGCAAAAAAAAATATATTTATCAACACAAGCGATGAACTGTGGATTTATGCGTGTGGCCCCGAAACTGCACTACACTCAACAGAGAAATATAATTTCGTGGTCAACGTTTTTCGAGCCGCGAAGAGACCGTTGATGCGTTCAAAATGCTTGTTTTGGAGATCAGAGTGGAAAATCCTACTAATGTTATAAACGCGAAAGTTTGTAAGTATGGATTGATGGATGGACGGATGTTAGTTACTCTTCCACGCCAAAACTACTGAACATAATTGGCTGAAATTTTGCACCGGGATAGGTAATACGCTGGATTGAAATATAGGCAACAAAACATCACGCTCCGACCCACTGGAGTACTATGCTCCAGTGGGTCGGAGCGTGACGCGGGTAAAAATCGAAATTTGCTTAAAATCGAACGGCATCTGCACGCCCCCCGTTCTACATTGCAAAATGTTGAATTGGGTGATCTTAATAAACATTTCCATTTGATTTCTTATGCTCTGCTGTCAAAGAAAATACACTACTAGAACTGTCTAGTCATTCAACACCTCAGTGCGCGCCGTTCGAGCTAATTCCGGTTTCTAAGGATGATGTCAAAAAATCTATTCTAGCCATTTGCTAGAAGATGATTATATTATCCCTATTCTTTCATATCTTATCCCTGTTCTCACTCACATTTTTAACTTTTCTTATTTTCTTCTTGTTGGCCCAATAGTAGCCCAATGGCTAGGGCGACGGACTTGTGATCTTGTGGTCGCCGGTTCGATCCCCACCCATTGCATTACTTACGTAAACCCACTCGTAACACAAGCATTTTAGCTTAGCACGAGGGGTTAACAAGAATACTAGTAGACTGCAAAATTCTGCCAGTCATCTTTTTTAAAAAAAGCCCTTCTTGCAAACTTCCACCCCTTCTTTCAGTCTCTCGAGCATATCGTTCACCGACAGCTGTCTTCTATCCTTCTCCAGAACAACCTTCTTAGTCCTTATCATTACTGTTTCTGCATATCTCAGTGACTAAAGACATCCACTGGGCTATGGAGAATAGATCTCTCACCTTACGTGTATTTTTAGATTTTAGCAACGCTTTTAACTGGGTTGACGTTGGCATTCTCCTGAGAATCATTAAGTCACTCAACTTTTCAGACTCAGCCTTATATTGGTTTGCCTCCTATCTTCGATATCGTTCGCAGTGCATTCACTCCGAGGATTTTTCTTCAGAGTAGTGTTGCCGAACTATCGATTGTTTTACTATTGATAGTTTTCATCTGAAAAACGGCATCCTATCGATAGATTAGAACAAGCCGATAATATCGAACGTGGAGGAATACTATCGAGACTATCGATAATATTGTTTCTGGTAAACAAATCGATAGTATCGATACTATTAACGATTATTATGTAATAATAGTATCGATTATTTAAGAGTATCGATAGTCTGCGAATTGGCAATAGTATTGATTATGTTATAAAAGTAATATAATTAAAGTTTATTTTTAGCGAGCTACAATACAATCGATAGTATTGCCTCATTCTGAGCTATTGATAGTATCGATAAGTCTATCGATTATCCTGCAACTGGTTGACTACCGATAGACTATCGATTAATCATCGATAGTCGACTATCGATCGGCAACACTACTTCAGAGTGGTGCAATCTCTGTGCAGGTGTACCTCAGGGTTGTGTACTTTCTCCTTTGTTTTTTTCTGTTATTATAATTTTTGTAACCTAAATCATAACTTTCGATTTCCTTTATGCAGACGATTTGCAGCTTATCCGTAGCTTTTCCGAGAGTATAAAGCTCGAGACGCGATTGCTGCCCTGAATTCGGATCTCAGCAACATCGCCACCTGGGCTAAGTCTTACGGTCTTTATTAAATCCCAAAATGCAATTTATAATAATAATCTTTATCTATACATATAATAAAACTGTAAAGGTCGAATGTCTGTACATAGAAAAAAAAACGCATAAAACCGAGTCAGGAGATGTTAGAAGTAAAATAGAATACATCAAGTCCGTCGTGTCCGGACGAAGTCGCGAGCATCAGTTAGTTTCATCATAAAAACATATTGGTACATACTTATACATATCAAGTTATTTTGCCAAGAAATGTGTACTAATTTATCGTCAATCAAGTGGGTTAGGACAACCTCCGTAGCGTAGCGGTATTTGGCTCGCTTTAAATTTCGGAGGTCGTCGGTTCAATCCCCACGCAGGACAAGAAATCTTAGTGTAAATTTTAACATTTCTTTCCGGTTCTGGTTGGTTGAGGGACTACCCTCAGTGCCTCGGAAAGCACGTTAAGCCGTCGGTCCCGATTGTTATAACATCATCTATAATAATCGTATGTCAAGGAACGGGCAGCAGCGTTTCCTTGTGTGGTAGGCGAGTAACACACGGCGCCGCGCACCGCCGCGGTGGACGGTGAAGCGGATCTCATGTCGCATGGGACTCTAATAAATCCGTAGCCTCACACACGTGCACCGCCGCGCGGTGAGGCGCCGCATAACCGCGCGGATCATCGTGGGTGCAGGACGTGTAGCAATTTAAAAATGGATGAACTTCTAAAAGCCAGAATGCTGCCACCACTTCAGCGTCCATTCTTACCAGTGTCTGTGATCAAACTGGTCAAAACCATCCGCGCGGACAGGCGCGTAAACCGCCTTGCCGCACGGGGCACCGCTTTACCGCCACCGCCCTCCGCGGCGGTGCGCGGTGTTAATCGCCTACCACATAATACTGCGGTCACCAATCCACCTGCCAAGCGTTGTGACTATGGCAAATACCCTGTCCCGGAATGAGGCCCATGTTCAGCAGTGGACATTATACGGGCTGATGATGAAGTGGGTGAGGTGCTGTTCTCCTAGCTTCATCAACAGCCCGTTTACGTCCACTGCTGAACATGGGCCTCCTCTTAAAACTTTGGCAAGCTAGGATCGTTGAGGGATATTGCCTTAATCACCACGCTTGGCAGACGGATTGGTGATCGCAGTAAGATCTAAACCTTGAGCTAATAGATGCTGCTGCCCATCCATAAGCTATATGTCCCTTAGTCGCCTTTTACGACACCCGTGGGAGGACATGGAGTGGTCTATTCTAAGCCGGAAACCACACGGCATTCCTCTTCTCCTAGCTTACCTATGGAATATCCTGTAGTTATGACCGGATTTAGGAGTCCGGCGGCCCCGGGGCAACAAAGGAGAAGAGACCCCCTTTAAATGCGTAGAACATTTGAAATATGTACCAACAGGACGATTTGAATTACCCTTTTTCCGGGGAAGATTTAATAAAAAAAGGTCCGCTAGGGCTTGGAAAAAGGCTAATTCTGATATTTTACTGATTGTCTAATTGTAGTAAACAAGTATAGATGAATTTCCGTTATTACAATATTTAAAAACTATTACATTAATCATGATTCTACAAAGTACTGTATGTAAAGGTAAAACACCGGAAAAGTAAATAAAAGAAAATTTGTAGAGCTTAGTCGTCAGAATTTGAAAGATTCTCTATCGTGGGGGCCCCTGGGCAGTTACCCTGGTCCACCCTTTAATCCGGCAACAGATAAATGGGTTGGACCTGTCCCCTCTCCCACTCACTCGACTCAGTGGTATAATTATGCCTTTCCTAAACAGTTTTCTCAGCTCAGGGCGGGATTATGACTTTTAGTATTTTAGGGGAGTTTTGTGCAACAGTCGCTCTACTTTACAATTCGCAGGCCTCTCGGACTTCTGGTCTACGAGGGCATCGGATGGTTCTTTGCACACTAAGGGTCAGAAGGACGAAGGGGGACGCGTCGCGTTCGGGCGCACTTTTCTCCGGCGGGTCGGATAAAGTGGTCTCTGTGTAGTGGTGCTAGTTTCTTGCAGTCTTTTTACTGCTAGTTGGTAAGTTGTGATCTCTATGTTTACAACGGGTCGTCAAGGACGCCCCGAGGCCGACGGTGTTTACGACGCTTTGTGGGCAAAGGCCTATAGTCAGATGCTGCAACAACCAACAGGTTTGGCGATATCTCTCAACGATTCTGACTTGCCAAGGTCTGTTAAGAGGACGCCCGTGTTCAGCAGTGGACTTAAACGAGCCGTTGAAAAAGGTACTGTCAAATACTGACAACACAAATATCGTGATACTCATTTACCGGTAAAGGAAAGGCATATATTTCCAACTCACCCATAAATAGTGTGTTCGCTGTTGAGACACGAGGAGTACTTGAAGGGGATGGGCTGGTAGCCGTACGAGCCAGCGTAGGGCATGTACCCGGGGCCCATTATACTGAGAAAATAAAAGAATTCTTATTAATATCACGTACTATACTAGAGCCATTACAAACATGCGAACTGAGTCATAAATCATAACGTAATAGGAATGTGACAATGTCGCGTCACTCGTTATCAATGAAGAGATGTCGCTCGGACGCAGGTAGCTAGGCTAGGACGCAGCGGTCGTTGATTATTTCATATTTTGCATTATTTCCTTAACCTTTCCCTCATTACCTGCTATTGACTATCGACAAATCCCTTTTTTATTGTAACACACAACACTAGGAGTGCGAGCGAGAGTTCCGATATGCCTATAAGTGTGAACGAGAGGTGTGATAAAAATGATTTATGACTCAGTTCGCACGTTTGAAATGGCTCTAGTATAGCTTCCCTCGCGCGGTTTCACCGACGTAACTCCGGTTCCCTTGGGAACTTCATAATTAAATATAGCCTATGTCAACCGGGGATAGTGTAGCTTTCCAACGGTGAAAGAATTGTTCAAATCGGTCCAGTAGTTTCGGAGCCAGTTCAATACAAACAAACGAATCTTGCCTCTTTATAATATTAGTATAGATATGTTATTGTGTCGTCGGTTGGTTGAGGGACTACCCTCCGTGCCTCGGAAAGCACGTTAAGCCGTTGGTCCCGATTGTTATAACGTCCCTCACCAACCAGACCCGGAAAGAAATCTTAGAATTTACACAAAGATTTCATATCCGGCGTGGGGATCGAATCCACTCCGAGATTTAAAGCAAGCCAAATACCGCTACGGAGGTTCAATTTAATATAGAGTTTTATTTAAGACAGGAAAACGTATGTCGGATCAACTAGTCCCAATTGTTATAACATCACCTTTAACAATCGTATACCAGGGAACGGGCAGCAGCGATTCCTTGTGTGTTACAATATAATACGGCGGTCACCAACCCGCCTGCCAAGCGTGGTGACTATGGCAAATACCCTCCCTCGGGAGGCCCATGACCACCAGTGGACGTTGTACGAGCTAATGATGATGAAGTATGGCTCACTTGGGGTTGGGCAGGGGCGCCAGGGTGTCGCTCAGCAGACTGTCGCTGTCGCTCCGCAGTCGTAGAGCAGCTAGTTCAGCGCACAGTTCACCCGCGACGTAGTAACATTGTTCCGAAAACGTTATTTTGTTCACCGTGTGACGGATAAACCCGGCCTGTGGACAAAACAATCATTCATTGATAACGCCTCTTTTCCGACTGACATTTTTTGACTGCACCGGTGGCTCAGTGGTTACGGAAGTTGCTTCTGAGACCTGGTGTTCTGGGTTCGATTCCCACCCGGGACAATTATTTGTGTGAACCACAAATAGTTGTTCAGAGTCTGGGTGTTCTTTGTGTCCGTGAAATTAATGTTTGTAAAGTCCCCCGACACAGGGATTTAATTCCATAGTGCGGGAGTTGTCTTTTTTTAAAAAAAGAAACAAGAACAAGACATAAGTTAGCTTCGAGGCTTTTGCCACTTCACTGGGCATTAAGGCTCACAGAGCTCCAGTCTTAATAAATGGTTTCGTTGGGGAGTATCAGATGATTAATTCAATAAATCGCTCATTTGGAGCGACAGTGACACAAATGCAAATTAGTTAACTTTACACCAGATCAGAATAAAGATTATTTCTTAATTCAAAAGAAGAATAATGCTACAAAGATTTTTTGCCCTCTATCAGACGGTTTTTGAACCTACAAACGTGGCGTTTTCACTACCAACGCAGATGGTTATGCATAGTATTTTGGCATTAATAAGTCATTTTCGCGTATTTTTGCAAATGTGTCACTATCGCTCCAAATGAGCGATTTATTGCGACAATTATTGTTATTAATATTTTGTATTTCAAGCAGCTTATATTGACACAGTTTTTGTAATGTAGAAGAAAAATAATAACTGACGATCGTATTTCCCGCCGAAACCGGCAAAGAGAATATAAAAACCATAGACATTCCCATGGCGCGGTGACAATCCGTTCAAATAGGTTCTATATGATTGTATGATTTATATAAAATAACTAGCTGACCCAGCAAATAGCTGTTGGCCGATTCTCAGACCTACTCAATGTGCTCACAAAATTTCATGAGAATCGGTCAAGCCGTTTCGGAGGAGTACGGGAACGAACATTGTGACACGAGAATTTTATATATAAGATAATAATATATACAAACTAAGCAACTTGCCGTGTGGTTTCCGGCTTAGAATAGACAACCCCGTGTCTACCCATGGGTGTCGTAAAAGGCGACTTAGGGACATATGGCTGATGGATGGGCAGAAGCATCTATTAGCTCAACATTTGCATCTTACTGCGATCACCAATCCGTCTGCCAAGCGTGGTGATTATGGTAATATCCCTCAACGATCCTGGCTTGCCAAGGTCTGTTAAGAGGAGGCCCATGTTCAGTAGTGGACGTAAACGGGCTGTTGATGATGATGATGATGATGATGATGAAGCAACTTGCATATCCAAGTAATATGGGATAGGGGCAGGAAGAGGAATTATATTTTATCACGCACTTTTTAACTTTCAGTAACTCTGTTAATATTTCAAAATTGACCACCGGCAGGATTCGAACCTGCATCTTAGGTTAAGCCCTCAATGCCTTAACCAATTAGGCTACGGTGGAACCACAGCCGTTTTTCATCGTTTAATATTTAATACCAAATGTAACTTTGGCGATATTTATCGAAGTAATGCGAATCATTATTATCAATGCGATAGATGGCACTAACGTCCTCCTTAGAGACGTGTTACAAAGAGATTAATAAATTTCGATGACCGGTAGGGTTCCATCGTAGCCTAATTGGTTAAGGCATTGAGGGCTTAACCTAATTAATCTCAATTTTGAAATATAGTTTAAGGTAATCTTTTCCATAAAGAATTCAAAACATTTAAAAAACTTTGTTAATGTTTGCGAGCGACGCATGGAACGCAGTATTTTGGGAGTCAAACTTTCAGACCGCATAAGAAACACAGTACTGCGTTTCTCGACGCAAATTGCCGATGTGGGAGAAAAAGTTGACAAGCTAAAATGAGACTGGGCAGGCCACGTATGTCGAATGCCATACAACCGCTGGACAAAACAAACATCAGACTGGAAGCCAAAAGGGAGATGAATTGAACCGCTTCTTGAAAGACTGGACCACGGTCGCAAAAAGCCGTGAGAAGTGGAAAGAGTGGAGGGAGGCCTTCGCCCAGCAGTGGGACACTATCAAGATCATCATTTCAGCCGTAGGACGTCCACTGTTGGACATAGGCCTCCCTCATAGATCTCCAGTTGTTGCGGTTAGAAGCGGCCTGCATCCACCGTGATCCCGCGGCCTTAACCAGATCATCCGTCCATCTAGTAGGTGGACGTCCTCCATTCGAGAACTTTTCGGCCCCAACGGCCATCTGTTCTCCGTGCTATATGGCCTGCCCATTGCCACTTCAACGAACTAATCCGTTGGGCTATGTCGGTAACCCGCGTTCTTGTACGTATCTACTCATTTCTGATTTGATCTCGTAGAGAAACCCCGAGCATAGCCCTCTCCATAGCTCGTTGAGCAACTCTGAGCCTGTTCATAAGGTCTATAGTGAAGCACAACGTTTCGGATCCATAGGTCATCACTGGCAACACGCACTGGTTGAAGACTTTCGTCTTTAGGCATTGAGGAATTTTGGACGAAATGATGCTGCGAAGTTTCCTGAACGCTGCCCATCCGAGTTGGATTCGGCGATTGACCTCCTTCTCGAAGTTGGACCTACCTAATTGGACTGTCTGTCCTCAACTGAGATACTTCTGTATTCTCAACCGTTATAGGGGCAGGCACAACATGGACGTTAGACATGATTTTCGTCTTGTCCGTGTTCATTTTAAGACCTACCCGTTGGGAAACTCGGTTAAGGTCTTCGAGCATTGTACTGAGTTCTTCCATCGACTTGGTGTGGGGCATCAAAGTGCGACACTATGGGCTGATATATAAAAACTTTGTTAACGTCCCAAATACTTCGTTGTTGACATCGATCGTGTGTAATCTGACGTCACAGATTCAAATCGCCCAAAAATCATAGTGGTTTTAAATGTATTTAAACTTTCACGATTTGTACACATAATTTATAGAATACGCGGGTCTCAATCGCGGTACAATTTTAAGGCAAATCATTACCTTTTTAATAATCTGTCGTTTCAACATGGGTTACACCAGTCGTGGTCACGGATAGACTATCCGTGACCACGACTGGTGTAACCAGACCGCGATTGAGATCCGCGTATACTATAGTGGTTTTAATTATTTTTTTTAAGTTTAATAGATTATTATTTTTCAAGATGTAATTAATGGTAGAAACATAAAAAAATACATGCATATTTCCTATTTATTAAGTTAATGTGTTTGAAGTGGCCATAGCCCAATGGCTAGGGTGTCGGATTTGTGATCTTATATTTCTTTATTAATAATAATTGTAAAATAACATTTATTTAAATTAAAAAGGATTCCTCTGAGTTTTTTGCCAGTTTTTCTCAGAGTTGCCACGTCCAGAACTGGTGGTAGTAAAAGAAAGGGACGCATCGTAGGAACATGATTTAAAATATATTAAATGTGTCTATATGAATAAAGAATTTTTGAGTTTGACTTTGACTATAGTCGCCGGTTCGATCCTCACTCATTGCACTACCGACGTGAACCCACTCGTAGCACAAGCATTTTAGCTTAGCACGAGGGGTTACCAAGAATATTTATTATTTAACTGTTAATTTTAAAAAAAATACACGGGAACGAGACGTGCCGTCGAGGGGTCGGATTGCTTATGCGTGCCCGACCCCCGCCAACGATATCATACCACGCTATGGAGAGGGCGAGGCCCACATATCCCACCGCCAGCGCGCGAATACGCTGTAGGGAATGGGAATGCGTAAATGACCTCAAAGGCAATCAAAAGTTTATCATACATACTTTAAGCATATGCGATGCGTATTTCCTGGCGTCCCGTCGGTCCGTGATCCCCGACACGTGCTGCAGGATCCAGTCCACGACGTCAGCTCCGATGAACGCGTTGGGAATGGTAATCTTCAACCACATGCGGTCCCTGATCTCTAGACCTGAAATTATAATTAAAGAAATTAAAATTTGAATAGTTAATTATAGAAATTAGAATAGTTAAGACTAAAAAAATCTATTTAGTCTGTCAGTTAGATCACCAAAAAATATTGGAAACGTATTTTTTTTTCGTTCCTCAAACAAAAAATGACGAAGATACAGCGCATTGAAATTTTGTGTGACGTCACTAATAGGTACAATTTTACCTAATAGTGACGTCACAAGCCCCCTCTCCTGAACTTAACAGTTCGTTGTTGCTCTGTATCTTTGTCAATTTTTATTGATTTGATAAATAAAAAAATACTTGTCCAATATTTTTTGGTAATCTAACTGACGGACTAAATAGGTTTTTTTAGTCCACATGCCTATTAGAGAAAATACATATTTGTGTGAGTGCAGTAAGTGCGTGCGTGTATTACGAAGAACACAACTAAAATTCGCTTCCTATTGGTCAAAACGCATGCATACGGTGATCGAGTCGACAGCCGTGCTATGCGATTATCGCCTTAAAGGTGAGCATGCGAAAGTTTGGTTGATAGTACATCATATATATTTTTAGGTTTTATCATTCTCTTATTTTAGAAGTTACAGGGGGGCTAAAATACTTGTGTTACGAGTGGCATCACGCCGGTAGTGAAATGGGTTGGGGATCGAACCGGCGACCACAAGATCACAATTCCGGCGCCCCTAGCCAAATTAATAAACAACTACTCACCAGACTCCGGTCTAAGCATGGCCCGGACCACTATCGCCATATCCATGTTGACGGAGAGCTGGGGCTCGGTCCCCAGGGTCCCGGGGCCCGCGGGGGCGGTGCTCGCGTCGCTTGCCCCCCGCTCTGAGACTGAGGACACGGGGAGGGCGGATAGGGAGGGAGGGGGCGGGGGGTAGGCCTCCCGGAGTGCCTGCGTGTGAGCCACCCATGCACCTGGAAGTAATTGATAAAAATAAGGTTAATTTTATGAAGAGAGTTGTATTTTGAAACCATATCACCGTAGCCTAGTTGGTAGTGCTCCTGCCTACGAAGCTGGTGGTCCTGGGTTCGAATCCCGGTAAGTGCAAATATTTGTGTGATGAGCACGAATATTTGTTTCTGAGTCATGGATGTTTTCTATGTATTTAAGTATTTATCTATCTATATAAGTATGTATATCGTCGCCTGGTACCCATAGTACAAGCTTTGCTTAGTTTGGGGCTAGGATGATCTGTGTGACATTGTCCCTAGATATTATTATATTATATTATTATATATCTACTAAGTTATAAAAAAGAAAGATTTGTATTTTTGTGTTTGTGTGTGTGTTTGTAATGAATAAACTCAAAAACGACTGTGCCGTTTTCCAAAATTCTTTCACCATTGGAAAGCTACATTCACCCTGAGTGACATAGACTATATTTAATTACGAAGTTCCCACGGGAACGGGAGTTACGCGGGTGAAACCGCGCGTTAACACAATACGTTGTGTAAGCAACGTACGCTCGCGGGCAGCATATATATTTGAGAGTAATTACAATTAGATGCTATAAAGTTTACTTTTTCTATATTTTTTTTTTATTTCATACATATTAAAATAAATCTACAGAACGATAAAAAACAAAAAATCTTGACGAATTAATTAGGATGCTAATTAATTAGTATACTTGATCTAGACAAAATGATTTAGCTGCTTAACTTGCACTACTTAAGCTCATTAAATAAAAAAAAACCTATTACCTATTTCTATTCTGTCTCCGAAACTAAGATCAAATTTAAAAACTGGTCAAGAGAGAGTCGGTCTCGCGCACAAAGGGTTCCGTACCATTTTCAAGCGTCTACCCGTTGCCGTTATTGATATCGAGCAAAAAGAAAAAAAATACAAAAGGTTTGTTGTATGGGAGCCCCCCCTAAATATTTGTTTTATTTTATTTTTAGTATTTGTTGTTATAGCGGCAATAGAAATACATCATCTGTGAAAATTTTAACTGTCTAGCTATCACGGCTCTTGAGATACAGACCGGTATCAGACAGACATACAGCGAAGTCTTAGTGATAGGGTCCGAACGTACTTGCGTACGAACCCTAAAAAATCATCTAACTTCAAACAAATAAACATACCTGGATCAATAGGCCTCACAGGTTCCGTCCTAGGTATAGTGAAGTACCCTTTGGGGTTGGGGTCCCAACATTTGGCCACCACCAACTTAATGGGCCCCGGCTTCTGGACCACCTCTCTTAGCACCCGGACTGCTTCATCATTAGTCATGTCTTCGAAGTTTACATCGTTCACCTGGAAAAATATAAAGGTTTCATGAAAAAGATGGTATGTGTGAGATCTCGGAATTTCTTAGTCTTCTTCTCTGGGGGTCTAGGTCTGGAGGAAGCTAGGATAGGGTCCGTGGTCCGCGAGGCGCGGTGAGCGACGCTTCTATGTGTCACACCGTAGGTAGAGAGAGAAAGACTCGTAGGAAGCTAGGATAGGGTCGCTGGTGCTGGCGAGACGAGGTGAGCGACGCGTTCTATGTGTCACAACGTAGGTAGATAGAGAAAGACTCGTAGGAAGCTAGGATAGGGTCAGTGGTCCTCGTGAGGCGATGTGAGCGACGCGTTCTATGTGTCACACCGTAGGTAGATAGAGAAAGACTCGTAGGAAGCTAGGATAGGGTCCGGTCGTCCTCGCAAGGCGAGGTGAGCGACGCGTTCTATGTGTCACAACGTAGGTAGATAGAGAAAGACTCGTAGGAAGCTAGGATAGGTTCGCTGGTGCTGGCGAGACGAGGTGAGCGACGCGTTCTATGTGTCACACCGTAGGTAGTAAAGAAAGACACGTAGGAAGCTAGGATAGGGTCGCTGGTGCTGGCGAGACGAGGTGAGCGACGCGTTCTATGTGTCACAACGTAGGTGGATAGAGAAAGACTCGTAGGAAGCTAGGATAGGGTCGCTGGTGCTGGCGAGACGAGGTGAGCGACGCGTTCTATGTGTCACACCGTAAGTAGATAGAGAAAGACTCGTAGGAAGCTAGGATAGGGTCCGGTCGTCCTCGCAAGGCGAGGTGAGCGACGCGTTCTATGTGTCACAACGTAGGTAGATAGAGAAAGACTCGTAGGAAGCTAGGATAGGGTCCGGTCGTCCTCGCAAGGCGAGGTGAGCGACGCGTTCTATGTGTCACAACGTAGGTAGATAGAGAAAGACTCGTAGGAAGCTAGGATAGGGTCCGGTCGGCCTCGCAAGGCGAGGTGAGCGACGCGTTCTATGTGTCACAACGTAGGTAGATAGAGAAAGACTCGTAGGAAGCTAGGATAGGGTCGGCGGTCCTCGCGAGGCGCGGTGAGCGACGCTTCTATGTGTCACAACGTAGGTAGATAGAGAAAGACTCTTAGGAAGCTAGGATAGGGTCGGCGGTCCTCGTGAGGCGCGGTGAGCGACGCTTCTATGTGTCACACAGTAGGTAGATAGAGAAAGACTCGTAGGAATTCTTAAAGTTCAATAAAGTCTAAGAATATGCAGTGTAATCTTTCTGAATGTACCTTAGCATTGATTATAATATCAGCTTACCCAAGTTAACAGTGTAGATAAGATTTATATTTTTAAACTACAATCTCAGATTGCAGTGTTATATCAATGAAAATACCAGAGGAAATGGTTTATGACATAAGTGTCATTATACAACTCTGCCCTGCTACTTGAAGTAATCATCATTTTTGGGATTTCACTTTTTTTTGCAAAAATGACATTTCAGGACCCTAATCTATCATCATCATCATTTCAGCTATAGGCCGTCCACTGCTGGACATAAGCCTCCCTCATAGATTTCCAGTTGCTACAGTTGGAGGCGGACTGCATCCACTGTGATTCTGCGGTCTTTACCAGGTCATCCGTCCATCTAGTTGGTGGACGTCCGGTGCTATGCCTTCAAATCTATAGAACATTAATCTACACTTTTTTTTTTTCTTTTATCTTGCGATCAGTCTTTAAGACTATGAGCAGATGGGTTGAAATGCGGTAACGTGCAAGTGAGTTACTCCCCACTGGGAGTACTCCACATCTTCTCAATTAATCTACACACAAAAAAATTAAAATCATATATTTTTTTATTAGAATCATTTTTTATTTAACGTAAAACGCCATACTTGCCATTTTTGTGCAAGTAGGAATGGCGTTTCAAGTGAAAAGCCCAAAAATGTTGATTACTGCAAGTACAATAGGCAGGGCAGAACTAGCTGACCAGTTTCACACATCTAGCTTCTGTTTTTGTAAGCACTTCATAGTTAAACATAGTTTAATATGCAATAGAGATAGAATTATTGAAATTGGTCCATTAGTAACATACTATTCAATGCAAACAATCACAACTGTCATATATTCTTCTTCCTGCCCTTATCCCATATTACTTGGGGTTGGCGCAACACGTTTGTTTCTTTAATTCTGTCCTTTCACCCATCACACTATCACTAACTCCCTTTCTTTTCATATCACTCTTAATAAACTGTCATAACTATCAGATTAAAAAAAATCTTACAGTGTACTGTATCATTCCTCAATGAATGACTATCTTATAGACTTAAATGGGCTATCTTATAATCCTAAACCATAACCGTGAAAATCTCCGTAGCGTGGCGGTATTTGGCTCGCTTTAAATCTTGGAGGTAGTAGGTTATATCCCCACGTCGGGCAAGAAATCTTTGTGTAAATTCTAAGATTTTGTTCCTGGTCTGGTTGGTTGAGGGACTACCCTCCGTGCCTTGGATAGCACATTAAGCCATTGGTCCCGATTGTTGTAACATCATCTATAATAATTGTATATCAAGGAACAGGCAGCATATTTTATAGCCCTGAATGGGCCATAATATTATCGAAGAATGATGCAGTGAAACTAGCTTAGCCTTACACTTTTGCGTAAGTTCTATTTCCGTAGGAACTTCATAAATTAATAAAGCCTATATAGCCTTCCTTGATAAATGTAAGCAATTCTTGAGATTAGCATGATCAAGCAAACAAACAAACATATCAGCATTATATATTAGTATAGATTAATAAATTCATTTGTAAATATTTTTTATAGATATCCAATACATTTAAGATCATAAAATAAATTAAAACAATGAAATTTTGATGTAATACATAAAATATTTTTGTGTGCACTGGAGATTATAGAGTCTAATAATGTTTATACAAAAAAATGTGTGACTAAGGGTAATGAGCATGCACTAGCCCACTTCCTTTTTTTTAAATAAAATATATTTAATCTATACTTAATATTATAAAGCTGCAGAGTTTGCTTGTTTGTTTGTTTGAACGCGCTAATATCAGGAACTACTGGTACGATTGCAAAAAATCTTTCAGTTTGGATAGTCCATTTATTTAGGAAGGTTATGGGCTATATTTTATTACAAAGTTCCCACGGGCACGGGAGCTACGCGGGTGAAACCGCGCGCGGGAAACTAGCATTTAATATAGATAAAAAGGATAAAACAAGCAAAAGCAGATGGAATAAAAAGATAATGCAGTTTCCTTCTGAGTTTCGTCCACTTAGGTAGAAACCTGCATGTAAGCAAGGCTGGAATCCTCGTCTGACAGACCGAGATCACATCCGCTTTTTTTTTCATATAAATTTTGTCACGCTGAGCCATGGTCATAGCCCATTAAGGGTGCCCTCAGGTGTTGCTTTTATGTAAAAATATTGTTTAAAATGACATGCCTCCTGTCTATAGAGCAAAATTAAGTAAACATTAAAATTATAGAATTCATTATTATAAGCCGCGCCAATAAAGAAACGAATCTAAAATGGCGTCCCTGAATGTCACTGACAGATGATAGGGTCAGCAAATAAAAAGAAAGATAGAAAGAAAGTTTGTTTATTGTATATGTAGGTAAAATACAATTGTTAGTTTTATGTGTTGAAATGTGTAACGTATACAAAAAGATACATAATCTTTCATAAAAATTAGAACTGTTTATTTGCTTACTTTTCTTTAGCATTTTTTACCTTAACCGCTCGCAAGTAAGTCGTTTTTTTCCGTTAGCTTTCTTTACGGATTTCTTTTTGCATGCAGTACGCGCCGTGTGTGACTAAGATATCAACAGTTTAGAGTGAGAGCGCATGATCGCCGCTGCCATTTTAGATTCGTTTCTTTATTGGCGCAGGTTATACCTATGACATGATACTAGCCTGACAGACAGATCATTAGCTAATCCACAATAGATGTTAGTTGCCGTACATAATATGAATACTAGACATAAGCATGACTTAGTTTTACTTGCAACTCGTCTCCATAGAATAAGCAACTCTTTTATGGGGCAATGTATTCGCTTTTATAACAAACTCCCAAATAATATTAGAAAACTACCTGTTAATAAATTTAAAGCCATTGTTAAAGCTTAATTATGTAAAAAGGCATATTATAAAATATCAGAGTATGTAAATGACAGAATGGCTTGGGAGTAACTTGCTCCGGAATGACACTGCGGCTAAACAATAGGTATTGTAAAAGTAATGATAAATTGTTTTTTTTAAAAAAGGATTCCTCTGAGTTTCTTGCCAGTTTTTCTCAGAGTTGCCACGTCTTGAACTGGTGGTAGGCAAAGAAATTGATGCATCATAAGCACATGATTTAATTTTTTGAATTGTGTCTATATGAATAAAGAAATTGTTGACTTTGATGTATATTGTATTTAATTCTACTAATATTATTATACGATAATTGACAAGTACAAGTATGTGTAAATACTGAAGTGCTCAATAAATATAATTTAAAAATAAATTTTGATCAGACTCACCTGTAATATCATGTCTCCTGGTTCAATCCGACCATCCAAAGCTACCGCACCACCCTTCATTATACTGCCAACGTAAATACCACCATCACCTCCTTTATTAGACTGTCCCACAATAGAAATACCCAAGAAATTCACTGTATCCATGTTTAATGTCACCGTAATAATGTGCATTGACATCGTAGAGTCTGTTATTGAGGAGTATGATGATGTACGGGACATAACTTGGGGTCTTTTCCGTCTTCTCTGCGGTCTTTTACGATTACTGACTTGAAGATGGGAAACGCTGCTGCATTCAGTTAGGGCTCGGTCTACGGACGCGTTGGTGTGGCGACCAGTAGTTGTGGTGATCTCCGACTGGCTGTCGAAAAGACTGGTCGAGTCTAAGTCAGAACTTAACACTGAGGCTGTCTCGTACTCCAAACCGTGATTACCATATTTCGAATGCCCGTTTATCCGTAATCCTCGGTATTTATACTTGTCGCAGGATGCTCTGTGCCCGGGGCGGGAGCTGATTGTGCTGTCCGTGTCAGTACAGGTGTCCCGGGTGGCCGGGGCCGGAGCCCCATGGGTTTGTTTAGCTTTTCCAGCATTACTGTCCGTACACTGAGATGCGCCGTCCGAGGGATTCGAGCCTTCCGCAGACACTAGCCACGACACCACACGACCATTAAAACATGGTAAATGAGCGTTATCATCGACTATTTCCTCTTTAACAACACCAAAATCATCGTCCATCGACTTAAAGAAATACTTGTAATTCGGTCTATTCAATTGATTTTTAAAGTCCAACAACGTCACTTTCTCCGGTGATATCGGGATTTTCACTAAATACGGCGTCTCTTCATCGTCTATGTAATAAATTACTTTCGTTTCCTCCATGTTTAATGCATTTATTTATTGAATAACAACACCCTTACGATCTATAAATATCGGTCGCCATCACAAAAATGGCGATTAATGTAATACGCCTGTCTGGCTGTACGGGGCGCCACTGTCGCTATTATTTTCATCACGTTCGGATACACACCCAAAATGTGAGTATACAGTATTTTTTAGCATAATCTGTGCTCTCTATGTCATTTTTGTTAATCTGTGGCATTGTTGTTATTTTAAAAATTCAAAATTGGTTATTGTTTGCTGTGTGTTGATGTGAAATTTCTGCATTATTTTTGTGTAAAAACTATATAAATTAACAAAATGGAGACTGAAACGAAAGAGCAATGGATTGTGGATATAGTGGACCAACTAGACGACTTCTATAAACATATAGATGGTAATTACGGTTATAATAATATTTCGACGTCGTAAAACTTTGATGTACTTAGCAATAAAATTACATTTTTCATTAATTACAGATGAAATAGATAAAGAACAGCAACAAATGAAAGAATGCGAAAAGAATACAGAACAAGAAATGAAATTAGCACAAGAAATGAAATTACACGTAAGTTAATCTTAATTTACGGCTTATTAAAATTAAATTTTGTTTGTAAGGTTTTTTTTTATTTTAGTTATGGACGATTACTTATTTTGGCTAATTGTCTTCACAGAATGAGTTAACAGCAAGATTAGCAGAACTTAATCGTCGGGGCTCGGAGCTGGACCGGGTGTGTGCCACCTTCGAGTCTTCACTCACCATAGCTGACAGCGACAAGAACAGACTGGACAATGCTAAGTATGTATTTGTTTATATACTAGCTTAAAGCACTGCATCAGGTGTGGTTTATTATACTGATCTTGTGGCACCTAGGAGAAATTTTCACACTGGACTCAAACATAAAAGGAACTAAAAAAAAAATAAATATGAACTTTTATTTAAAAAAAACACAATGTCCGTGGTGCTTTGCAATTGGCTTATCCAATTGCAAGTGTCTCTTCCCGAGGTTAAATATCTCATTCGTTCATTTATGTCTCCTGCTTTGCGCTGGAGGGAAGTAGAATTTTACTTTCCAAGACCTATAAACTTTCTGATTAAATTAGATGCGAGATCCTAGACATTTAGGTGTCCCGGGACCAGACTCAGCCTCACAGCTTAGAGCCTCTTCCGTATGTGACACTGTTGATCCTGGCTTACAGGAGTAACAGTGACGGGAGTGAGGGAGGGAAAACTCCTTAAAAAAAAAACTAGCTTACCATGCACAGTTTCACCCGCATAACTCCCATTCCTATGGTGTCTTCATAATTAAATATAGCCTATAGCCTTCCTCGATAAATGGCCTATGTAACACTGAACGAATTTCTCAAATCAGTCCAGTAGTTCCTGAGATTAGCAAGTTCAAGCAAATAAACTCCTCAGCTTTATATAATAGTATAGAATATAGATACATCTACAAATAAATAAAATTGAAGCGTCTATTTGTAATCTCATCATCAGTCTGTCTCGTATAGTGTCCACTACTGAACAAGGGCCTCCTCCCAGGGAAGCGTATTTGTCATAGTCATCACGCTTGGCAGGCAGGTTAGAGCAGTATAATGTTGTACCACACAAGGAAACGCTGCTGCCCATTCCTTGATATACAATTATTATAGATGATATAATAACAATCAGGACCAACGGCTTAACATGCTTTCCGAGGCATAAGGGACTACCCTCAACCAACCAGACCCAGAAAGAAATCTTAGAATTTACACAAAGATTTCTTGTCTGGTGTGGGGATTGAATCCATGACCTCCGAGATTTAAAGCGAGCCAAATACCTAGTTCCTATGGTGTCTTCATAATTAAATTTTATTTTATGGGTTTAATTCCCACCGGGTAGAATAATTAGTGTGACCCTCAGATGGTTGTTCTGAGTCTGAGTGTGTTTTGTCCCTCATCCTCCCGACCCTTAGTTTTGAAAATAACCATCCGATGCCCTCGTAGACCCGAAGTCCGAGAGGCCCGCGAACTGTAAAGTGGAACGACAGTTGCACAAAACCCCCTAAAATACTACAATTCATAATCCCTCAATCTCATCGCCAGCGACCGCCCTGAGCCGAGGTCCAAGCCCCACAGGGGGCGCCCTCCTGCGCAGGTTGCTTAGTTTGTAGTTTTTAAACCATTAATTAAGGCTGGAGCTTTGCTCGCCTTTATGCCCGGTCACGTAGCAAAAGCCTCGTGGCTAAATAAGTATGTCCGTCCAAAAAAAAAGGTGTGCTTTGTGTTTGTAAAGATTCCACTCCCTTCCTGATGACGTTAGTTTTTTTTTAAATAATATATATATTTTTTTGTATTTTTTCAGAGAAACATATCAATTGGCGAAAGAACTGACTGGGATAAGACTGGACTTCAGTGCACCGCCTAATGTAGCTAAAGGCTGTATCCTTTTACAATTTACTAATCTTTGCCACAGAAATGCGTTGATGAGCGTTGGTGCTTACACTATAAGTGTGCCAAATGCCGTAGCGGTATTTGGCTCGCTTTAAATCTCGGAGGTCCTGGGTGCGATCCCCACGCGCGACAGAAAATCTTTGTGTAAATTCTAGGATTACTTGCCGGGTCTGGTTGGTTGGAGACTACCCTCCGTGCCTCGGAAAGCACGTTAAGCCGTTGATCCCGATTGTTATAACATTATCTATAATAATCGTATATCAAGGAACGGGCAGCAGCGTCTCCTTGTGTGGTACAACATAATACTGCGTTCACCAACCCGCCTGCCACGCGTGGTGACTATGGCAACTACCCTCTCTCGGGAGGAGGCCCATGTTCAGCAGTGGACGTTATACGGGCTGATGATGATGATGATCCGAATTTCGGTCTAAGCTCAAGTGGCTCCCTATCCGCTTTCGCCGGAATGCTCACACCCTTTCATTTCTATACAAGGTATTGTTTTCTCCCTCTACGTCCGCTTACCTTAAAAATCGGTTTTCATTCCTATATGAATCACATTCGAAGGAATTGAGATCGTCAACAAACCTCAGGTTAAAAATGCCGGCGCATATCACAATTTTCTTGAATAAATCTTTCGTGGTTCAAAGTGTGCGATTATGGAATGCGCTGCCTTAAACAATCAGGCGATGACAAAGCATGCCCGAGTTTCAGAGAAGAGTCCATGAACACTACCTGTCATTACAATTCACACAGCAACACTAGATATATTTCTTAGTTTATTATAATATGTATTTATGTAAGGTATTATTTTTATTTATTTTCATTTTATTTGTATATAAAAATTGTATATAACTTCTCCCAAGTACCCATTGGTACTATAATTAATATAATCCAGTACACCTAACTACCCCTCTTTTAAACTCCTTTGTATGGTCCCTTCCTCGGTTGCCTGGAAGAGATCACATTTTGTGATAAGGCCGCCAATTGTACCTATCTAATTTTAAGTTTAGTTTTAAGTTCTTTTCTGTATTTTTCTCTTTATGAAAGTGTACAATAAAGAGTTTATCTATTTATCTATCTACTAGCGGCCCGCCCCGGCTTCGCACGGGTGGACTTTTATACCCTACCCCTGCCCTACCCTACCCCTACCCTACCCTACCCTACCCTACCCTACCCTACCCTACCCCTACCCAAAAGTATCCTATGTCCTTCTCCCAGTTCTTAGCTACCTCCCTACCAATTTTCAGCCAAATCGGTTTAGCCGTTCTTGAGTTATAAATAGTGTAACTAACACGACTTTCTTTTGTTTTTAAAATGTATTCTGCTATTCGGGACGGAAACAAATCCAACAAATCAAAAACCATGGCAATCGGTCCAGCCGTTCTCGAGTTATAAGTGTTGTAACAAACACGATTTTCTTTTATATATATAGATGATGTATATAATTAAGTGTTTATTTATAACGGTTTCCTTAACTAGAACATTCAGATATCAAAAGCGAACAGCGTAAGTTGCTCCAACCCTTCGAGCTGGAGCTGACAGCAGCCGACAGCGAGGCGCTGTGGAACATACTGTACTCGACCCTCAGTGACAAGGAGAACACGCCGCGGAACCAATAAACTATGTTTTATCTACCTTTATTGTGTTTTTGTTATCCTCTTTAACCATCTACTAGCTCATTGCCCGGGACTTTGTCCATAAGGATCAGTTGCTTGATTTTGTAACATTATTTGTACTTCGTCCTTCGTTCGCAAATGGTCCCATTCGCAGTTGGTCCCATATGCAGTAGGTCCCATTCGCGGTTGGTGTCAATCGCGGTTAGTCCTATTCGCATTTGGTCCCATTCGCTGTTCGTCCCTTGCAAGCAGTTTGTAAGGGAATAGATAGGTTGGGGTGGGATGAATAAAATATAATTAAATAGAGTAATCTATATCTATATATATAAAAGAAAGTCGTGTTAGTTACACTATTTATAACTCAAGAACGGCTGAACCGATTTAACTGAAAATTGGTAAGGAGGTAGCTAAGAACTGGGAGAAGGACATAGGACTTTTTAGGTAGGGTAGAGGTAGGGGTAGGGTAGATGTAGGACACCGCGTAGATTTTGAGGCGGTACGAAGTTTGCCGGGCCAGCTAGTAAACAATAATTAAACAATTCTGAATCAACTAATAACAGTAAACAATCAGTATTCTGTAATAAGTTGCTTATACAATTAGTTTACTGTTAGACTTTGCTCTATTATACCATTGATACCAGCTGATTTAATTCCTGAAGCATGGCGTCTCATCCTTAGTAAAACAACAGATATTCAATTCAATTCGTTTATTGCAAATCATGTGTGACAATGGTGTTACAAAAATATAAGTTTCAACATGACACCCTGTTAGGGCACAGCAACATTAAGTACAATATTATTATAATTAGTTACATTACATGCTAGGATAATTAATATTGTTCATTTAATTATAATTGACAAAAGGTATTAATATTTAAAATAAATTATAGGCAGTCATACAATTATAATTACAATATATATAATTAGCGGCCCGCCCCGGCTTCGCACGGGTGGACTTTTATACCCTACCCCTACCCTAACCCTACTCTACCCCTACCCTACACCTACCCTACCCTACCCTACCCCTACCCCTACCATACCCCTACCCTACCCCTACCCTACCCTACCCCTATCCTACCCCTACCCTACCCCTACCCTACCCCTACCCTACCCTACCCTACCCTACCCTCAGTTCTTAGCTACCTCTCTACCAATTTTCAGCCAAATCGGTTCAGCCGTTCTTGAGTTATAAATAGTGTAACTAACACGACTTTCTTTTGTTTTTAAAATGTATTGTGCTATTCGGGACGGAAACAAATCCAACAAATCAAAAACCATGGCAATCGGTCCAGCCGTTCTCGAGTTATAAGTGTTGTAACAAACACGACTTTCTTTTATATATATAGATAATTCCAATTTGCATGCATAATAAAAGAAAATAATAAATTTAATTCCTAACACTATTACATTAACTAGGTTTCTTGTCAAGGTAAAACTCTTGCAGTGTATAAAAGCTTTTTTTTATGATACACCTGAAATGCAACGTTTTGTACAGTATTACCAAAAACAATGGTATGCCACAATATCTCCGTCAGTACTTAGTTGTGCGGGTCAGAAACAGAACGACAAATGCGATAGAAGGTTGGCACCGTCGCATGAATAGCCGTATAGGTACCTAAAAACCCAAACTAAACTAAACTAAACCCAAAATAGGGACCAAATGCGTATTAGGGACTAATTACACGCCAGTTTTGTAGGGGATGCGTACGCATCTGTTCAGCTGAACGCATGCGTAGGCGTCCCCTACAAAACTGGCTTTTTCTATGGACATAAGCTGAATAAGTGTTAGTCCCTAAGACTAACCGCGAATGGGACCATTTGCGAACGGAGGACGAAGTGCGAATGGGACGAAGAGTGCCTAACCCTTCATCGCTGCTCCGCTCCTATTGGTCATTGCGTGATAAATTGATGATATGAACTCAGTCGTCGCCAATTTACTCGAATTTTACTTTGCACAGCAGGTAAGAAATTCCATTCGACGGGATAATGCTGCCAGCATTCTGGGAACCTTGCCAAGTATTAGAATAGTAGTATTTTATAAGTTAGTTTTATTTCAAACTAGCTGGCCCGGCAAACTTCGTACCGCCTCAAAATCTACGCGGTGCCCTACATCTACCCTACCCTACCCCTACCCCTACCCTACCCCTACCCTACCCCTACCCCTACCCTACCCTACCCCTACCCCCCTACCCTACCCCTACCCCTGCCCTACCCCTAACGGGAACGACATAAAAAGTATCCTATGTCCTTCTCCCAGTTCTTAGCTACAGCCATTCTTGAGTTATAAATAGTGTAACTAACACGACTTTCTTTTATATATATAGATTAGCTACTTTTAGTTGTATATATGTATTTTATTCATTTAGTAATAAAAGGATTACATTGACATTGTTTCAAAATTGAGATTAATAAAAATCGACCACCGGCGGGACTCGAACCTGCATCTTAGGTTAAGCCCCTAATGCCTTAACCAATTAGGCTACGGTAGAACCACAGCCGGTCATCGAAATTTATCAATCTCTTTAATAACACGTCTCCACCGTAGCCTTATTGGTTAAGGCATTAGGGGCTTAACCTAAGATGCGGGTTCGAGTCCCGCCGGTGGTCGAATTTTATTAATCTCAATTTTGAAACATAGTATATGGTAATCGACCATTGTGACAAATTTCATGGTAGATAGATAATTTTATTATCTACTAACTTCCCCTGCGCGGTTCAACCCGCTTTGCTCCCATTCTCGTAAAAATAATAAAAAAACAGCTTATGTTAATCGATCCAGCAGTTCCGGTGCATATTCAGTTTTTTTTTTCGGTTTGACTTACGTAGATAGCCACGAGGCGTTTGCTACTTTACCGGGCATAAAGGCGAGCAGAGCTCCAGCCTTAATAAATGGTTTAAAAACTACAAACTAAGCAACCTGCGCAAGAGAGCGCCCCCTGTGGGGCTTGGACCTCGGCTCAGGGCTGTCGCTGGCGATGAGATTGAGGGATTATGACTTAGTATTTTAGGGGAGTTTTGTGCAACTGTCGCTCTACTTTACAGTTCGCGGGCCTCTCGGACTTCGGGTCTACGAGGGCATCGGATGGTGGAGCATATTCAGTGCAAACAAACAGTTATATTGCAAGCGGTTAGTTTATAAGCTCTGCTCCAATGGGTTGGAGTGTGATGTTTTGTAGCCCAAATGTTAAGAATACATAACATCACGCTCTGACACACTGAAGCAGAGAAACGCGGGCAAACCCGTGGGGCGCATCTAGTAGGCTATATGTAATGAATAAGTTCTCACGGGAATGGTAGCTATGTTTGTAGTACTGATTAATTCCCTGATCAAAACTTACCAGTCTAGCCTACTCGATAATAGATGGCGCTGATGTCAAAGACAAATATTCTTTATTCATAAATAACTTTCGTTAACCCGCGTAACTCCCGTTCCCGTGGGAACTTCATAATGAAATATAGCCTATATTAATCAGTGATAATGTAACATTCAAATGGTGAAAGCATCGGTCCAGTTCATACATTTGTACAAATCTTTCCTCTTTATAATATTAGTATAGATGACACATTTAAAATATTTTAAATTTTGTTCTTACGATGCGTCCTTTTTTTATTACTAACACCAGTTCTGGACGTGGAAACTATGAGGGGAACTGGCAATAAATTTTAGGGATTTCCTTTTTGAATAAATGATTTAGATATAATATTAACGCAGCAGTATTGTTTCAGAGCAACTCACTCTCAGCCATTTACATAATCATAAATTTTATAATAATCTTTTTTTTTGTCTTATCCTTCTATACAAATAAATCAAATTGCATTGTCTGTTTGTTATACTAAAATAACCATGATTATTTATTGATACTTAAGAATAGAAAATTATGATATTAAAATTACATTAAAATTATCATAGTTCATTATTTAAAACTTTGACAAAAGTGAAATTAACAGATACAAACTCATTGAAAAAAAAAACTCACTGTTTTATATTTAGTCGTCCGTTACCATGCCAACGCGACAAATGACTGTTTACAAACAAACTTGACATCTCGATAACCAAACCGAGTTCTCAAATACTAAAATCATTTCAGAATAATTTGTAACAAATATAAATAATCAGAATTATGTCCGGTCTCAGTGGATTTGACGGAGAAGCAGTAGGTTTTGATTCAGTGATACAGGATAAAAGGAATGAAACTGACTCCTCAACACAAACTACTGAATACAGCGAATCCGGAGTCGCGAGCCAAACAACTGTACTCAAAGAAATTGGTTCCTTAGCTATCCCGGAAGACTTTAATACCCATGATGACGTAAAAAAAGAATATTGTCCTTCAGGATTAAACGCATTCCTGCGAAAAGTGGTACCATCGATGTTAGACCAGCTAAATCAAAACGACAAAGAATCGCTGTGCAACTCCTCAGATTCCGATGAAGAAGACATTTTGACCACAAAATTATTCCAAGAGATTAAATTGACTGATTTACCTGGGTTAGGAGGGGGCGATGAATCTCGTTGCGTTCTAGATCTATGCTGGAGCAGCGCGGGGAACTCTTTAGCTGTCTCCGTAGGTCAAAACCAGCATGAAAACTGGTGCACTGATGATGGATTGATTAGAATTTTCACAGTAAAACGTACCGTGGGAGATATTTTCATAAAAAACTTCGATTTGACGGAAAAGAGTTGCATTTCTGTAGTAAAATACCATCCGACAGTTGCTGCTTTGCTGGCATACGGCACCAATTCGGGCGAAGTAGTTTTATGTAACTTGCAAGATTTAGACGCCATTTTTACTTCGCATGCTAGTTTCCATGGGTCTAAGCGAGTGACTGCCTTACAATGGGCAGACACAACCCTCGCTAACACATTTTTAATGATGCATATCGTAACAACGGGTAAAAGACGCAACGCATCCGACCATATCCTTCTATCGTCAGGATCCGATGGCACTATCAACGTTTGGCAAGTTAATGCTACAACAAAAACTTTTGAAAACGTCATTTCGTATTGTATCAACGGATCTCGCAAGATGGCAGCGTTAAATATTACTTGTTTTGACTTTGTGAAGACTTTTCCGTTGCGTCCTTGCGACCAGAAAGTCGCTGAAGATATATTTGTGGTTGGAAGTAATACGGGCGCTTTATTTTTGTGTAAGGCCAAGAGTTATGAGCCGATCGTGGACAGTAAGGCAGTGGATCCTGTGTATGAGGCCTTAGATGGACATCGCACATGTATTCTGAATGTAATGTTCAGCTCTCAGAAACCGGGTGTCTTTGTATCGGCGTCTATTGATTCGGAGATTAGAATTTATAATGTGAATCAGACGAGTCCGTTGAAGGTAAGAAATTATCAAAAATAAGTATATTTATTGACTTACTTACCTTCTTCCTGCCCTTATCCCATATTACTTGGGGACGGCGCAACACGTATGTTTCTTCCATTCTGTCCTGTCACCCGTCGCACTATCACTAACTCCTTTTTCTTTCATATCACTCTTCACACAATCCATCCATCTTTTCTTTGGCCTTCCTCTCCCTCTCCATCCATCCACATGTATACTTACCCAGCGGCGGCCTTACCCATTGCGAGGCTCCGGGCGGCAGGTCTTTGCGAGGCCCGTTGTCGTTTATGAAAAGTGTGTGACGCGAAAGAACGTCTGGTTGTTTGATTTAGGTATTTGCTATGTTTAACGAGAAATGCTAAGGTTAATAAATAAGGCAATAAATAAAATTTGAGTTTTGAAATCAACAAATACAGAGATGATAAATTTTAAATTTATGTTTGCGGTGATTTCCTTAGTCTGAAATCTTTAATTAAAGCACAATAATCTAGCGAATAAATGACGCCATTTTTGATTTATAGAATAGCAAGGACTATACAACAAGGTATATAAGCTGATCTTGTGTCATCGAATTCCCCAAATGTTTTAATAATTTTAAGCCTCGAAAAACTTCTTTCAGCAGACGTAACTGTAACAGGTGTGGTGACAATAATTCTCAGGACTATTTCAGCACTGAGATAATGTCGTCTGTCTGATCGTAATGTCTGAGATATTTGCAAGTCACTGTATTGCTTCAAAAGTTCATAATCACTATTTCCTTTAATGTTTTTATATTATACATGAAACCAAATATGCTCTCGTGACGTTTTAGTGCCACAAACCTAGGATGGCAGCTTGTGCGCATATGTCGACAATTTCATAAAAATAGTTTATTTTGAAAATCTCTTCCGCATTTAGTTCATGATCTTCATCTTCCCCTTCAAAATCAAAATGCCTTTTTTTCGTCGTATTCTGACTTCTTTAAACTATCTGTCAATATCATTTTCCTCTGCTATTTCTCTCGCTGTTACAAGGGAAGACTGAAAACCGTTTTCTTGATAAATATTGAGCCAATTTGTGAATGCGCCTAGGTGTTGTATAGCCACATCTAAGCGCACGTTTCGCTTTGCCACATTTATCTTTGTAAGAATGTCATACCATATGTCAAGTGAAACTACAAATTCGTAGGTAGTTATTTTATTTTCTATAATGGCATTCACTGACTAACTGACAACCTGCCGTATTTTCTTCTAAATCCTTTAACGCATCACATATATATCGCTTAGGTAGGTAACGGCCTTCACCGATGCTACCCTGCACTTCCATCTAGTTTCAGAAAGTTGGTTTTAGCGATAACGATTTTATATGTGCATTTTAAATAGCCCACCTCTGAATTGAGCGCCAAACAGAGTGTACAACCTTTGTAGCAAACCAAAAAAAGATATTTCTTGAACACAAGCTGATGCTGCATCTCCTAGGATGAGAAAAAATATGCAAGTGAATTAATTTCAAGAATACGTTTTTGGTCGCTACTTTTTTCACCACACATATTGGCACCATAATCATATCTTTGGCCTCTGCAGTTTTGCAATGATATACCTAACTGTTCTAATTCTGTGATTATATTATTAGTCAAATTCTCAGCTGCGGTTTTTTCAACGGCTTAGAAAATTAATCCATTTCAAAATACAATCTTTGTGTTGCCGACTAGATTCGTGAGACTTAAGGTAATCACCCAAGTGTTTCCAATCAAACACTCCTTCACTAGATCCAATCTTTGTATTTTCTAGCCCGAATAGTCGACACGGAAAGCAGTAAACGGCATTCTTCGTTTGTGAATAAATCAGTAATATCTTATTACAATGATCTTCGGTGAAATACCGTCCATTATCATTTACTTAACCCAGAAAGGACCTTTTGATACAATCGCAGTTCGGTCTACATCAAAAATTGTTATGGACCACAAACCGGGGTCATTTTGAGGATTCCGATTTTCTATTTCAGAAGTCATTGAACAGATACTTTCTAGGCAAGCATGTATCATCTTAGGCCTTATCTTCGCCTTCCACGGTATTAGTCCTTATTTTACGGTACTGGTGAAATAAGAGACAATTATGTAGTTAATTCATCATCATTCTCGCTGTTTTTGCTACATGATGGCGGTGGAATGATGTGGAATAGTGCAGTCATTGAAGCGAAAAATTAGGTCTTACCTCCGATTTTTTTTACTGTGAACCGAGTTGCATGAAATTTTTGGAATTAGGCTCATATTACCCTTAACTTCAAAAGTGAAAATGATCTGAGCTCCGCCTATTATTTTTAAGGGGTACACCCCTTAAAAATAATAGGCGGAGCTCAGAACAACCCTTTAATGGAAAATTTTACAGCCATTTTATCGCTAGAATACGATTACTTTTTGGACCATAACTTCTTCAATTCTGATGCTATCACAACTTATAAAAAACTATTTTAACTTAAGATTACAATATATAGTGAAAAACCTTTTATTTTAAAACGGTGAAGGGTCAAAGGGCTCGAGAGAGACTGTGATTGCGCTGCCGCACGCTCTTTAAAGAATCATATCTCCGTAAATTTTTGTGTGAGCGAAAAAATAATAAATAAATATTTTTTGTCAAAAAAAGACCTACATTTTTATCATCATACTTTTATACGTATCATTCATCATTTTTGAGATATTAAGAAAAGAAGGTGGTTTTTGAAAAAAATGGAAAATTATTTTTTTCTTAAAATCGTGATTTTTTTTAAAAATGTGTGTCCTAAAGCAGCCAAACTGCTAGAATCCATCAAACTCTTTATATTAAAGTTAATTCGAGACGGGATACGATTTATTTTAATTTTGGTGGAAATGGCACTTATGAAACCCATTGATTTAAAAGAAAAAACCATTAGATGTTCCTCTTATTTGCATTACAGCTCACTCATTTTACGTGCAAAAGACTTTTAAAAGTGCTCATTTTAAAGCTTATTTTAAGCACTACAAAACGCTATTTCATTAGAATGCATAAAATGTATCTGCTAGTCGCTAGAGGGCATTGAATACATCGATTAAATTTCAGACAACATAAAAAACGGCTTTGATCTTTAATATCTAATTTATTATTGCACTTAGAACACTTTATAAATAACCGATTTGTTCAGTTTTTTACCTGCTACATTTGGTATATCATAACATTTTCGTGAAAATGCATATTTTTGGAGATATTTGAAAAAAACCGATGAAAAACGACGAATGGGTGCGGAGTTCAGATCATTTTCACTTTTGAAGTAAGAGGTAAGATGAGCCTATTCCAAAATTTCATGCAAATCGGTTCACAGTAAAAAAAATCGGACCAATAACGCTTCAATGACTGCACAAGAAGGAATGTTTATAGCTGGATCAGGATAAGAGTCACTTTCAGGCAATAAATGTTTTGTAGAGGTTTCTTAATTCTTCTTATCTTCTAATAAAAATATGGTGAAAAAAAAATTGCTTGGGTTGTTGCGCGAGGCCCCTGCAAGAGCGAGGCCCCGGGCGGTTGCCCTGTTCGCCCCCCCCTAAAGCCGCCACTGTACTTACCGACACGTTATTTATTGGTGTGGTTTCCTGCTAGAAAAAGACCGCCATAGCTTTCCATTGGTGTCGTTAGAGGCGACCACGGCATACAGCTAATTGATGGGGTGCCCAATACCTCATCAACAAAAATATAATATAACACCACATACAATAACCATGTTTTTGTCAAAATAAATATTATTATTATTATTATATACTCAATTTGACGTCTCCGTAGCGTAGCGGTATTTGGCTCGTTTTAAATCTCGAAGGTCGTGGGTTCGATCCCCACGCCGGACAGGAAATCTTTGTGTAAATTCTAAGATTTCTTTTCGGGTCTGGTTGGTTGAGGGACTACCCTCTGTGCCTCGGAAAGCATGTAAAGCCGTTGGTCCCGATTGTTATAACATCATCTATACTAATATTAAAAAGCTGCAGACTTTGTTTGTTTGAACACGCTAATCTCAGGAACTACTGGTCCGATTTCAAAAAATCTTTCAGTGTTGAATAATCCATTTATCGAGGAAGGCTATAGGCTATATTTTATTACGAAATTCCCACGGGCATGGGAGCTACGCGGGTGAAACCGCGCGCCGGAAGCTAGTCTATAATAATCCTATATCAAGTAACGGGCAGCAGCGTTTCCTTGTGTGGTACAACATAATATTGCGGTCACCAACCCGCGTGCCAAGCATGGTGACTATGGCAAATACCTTCCCTCGGGAGAAGGCCCATGTTCAGCACTGGACGTTGTACGGGCTGATGATGATGACTCAATTTGCGCGCCAAAATATTGCGTCACGCATTGGTTCGCCTCTCTTTTTACCTATATCTATAATGTTTCCATGATTTTTCCCAGATAATGTGCATAGACGTGCCCATATCATGCGCCAGCTGGTTGCCCAACAACCCCTGGGTGGTTGTTGTGGGGGTCGCGAAGCCCAAGGGTCAGCTGTTGAAGGTGTACAACGTCTGCAGTGGACGCCCCCTTCCCGTCGACGGGTTCGTTGGAGCTGGGGCATGTGTGACAGCTATCGCAGTCAATCACAGCGGGTAAGAATCGCTTTTCTATACTAAAACTAGCAGTGTTTTTACGGTTTAGAATAGAACACACCATATCTTCCCATGGGTCTCGTAAGAGGCGACTAAGCGACAAACAGCTGATGGATGGGCAGCAGCATCTATCAGCTCAAGGATCACCATCACCAGCACCATCTTACTGCGATTTGGCTTTACTGAACCAATCAACTAACCAACCAACCTTACGTAGATGATTTGGCTTTACGTAGTTGACTTTGTCGTAAGTTACTTAGACTAAGGTGTGTCACTGAATTGTTAAGTTGACGTAGCATTATGGCGATGTTATAGCCTAACATAAGTGTCTAGGACTTTTATATGTAGACTTACGTAGGAGACATGGCCTTACGTAAGTGATATATTACAGCAGCATTATAAGCTCAAGGATTCTCACCATCTTACTGCGATTTCCAATTCACCTGCTAAGCATGGTGATTATGGCAGTATCTCTCAACGATCCTGGTTTCCTAGTATTTTAAGAGGACGCCCATGTTCACCAGTGGACAACGACGTAAACGATCAGTGGCAGCAGTGGACACTATTAAGTTAGTGATTTCTTCTAACATTTTCGTTCATACAAAACCATCAGAATTAAGCAATGAGAAACGAATCAGCCAAATCAGTTAATTCGTTCTCAAGTTTTGCGCGTACATACATTTTGGCGATTCATTAATATAGATTGCTAGCTACGTCCGCGCGGTTTTACCCGCCTTACTCACGATCCCGTAGGAACATCATCTGTAAATATAGCCTATGCAGAGCCGTAAATAGGCTTTATGAGCAATTAAGAGCAAGCATCCTCGCGAAAGGTCAAATAAGATCCACCCTAAACCGACGTGCTTGTATGAAGAATGTTATGATAGTGAATGAAGCGAAAGATGTGTGTAGCGATCGTAGCAAGTGGAGGTCCATTGTCTCTGCCTACCCCGCTGGGGAACAGGCGTGATTTTTTTTTTTTTTTTTTCGGACGGACATATGTTGTTAGCCAGGAGGCTTTTGCTACTTCACCGGGCATAAAGGCGAGCAGAGCTCCAGCCTAGATAAATGGTTTAAACACTACAAACTAAGCAACCTGCGCAAGAGGGCGTCCCCTGTGGGACTTGGACCTCGGCTCAGGGCGGTCGCTGACGGGGAGATTGAGGAATTATGGCTTTTAGTTTATTTAGGGGAGTTTTGTGCAACTGTCGCTCTACTTTACAGTTCGCGGGCCTCTCGGACTTCGAGTCTACGAGGGCATCGGAAGGTTCTTAGCAAACTAAGGGTCGGGAGGGAACAGGCGTGAGCTTATGTATGTATGTAAGAGCAAACCGAAAAAATAAAAGTCCTGCCTGGTCTAGCCATTCTTGCGCCCCCCAGAGCCTACGCCCTGTGCCTGGGCATCGGTGGCACCGCCCTATTCTCAGCACTGAGCCTATGATACTCCTCGATTACGTAGCTTTTGTAGGCCTGCCAAGCATTCCCATGTTCAGCAGTGGACGTTATACGGGCTGATGATGATGATGATGATTATTTGTGCAGTGTGTGCCGCATCGCTGCCGGGGACTCTGAGTGTAATCTCCGCATCTGGGAGCTCCCATCACGACGTATCAAGTTGTCCACTGAAGAACTTGATTTTTGAACTAAAGTTGAATTATTCCAAATAAAAAAGCTGAAATCTATGATAATTACATTTTTTTTCTGGGAACGGACTTCCCATTTGTCCCCTCTAGTCAGCTTTCAAAGGGAACAGTCGTCACAAATCGTCAACCCGGTGACAACTGGGAAGACAATTCCCAGCTGTCACTCCGGAGGACAGGGCTAGAGGGTACTACTCGGAATAGTTCCTGAAGTTTGAGAAGATACAAGAACACCGCAAAGTCAGGAATAGTAACTATTCAGGAGAATGAAAGAACTATATAATGTTACATAGACGCAGCTGTATGGTGTCCGGCTTAGAATAGACCACCCCATGTGTTCCCACGGGTGTCGTAAGTCGACTGCGGGACATACAGCTGATGGATGGGCAGCAGCATCTACCAGCTCAAGGATACTCTCCATCTTACTGCGATCACCAAGCGTGGGGATTACGACAATATACCTCGACGACCCGCACTCGTCATGGTCTGTTAAAGATGCCTTGTATTTTTGAATAGCTTTCCATACATACTTAAGTTAATTATATTAATATCTAATTATTTATAAACTTGATAATTATTTTATTATGTTAATTTAGTCTGTTGTATCATTGTTGCTCCATCATTAAATAAATATATGAGCAAGGTGTGTTTTTTTTTTGTTGTTTACTGCTCTTGGAAAATAAATACTTGTGTCATCGCAGGGACCAAGGCCGCATTGAAGGGACCAATGACTCCAATGAACCCGTCGACGGGCAGGGGGCGTCCAATCCCGGACACTCGCTGTCACCACTGTGACTGTGCCGACGATACGGCACAGCACTCGGTGGTGTAGTGTCCGGCGTGGGCCAACGAGTGGCTCTGGACTTCTAATCCGGCCCTAGCAGGGACTTTTCATAATTCACGGAAATAAATATAACATGGCGTTCCGGATCTGTTTGGTTGAGGGACTACCATCCGTGCCCCGGAAACATTAAACTGTCCACATTGTTATAACATTATCAAAAACCAGCGTATACCAGGGAACGGGCAGCAGCGTGCCCTTGCGTGTTACATCTGCGGCCACCAATCCGACTGCGAACAGTGGTGACTATGGAAAAAACCTCCTTCGGGAGGAGGCCCATGTTCAGTAGTGGACGTTGTATTTACGGGCTGATGATGATGATGATGATGATGATATTTTTTTTTAGAAAAAATGTTCTAGAAGAACGTTAATTGTAGAGGAACGGTTGGTGGTGTTCCTCTATAGGGCATAAAGATCTTCTTTGCCGGGTGAGGTGGTATGCAGCGGCCGACGGCCATTTGTTGATATTCAGAACTTGTATATGTTCGAATTGGCTTGCGAACTTGTATTGCACGAAACAGGTTAGTTGTGATGCTAGGCGCTAGATGGCGGTGCTTGTCTTCTAGTAGTATTGTGCGGCTACTGTAGATGTCGCTACAAGGGTGTCGTTACTGGGAGCACAGATTATACACATTAACTATATACATGTCCGTTCAAAAGAAATAAATAAAATTAAAAGCAACTTCAACCTGGTCATGAAATTCCTTGGCGTTCTTGGAAGTCCTTTAATAGAATGCGGACTCAAGTGGGACGAAACCGGGAGAACATGAACAGGTGGGGGTATAGCTCAGAGGTTGTGTGTCCGTGTGGTATCTCCCCCCAGACAATGACAACCTCCTATCCTCCCCTGCGTGCCCCAACACCTGTACACGCGAGGACCTGTGCAACGCCACTGATAATGCAGTGTCAGTGGCCGAGTACTAGTCTTCTCAAATTCAAACGCCAGGTCGACACGAAAAGAAGATGAAAATAAAAGGACAGTTGCGTTGACTTCATTTATTTATTATTTAAATACAAATTACAACTATAAATTGGTTGCGAGTCAAAATATACAATAACACTTGTTGTTGCTATGAAGCGGGTTCCTTGGTATCAGCTACGGTCGTCCTTCCTGGAAACAAACAAATATTTTTAAAAGAAGATCCACTTGCGTGTCCATACCCAACTAGCTACGCCCCTCAGTTTTACTCGCTTTAGACATCACTATATATATATATTTTTTAAAGATTTACTAGCAGAGTTTTTAATTCTACTAGTATTCTTGTTAACCCCTCATGATAAGCTAAAATGCTTGTGTTACGAGTGGGTTCACGTCGGTAGTGCAATGGGTGGGTGCCCCTTCTTGTCGAGCTCCTCCAGGTAGTAACTAGTAGACTATGCAAGAACAACACTAGTGACTCGAGTGTATGTACGTACCGTCACTGCTTGGCGCGGCGCGCGGGCTCGGTGGCGGTGGGCGGGGGGGGCGGCCCCTTCTTGTCGAGCTCCTCCAGGTCGTAACTAGTAGACTATGCAAGAACAACACTAGTGACTCGAGTGTATGTACGTACCGTCACTGCTTGGCGCGGCGCGCGGGCTCGGTGGCGGTGGGCGGGGGGGGCGGCCCCTTCTTGTCGAGCTCCTCCAGGTAGTAACTAGTAGACTATGCAAGAACAACACTAGTGACTCGAGTGTATGTACGTACCGTCACTGCTTGGCGCGGCGCGCGGGCTCGGTGGCGGTGGGCGGGGGGGGCGGCCCCTTCTTGTCGAGCTCCTCCAGGTAGTAACTAGTAGACTATGCAAGAACAACACTAGTGACTCGAGTGTATGTACGTACCGTCACTGCTTGGCGCGGCGCGCGGGCTCGGTGGCGGTGGGCGGGGGGGGCGGCCCCTTCTTGTCGAGCTCCTCCAGGTAGTAACTAGTAGACTATGCAAGAACAACACTAGTGACTCGAGTGTATGTACGTACCGTCACTGCTTGGCGCGGCGCGCGGGCTCGGTGGCGGTGGGCGGGGGGGGCGGCCCCTTCTTGTCGAGCTCCTCCAGGTAGTAACTAGTAGACTATGCAAGAACAACACTAGTGACTCGAGTGTATGTACGTACCGTCACTGCTTGGCGCGGCGCGCGGGCTCGGTGGCGGTGGGCGGGGGGGGCGGCCCCTTCTTGTCGAGCTCCTCCAGGTAGTAACTAGTAGACTATGCAAGAACAACACTAGTGACTCGAGTGTATGTACGTACCGTCACTGCTTGGCGCGGCGCGCGGGCTCGGTGGCGGTGGGCGGGGGGGGCGGCCCCTTCTTGTCGAGCTCCTCCAGGTAGTAACTAGTAGACTATGCAAGAACAACACTAGTGACTCGAGTGTATGTACGTACCGTCACTGCTTGGCGCGGCGCGCGGGCTCGGTGGCGGTGGGCGGGGGGGGCGGCCCCTTCTTGTCGAGCTCCTCCAGGTAGTAACTAGTAGACTATGCAAGAACAACACTAGTGACTCGAGTGTATGTACGTACCGTCACTGCTTGGCGCGGCGCGCGGGCTCGGTGGCGGTGGGCGGGGGGGGCGGCCCCTTCTTGTCGAGCTCCTCCAGGTAGTAACTAGTAGACTATGCAAGAACAACACTAGTGACTCGAGTGTATGTACGTACCGTCACTGCTTGGCGCGGCGCGCGGGCTCGGTGGCGGTGGGCGGGGGGGGCGGCCCCTTCTTGTCGAGCTCCTCCAGGTAGTAACTAGTAGACTATGCAAGAACAACACTAGTGACTCGAGTGTATGTACGTACCGTCACTGCTTGGCGCGGCGCGCGGGCTCGGTGGCGGTGGGCGGGGGGGGCGGCCCCTTCTTGTCGAGCTCCTCCAGGTAGTAACTAGTAGACTATGCAAGAACAACACTAGTGACTCGAGTGTATGTACGTACCGTCACTGCTTGGCGCGGCGCGCGGGCTCGGTGGCGGTGGGCGGGGGGGGCGGCCCCTTCTTGTCGAGCTCCTCCAGGTAGTAACTAGTAGACTATGCAAGAACAACACTAGTGACTCGAGTGTATGTACGTACCGTCACTGCTTGGCGCGGCGCGCGGGCTCGGTGGCGGTGGGCGGGGGGGGCGGCCCCTTCTTGTCGAGCTCCTCCAGGTAGTAACTAGTAGACTATGCAAGAACAACACTAGTGACTCGAGTGTATGTACGTACCGTCACTGCTTGGCGCGGCGCGCGGGCTCGGTGGCGGTGGGCGGGGGGGGCGGCCCCTTCTTGTCGAGCTCCTCCAGGTAGTAACTAGTAGACTATGCAAGAACAACACTAGTGACTCGAGTGTATGTACGTACCGTCACTGCTTGGCGCGGCGCGCGGGCTCGGTGGCGGTGGGCGGGGGGGGCGGCCCCTTCTTGTCGAGCTCCTCCAGGTAGTAACTAGTAGACTATGCAAGAACAACACTAGTGACTCGAGTGTATGTACGTACCGTCACTGCTTGGCGCGGCGCGCGGGCTCGGTGGCGGTGGGCGGGGGGGGCGGCCCCTTCTTGTCGAGCTCCTCCAGGTAGTAACTAGTAGACTATGCAAGAACAACACTAGTGACTCGAGTGTATGTACGTACCGTCACTGCTTGGCGCGGCGCGCGGGCTCGGTGGCGGTGGGCGGGGGGGGCGGCCCCTTCTTGTCGAGCTCCTCCAGGTAGTAACTAGTAGACTATGCAAGAACAACACTAGTGACTCGAGTGTATGTACGTACCGTCACTGCTTGGCGCGGCGCGCGGGCTCGGTGGCGGTGGGCGGGGGGGGCGGCCCCTTCTTGTCGAGCTCCTCCAGGTAGTAACTAGTAGACTATGCAAGAACAACACTAGTGACTCGAGTGTATGTACGTACCGTCACTGCTTGGCGCGGCGCGCGGGCTCGGTGGCGGTGGGCGGGGGGGGCGGCCCCTTCTTGTCGAGCTCCTCCAGGTAGTAACTAGTAGACTATGCAAGAACAACACTAGTGACTCGAGTGTATGTACGTACCGTCACTGCTTGGCGCGGCGCGCGGGCTCGGTGGCGGTGGGCGGGGGGGGCGGCCCCTTCTTGTCGAGCTCCTCCAGGTAGTAACTAGTAGACTATGCAAGAACAACACTAGTGACTCGAGTGTATGTACGTACCGTCACTGCTTGGCGCGGCGCGCGGGCTCGGTGGCGGTGGGCGGGGGGGGCGGCCCCTTCTTGTCGAGCTCCTCCAGGTAGTAACTAGTAGACTATGCAAGAACAACACTAGTGACTCGAGTGTATGTACGTACCGTCACTGCTTGGCGCGGCGCGCGGGCTCGGTGGCGGTGGGCGGGGGGGGCGGCCCCTTCTTGTCGAGCTCCTCCAGGTAGCTCGTCACCAGCGCCTGGCGCTCCGCCGGCGCGTGCTCCAGCGCCAGGTACCTGTTGTACATGGAGTTAGCTCTAGTATAGGGTTCCCATAAATCGAGGGGAAGACCTCGACGAATGTTCTCTGACCAAATCGGAGACATCTTCGCAAAAGGTCAAATAAGATCCCTAAACCGACGTGCTTGTATGAAGAATGTGAGAGTGAATGAAGCGAAAGATGTGTGTAGGGATCGTAGCAAGTGGAGGTCCATTGTCTCTGCCTACCACGCTGGGAAACTGGCGTGAACTTATGTATGTATGCCAATAATCGCCGTTACGGAGCTGACAATGGTCAGAGAGGGGAGGGGGGAGGAGATGAAACAATAACACGTCACACAATAGGCTAGTTGACACTTTTTTGAAATTATTTGAGATCTAGAAAGCACTAATATAAATATTATAAAATTGGCTTGTCATTTAGAGCCACGAGGCTTTTGCTTGTTCACCGGGCATAAAGGCGAGCAGAGCTCCAGCCTTTTTTTAGTATTTTAGGAGAGTTTTGTGCAACTGTCGCTCTACTTTAGTTCGCGGGCCTCTCGGACTTCGGGTCTACGAGGGCAACGGATGTTTACTTTAAGCATTCATTATACAGGGTTACTGGTAATTCGACGTATATCTGTCAGGGGCTGATAAGGGGGCCAAAATGCAACAAATTAAACCCCCCATATGTATGGCCGAAATTCAATAGTTTTCGAGATATTTGAATTTTAAGGATTTTTCGATATTTACCCAAAATTTTACATTTAATTTCAAATAAAAAAAAACGACATTTAAATGGGTACCATTAAAAATGATGTTGTAGCTGGCACTTCAATTTAGCTATGGGCATAATTAAAACTACTTAATTTAAGAAAATAATTAAAATAATGAGCGATATACCAATATTTTCATTTTACGCTTTAAAAATGTTGTCTCGTCACAAAAATTTCTATGACATTAATCGTACAAATAACTAAAACAACTTGCCTGTTCTGTAAGCTTTGCAAAAAGGTATAAAAGTCAATATTAAAATACATAATTCGTGCCATGGCGCATTCGAGATAAATCATCTGTGTTTCTAGTTTAAGATCCTCGCTAAAACAACCGATTCAAATATCTAGTTTTTTTATTTGGCATTACATGTCAAATTTTGGGTAAATATCGAAAAACCCTTAAAATTCAAATATCTCGAAAACTATTGAATTTCGGCCATACATATGGGGAGTTTAATTTGTCGCATTTTGGCCCCCTTATCAGCCCCTGACGGATATACGTCGAATTACCAGTAACCCTGTATACTGTAGGCATACTATCTACCTGCGCGCGGTTTCACCCGCGTAACTCCCGTTCCCGTGGGAACTTCATAATTAAATATAGCCTATAGCCTTCCTCGATAAATGGACTATCTAACACTGAAAGAATGCTTCAAATCGAACCAGTAGTTACTCTTAGACACGCAGCTTTATATAATAGGCACGAGTACTTAAAAATATATATTTAGTCCGTCAGTTAGATTACCAAAAAAATATAGGACACGTATTTTTTTTTCGTTCGTCGAACATAAAATTACGAAGATACAGCGCGTTGAAATTTTGTGTGACGTCACTTGTAGGTACAATTTTACCTAGTAGTGACGTCACAAGCCCCCCTCTCCTGAACTTTATAGTTTGTTGTTGCTCTGTATCTTTGTCAATTTTTATTGATTTGATAAATAAAAAAATATGTGTCCAATATTTTTTAGTAATCTAACTGACGGACTAAATAGATTTTTTTAGTCCTTATGCCCATTAGTATAAGATAAGATATAAATGACAATCTCCGTAGCATAGCGGTATTTGGCTCGCTTAAATCTCGGAGGCCGTGGGTTCGATCCCTACACCGGACAAGAAATCTTTGTGTAAAGTCTAAGATTTCTTTCCGGGTCTGGTTGGTTGATTGGACTACCCTCCGTGCCTCGGAAAGCACGTTAAGCCGTTGGTCCCGATTGTTATAACATCATCTATAATAATCGTATATCAAGGAACGGGCAGCAGCGTTTCTCCTGCGTATCACAACATAACACTGCGATCACCAATCCGCCTGCCAAGCGTGGTGACTATGGCAAAAACCCTCCCTCGGGAGGAGGCCCATGGAGGCAATGGTCGCCATACGGGCTGATGATGGTGATGAAGATATAATATCGACGGAAAGGGTTCGAATCCTACCTGGCGTCGTGCGTGAGCGCCTCCAACACGTGTTGTATGGCTTGAGGGTTGTCTCTGGCCACCGACAGACTCTTGTGCGTGAGCGACCTGGTCTCCAGCAGCAGTTGTCGGAATGCAGTTTTGGCTGCGGTCTGCTTGTCGCGCTGGTAGTCACGGAACTCGCGTTCCATCTGCAGACGATAATACTATGTAGTGACATCTACAGTAGCCACACAAACTACACGACGAGCAACGCCATCTAGCAGCTAGCATTAGAGTTGCCCAACTATCGATAGTTTCGCTATCGATAGATAACCTCGAAAAATAGTAACAATATCGATAGTGCTATCGATAGTATCGATACTATCGATATCACAAATTAACTAATACTATTGATTGGAAGCAATAGTATCGATAGTATCGATACTATTACATTATAATACTATCGATAAAATCGATAATTTTAAAGTAATACTATCGATACTATCAATATTATCGATAGTATCGTTGCATTAAATGATTAAAACTATCAATACTACCGATAGTTTGTAAAACTATCGATACTATCACTAATATCGATACTATTGATATGAAGCCAACTACCGATAGACTATCGATACTATTGATATGACGTCAACTATCGATAGGCAACACTAGCTAGCATCCTAACTTACCTGTATCGCGCAATTCAAGTTCACAAATTGACATTATTGTATAACTTATTTCACTTACGTTTCAAAATTGAGATTAATAAAATTCGACCACCAGCAGGATTCGAACATGCATCTTAGGTTAAGCCCCTGCTGCCTTAACCAATTAGGCTACGATGAAACCATAGCCGGTCGTCGTAATTTATCAATCCCTTTATAACACGTCTCTAAGGGGGACGGTAGGCTTTACCTAAGATGCGGGTTCGAGTCCCGCCGGTGGTCGAATTTTATATATGGTAAGCTTTTCCGTAAAGTATTCAAAAACATTTATTTCAATTAATTAGACATTTTTGTACTGAATTGCTATTATCGTCACGCACTGCACGGTACGCGAAAAAATATGACGAGTCCAAACAATGTAACCATTTTTACGAAATATAGGTCCTTCAGTCAGATATGTCACCGGAAAATAGTACAAATCGTAAGTTGTTTCAAAATTGACATTAATAAAATTCAACCACCGGCAGGACTCGAACTTGCATCTTAGGTTTAGCCCCTAATGCCTTAACCAATTTGGCTACGGTGGAACCCTACCAGTCATCGAAATTCCCGATTATGTCATTAATCAACCGCTTAACCTAAAATGCAGGTTCGAGTCCTGCCGGTGATCCAATTTTCGATCCAGCAATGCACGACACGCCCTTGTCCGCCAGCTTGTATGTATGTATGTATGTACGCGTAGTTTGTGCAGTAAGTGTAAGTCTGACCTGGCTGGCGCTGGAGTAGTGCGGCGCGGCGGGCTCGTCGGCCAGCAGCGCGCGCACGTCCCGCCAGTGCGCCGTGCACGACACGCCCTTGTCCGCCAGCAGCGCGCGCAGCTTGTCTCGCCGCTTCGTGCTCAGCGCGCTCGTGTGCTGCATGAACAGGCGCTCCTGATACGGGGAAAACGTTCTATAGATTAGGGTCGAAAATTATCGAAACCAAAAACATTGACAGACCCTGAAACCCATTGAAAAAGCAAGTGAATATACCAAAAATTATAGAAAATATAATTAACGGGCGATCTGAGGTCGGGAAGTGGTAGGGGGTGGGTTTTTGAGGGTAAAAAATGGTTAATCTCGATTTCCAAAAGTTTTAGCTAGTAAAAAGATCTACAACTTTCGTATTTACACTTTTCCCCCTTAACCTTAAAATGTATGTAAAAAATGCAAATAACCACGTTTTTGGATTTCGAGGGTTCCGTACCCGAAGGGTAAAAACGGGACTCTATTTCTAAGACTTCGATGTCTGCCTGTCACCTAGCTGTATCTCAAGAACCGCCATAGCTAGACAGTTGAAATAAGATAGAACTTCTTCTTCTTTTCGTGTCGACCTTGGGCTGAAATTTGAGAAGACCAGTACTCGGCCACTGACACAGCACTGTCAGTGGCGTTGCACAGGTCCTCGCGTGTACAGGTGTTGGGGCACGCAGGGCAGAATAGTAGGTGTGCCCTATTCTGCCCTGTGTCTGGGGGAAGATACCACACGAACCCGCAACCTCTGAGCTATACCCCCACCTGTTCACGTTCTCCCGGCTTCGTCCGACTTGTAATACTAAGTTATAAATATTGTGCATAATGTGGTCTCCTGTTATTGAGAAAATCAGCTCAGATATTGTAAAACGATAGTTATTAAGTATGTAATGTGAATATCCCTTTTTGGGGGCCCTTTATAAAATAAATAAACAACAGCTAGACATGTTTCAAAATTGAGATTAATAAAATTCGACCACCGTCAGGACTCGGACCTGCATCTTAGGTTAAGCCCCTAATGCCTTTATCAATAAGGGTACGGTAAAACCCTACCGGTCATCGACATTTATAACACGCCTCTAAGGGGGACGTTAGTGCCATCTATCGGTAATGATCCATCTAATTGGTTAAGGCATTAGGGGCTTAACCTAAGATGCAGTTTCGAGTCCTGCCGGTGGTCGAATTTTATCAATCTCAATTTTGAAACATAGTATGGTATGGTAAACTTTTCCGTAAAGTATTCTTGTCATGTCAAAGTCGATGCTTGCGACACAGCAGCTCTTGCGACCCGTCGCCATGTGTCTCTGTTTCTGGTGGAGTGATGTGATGGACTTAATGAGGTCTGTCCATCGTGTTGGGGAGCGGCCACGAGATCTTTTGCCCTACACTTTCCCTTGCACCACCAAACGTTCCATGGAGCCCTCGTTGCGAGTGATGTGCCCAAAGAATTTGAGGATAATTATTCAAAAATTAGGTAAAGTATTCAAAAACAGGTTGACATGTATACCTTATCTTCCTTGGTGAGGAGTTCAGCTAGACTGTAGCGATGGTCCTTCTTGAGTTGTTTCTTCGCGTCCCGCCATGGTAAGTCAGGATTTCTCACGCAGTCTGCTAGCAGAGCGTTGAAATGCTGTAATAAAATAAACAATTCATCATCATCATCATCAGCCCGTATAACGTACACTGCTGAACAAGGGCCTCCTCCCGAGGGACATGATTTGTCACCACGCTTGGCAGTCGGGTTGGTGACCGCAGTAGTATGTTGAACCACACAAGAAAACGCTGCTGCCCGTTCCTTGATATACGACTATTATAAATGATATTATAACAATCGAGACCAACGGCTTAACGTGCTTGCCGAGGCACGGAGGGTAGTCTCTCAACCAACTAGGTAGAGGCCTAGGCCAGGTCGTAGACTAAAGTCAAGGACCCGCTGCACCCTTCACTCTTTCATTTTGATTAAGGCCTAGGACGTCGCCTCCCTCTCCACAGTCACCTGTACCGCCTCATCTCTCTTGTAGTACTCCCCTCTACTTGTCTTTGTTACATACACTGGTGGCCAGCGCACGCTGCACATCCGCTACTTCTCATTGGTAGAAGCCTAAACCATCGCCTCCCTCTCCACACTCACCTTTACCGCCTCGTATCTCTAATAGTATTTTTTCTTCTTCTTTCTCTTTCTCTCAAACTGGTTTCCAAGGCCTGCTGTAAATCTTGCCTTTTTTTAATTTAGTTGGGCCGTCACCTCCCTCTCCACACTCACCTGCACTGCCTCGTCTCTTTTGTGGTACTCCCTCTCCTTGTCTCTGTCACGCAAACTGGTAGCCAGCGCCCGCTGAACTTCTCGCTCCCTCTCTTTGATGGAGGCCTGGGCCCTCGCCTCCTTCTCCCGGGCGGCTGCCTCTCCGTCACTGGTCGCCTCTTGTTCTTCTGTCTCGATTTCTTCTACCTCCTCAACGGGTGGTTCCTGTTGTTGGACAAAATAAAAACATTAACGTATCATAGAACTATAGAACCATAGCTGTTTATGAGGTGGTAGACACTCGTGATTCAGATTCACATCTCGTCAATGGCATGAAGACTAAAAAAATCTATTTAGACCATCAGTTAGATTACTAAAAACTATTGGACACGTATCTTTTATTTATCAAATCAATAAAAATTGACAAAGATACAGAGCAACAGCAAACTAAAAAGTTCAGGAGGTTCAGGCTTGTGACGTCACTATTAGGTAAAATTGTTCCTAGAAGTGGCGTCGCACGACATTTCAGCGCGCTGTATCTTCGTAATTTTTTGTTTGAAGGACGAAAATAAATACCTACGTGTCCAACATTTTTTGGTGATCTAACTGACGGACTGAATAGAATTTTTTAGTCTTCATGCCCATTTTATGTCGTTCCGAAATAGGGGGAGTCTAAGGCTGAGCCCACATCAGACATGCGCGTTCCTCGAGTGTATGTCACATGCAGACGACGCGACGGCGTAGGGTAGTTACTTACTTGCTCAGGAGCACAGCTTTAAATGGGGTCTTAACCTTAAGATTTCACCAAGCATTCCATTGCGGTAAACGAATCCAATGGCCGTGTGGGGTCCTTAGGTCCTTAGAATAGACCACGTAAGAGGCGACAAAGGGGCACGACTCGAGGTTACCCACCATCTTACTGCGATCACCAATCAGCAGCAAATATTACTTTTTTTATTTTAAACTATCTAACCGTAACGGTATTTGGCTCACTTTATATCTCAGAGGTCGTGGGTTCGATCCCCACGCCGGACAGGAAAACTTTGTGTAAATTCTAAGATTGATTTCTTTCCGATCTGGTTGGTCTAGAAACTACCCTCCGTGCCTCGGAAAGCACGTTAAGCCCTAGGTCCCGATTGTTATAACATCATCTATAATAATCGTTAATCAAGGAACGGGCAGCAGCGTTTCCTTCTGTGGTACAACATAATACTGCGGTCACCAACCCGCCTCGTGTGGTGACTATGGCAAATACCCTCCTTTGGGGGGAGGCCCATGTTCAGCAGTAGACGTTATACGGGCTGATGATGATGAATAAGGTGGAACGGTAAGTATATTTACTCTCCCGACCCTTAGTTTGCAAAGAACTATCCAATGTCCACGTAGACCTGAAGCCCTGCGAACTGCAAAATGCGAGCAACAGTTGCACATCATCATCATTACCATCAACCCGTATAACGTCCACTGCTGAACATGGGCCTCCTTCCGAGGGACGGTTTTGCCATAGCCACCACGCTTGGCAGGCGGATTGGTGACCGCAGTATTATGTTGTAATAAACAGGGAAACGCTGCTGCCCGTTCCCTGATATACGCTTGGTATAGATGATGTCATAACAATCGGGACCAACGGCTTAACGTGCTTTCCGAGGCACTGAGGGTAGACCCTCAACCAACCAGACCCGGAAAGAAATCTTAGAATGTACACAAAGACACAGTTGCACAAAACTCCCCTAAAAAAGCAAAGTCATCATTTCTAAATACTTTCGTCAGCTACCGCCAGAGGTGGATTAAACTTTGAGAGCGCCGTAGGATCTCATCGGCGGCGCCCCTATGTTATAAATAACAAGTACTAGTAAATATTTGATCCCTGTAGTTGTCGTTACTACATGTGTGGTAGAGGTTACTCCAACTTGGAGCTGACATATCTTTATTCCGACTTGTAGCAGCCTCAACTACAGTTGCTGTCCCAGCGTGTATTCCGCCCGCGCGCCACTAGGCACGTGTCTAGTTTGCCTTATGTATAATTCGCCACTGGCTACTGCTCTGATCCGGAGTCCAAGTCCTACAAGGGCGCCCTCTTGTGTAGTTTGTAGTTTTTAATCAGCCATACTCAAGCCGCGGCTCACTTGTGGCCTTAGAAGTTGGCCCATATTGGATTATATGTCACCGGAAAATAATAGGTACGAATCGTAAGTCAATCAACTTCCGCGCCACTCTTATTGTTAAAAGTCGCAAGTTTCAGTGAAAGCGCATAATTATTATATTATTAACTTAATTGTTATGACACTTGACCTAACCTAACCGAACGAGACTATGGTGCTATATGTACTTGTCAAAATTACAATGAAAATGAATTGTAATTAATATGTTATTATTCTTATTCTATGAATAAAACTACTTAGGTAACTATAACTAGCAAGTGCAGCCATAAGTTTATATTTACATTAATTATTACATTGTAAATATATCTAACTAATTTGTCTTTAGGTTCTTATTAACCGTTAAATAAACAGCTAGGCTAAAACGTGAATGTGGCCCCTATAAAAAAAGGCTAAGTAATACTTAGTTTTAAACCATTTCTTATGGCAGGAGCCCTGCTCGCCTTTATGCCCGGTGAAGTAGCAAAAGCCTCGTGGCTAACACTATACGTCCGTCCGAAAAAAAATCCGAATCCATCTACAAAGGTTTAACAGAAATAAAATATCAATATGGACAATAATCATTTATTTATTCACATTATTAAAAATTAAAACATTATTTCAAGTTTTATATACAGATTACAATTAATTAAAAAAAAAAAGAAACAAAAATCTATCAAATACATTACAAAATGTATTTACTTATAATTACAAAAAGTCAGTTATTATAACAAAATAATATTAAATAAAAAAAATAGCTATGATGAGAAATCAAGTATCATTATAGAATTAAAACTTTCGTGAGTGGGAGACATAATATTTATATTAATTCATCGTCGTCATCATCGGATATGTCCGACTATACCAGAGGCATTACAAACGTGCGAACTGAGTCATAAATCATTACGTTATAGGAATGTGACAATGCCGCGTCACTCGTTATCAATAAAGGGATGCCGCTCGGACGCAGGTAGCTAGGACGCAGAGGTCGTTGATTATTTTATATTTTGCATTATTTCCTTAACCTTTCCCTCATTACCTGGTATTGACTATCAACAAATCCCTTTTTTATTGTGACACACAACACTAGGAGTGCAAGCGAGAGTTCCGATATGCCTATAAGTGTGATCGAGAGGTCTTATAAAAATGATTTATGACTCGGTTCTCGTAGTTGACTCGACGGCGCGGCGCTGGGCAACTAACCGGGACACTAGTCGGACATATCCGATGATGACAAAACGTGAGTACAACCGGTTAGTTAATATAAATACTAGTATCATTACTTTATTTTCATTCCCATAAAAAAAATCGACGATTAAATGACCGAATGGGATGGTATTTTACGATACGGTTAAAGGAATTAAACTGTATAAACATAAATAGACATGAAGATTTAAAAAATCCATTTAGTCCGTCAGTAAGATTACAAAAAAATATTGAACACGTATTTTTTCATTTATCAAATTAATAAAAATTTACAAAGATACAGAGCAACAACAAACTATAAAGTTCAGGAGAGGGGTTATGACGTCACTACTAGGTAAAATTGTACCTGGAAGTGACGTCACACGAAATTTTAACACGTTGTACCTTTGTCATTTGTTGTTTGAGGAACGAAAATAAAAATACGTGTTCAATATTTTTCGGTAATCTAACTGACGGACTAAATGGATTTTTTTAGTCTTCATATCTATTTAAGTTGCTAATTAATAGAATCAGTAGTTCCTTTCCTTCTACTTAGCTATATAAATAAATAAAATTACAGCGTCTCTTTGTAATAGAAAAAAATACGTGTCCAATATTTTTTTGGTAATCAACTGACGGACCAAAATATAATTTTGTAATCGTCATCCCTATTCAACATTAACGAGCAAAACAAAACAAAAAGGACAACAAGGATCGATAATATTACAGATCTAAAGCTCAGAAGCATAAAGTCGGATGTGATTTCGCTACCTCTCGAAATCAGGAATTCGCTACCTCTCGAAATCAGGAATTAGCTACCTCTCGAAATCAGGAATTAGCTACCTCTCGAAATCAGGAATTCGCTACTGCTCGAAATCAAGATTTCGCAACCTCTCGAAATCAGGAATTAGCTAACCCTCGAAATCAAGATTTCACAACCTCTTGAAATCAGGAATTAGCTACCTCTCGAAATCAGGAATTAGCTACCTCTCGAAATCAGGAATACGCCACCTCTCGAAATCAGGAATACGCAACCTCTCGAAATCAGGAATTCGCTGCCTCTCGAAATAAGGATGACAAAGAGTAGCTTTTCATTTAAAAAATGTTCAAGAGTTTTATTAGGAAGAAATGGCGCACAAAATCTGTGGTAATTTATTTTGTTGTTGTAGTAATGGATTATGATTACGAGGTCTAGAAATACACTATTATAAAGATACACTTGATTGGAATCACACTTATTATATATTAAACACATTTACTTGGAATACGACATATAAATACTGGGTGACTTTTTTACCTTCTTGAAAATAATAGGGCGTGATATGTTTATGAAATAGATGTCTAAGGCATAGTTATTTTATCTTTTTATTTTTTTACTGACACAGAGTGAAAATCGTAACGGTAAAAATGCGTACCTAAGTGGGTAGTTACGCTATTTTGCTCACTCCTTTCATGCATGTGTGAATGATTGCCTAGATATTATAGGCACCTATTTTATTATTATGCACGCGCTATGTAAGGTGTATTTATTTTAAGTAATTTATGACATTTTGAAACTCTAAATACTGAAACACTAGTACAAATAATTAATACTGAGGTGTATAGTTTCTATTCCACTTACACAACACGCCATAATATTATTATCAAGACGGTAAAAAATGTCACCCAGTATATCCAATTATGTTTAATATTAAAAAAAAATATTTATTGAGGATTTTAAAAGCTAAGTGTCAAGGTTTGTTCATGAATATGTTGTTTTAAAAGACAAATCCGGCACTATAGAAATACATCTGTGTCGCGAGGGACTATACAAACACACACACACAGTCCACAAAGCACACTGATTGCTTCCCCCTCGCCCTCCCGACCCTTAGTTTGCTAAGAACCTTCCGATGCCCTAGTAGACCCGAAGTCCGAGAGGCCCGCAAACTGTAAAGTAGAGCGACAGTTGCACAAAACTCCCCTAAAGAAATTTAAAGCCATAATCCCTCAATCTCCCCGTTAGCGACCGCCCTGAGCCGAGGTCCAAGTCCCACAGGGGACGCCCTTTTGCGCAGATTGATTAGTTTGTAGTGTTTAAACCATTTATCTAGGCTGGAGCTCTGCTCGCATTTATGCCCGGTCAAGTAGCAAAAAAAAAAGCACACCGAAATTTGGAACAACTATCATTGGTTCACACAAATAATTGTCCCGGATGGGAATCGAACCCAGGTCTCCAAGTCACTGATTTAACCAATGCAATCGAAATTAATACCCGTATGATTCATGCACACGACTTGACAATTGTCGTTTAATGGGAAATTTGATGTGTTAATGTGATGTTTTCTATTATCATAGTAATAAAAGAAATACACTAAGATAAATATAATAAGATTCCTAAACAAAATATTATTATAGTTTATTAATAAGACAGCAATATTGAAATATCGTTGCCTCAAAACCAAAACGGGCCAAGTGATTTTTTGTAAGATTTCAAATTTTATTTTTTTCGTAAACTAACGCGGATATTAAACGATTTCTTTTGAAAGACGGGAACTTTAATTTAAAATTTTATTGGTGTACCTTAATAGTAATATTGTTAAATTAATACAACGTTATTCTATATCTAATAATAAAATTGATAAATAGTCATTTTATATTAAGCACAAACATTGATTAATATTAAAATATGAGAATAATATTTTAATTTAGTATGCGCCTAAGTAGCCGTAAAACTGTCAAAAGGACATTACCCATTTCATTCAAAAGGCAATTAGACATGAAGACTAAAATTATAATTACTCCGTCAGTAAGATTACAAAAAAATATTAGACACGTATTTTTTACTTATCAAATCAATAAAAACTGCAACAAACTATAAAGTTCAGGAGAGGGGGGCTTGTGACGTCACTACTAGATAAAATAGTATCTAGAAGTGACGTCTCACGAAATGAAAACGCGTTGTATTTTCGTCATATTTTGTTTGAGGAACGAAAAAAAATCCAATATCCAATACTTTTTACTAATCTAACTGACGGACTAAATAGATTTTTTTATTCTTCAAACATCCACATTTATAACTATGTACAACAATACATCTATTACCTTGTAAGATCTTGCATACAAATGATTTTAAATCTAATTCTATATAATAAAAGAATACACCGATTATCTAAAATATTCTATTTAGAAAAAAATACACAGATACCTGTATATACCGGTTTTCTCTGTGATCCGTGATATAGAATCTTAAAATAATCTTTTTTTGTTCCTGCGGTCACCATTCTATTGGCAGACCGCGAAAATCCATTATGTCTAACCGCAGAGAACAGACAGAGAAGTTACATCAAGGTCATTTCAAGGTCACGTTACATATTTCAAGGTCGTTAAAGAGTGACGTTAAGGTCACGTACCTCATTTCAAGATCATTGAAGTTACGTCTAGTTTACGTAACTCATTTCTAGGTCGTTAAAGAGTGACGTCAAGGTCACGTAACCCACTTCAAGGTCGTTCAACAGTGACGTCAAAGTCGCATTTTTATTTCAAGGTCATTAATAAGTTATGTCAAGTTCTTGATGAAAAATGACTATTATTAACTGTTCAATTTTATATCTAAACTCATCAAGGTTAGAGCACAAAATCGAACAGCAAAGAAGTGGCATACGAACATATTAAACTAAGATATCTGATTAAAATGACTTATTTAATTAATCTAAGTGAAATTTACTGTACTTTTTTCTATATTTACAATGGCCATGTATTATTGTTTAATTATATTATAAGACTGGTTATATTTTTAGGCAAAAATATTTTTTTTCTTGGCATAAGTTATAAATTGCCGATTTTTTTCAATAGTTGATCATGTACATCAAAGAATATTATTTTTAACTACCCATCGAAAAATATTTATAAAACACTGTGCTACCTTATGTAAGGTGTTATGAAAATATCTGCCAACCTTTAAACCTGTAGACAGTATCATGTGTAACCTATTGAATGATTTTTTTAATTTACACACAATCGAATGAAACTATATTATATTTACTTAATGCATTTCAGACGTGATTAAAAAGTATATTTTTATTCCATACAAGATAATAAAATTATAATTATTTTCATTTTCTTGTATGGCATACTAAAATTATTTCATTTTCTTGTACGGAATAATATAATGTACATATTTTATTCCATACAAGAAAATAATAATGCAGTTCAGATGTGACACAACATACAGTTTTATTTCGTGTAACAAAGACGTTCCGTCTTCATCAAAACTAATCCTATCGTACGAATAAACTATTAATATTGTGTTATTATTATTATTATATAAATATATATATACTAATCCATGTCAATGTATCGACAGATTTATGTAAAAACCAACGTGGGTAGCTTGTACTTGTATATTTAACTGTAACAGATCTTATTCATTCCTTCCCATATTCATATTCATTCCACGGTGCCCGATATTAATTTGGCTTATTTATTTAGTTTTTATTAATTTTACACGATTTAAGCAGCTGTTAGTCGCGGTAATGCGGTATATTCAACGAATCAAGTCAAATAGTGATAGTATCACTCATTGCTAACCATTTTAATATTCAGTAATCAATATGACGATTTATTTTTGAACTTTATTATCAATGAAATAAGTTTGACATTTTAACAATCGACACTAACATAACGTCGCTTAAGTTCAAACATGATGCAAAACACTTTTTGGCGGTTTTGAAATTATGATAACATTTGTTAATCAGAAACACACATCGTCCCAAAGCACGACCGCCCTGAGCCGAGGTCCAAGTCCCACAGGGGACGCCTTCTTGCGCAGGTTGATTAGTTTGTAGTGTTTATTAATGCTGGAGCTCTGCTCGCCTTTATGCCCGGTGAAGTAGCAAAAGCTTCGAGGCTAACTACATAATTATGTCCGTCCGAAAAAAAAAGTCCCAAAGCTCATAAATATTTAGTAAAAATGCCTATTACTATATCGAGGAAAATACCTATGAAACAATGTATGTAACGAATCGAACCAATAATAATTTGGAACATATTGTGTAATCGTAATTTTATTTTTATTTTTATGGAAGGCGAAGATAAGGCCTAAGATGATACACGCTTGCCTAGAAAGTGTCTGTTCACTTTTAATTGCACTGAGCAATTTTAGTGCACTTATTATATTTTATCCTTTTTTGTTTGATTTTCTTTGTTCAAAGCAAATGCATGATACAACGTAAACAGAAACCAGCGCAGTTTCATTCCGTTCTAACATAATAACTGTAAAAATTTGCGCGCCGAAAGGCTAATATGAAATTTCCTGTATATATGTAAGAACTTTATGTACACATATTTATGCAAATAAATTAATTGATTTGAAAAAATAAACGCGTATTGTTCTGTTGTCTATGTAAAATTCTATATTTATTTCACTCCGCTGCAAATTGTCAATTTCTGACATTCGTGGTTTTAGAACTTAAGCGACGATATATCATGTATTATTACAAATTTAAATACAAAACTTGTTTTTAATTGAACAGCCAAAATTAACTTCGAGAACATATCTATACCTCAGAAGCATACGGACAGATGTACTATTATACGTTCAGAAGCATTTGGTCGTAAGTGCTAGTTCACGATAAAGGCACTGTATACGACGAATGTTTCTGACGTATAATGACACAACCGACCTTATGCTAGATATGATCAATTTTTTTTAATTTTATTATAATTTTACGTAATGTCCTAAAATACTTACTTACTTAGCATCTCATTTTATATAATAGTCATATTCAATATACACAATCGTTACATCAATATCAATCAGCCTCTTTACAAATCCTTTTACTTATACAAACTGGGGTCCCTTTACTCGTACCATAGGGTTCTGTACCTTAAATATTAACGTCTGTGGCATTATAACCAGTAATCGGCTAAAGTATGGGGGCCGGATTGCTTATGCGTGCCAGGATTGAAGAAGTGTCCGGGGGATTTTAGTGGAGTAGGGTCCTCTCCTCGTGGTATGATGTCAAAAAGTATGGATACGACGAAGTTTACCGGACCCGGATCCGGGAAAAGTACTTTAGTAATTCAAATTCAGTTTCAGATAATCAACATACAAATTTCTACGGAATTCACTGCTTGCGACCGACTCGCACTTGAGCAGCATTTCGTTTCGACTTCGTCTTATCCATACTAAGATTGTGGTCCTGCCCCCAAAATATCCGATCACTGATTATAACACATAGAACCAATGATGTTATATTAAGAGGTAGCTTTGAATCCGGGTTGGAAAACAGGCACCACGAAAGTAAGCTAATTGGCACACTCCAACTTTAAAAAAGGCAAAGAGACCCCGTTTTAAAACAGTTTATCAGACCTCAGACCAAATGAAAAGTAAGGACGGAACGCTGTCGAAGCCAAGCCAGTTTTTGTGCATTAGTTAAAGTAAGTAGTTCTCATTACCCCAATGTTTTAAAAATAACGTTGAGCTTTCATTTATACACCCTTTCAAGCACCTGACGCTGCGACAAGGTAAGATATAGTGGGCTAGATTGCTACTGCGTGCCCGGCCCCCGCCAACGGCGGATCGAAGGAGTGTCCGGGGCGTTTAAGTGGTATAGGGTCCTCTCCTCGTGGTATGAGTGTCGCATACCACGCTATGGAGAGGGCGAGTCCCACATATCCCAGTGGTGTAGGGTCCTCTCCTCGTGGTATGAGTGTCGCATACCACGCTATGGAGAGGGCGAGTCCCACATATCCCAGTGGTGTAGGGTCCTCTCCTCGTGGTATGAGTGTCGCATACCACGCTATGGAGAGGGCGAGTCCCACATATCCCGCCGCCAGCGCGCGAATACGCTGCAGTGGTGGTGGGAATGCGTGAAAGCATTTACCCCCGGACAATAAAAAAAAAGGTAAGACATAGTTTACTTAAATGGGACTGGGCAGGACATGTCTGCCGCATGCCGGATAAACTGTGTGCGAGGCGGGGTCGCAGCAGACCACGTAGGAGATGGCGGGACAAACTGGATAGGTTCCAACAAAACTGGAAGGAGGATGCGAACGCGAACGATCGAAGAAGTGGAGGGAGGCCTTTTCCCAGGAGGGGGACAGGGTAGGCCAGTAAAAAAAAACAGTTTTGGTACGAGTGTCCAAGCTGTGTTGGTACACACCAAAGTAGAGTTTTACCGGCGTCATTGCGTTAAGTCTTTGCCGTTCATTTGGTCTAACAAAACTGAACACACATCGATTATAAAACTCAACACCCAATATATACACCATCACATACATATAAATAACAAACTACCCACACAGTTGTGGTTAAAACCCAAAGTTCAAGACCTCGCACTATGATTTAAAACCCAATTATCTAAAACTCATCAGCACATATCCTATACGAAACATACACCCTGATATTTACATAACAATTTGCCATCAGCATAACTATCGAAACCTAACATTAGACATTTTACAATATACCTATACATATTACATAATTTACAAAAAATAAAATACATTTGGCAGAAGACACTGATGAAGAAGACTCCGAGGAGGATTGATACATTTATTTTTTAGTTTAAACGACTCTTTTAACGTCCACAATATGATTTACTTTGTTTCTTAGACTTAAACTTAATTTCTGTGTACAATTTTTTAACCTTAATCTTTTATCGTTTATAAATGTCACGTTTGTGTCTTAAATATTTTTTGACTTTGGACTTTGTGCCTATTCACTAATTTCATACTAACTTCGTTAACTCGTAAAAGTTTCTAAACAAAAAACGATAATAAACATTACCTATCGATATATTTCTTTTATTTGTTACGCCCTTCACGAAGCGGCTCCATAAGGCCCGAGATAGACATAAGGAAATGGGGTGTGTAACTTGAAATAACGTTCACGTGATATAATTTTCATATTATGCTATAAAAACAACCTAATTTCATGTGATCTAATATTACATTTCATATCAAGTTATTTTGCTCTAATAACATTTAGTATAACGTTCATCTTATATAATTTTCAATTAGTATATTGCTCTTTTTATATAACGTTCAGTTGCATCTAACCCAAATGATTCACCAACAATAGAAGGTATCTGGCTATCGCTAATGGTCATGGTTCTAACCTAACCTAACCCACATGATAACAGATAATATACAGGGTGTCCCAAAAGATTACGTAGCTGGGAAGGGGGGTGATAGGGATGGTCACAAGGGTCACCAGAAAAATATAAAAAATTCCCTCTGGGTGTTTAAAAAAATAAATGGCATTTTTTAAAAGACTAAAAATTTTACACCTTGTGCTAACTGTACCTACAAATATGGCTGTATTAAAAAAAAATGCTGTTATGTAATCTTGAATAACAACAAGGTCATCAACATCAACATCAAAAATAACAAGGTGTAAAATTTTAAGTTTTTAAAAAAATGCCATTTTTTTTTAAATACCCAGAGCGGATTTTTTTTTAATTTTTCTATTGACCATTGTGTCCACCCCTGTCACCCCCTTTCCCAGCTACTTAACCTTTTGGGACACCCTGTATATTATACTAACTGAATATTAGTTCGAATGTGCATTATAGAAAAGGTTTATTAAACCATATAAAATTAGGTAAACTGAAATTATATCAATAATTCATTATATCATTTTACCGTTATACTAAAAAAAAAATATATTAAATGAAATTAGGTCATGTGATTGTTAGAACTTTTGTTATTATGTCAAATGGCACGCACCCAAGGAAATGATTTATGGCCTGACGACTCAATTGTTAACGCGCTTAGTATACAGTGAATTATTCACATAAAAGTGGACATATAAATTCAAAATGCGTTTCACAGGGTGTTAACCTATCTATTTTGTTGACAGTGCATTGCGGAATGAGTAACTTACAATATAAGATAACCTAGGTCGTATAAGGGCACACTTAACTACCCTGCAATGCTATATAGGGTGACTGGTAATTAGTGACCGATACCTAAACACATGATTGTGCTCATGATAACAAACAACTTTTACTATGAGACCAACACTGAAATCGCGAAAAAAAAATCAGCTGTACCATACATTCATGTTCACATAACTCGTCTACATGGTAGGGAGCTGCTGTTTTTTTTTCGCGATTTCAGGGTTGGTGCCATAGTAAAAGTTGTTTGTTATCATGAGCACAGATTTCAGGATGATGAGATGAGCACAATCATGTGTTTAGGTATCGGTCACTAATTACCAGTCACCCTATATAATCTAAGTCGTACGAACGGGCGTCCCTAACTCAAGTTCAATCTAATCTATAATCGTTAATGCTATTATTAAAATATTTACAAAGATCGATTGTACTGCCAACTATAAATCATTTCGCTGTGTATTTACATCGACTATAACATCAGAGTGTATGTATGTACGTCAAAGATATACAGTAGTAACTCCGATTACGTGAACCCACTCGTAACACAAGCATTTTACCTTAGCACGAGGGGTTAACAAGAATACTAGTAGACTGCAAAACTATGCTAGTAACCTTTTTTTAAAACAAAACAAATATAAAGTTACCAGCGCCATTAAATTTAGAAATAATTCTACTTTAATAATATACGAAATTAACAGCGGTATACAAGAACAATATTTGGCTTTAAGGCGCAACGTTCGCACTTTAAATATTTATCAAAGATTATGTCGGTATAGGACATTTCTAACTGTTATTCAATAATATTTGTTTATTTCGCGAATATAAAAATCAACAACGGGTATATTGTTAATAAGCCTTAAAAGTTAATAGTCCATCAATAGACCAAGTAATTTCAAATGATAAAAGTATAAAATTTATATTACAGATATTCACAAGGTTTTCTCTATTTTTTTTAACCTAATGATGACTTAACATATGTCTGTTATTGCAACTTACTTTCGCAAAATAAATAATCTCAAAATATATCAGATAAGAAATGCCACTTTCCGAATATTTCTCCGTTAAATACCTGAAGTGCGTTGCGCCTTACGTATAGACTTGAGTGCGTAGTCTCACTGTCGTGGTCTCTATTGCTATGGCAATAGAAATAATCAAAGTGACACCTCACATTCACAAGTTAACAAGTTCAAGTGTTATTCTCGCATACGGATGTTAATTCTTATAAATTAAACCTACTAGCGTTCATAATTGCGTGCATTTTTGCGTCTCCTGTAATATTTGAATAAGGTACATAAACTGGGTGACTTTTTTTACTGTCTTGAAAGTAATAGGGCGTGATATGTATAAGAAATAGATGTCTAAGGCATAGTTTTTTTTTTTTTTTTTACTGACAGTTTGAATATCGTATCCGTAAAAATGCGTAACTAAGCCTACTTAGGTACGTATTTTTACGAATGAAAAGAGTAAGCGGAATAGCGTAACTACCTATAGTTACGCTATTCCGCTCACTCTTTTCATTCTTATTTGATTGCGGCCTAGCTATTATAGGCACCTATATTAAGTAACGTAACGTGACTACCTAATTAGGTACGTATTTTCATCGTTATGGTATTCACTCTATGTCAGAAAAAAAATATAAAATAACTACGCCTATAATAAAATAGATGTCTTATCTATTTTATATACATATCACGCTCTATCATTTTCAAGACAGTAAAAAAAGTCACCCAGTGTATGTATACAGGGTTGTTGATACGACAGAGGGGCTTTCCTTTAAACTGCCTATACTAGGTACCATTTCCAAGCTCTGTACCAAAAATCAATTAAATAGGAGCAGTAGTTTAGTCGCTAATGATTTTTTAAGTTTTTGCACCGTTTGAACACGATGTATCTTTCCTTACGATGCGTTGTTGCCGCTCTGACGCAAATCATTGCAAAACATCCCGCACCGGCGCGCGCGCAACGTTGCCGCTTTGCTAGGTCAGTGAAATTTATTTACAAAGGGTGGTTACGTTTTACTCTCGATTTGTAAGCTATTTAGTTTGTTTGAAAGAAAAAAAATCTCAATTTGGTTGCTTTTTAGTTTTATACCGTATCGGATTAATAAAAAACACGTATAGTAAAAAGTAAAAGTAAAAAAAAATCTTCTAATTTGGAGTATTAAAAGTTGATAGCTATTGAATCCAACTTGTCTTGGGTGCTTAGTACCTAAGACAAGCACTATAGAATGTCTAACAGAAATTCAACCCTAAAGGGGTAAAAAGGGAGTTGATAAGTGTTGAAACCATTTTATCTTAAGTATCCAAGTACAATTTGCAATGACTTACCAATATTCATCCACTAAAAGGTAAAAGGGGAGTTAATAGATGTTGAAACCAACTAAAGACCCTAAGAGGTAAAAAAGCTAGTTGATAAATATTGAAACAATCTTTGTCTTTGTTTGTTGTTGTATACGCAAGAGAAGCTATAAAATTACTATCCCTAATTCAATCCCTACAGGCCGGAAACAAGATTTTTTTTATTAGACTAAAAAATACTTAGTGTTAGTTATTGTTTTTGATACATACGCAAGATAAGCTATAGAATGACCATCCCAAATTCAATCCCTAAAGGGGGGAACAAGAAAATTTGTATTAGACCTAAAACATCTTTGTGTTTGTTGTTATCTTGATACATACGCAAGAGAAGATATAGAATGACCATCCCAAATTCAACCCCTAAAGGGGGATACAAGAAAATTTGTATAAGACTAAAACATCTTTGTGTTTCTTGTTATTTTGATACATACGCAAGAGAAGCTATAGCATGACTATCCCAAATTAAACCCCTTAAAGGGGAACAAGAAAATTTGTATAAGACTAAAAAAAAACTCAAAAATATATGCTGACAAGTGTTCAGAAACTGGGTTTAAACCGAACTAGTGCTTTTATAAGATCACCTGCCGAAAAACACGTACATTAAACACTAATCTTTTTCAGACTTCTTCCGTCTTTTCTTCTCGGTTTTCTCTTTCTCCATGTTCTTCTTCTTATCTGTTTTTTTCGGAGTTTTCTTCTCCGGCTCGGGAGAAGCAAACTCTTCTGGCCTCCTCTTTTTCGGGGGCTGTTTGATGGGCGATTTTTCCGACTTCTCCGGAGTCTGTACCTCCTTCTTCGAGGACCTCAACTGTTTAGGAGACAACTGCTCCTCCTCCGACTTCGACTTCGAAGTGGACCTTTCAGAAGAGGTGTCTTTGATTTCTTTGTCTTTTCCTTTTCTTGCTTTTGACTTCTTGGCATTCTTCTCATCTTCGCCGGGTATGCCGAGGATTTCGGCCCACTGGTCAGGGGGTGGAGTGGGCTGTTTCCGCTCTTCCTCGGCTGTCGATTGGTCTGATTTCTGCGGGACAAACGGAACGAGTAAAGGCCTGGTTTGTGATGAATTATTCGAGTTGTATCCACAATGGTTTAACTATAGTTATGTTGAAATTTATAGTAAAATTGACAATATATCGCTGCTTTAATTCGATAGTGACACAAAACTAAATGTGTAACTTGACGATAATGAGTTTTAGCCACATAATATTACAGATCAATTTGTGTTGATTCATAACATTATTTTTTGTTAATATCAAATTAAAGCGGCGATATGTACCTTTCAAAAGCACTTGGTCCATAGCTTAGCTCTTTTATGAGCAGTCTTTAAGCATTATAAAGTATCAAGTCTTGGCAATATCCTTTTTTTGTACTTAAACAACTTTATCAATCAACATTCTGGCAATATTCTTTTTTTGTAAATAAACAACTTTATCAATGTTAAGTTTCACGAGGTTAATAAATTTACCTTGCATATTAGGTAAAGACCCTCAATCCTTAGGCTGGTCTGAATGTATTCAACTCACAATTGAATTAAGTAATTTTCAATATTTTTCGTCAATAACAATGTCTGAATTATATTTCTAAATAGACTTCCTATTATAAAAATATTGTTGTTTTCAAGTAAAGTCTTTTTATTCAATATATAAGTGAATTATTGATTTTTAATAAGAAACTCCTCAATTATTACTAAGTTTTGTTTTAATACCGAAACAACACCTACTAATAGAGACACATTGTGGATACAACTCTTGTAATTACAACATAATAAACAATAAAAGCGTCACTGCATCGGAAATACAACTTCAAAAGACTGACACGGCCTTAAAAATTACATAAACACTACAAAAACGTGGAATACTCGGCGCCTCTGCAACTCTGCTTCGCGGCGAATATCTTAACATAATAATTAAATTCTTAATAAATTAAATATACCATCGCTAAATAAGCTGTATTACATTTAAATACTTAAAAAAAAAACAATCAACTCTGCTATTTTTAGAGACATTTTTACAATGTAATTTAACAAATAACTAATTATTTAAGGAAACGCGTGCAGAGTTGCAATATAAAACTTTAGGCCGTGTCATAGTCTGCGAGCATTATAATACCGTGAATATAAGTTTAAGGGTCACATTCCTAGAAATAAAAAAATATAAAGGTTATAGATCTAAGAAGCATAAGGACGTAGTGACGTGCCAGTTCACGATAAAGGCACATACGACGAATGTGTCTGACGTGTAATGGCACATCCGACTTAATGCATCTGAGGTCTAGATAGAAAATAAGTGGCGCCCCCAAAAAACGTCAAAAAAGTAAATACGCTAATGGCGCCCCTTACTATATATCCCAAACCATTGAAACCCCTTAAGATGACGCGTTGTATAAAATAGAATAGGTAACTTTCTAGATCTATTTTTTTTTTCTTAAATTACTCCTAATTTACCATGTCTCAACTCGTGTCTCAAGATCAAAGTAACCATCAAGTAACATATCAAATTGAGTTATTTTTTGACGGCCATAATATACAATTAGCCACTAGGCTTTTACTACTTAGCCGGGTATAGCGGCGAGAAGTGCAAACTTAAGAAATGGTTTAAAAACTACGAACTAAACAACCTGTGCAAGAGAACGCTCCCTGTACGACTTGGACCTCGGTTCAGGGCGGTCGCTGGTGGGGGGATTTAGGAATAAGATTGTTTTTTTTTTCGGATGTACATACGTAGCCAGGAGGCTTTTGCTACTTAACCGGGCAAAAAGGCGAGCAGAGCTCCAGCCTTAATAGCCTTAATAATAACTAAGCAACCTGCGCAAGAGGACGCCCCCTGTGGGGCTTGCACCTTGACTCAGGGCGGTCGCTGGCGATGAGATTGAGGGATTATGACTTAAGTATTTTAGGGGAGTTTTGTGCAACTGTCACTCTACTTTACAGTTCGCGGATCTCTCGGACTTCGGGTCTACGAGGGCATCGGATGGGAATAACATTGGATTTTTAGTTTGTTTTTAGTCGAGTTTTGTGTAACTTTCGTTCTACTTTACCATTTGCGGGCCTCTCGGACTTCAGGTCTTCGAGAGCATCGGATTTTCTTACGAAAAACATCCAACAATAAAAAAAATAAGGTTTGTCATTCGATTCAGAAGAAATCTAATTGTTGATTGATTGATTGTTTGTTTGCATTAAATAGGCTCCGAAACTAATAGACCGATTTCAAAAACTCTCTTGCCATTAGAAAACTACATTATCCAGGAGTAGCATAGAATTATCTATGCTATTTAATTATGATGTTAACTGATAAACAGTAACATTTAACGTAACGTTCACCTATTTTATTACTATGCATGCGCTATGTAATTTTGTTCTTTAAAGTTGTTCTTTTAAGTTTTTTATGGAATTTTCGAAACACTAATTACCGAAATACTGTAGACTATAGATTCTATTCCACTTACACAACACACCATGTTATTATCAAGACGGTAAAAAAAGTCACCCAATATATATAAAAGTTATAGTAAAAATCTATCAATGAAATAATTGAGATCCTACTAATATTATAAATGCGAAAGTTTGAATGTGTGTTTATTACTCTTTCACGCAAAAAATACTGAATGGATATGGCTGAAAGTTTGCACGCGGATAGTTTATAAGTTGGATTAACATATAGGCTAACAAAATATCATGCTCCGACCTACTGGAGCAGATTAACGGGGGTAAAACCGCGGGGCGCAGCTAGTAAGTCTATATACTTAATATGATATGTGATATGTTTTATGTGATAATATGATTGAATATTTATATGACAATTTTTTAAATTGAAATGTGACCCTTAAATAACACATTAAAAATACGCCCTTAACACCAGGAATGTACTATAGTAGCATAAAGGCTGTAAAAATATCATAATTTAAGTTTAAACAATCACCAAAAATATATGGCATTATTACGAAACACTACTGTATGCAATAACAACACTAGACACTATGAGTTGTCTTGTGTATGTCAAGTGTCACTTCAATGATTTCTATTGCTATAGCAATAGAGACCACGACAGTGAGACTACGCACTCAAACAACCACATAGTAACAACAGTTGTTGATGAATACAACAGTCAAGTCAAATGGAAGTTACCAAAAGCCGTCTTAAAGTTCATTTCCGTGCATCGCTAAAGTACGCGATGCACGAAAATGAACCTTAAAGGGTGATTATGATACCAGACATGAATTAATGAAATAGCCATGAGGAATAAAAAAAATATATTTAGTCCATCAGTTAGATTACCAAACAATATTGGACAAGTATTTCTTTTTTCTACAGCGCTTTGAAACTTCGTGTGTCGTCACTTCTAGGAAAAATGTTTACCTAATAGTGACGTCACAAGCCCTCCTCTCCCGAACTTTATAGTTTGTTGTTGCTCTGTATCTTTGTCAAAATTTATTGATTTGATAAATAAAAAAATACCTGTCCAATATTTTTAGTAATCTAACTGACGGACTCATTATATTTTTTTTTAGTCTTCATGACTATTGTACCACAACTTAGTATGGGTATTATTACAAATGAAACGGGGACCTTAAAGTTGATTTAAAAATAAAAACGATCAAGATACAAGGCACTGGTACCAAAGCTATTCAAAATAGGGAACCAAAATCTGGTACCAAACTCGATCAATGCTATATAAAGCTCTAGACAGACACGGACTGCATTTCAACTGCACTGCGACTTCAAATTTGCAGTACAAATGCAGTTAGTAGGACTGCAAAACAACCGTACAATCTGATTGTACAATTTGTAATCACATTTTGTTTTTCAATTTCCTCTCAAGTGGCTGACGGGCAAGCGACACACTTGATGGTACGCGTTAACTTATTTAGTGCCAAAGATAGGCACGGCTGTCTGCTATGATAGAAGTGCTTTTTAATTTATTCGTCATTTTACATGTTATTGTCATAGTGTTATGTGCCACATGTCCACATATCCGAGAAACTGCATTTTCACTGCAAATGTGAAGTCGGAATGCAGTCGAAACGCAGTGTATCTAGAGCCTTAGTAATACAATAATGCCAGTAGAGTACATTCCCCGTAAGTCCGATGCAGTTCGCCGCAAACCTTTTCGCTCCGTTTGTCCGCACCATTCTCATAAACTACACATCAACACTGGAACACGATCACTGCATTAAATTAAGCGTCACTTCACTTTATAAACAAAATAGTAATATAACATATGGGGTAGCAAAAACCCGCAGATTATGACATTCGGCATTTTTCTTAAACAAAATCCGAGGGTAGTTGTAAAAAAAAACTACCGTAATCGCAAAAAAAAAAAACATCTGTTTTCGACCAAAAAGGGTCGACAAACAAAAACTTGTTATTCAAACGCAAGCAATATGTAGACCAAAGACCGAATCAATCTGTAATCAAAAGCCAAGGATACACTAGGAGACAAATGTACCACGACATTTATCGGCGACATGTATCGGCGACATGTCAAGCGAAGCCAGCCGATTTCGCCTGACATATCTGGCGACATCGCGCGACTTATGTCCGTAGCGACGTCAGGCGAAGTCGTGCAACTTCGCGAAGCTTCGCCGGACATATCTGGCGACATCACGAAGTTTTGTTTCACAAGGCAATCGATATCATTACACCCACCGAGGTAATGTTGTTGGCTGCGGTGCGATGTTGCCAGACATGTCGAGCGAAGTCCGGCAACGTCGCGCTACTTCATTCGATGTAGTTGGCGACACGTGTCGTGCGATGTTGCCAGACATGTCGACCAAAGTCCGACAATGTCGTGTTACTTCACCCAACGTCGCTGGCGACACGTGTCGCACGACATTTGTCCCCTAGTGTATCCTTGGCTTAAATCATATATCCAACTCAGTATATAATATATAAAGTTATATAATAAACGAAGAACATATCAATACTTAGATTTAATTTTATTCCAACACTGTCTTCATATCTAGAGATCAGAAGCATAAGGTCGCACGTCAGAAACCTTCGTCGTATGTGCCTTTATCGTACACTGACACTTACGCCCAAATGCTTCTGAGTTATAATAGACATACTTAAGTTTAGATATAAAAATGAGCAAATACTAGTTTCTCGATGGGAGCAATCTTACAATAGGCTAGTTGACACTTTTTGAAATTACTTTTATATGAATAACAAAGGTAAGACCAAAAAAAAAACATGGTATCTTGTTAAGATCCAGATAGCGCTAAAATTAAATATATTAAAATTGACGCGATATTTAGAGATTAAAACGATGTCAGTCATTTTGGTCTGTATACAATATCTGTGTCCTGACGCCAATCTTAGATAGATGACGTCACGACTCAGAAAATGTAATGGTAAAGGATCGCGTTCTTGATTTTTCACTAGACCTATGACGTTTCAAAATGGCTGAACGCGTTTTCTAGACATAAAAAATATATTTCATATTAAGTTTCTACAACCATTTTCCAGTTTTTTGAACAGAAATTATTATATTCAGATTCCATATGACAATTACTTTCAGAAATAAACATCGTTGTTACAATTTTACATATGGGTCAACTAGCCTAATCTCAAAACTACAAATAATAATATTTGAAGACACAAAAGAACAACACCCCTCGCTCTCTCCATCCAAAAAAACTTTTTCAGTCAGAATGTCAAAAAATGCCCCAATTTTGATCAATCATAAGCAAATGTCTCGCTCTAGTATCTCATAAGATTCGTCAGTATTGCGTTAGTTCGCTCAATGAGCTGCTTAACTATGTAGCTACTTACCTTACCCGAAGACCACCGCCAAATGATAATATAGATTCATGATCTCCATATATATAAGATTAAAGATGGTCGACGATATATCAATAACATGGAAAAGGCCTGTGTGTATCGCAGATATCTAGTCAAATCAGCCATTCAATGGAACGAACGGCCAGTCAATCAAACGCCGACATTTAATAAAATGCCTAGGCTAATCGTAAACTGAACTCAAATCACTTAAAGTTTAACTAGTTGGCTTATAGTAAGGTTTTTTTTAAACGACCCAAAATCAACGAATTAGCTATTTGTCTTTTAGCCATTTAATTGAATGGCTGATCCAACTAGATTACAAACTACAAACGTCTAAATTTTATACTTCTTAATCTAACAGCCCGTTCTACGTCCACTGCTGAACATGGACCTCCTCATTACGAACCTTGGCAGACCAGATTCTTTGAGATGATAGATGCTGGTGCCCATGCATCAGCTGTATATCCCTTAGTCGCTTTACGACACCCGTGGGACGACATGGGGTGGTCTATTGAGACGGAAACCTCACGGATATTTTTATACTGTTATAAAAATTAATGCCTACAATAATTTTACTAACTGTAACTATGACCGTTTTTTAATGGGATGCCATGTCAAATGGACTAAAAAAATCTATTTAGTCCGTCAGTTAGATTACTAAAAAATATTGGACACGTATTTTTTTATATATCAAATCAATAAAAACTGACAAAGATACACAGAGCAACAACAAACTATAAATTTCAGGAGAGGGGGGCTTGTGACGTCACGTCATTAGGTAAAATGGTACCTAATAGTGACGTCACACAACATTTCAACGCGCTGTATCTTCGTCAGTTTTTTTGTTTGAGGAACGAAAAAAAATACGTGTCCAATATTTTTTGGTAATCTAACTGACGGACTAAATCGATTTTTTTAGTCCTCATGACTACTATATTCAGAAACTCATGACATTTAATAAATTATTATTTCGGATTCTCTACTACAAAGGCCTCTTCAATGTTGGTTTTAGTCCCACAAATGCTTTTCAAATAATCGAGTACCCCATGGGCAGTAAAATATACAAAAATAATTATATTATATTTTCATCTACTCACGTCTCCCTTCTCTTTCTTCTTGTCCTTCTTGCCTTCTTTCTTTTCTTCCTTCTCCTTGTCCTTGTCTTTCTCTCTTTCTTTCTCGCGTTTGTCCTTCTTTCCGCTGCTGCGATCGCGTTCTGTAATTTATACATTGATTGTATTAAAATAGGATTGTTGTAATTAATCTTCCATCATCATCGTCATCATCAGCCCGTATAACGTCCACTGCTGAACATGGGCCTTCTCCCGAGGGTAGGTTTCGGCATAGTCATCACGCTTGGCAGGCGGGTTGGAGAACGCAGTTTTTTTTTTCGCTTTGTCATGCATTTTTGCTACTTCATCGGGCATAAAGGCGAGCTCCAGCCTTAATAAATGGTTTAAAATCTACAAGCTAAGTACCCTGCGCAAGAGGGCGCCCCCTGTGGGGCTTGGACCTCGGCTCAGGGCGGTCGCTGGCGATGAGATTGAGGGATTATGACTTTTAGTATTTTAGGGGAGTTTTGTGCAACTGTCGCTCTACTTTACAGTTCGTAGGCCTTCGGGTCTACGAGGGCATCGGATGGAGTGTTATTGCGCAATGCAATTTCTGCAAGTAGGTCACCTATCGACGCCGCAAATGTGAGCACGCGTCGCGGGGCACAAAACGCCTCCATCTGCAGTTTCGAGTCGGCACTGCGCGGGCTCGATGCGTCACCAGCTGCCGAGAGTGCACGCGTTGCAGCGTGTGCCGCGCCCGTCCCTGCCTCCACACCGGTGCGCCACTGCCACCACGACATGTGTAGGTTCAGCGACCCCGAAACGAGCCTATGCAGCAATAGTAGCCGCCGCTAAAAAGCCTGTTGAGCCACTAAACTCACAGGTTAAAATAGCGGACTTTCACTTTGTCCGCTAAGGGGTAAACGGAGCCTGCCAAAACCAAAACAGGTTCTGAAAAGGCAGGCTCCAGTGAAGGACACGGGCGACAGCGATGGTTTCATCAAGGTGGAGAAGAGGATGAAGAAGAAGCCTCCTTGTCGGAACCAGTGTGGTACTGCGCTGGCAGGACCCAACACGCTGTTGCGTCCAGCCGTACCGACAACGCTGATGTACGTGTCAAGACTGCATCATTCCACGAAAGTTGAAGAGGTCGTGGAGTACATGCGGGTGAAGACCAACTGGACTTTGAGGGTCGAGATGTTGGAGCCGCGTCACAAAACGAACTTCAAGTCGTTCGTGGTGCGTGTTCCGACGCAGTATCTCGAGAAGTGCCTCAAAGAAGAGTTTTGGCCGAAGGGTGTTTTGTTCCGCCGGATTCGTGGTCAGCTACGTGACACCAGTCAGCGAAACACGACGCCGACACTTCGTGTACATTAGTATTAAGTTTTTGTTTATTAAAATATGTATTAGTTTATTACTGTTTAAGATCATTGTATGTATTTTTTTTCTATGGGCCTCCGATGCTCGAAATAAAATTATTATTATTATAATATGTTATAACACGCAAGGAAACGCTGCTGCCCGTTCACTAGTATACCCTTGTTGTAGATGATGTTATAACAATCGGGACCAACGGCTTAACGTGATTTCCGAGATACAGAGGATAATTTCTCAACAAACTAGACCCGGAAAGAATCTTAGATCTTACACTACGATATCTTGCCTGAACCGATCGAACCCACGAACTCCCAGTCTTAAATCGCTGCGCTATTAAAGTTGTCTAGATAAGAGCCGTCAACTAATAATGTGAGGTTTTTAATAAACATTTTTTGGGTTCCTTACCCAAAGGATTAACCAGCCAAGTGCGAGTTGGACTCGTGCACGAAGGTTTCCGTACCAGAAAAAATTACGTTCGTTGAATGCGAGCCCCCCTTAAATATTTATTTTATTATATTTTTAGTATTTGTTGTAATAGGAGACAACAGAAATACATCATTTGCGAAAATTTCTACAGTCTACCTATTAAAATTCTTGTGATTCAGCCTGGTGACAGACAGTCAGATAGCGAAGTCTTAGTAATAGGGTCCCGTATTTACCCTTCGGGTACGGAACCCTATTACTAAGACTGCGCTGTCCGTCTAGTCGCAAGGCTGTATCTCAAGAACTACGATAGCTAGACAGTCAGACAGAATACCTCCGTGGTAACAAACATCAAACTACTCACTCTTCTCCTTCCCATCCTTCTCCTTCTTCCTCTCCTCCTTCACCAGTTTACAATACTCCTTGAAGTAATCTTCCCTCATCGTGCTACTCTCCACCGCCTTATATCTCGCATCAGAGTCCACTTTCTTCTTAGCGTCAGGCCAGCGGGCATGCCTGTCCACCGCCTTCTCTTTGAGAAGCGCAATGAAGTCGGTTTTCGCCTATAAGGAGATATATCGTTTGATTAATATGAATGGCTTGTTAGGACGTACGGGGTAGGGGAGGATGTTTAATGGACGTGATTTAAAATGCTTAAGTTAATTATTTTGTTGGTATGTGTAAAATTTTGGTACAGGTACTAATACTAGCTAACCCGATGGACGGCATGTCCTGTCTAAACTAAAAATCTATTTTAAACTAGCGGCCCGCCCCGGCTTCGCACGGGTGGACTTTTATACCCTACCCCTGCCCTACCCTACCCCTACCCTACTCCTACCCTACCCTACCCCTACCATACCCCTACCCTTACCCTACCCTACCCTACCCCTACCCAAAAGTATCCTATGCCCTTCTCCCAGTTCTTAGCTACCTCCCTACCAATTTTCAGCCAAATCGGTTCAGCCGTTCTTGAGTTATAAATAGTGTAACTAACATGACTTTCTTTTGTTTTTAAAATGTATTCTGCTATTCGGGACGGAAACAAATCCAACAAATCAAAAACCATGGCAATCGGTCCAGCCGTTCTCGAGTTATAAGTGTTGTAACAAACACGACTTTCTTTTATATATATATAAGATAAGATTGAACTTTTCGTGATGTGCACAACGTATTCTGTCAATGTTATGTCAAACGCCATAAGATTACATAAAATAAGTTTATATTGTCAAAAGCGATAAGGTTACAATAGAAAATTTAACGTGGTGGTTATGTATTCTTAAAATTACTAAGGTTTCGCTCAACTTCAATCTTTTTTAAATGATGAGTGAACTCGGTCCATCTGTTCACGCGTGATGCGATGCCCAAGGGAAGTAGGGACTCATTTTTATATATATATAGATTATAAAGAGTAAAAATTTGATCGTTTGTTCGTATTGAAAAGGCTCCGAAACTACTTGACCGATTTGAAAAAAAAACTTCACCGTTGGGAAGCTACACTATCCCCGGATGACATAGGCTATAATTAATTATGAAGATCCCACGGGAACCGGAGCTACGCGGGTGAAACCGCGCGCGGGAAGCTAGTTATCAATATTTTATAATTTTCACAGTTTACACGACCTGTCACATCTGCAAAGAGTATATAAACACTAAATTTTACTGTTTGAGACTATATCTATACATATAACTAAAATTGGGAGTGTCTGTTTGTATTCCTACCAATATTATAAATGCGAAAGTTTGTATGTGTGGATGTATATATGTTTGTTACACTTTATATTTTTCTCTTCTATTTTCACTTTTTACTTTAATTTTTGTAACTGTGTAATTTTTATTGCATAAAACTCGACTCATAATTACTGGGAGAAGACACTGGCTCCTGTAACACAGGTATTATACCTAGCGCAGGAGTCAGGGCCTCATAACTTTTGTAAAAATATTTATGTCAATAAAGAATTATTATTATTATTATTATTATTATTACTTTCACGCAAAAACTACTGAACGGATTTGGCTGAAAGTTTGCACGTGGATAGGTTATAAACCAGATTAAGATATAGGATACAAAATATCACGCTCCGACCCACTGGAGCAGAGTGACGCGGGAAAAACCGCAGGCCCAGCTAGTTATACATATAAACCTACCGCTTAAATCACTATATTTATTAAAAAAAAAACTGCTATCCAAAGTAAATTTGTAACGATCAACCATATTGAAATCTCAATTAATTTCCGTTTCATTTTGATCACAAGGATACCATTTAACTTAAAAATGGTTGAGAAATCATCAATAGAAAACCCAATTCTAGATCTCAGAAGCATAAGGTCGGATGTGCCATTACACGTCAGAAACATTCGTCGTATGTGCCTTTATCGTGAACTGACACAACCAAATGCTTCTGAAGAAAACAGTTCATCCGTCCTCATCGCTTCTCAGGTCATGCAGAATACTATTACCCATACCAACTTTTATATATATATATACATCGCAAAGCACACGTCTGTTAAACAACATCCCTGCCTTCCTATTCGCATAGTCAATAAGCCTAAGATACATTATATACTATAGGTAAATAAAACTATATCATTATGCTGTAAGAAAATCAATAATTAATCGCTGAAAAATAACAGTACGCTGATTAGTGGCTGTGGAGAGAAAAAACTCATTATATTCTGAAAGAGAAGTTATTAGTTATGCTCTTTGTAAATGGAAGTTTATGTATATATATGATTTATAGGTATAACCAAATAAATGTACGTCTAGAGGAGAGGGATCGCTCATACTCGATACCGACTCGATATTATCTACATATCGATGTATAAAATGATTAATCAAAGACTTTAAATGATGACAAAAATAATGATCTCGGTGTTTATTACAGTCTTTCTTCTCCAAATGACACAGTTTCTCATCTACCTATGTTAGATAGAGAAAGACTCGTAGGAAGCTAGGATAGGGTCCGGTCGTCCTCGAAAGGCGAGGTGAGCGACGCGTTCTATGTGTCACAACGTAGGTAGATAGAGAAAGACTCGTAGGAAGCTAGGGATAGGGTCGGTGGTCCTTGCGAGGCGAAGCTCGCGACGCATTCTATGTGTCACAACGTAGGTAGATAGAGAAAGACTCGTAGGAAGCTAGGATAGGGTCCGGTCGTGCAAGGCGAGTCTTGCGACACGTCCTATGCTTTAGACCCGATCCCAGCCCGCGCTGGTTCATTCTAATTATATTTATAATAAGCGACTATCACATGCCATAATGATTTTCGTAACATAACAAATTACTCTATAGAAAATAATAATATTTCGTTCGAAACCATTTTCAAATTACATGACGACCCAGTTGCTTTCAAATAACGATACGTAATAGGAACCATTAGTTACTTTGCATACTCTGGTAATATTTCACGGTCGAGCGTAACAAAGGGAAGGGTGGGTACTTAAAAAAAAAATCACATTTGGCTAGTCGAAATGGAAATAAAACTACCCTCATAATTATCTTTACTAACCACATAATTTATGCAAGCAATTACTAACAATACATTTAATTTTATATAATTATAGATTTGACTGCACCGGTGGCTCAGTGGTTACGGTAGTTGCTTCTGGGACCTGGTGTTCTGGGTTCGATTCCCACCCGGGACAATTATTTGTGTGAACCATAAATAATTGTTCTGAGTCTGGGTGTACTTTGTGTCCGTGAAATGTATGTTTGTAAAGTCCCCCGCGACACAGGGATTTATTTCCCTAGTGCGGGAGTTGTCTTTTAAAAAAAAAGAAAGTGTCCGTTCCACAATACTTGTATTTCTCAATAATAAGTGAATTGTATTCTGCTATGAGAAATAAATGTCTTAAACCGTATGTTATAGGCTTTATTTAACGATGAAGTTCCCAAGGGGACGGAAGACACGCGGTTTACCCAATAACGAATAAACTCAAACTCAACAACAGGGCCAATTTACAAAAACTGTTTCACTATAGAAAACTACGATATCAAGTAGTAACTGGTTAATTTCTACGATTAGATTGCCACGGGAACGTGACCTGCCCAAAAGGGTATTAAGGAAGTCCGCCATTTTTCAGAATTGACAGCTCTTGTCATTGAAACCGTTTTTGACGAGACGGAGAATGAAAACAAGAATGGGCGTGGCCGTGGACAAGGGCATAGTCGGCATGGGCGTGGGTATAAAATAATGGGCATGAGCTCAAACTTGGAACTGAACGTGGACATACATATAGCTAAGAATATATATACTACAAATGTCATGTATCACCCAGTCCTAACAAGTGGTCGGAACAGACCACCCCATGTGTTCCCACGGGTGTCGTAAGTCGACTGCGGGACATACAGCTGATGGATGGGCAGCAGCATATATCAGCTCAAGGATACTCACATCTTACTGCGATCACCAAGCGTGGGGATTACGACAATATCCTTCAACGACCCTCTCAAGTACATCTGTCTATCAAGTGGAGGCCCACGCTCAGCAGTGGACGGAAATAGACTAATACAGTACTTAATCCATCAGTCAGTGACATCACTGTTTTATATATCTAGATCTCAGAAGCATAAGGTCGGATGTGTCATTATACGTCAGAAACATTCGTCGCATGTGCTTTTATCGTGAACTGACACTTACGACCAAATGCTTCTGAAGATAATTGTACATACGTCCTTGTGCTTTTGAGGTCTAGATATTATTACACCCTTTCCTACTTCCATTTACCAAGATTTTCATTATCATATTCCTGTTCTAGTAACTTTTAACTATATTGTTGAAGTTAAACCAAATTTATGGGTAACATGCCTTTAATATCAATCCGAAATATATCTTAACATTTAAGTAGAAATTTAATTTTAAAAAAAAGCATATCAGGTTAGAACACACTACGACTTAATACCACGCGGCTAAATATTATAAAAAAATGCCTTTATATAAATTCCGCGCCTCAGAAAGCACGTTAAGCCGTTGGTCCCGATTGTTATAACATCATCTATAATAATCGTATATCAAGGAACGGGCAGCAGCGTTTCCTTGTGTGGTACAACATAATACTGCGGTCACCAACCCTCCTGCCAATCGTGGTGACTATGGCAAAAACCCTCTTTAGGGAGGAGCCCTTGTTCAGCAGTGAACATTATACGGGCTGATGATGATATAAATTCTAATAAAATATTTTTATTAACTAATAAATCCTTGCGGGAATCGAACCCGTAAATGGAAGCCAAATTTACAACATTGAAATTGACCCATACCGTACACTGAATCGAACAGATCTTGGGTCAGAAATCGCACACGGTACTATTAAGTAACGTACCAAACATAACACAAATTCCTCCATACCATAAATATAGCTTTGAGTCTCGCAGGTAGTGGGTTCTATCCTCACGCCGGACAACAAATCGTTGTGTAAATTCTAAGATTTCTTTCCGGGTACATTGGTAGAGGGAGTACCCTCCTTGCCTCGGAAAGCACGTTAAGCCGTTGGTCCCGATTGTTATAACATCATCTATAACAATCGTATACCAGGGAACGGGCAGCAGCGTTGCCCTGGTGTTAACTTAGCCAAGCGTAGCCACTATGGCAAAAACCCTCCCTCGGGAGGAAGCCCATGAGCATGAGCCCATTCAGCAGTGGACGTTATTCGAGCTGATGATTATGATGATGATAATATTACAATTAAATACGACAGTTTATTTGGAAACAAAACGTTACTTCTATATTTTTTCCCGGCACTAGGAAAATTAATCTCTGCGTCGCGGGCGACTATATTTACACTTAATTCACTGACACAAATAATTGTGCCGGATGGGAATCGAACCCACAACACGAGGTCTCATAAGTAACTGCCGTAAGCACTGAGCCACCGCTGCACCGGTGCAGTAAAATGCATTATAACTTAGTACTCAGTTGGGGAATCGAACCCCACATTAGCTAATATATTTAAATTGTCTTAACACTAGGGGTTCGAACCCTATTTTTGAAAATGGCAAAAATTTTAGAGATTTTCTGTTTCAAAATATTATATTTTGTAACTTGCATTTGATACGGGAATCGAACCTATGCTATGAATCTACAGCACATATTTGAATTTATTTATTTTATATCTTGATATAACACATTCTTTATCTTAGGGGATCGAACCCTAAAATAGTGGTGACGACAAAAAAAAAACTATTTAGTCCGTCAGTTAGATTACCAAAAAATATTGTACACGTATTTTTATATTTACCAAATCAACAAAAAATTACAGAGATACAGAGCAACAACAAACTATAAAGTTCAGGAGACGTCTTGTGAGGCTTGTGACGTCATTCCTAGGCAAAATTGTACCTACAAGTGACGTCACTTTTTTTTAGGACGGAGCTTATGTATTTAGCCAGGAGCCTTTTGCTACTTCACCGGACATAGTGACGTCACTCCTATGTAAAATTGTACCTCCAAGTGACGTCACATACAATTTCAATGCGCTGTATCTTCGTCAGTTTTTGTTAACGGAAAGAAAAAAAAATACGTGTAAAATATTATTTGGATGGACCAAATAAGTCGTCAACCACTTATTATACCCATAAGTGACTTGGCAGTTAATCTTTAGGGAATCGAACCCAAGTATTGCAAATCTATACACTGCATTTGTAGTTATTTTCCAAAACATATTCTGTCAAAAAAATGTATAATTCAATTTAAATTCTGATCAATTATGTTGTCCTTCAATTCCATATATCATCATAACAGCTTACTTTTTTCAACTAGACTAGGAATCGAACCTAGACTAACATAACTTATAAATACACTTACAAACTAACATCGCGACGGCTCAAAACCCATAAAATTGATTTAACTTCACTTTATAATTATGATAAATTTACATTTAATTTGATTCAATTCAAACAATTATTATTTCACTTTTGACTAATTTGAATAGAAAATCTATTTTATTTTTATTTTACTGAATATAAAAAGACTTAAAGGAGCGATCATCTAATTGCTGTTAACTTAAAAAAAATCGCTTCCAAAAATTGTTCAAAAGACGAAGACAAAATCAAAGAAAAAACACATATATTCTAAAACATATCGCTGAAAAAAAAAGTATTATTAGTAATCCTCCATATCTCTAATTCCAATTATTTACAATTTTCTCTTTTTTTTTTGTTGTAGCATCCCAACACCGTAAATCAATTGGCAACACTGGACGCATAGGATGGGGTTGCCAGGCGGGGAAAAAAAAACCCGCTATTAATCGGCAACGCTGCCGTTAGCATGCATTGTTCCATGAAGCATGTTGGGGGTTCGATATTTTTCTATATAATAATAAAAATGTATAATATTGTATATGCATCATATAACGATTAGAAGGGATTAAATAAAAAGTTAAAATACTGTTTTTTTTTTTTTGACAAAAATAGGGGTCGTCAACATTTTTAGATACAAACAGCCCCTCTACTCGCCATAGAGCAGGGATACCAAACAATTTTCTGTCTTCTATTTGATTTTTCTTGTTTAATATTCTCATAAATTCTGATGCGGCTTAAAATATATCTAACCTTATTAAATTTGTGGCGGCACGGAGTGAACGATTGATGATTTAATATTTTATATAACCCAATTCAAAATAATGATCGTACATTATCAGACACAATCTCTCTTATCATCGTCCCATCGCTTAAGCGTTAATTTATTTTGCATTTGGTAGAATTTACAGTGACTGAAGTTAAAGTGAATTTTAGGTCGCGATTATTTCAGATCACAGATCTGATGCGTAAATTCCCAACATCCCCTCACAGTGCAACGGTTCATAGACATATAATTTGATCCCATTCATGAATCTGTTTCATAGACAAAACTATCCGTAACCCCTCTTTAAAATTATTTTATTCCCACAATCATTCAAAAATGCGCCTATACGAGTCTGAAATTTAAAATTTTTCCTTCCATTGTCATTTCTCTTAAAAATCTTTACATCATCAAAAAGTTTATGTATATCATTCAAAACTCCCCAATTTTCATCATCATCATGATCAACATCGTCAATCGAACACATCCGCCTCCGCCTGTGTCCGTCCGCTCCGCGACCGCGCCCGCTCCCGCTGTCAGCGCCGCTCCGCTACCGTCAAACAACTCTCGCTACTATATGTGCTAGGGAGCTTACAGTTGTATAACATGATATAAACAACTACTAAATATTAGTTAATTTTTAAATAAGGTTTAGGTACTATTACTAAAATTTCCTTAAAAAAATCAAAATTGTTTTTTTTTTCTTAATTTCGAAATCAAGTTATACAACTGCGACAAAATATTAAGGATAAAAAGATTTTATATATGTATATAGTTTGTAAAACGTTAAAAACATTTCATCAATAAATTATCAACACATTAAAATTAATATTTCTTTGATATTGTTTTTTTGACAGATAATTTTAAATTATCAAGTACATTTTCAATTACATAATTTAAAAAAATAAAAATAAAACAATACCATAGATAATATCAAAAAATTCAAAGACAAATTCATTTCAATTGAATATTATTAAAAAAGAATCTATGCAAAAGTAGTAGAGAGTGTTTAAGCGAAATTCGCACAGCAAAATTATACAAACACAGGATTCGAACCTGCATCACAGCTGCTGCCATGATATGCCAGGAGTCGAACCTGAATCACTGTACGTATAAAAATTAATATACAAATTCATTAAATATCATATTATTATAAGTTAATCATTAAATTATATCAGAAGATACAACATCATTAAAAATCCTAATAATTATTATGAAAATTCATATTATCTCAACGTGTGGATCGGTCCAGTCCGGGGTCAAACTCTCCCCATAGACGACCCCAAAATCGACATATTACGTATCCACAATAAAGAGGATAAATGAATATTACATATATATACAATCCACGCTAAATACGCTCCTCTTTTAACGTAGTTACTTGTGCACATAACCAATTCAAACCATCGGGAATCGAACCCAAATATAAATAAGATAAATCACTGAAAGAAAAAAGTATAAAATTTCATAAATAGCTATAGAGATATTCCTTATAAATAACAATTATAAATACCAACTAATATTTATTTTAAGCTGTATGCAAATTAAAAATCTTATAATGTCAGACTTAATGCATTTTTTTCGGACGAACATATGTAGTTCATCCCGAGGCTTTTGCTACTTAAAGGCGAGCAGAGCTCCAGCCTTAATAAATGGTTTAAACACTAAGCAACCTGCGCAAAAGGGCGTCCCCTGTGGGTCTTGGACAGCGACTCAGGGCGGTCGCTAGCGATGAGATTGAGATTAATTATGACTTTTAATATTTTGGGGGGTTTTGTGCAACATTTGCTGCAATTTAAGCATAAAATAAGAGACACGAGTAACTTTACACGCATCTGTCCACTGGTGATGAAATTAAGCATTTTAGATCATGAGAAAGCAAGATAGGCTACCTTTTATCGCGAAAGTAGGTCAAAGTTACTATTCCATGTGAAGTCACATGATAATCCTGATCATGTACATAGTAATGCCTTTACGCCTTAATCTTCTATAATATGAAAATGAATCGAAATCTCGAGAACAGCTGAACCGATTTCGCTAATTCTTTTTTTGCTGTGATTGTTAGTGGCAGGAGAAAGTTCTTGCTAAAGAAAAAAAATGCTCAAAATATTAGAAAATGTTAGAAAACTTAACTGCAATATTATTTTTGTAATGAATTGAAATTACAGTCAGTTGTTTGAAATAACTGTCAACGATCGATAGAGAGACACATTATTTGTTAGTGTCATAGACTGCATTTTAAGACGAGATTCTCATGGGAAACGGGATCAACGAATTCGATTTTTTAAACATCAGTCTGTCAAATGCTGCTTATTATTATTAAAGTGGCGGTGGGCTAGGGCGTCGGACTTGTGACCTTATGGTCGCCGGTTCGATCCCTACTCATTGTACTCGTAACACAAGCATTTTAGTTTAGCTAGAGGGGTTAACAAGAATACTAGTAGACTGCAAAACTTTGCTAGTTATCGTTATAAAATATATAACAAAAAATTAACATATATATTATTTTAGAAATCATTTTCTAAATTTACACATTTCAACTAGCGGACCCGGCAGACGTTGTCCTGCATGATAATATATTAATATATACATATATTATGATGATTTGTAAATCTAAACCATCCAGGGCGCCACCCAAACGCATACAAAAAAGATCAAACAAATCGGTCCAGCCGTTTCGAAGGAGTTCAGTGGCATACACACGTACAATACAATGATATATATAAAGATAATAAGTGGAAATCTATGTCCAGCAGTGGGCAGAATAGTAACAACAGTAAACTTTCAAATGATCATCGACAAGTCACCATTCAACACACACACCCCTCCCACACGCGATATCGCCATCTCTATCACTCACCTGCTCTCTCTGCTTCTCCTTCTCCTCCTTCTCTCTCTTCCTCAGCTCCACGAGGTACTCGTTGAAGTACGTCTCCCGGTCGCGCGCCTTCTCTATACCTTTGTAGCGATCCTCGCGCCCGAACTTCGATGTGAACTCATTGAACGAAGACCTGGGGATTTCATTTCTCTAGTTACATACACCATTTATAACAGCCTAGTTGACACATATGAAATTATGTTACAATGATGTTTATTTCTAAAATTATTTGTCATATGGAACCTAAACATAATAATTTCTGTTAAAAAAACTTGAATATGTTTGTATAAACTCAATATGAAAATCATTTCTGTTGTCTATGTCTTTAACTGCCGAAAGCCATTCAGCCATTTTGTGACGTCATAAGTCTTGTTAGAAAACATGAACGCGATATCTTATCTTTATCTTTTGAAAAGGCAACTCCCGCACTAGGGAAATAAATCCCTGTGTCGCAGGGGACTTTACAAACATACATTTCACGAACACACAACACCCAGACTCAGAACAACTATTTGTGGTTCACACAAATAATTGTCCCGGATGGGAATCGAACCCAGAACATCAGGTCTCAGAGGCAACTACCGTAACCACTGAGCCACCGGTGCAGTCGACTTTATTATTACACGTTCTGAGTCATGACGTCATCGATCTTGAACACAGATAATGTATATAACATGGCTGACATCGTTTTCATCTCTAAATATCAAGCAAATTTTGAAATATTTATTTTAGTGCTTTCTAGATCTCAAATAAATGCCATATATTTTTTCTTGATCTAGTAAAACCATTCTTAACCATAAAAAATAATTTCAAAAAAGTGTCAACTAGCTTATTACTCAAGTTACAGACACCATTCATAATTTACTAGCGCGCGGTTTCACCCGCGTACATCAGATTCGTGGTCACAGATAGACTGACCTCAGTCTATCCGTGACCATGACTGGTGTGTTTAAAAAGGTAATAATTTGCGTTAAAATTGTACCACAATGAAACCCGCGTCTATTATAAACTGGCGAGTATCTAGATTTAAAAGTAGCTTGAAGAGGTTTTCAATTGAAAAGTGTTTCTATAGCGTACATGAGTTTTTAGAGTACAAATTGTAAGTCTTAACTTGAATTGACACGTATATTATTGATATGATTATTTTGACAGTACTATTATTGACATAATTATCATTAACATTTGGGATTATTATTGATAATTGTGATTAGTACTGAAATTTGTGATTATTTGACATTTATGATTATTTGACATTTATGATTAATATTATTGATATTTGTGATTATAATTAACATTTATAACTATTATTGACTTTTATGATTATTATTTTTATTGTTTTTCATTGTTATATTACAATACAATTTTAATGGAATGGAAATCCGTAAATTGATTGCATGATTTTAATCAATAATTAATTTAATTTAAACTACTATGTTTTATATAATATGCACGCCGAAATTAAAGGCAGAATAAGAGCTCAATTTTATTTTATGTGTCCACTTTCTGTACCGCAAATAAAAACGATTTTTTTATTATTAAAGCGACCCGCCCCGGCGTCGCACGGGTGTATACATATACATACATATAAACCTTCATATCGAATCACTCTATCTATTTAAAAAAAAAACCGCATCAAAATCCGTTGCGTAGTTCTAAAGATCTAAGCATACAGACGGCGGGAAGCGACTTTGTTGTATACTATGTAGTAATTATATTATTATAAATAAATAAATAAATAAATAAATAAATTATTAATTATTAATTATTATTAAGTCAAAGTCAAAAATTCTTTATTCATATAGACACATTTAAAATATTTTAAATCATGTTCTTATGATGCGTCCCTTTCTTTTTCTACCACCAGTTCTGGACGTGGCAACTCTGAGAAGAACTGGCAAGAAACTCAGAGGAATTCCTTTTTTTAAATAAATTTTATTTTACAATTATTAATAAAGCAGTATTGTTTCAGAGCAACTCACTCCCAAGCAGTTTTGTCATCATAATCAGAAATTTTATAATAAGCCTTTTTACATAATTTATCCTTGACATATCGTTTAAACTTGTTTGTAGAAAGATCTCTTACATTATTAGGAAGTTTGTTGTAGAAGCGTATACATTGCCCCATAAAAACCAACCACATATATAACCACACGGCTGTTGATGAATACTAACTTGGAATGTAGTTTAGCCTCTTCCATGAGTGCTCTGAAGGCGGCCTTCTTCTGCTGCAGCCTGTTCTTCTTCTCCTTGCGCTCCTCCTCGGCGCGGTCACGCACGTACTGATCGAACACCTGTTATAACATAAGTTTAAGTATCATAGTATAAATAATAGCAAAATGTTTGATCTTCGGTTGTAGAATAATATATTAACTTTTTTGCCGATTAGAACACGATCTTGTGCAGCTCCTTCTCCCAGGTGGAGAAGGCGGACACCTCCTTCTGGTGCAGCATGTGCAGGAAGGCGTACGTACCTGTCGTCGCTCCTTGCTGTTGAGCATGAGGTAGCGCGGCTCGAACACGATCTTGTGCAGCTCCTTCTCCCAGGTGGAGAAGGCGGACACCTCCTTCTGGTGCAGCATGTGCAGGAAGGCGTACGTACCTGTCGTCGCTCCTTGCTGTTGAGCATGAGGTAGCGCGGCTCGAACACGATCTTGTGCAGCTCCTTCTCCCAGGTGGAGAAGGCGGACACCTCCTTCTCGTGCAGCATGTGCAGGAAGGCGTACGTACCTGTCGTCGCTCCTTGCTGTTGAGCATGAGGTAGCGCGGCTCGAACACGATCTTGTGCAGCTCCTTCTCCCAGGTGGAGAAGGCGGACACCTCCTTCTGGTGCAGCATGTGCAGGAAGGCGTACGTACCTGTCGTCGCTCCTTGCTGTTGAGCATGAGGTAGCGCGGCTCGAACACGATCTTGTGCAGCTCCTTCTCCCAGGTGGAGAAGGCGGACACCTCCTTCTCGTGCAGCATGTGCAGGAAGGCGTACGTACCTGTCGTCGCTCCTTGCTGTTGAGCATGAGGTAGCGCGGCTCGAACACGATCTTGTGCAGCTCCTTCTCCCAGGTGGAGAAGGCGGACACCTCCTTCTGGTGCAGCATGTGCAGGAAGGCGTACGTACCTGTCGTCGCTCCTTGCTGTTGAGCATGAGGTAGCGCGGCTCGAACACGATCTTGTGCAGCTCCTTCTCCCAGGTGGAGAAGGCGGACACCTCCTTCTCGTGCAGCATGTGCAGGAAGGCGTACGTACCTGTCGTCGCTCCTTGCTGTTGAGCATGAGGTAGCGCGGCTCGAACACGATCTTGTGCAGCTCCTTCTCCCAGGTGGAGAAGGCGGACACCTCCTTCTCGTGCAGCATGTGCAGGAAGGCGCGCAGGCGCTGGTGGTGCGGCACGTTGCCGCGCTCGCGGGCGGCGCGCACCTCGGCCTCCACCGCGGCCGCGGCCCCCGCGTCGATCTGCCCCCCGCTGCGCAGCACCGAGCCCCCGCCGCCCCCGCCCCCGCCCCCGCCGCCCGCCGCCCCGCCGCCCGTCGTCGACGTCGTCGACACCACGGCTGAGGGACACAAACGCGAACATTGTAACCTTTCTTTTTCAAACTAATCCACCCACATTCCCACGAACGGCGGATTATCTATCAGGCAAACTAGACACGTGCCTAGGGGCGCGCGGGTAGAGTACACCCTGGAACAGCAGCTACAAGTCGGAATAAAGATATACCAGCTCCAAATTGGGGTAACCTCTACCACACAAATAGTAACGCTGACTATAGTTCGTTCGCGTTAAGAATGCAGTGAGTCATCAATGTCTCAAGGCGTAGCCCCGCCCCCTAACCAATCAAATCTTTTTAAATTACAAAGTCAAGTTCACAGTGACAGTAACGACAGTCCTGGCAGTTGTGTTAACTGATGTTAAATGTGAAAAATGAATACCTCTTCAATTCGTAAAAATAAAAGTGGTTCGGTAATTCATAGAGCGGAAAGAAAAGTAATAAAAAAAAATATGACGCAATCCTCTTAGTGGACGCTGATCGATGGAAGAAATGCTGCGACCACGTCTTACAAGAAGAAAATACAATGTGCGATTTAGATGACGTCATGGAACTCGCTGCAGAAAATACTTTTGTTATAAATACGAACGAGGATACTAGTGATAGTGATTAAATTATGGTATGATATTAATTGTATTTTTTATAAATTCATTAAACTTAATCTTTTAAAATATAATTTGTTCGAATTTTAACACCACTGTGAATACACCTTTATCCTTCAGTTGCACTGACGACTCACTGCATTCTTAACGCGAACGAACTATAGAATGATCAAGTTTTTACTAGTACTAGTTATTTATAAAATACTAGCTTCCCGCGCGCGGTTTCACTCCCGTAACTCCCGTTCCCGTGGGAACTTCATAATTAAATATAGCCTATGTCACTCAGGGTGAATGTAGCTTTCCAAAGGTGAAAGAATTTTTGAAATCGACACAGTAGTTTTAGAGTTTATTCATTGCAAACATACACACACACAAAAATACAAATCTTTCCTCTTTATAATATTAGTATAGACATTCGCCGATGATATATTTGACTACGGCGCTGTCAATGTTTAATTGACCTCTGAATACCACCCCTGCAACTCCTGTAGGTCAGGATGTTCTTATGATGCATCCTTTTATTTTTACTAACACCAGTTCTGGACGTGGCAACTACCAGAAAAACTGGCAAAAAACTCTAAAGAATCCTTTTTTTTAGTACATTAATATTGTTTCAGAGCAATTCATTCTCAGCACTCGGCTAACAAGGTAAATCTCATCTAAATGGCAGGACTTTATTGGTAAACACCTGATTGTTTATGAATCCTACATCCCTTTTCATCTGCTAAAGTCCCGTTCTTAAACAAATCAAATACGTTCTAGAAGGTTCTTAATCCTTGCATGATTTAAACATAGAATCAAAAAACAGGATTCTTTTATCAAAACAGGACGTTATAAAATCAATTTTAAATTATTTAACTATAAAAATTTGTTTACAATGGGCATGAAGCTTAAAAATATATTAAGTGCGTCAGTTAGATAATGATAGATTCTTAAAAAATATTGGATACGTATTTTTTTTATTAATCAAATCAATAAAAATTGACAAAGATACAGAGCAACAACAAACTATAAAGTTCAGGAGAGGGAGGCTTGTGACGTCACTACTAGGTAAATTGACCTAAAAGTGACGTCATACGAAATTTCAACGCGTTGTATCTTCGTCACATTTTGTTCGAAGAACGAAAAAAAAAATACGTGTCCAATATTTTTTGGTAATCTAACTGACAGATACGGTCCCGTGACGTTGAAGTTTGATATAGAAATCGGAACGTGTGACAACAATTAGTCTATCGTTGTTATTTTTTTTGTTGTTTCGGACGGGTATATGTAGTTAGCCACGAGGCTTTTGCTACTTCACCTGGCATAAAGGCGAGCAGAGCTCCAGCCTTAATAAATGGTTTAAAAGCTACAAATTAAGCAACCTGCGCAAGAGGGCGCCCCCTGTGGGGCTTGGACCTTGGCTCAAGGCGGTCGCTGGCGATGAGATTGAGGGATTATGACTTTTGTAGTTTTAGTTCTATGCTTCAGATCCGATTCCAGCCCGCGCTGGTTGATCTTAATTATCTTATTATTTATTATGGCAAGCGACTATCACATACCATAACAACATTGGTAAATTTTATTTAATAACATTATTGTTGAAATGTAAACTAACTTATTAGTCAAGATTGTTTTTTCTTATTTGTTTTTATCATTGTATTTGACTTATACGATCATATAAGTACGATCGATTCGTCTACATTATCAATAAACGCATTCGTATTCATTTTAATTTTTAGTATTTTAGGGGAGTTGGGAGGAGGCGCAACTGTCGCTCTACTTTACAGTTGGCGGGCCTGGAGGACTAGGGGTGTACTACTGGAGGTAGTGTGCTCACCGTCGTCCGCCTTGCTCTTCTTGGAGTCGAGCGAGTCGTCGCTGCTGGAGTCGGCGGCTCGCTTGAGCTCCCCGTTGCTGGGCGGCTTGCTGCCGCCGCTGCTGGCCGTCGCCTCCTTGCGCTAAACATGTACCGACATATTACTTATTGACAAACATCCGTTATTGATCCCCACGCCGGACAGGAAATCTTTGTGTAAATTCTAAGATTTCTTTCCGGGTCCGGTTGGTTGAGGGAATACCTGCTACGGCTGAATGTGACGAAAAGGGGATCCCTTCTTTTCGCATAATGTTATACTTCGGCATAACGATTTTGGCACAATTTGTTTTGGCATAATAATACTTCGGCATATTTTTTTAAGCATACATTTTATGTTGCCATAATCATCTTAAAGACTAATTTGTTTTGGCATAAATTTGATTCCCATAACGTTAGTAGGCCTAATGACTATTAGCTTAATAACATTAAGGCCTACAATTAATATATATAACAAAAACAATGTTCATGCAAATGATTTATTATTCACAACATTATGTAACTTAAACGATTTTTCAATCGCGAGATAACTTTTATCTGAAGAATATATTAGATGTTTTGACAGTTTTTGTATAAAAAAATGTCGAACAACAATTCATAAAAAAATGTATGAACAAATGACAATCGGTTAGGTTAGGTTAGAGCTGCGGCCATACAACGTACGAGCCGAGCGAGCGAAGCGAGCGGTGCCGCGGTAGCGGCCGGCGAGTAGGTTATTCTAAAGCATAATAAATTTATTCTTTAGAATATTATGCTTAATCAATATTATGGTTAGAAAAATTATGCTTAAAAAAATTATGCGTAAGCTGTTATGCGTAATTATATTATGCCAAACAAAATTATGCTAAATTATATTAAGTCTTTAAATTGTATGCAAATGGATAGGAAACCGACGGAAAGCACGGCGAGTTACCTTGAGGTCCAATAGAGCGGGGGGCGGCTGGCTCACGGCCTTGTCCACGTCGGCGCGGCCCATGAGCGCGGCGGGCCGCTCCCACACGGACGAGTGCGCGGCCGAGTTGTAGAAGAACACCAGCCCGTCGCCCGTCCACACCACGCACCTGCACACGGACCGCGGTCAGCTACTCCATACGACACGTCTTAATACATACATACATAAGCTCACGCCTGTTTCCCAGCGGGGTAGGCAGAGACAATGGACCTCCACTTGCTACGATCCCTACACACATCTTACGCTTCATTCACTCTCATAACATTCTTCATACAAGCCACATCGGTTTAGGGTGGATCTTATTTGACCCTTTGCGAGGATGTCTCCGATTTGGTCAGAGAACGTTTGTCGAGGTCTTCCCCTTCCGACTGTGCCACTCACACTTGCCATGTATACCTGTTTTGTCAATCTTTCTTCATCCATTCTTTCCACGACTTAATATAGATACATAATATCATCTAATAAGATGGACCGATCAAACGACGCGAGACAGAAACCTGTGAAGACAGATCATCCTCTCCAGATGTAACCCTGATGCTGACCGCGATTCTCAGACATGAGGGACCGACTACAAAGAGAAGGATTTGTAACGTAAACCGTTTTAAACACTTTAAGGAAAAGTTTACCTTATATTATATTTCAAAATTGAGATATAAAAATTCGACCACCGGCAGAACTCGAACCTGCATCTTAAAAAAAACCCCCAATGCCTTAACCAATTAGGCTACGGTGGAACTACAGCCGGTCATCGAAATTTATTAAGGCGGAAACATTTTGTTAAAACGCGACGCGACCTAATGACACGCGACGCGTGTTGAGTCGAATCAAATGTATTGTTTTCTATAGACCAGACTATTAACACCGTCGCGTCGGGTGTTAATAGTGTAAATCTGTGTTCGGAACAACATCGCGCGCCTCAGACCGGTTCAGTGACCTTTCACTGTCCTTGCTGCCCCACCAAACGCACCGGCCGTCGTCGTCCTCGTACAACAAGGATTCACTCACCAACGCCCCAGCGCGAGCGACGCGGCATCTTAATATTGTACTTGCGCCTAATACAGTTTATTACTTTTCGTTGAAAGTTTTATTTAGCTGAGACCCCCAGAACACAACTGGAGCTTGGCATTCAAACAATCTGATAATACAATGGTCAATACATTTGATTCGACTCAACACGCGTCGCGTTTCGTCAGGTGGCGTGGCGTTTTAACAATATGTTTCCGCCTTAAATCACTTTGTTACACGTCTCTAAGGGGGACGTTAGTGCCATCTATGGGTAATGATCCGCATTACTTCGACAAATATCTCCAAAGTTACATTTGGTATCAAATATTAAGCGATGACACCGCCCGTTTTTCACATTTATTAAACGTTTTAAACTCTTATGGAAAAGTTTACCGATCGATGGCAGCAACGTCCCCCTTAGAGACGTGTTACAAAGAGATTAATAAAATTCGATGACCGGCTGTGGTTCCACTGTAGCCTAATTAGTTAAGGCATTGGGGGCTTTACCTAATCACAAGAAACAGTTCGGATTTACGAACAAAGGATGCTTAACTATAGATGAGATTATTGAAAAGTATATTTAGTGTAGTCAACAAGTTCAAATTGGTGAAAAATAGTGATAAAGCTCCTAAAAATATGAGAGATACCTCATTGGATTCGGAATGACGTCTAGAAAAATGTATTCGAAGGAATAATTAGCACGCAAAAAAATACAAAAGTTATCAACAAATTAAGTTGCAAAAAAAAAGGATTTCATTGTTTGTCAATAACTCCGAAACTATTCATATTTAAGAATTTTTATAAAAAGCATCTCAAAGAGGAAGAAATTTCCAATAAAAAAGTCCTGACTCCCGGAGTTCTATTTCCATTATTTATCATTTTAATTTAACGCTGAAAATAGGACTCCGCGCGGCCGCTACGGCATGCGCGCGCCACCTCTAATGTGTTGTGGTGTGTTGGTGTTTCAGTCAAAATGGCCGATTGCAGTAATCGGCCATTTTGACTGAAACACCAATCACGGCGCATGACGTCACGATATTGTAACCATCAAAGAGAATTTAACCACTACGTTAGGTTTGGCGGAATCAATGACATTTTTTACAATAGCGTGACGTCATAGCCGACGCCATGACACTTGAGGCCTTTTTTCGCGCGCTATTTAAAATTTAATAGAAATATGGCTTAAACTTCGTTAAATTTAAATTTATTACCGAAATATTGTGTTTTTCGTACTTAGAAAATGACTACCCACGTTGCGCAAGAGAATTTCAAAATCTTGCCTCATGCCTATTAGAGACGGGTTACAAAGAGATTAATAAATTTCGATGACCGGCTGTGGTCCACCGTAGCCTAATTGATTGATGCATTAGGGGCTACGATGCAGGTTCGCATCCTGCCGGTGGTCGAATTTTATTAATCTCTTTGTAACCCGTCTCTAAGGGGGACGTTTGTGCCATCTATCGGTAATGATCCGCAATACTTCTTGTATTAAAGTTTTCTACACTTAACATATTGATACCCCTGCAGCGTCAGTACTATATTCCATACATTATCCACGGAACAATACTTATTATATATCGTAAAGTTCATATAACGATAGAACGGTAATAGACGTATACGTAGTGGATGATTGTAGGGGATGCGTACGCGTTTGTTCAGCTGAACGCACGCGTACGCATCCCGTACAAAACTGGCGTTTTCTATGGACATAAGCTGAATTGAGCTGAATAAGTGTAATTAGTCCCTAAATTGTCAAAAACGCTAAGGTAACATTAGAACATTTTATTTTGCGGTCAAGTATTCTCAATTTTTTTAATTATCCACGCAATTTTCTTAATTTTTTCATTCATAAGAACCTTCTCCTGTCAATAATAAACACAACAAAAAAATAATTAATGATATTGGTCCACCCATTCACGCGTGATGCCGTGACCAAGGGAAATAGGGATTCATTTTTATAATTATATATAGATGTATAGTCAACAAAAGAGACAGGTTTACATCGTCACTATCAAATAAAGTAAATTAATATGTTTATGACGCTACGACAGCCGGTAATTCTTTATGAGGGAAGAGTTCGCTGTTGCTGTATACAAATAATTTTATGTCAATACAATTTTATGTTGTTTGTATTGCCAATTTTTATCTACATATTTTTATTTGACTTCAAAACTGGGGCTGGCTAGAATACAAGCGCTGCGTAATGCTCTTATAGATTTTTGATGTAGCTTAATGCTGAAGCCAGTTCCCATTTATGGTGCCTATAACTGTAATAGTATTAATCAAAATTTATGTTTTATTTCCTTGCATGTGCCGTAAATAAATGTAATTTCTTTCTTTCTTTAAACAATAGTAAACTCTTCTCATGAATAGGTACATATAAATTCAAAATGCGTTTCACAATGTGTAAACTTATCTCTTTTGTTGACTGTATATAAAAATATTGATTCAATTTTGTAAAATGATATACAGATATGAGAACAGTTTTGTGTTCTATGCTAGAGCTGTCTCCGGAATCAGCAACCTCGGCAGCGAGGATATAAGTACCACACTGTAGGCTACTTTCCTACATCATCGTTTAACCTTAACAATAATATAAATATTATTTATATTTAATCTTATATCTAATTAATACTTATAAATACTTAAATTAAGACTTAACTAACTTATCCTAAATATAAACTATACACACACACAAACATACAACATTCATTCACATTCGCACTTACATATAAAATCTTATCATAATATACAAAGTGGATACGACAGAGGGGCTTTCCTTTAAACTGCCTATACTAGGTACCATTTCCAAGCTCTGTACCAAAAATCAATTAAATAGGAGCAGTAGTTTAGTCGCAAATGATTTTTTAAGTTTTTGCGCCGTTTGAACACGATGTATATTTTTCCTTACAGCTGATTATGTCTACGCATAGGTCATGTACCTTAAAACGATAAATCTGAGTATAACCTACGATGCGTTGTTGCCGCTCTGACGCAAATCATTGCAAAACATCCCGCACCGGCGCGCGCGCGACGTTGCCGCTTTGCTAGGTCAGTGAAATTTATTTACAAAGGGTGGTTACGTTTTACTCTGATTTGTAAGCTATTTAGTTTGTTTGAAAGAAAAAAAATCTCAATTTGATTGCTTTTTATTTTTATACCGTATCGATTAATAAAAAACACGTATAGTAAACGTAGCGTAATTTAATGCCCCTCTGTCATATCAACGTTGTATATAATAATATCTGATACATACCTGTTACACCATACCAGGTACATTGACAAGCAATTCGCAATTCGATATCAACTTATCGACTCGCACCACATCACTAGTCGTTATGTCCTACAGCATAGCATCAGTGGCTACTAGATCGCGACGGCGTATGCACGCTGCTTTTGCTTCGCATATTACCTAGATAGCTCACGCACCGCTATATACTCGCTTGCAAACACTAAGTTTAAGTGCTACCTATTTCTCTGTGCTGTCTCTCATCTCACTTCTTCCTTTCTCTATAACTCTTTTGTGCTTGTGAATCCACTGTGCCTTCTATTCATTCTTGTAAATCAATAAACAATTCAAGTGACTATACCTACTTGTTTTCATTATTTAATCGAGAGGACTATATACTGGTGAAAGGTATTTATTGTTACAACTACATCCTTCATACTACCTACTCACTAAAACGCTATAAATCAATCACGTGACTCACCAAGGCGTGCCCAGTATAGGCGTGGTAGTAATAGGTCTGCTCCTGTCCTGCTTGGCTTTCTCCTTCTCCTTTTCCTTCTCCTTCTCCTCGCGCTCCTTGTCGGCCTGCAGCCTCTCCTGCTCGGCTCTCTCCCTCTCGCGCTCGACTCGCACTCGCTCGGCCTCGGCGGCCGCGAGAGCCTCGTCGTGGGCGTCCACGTCTATCACTGGGAGATACATATTCATCATCATCATCATCATCATCATCATCATCAGCCCGTACTACGACCACTGCTCAACATAAGCCTAAGTAACACACAAGGAAACGCTGCTGCCCGTTCCCTGGTATACGATTATAATAGATCATTTTATAACAATCGGGACCAACGGCTTAACGTGCCTTCTGAGGCACGGAGGGTAGTCCCTCAACCAACTAGACCCGGAAATAAATCTTATAATTTGTGTAAATTCAAAATATCAAGGAACAGGCAGCAGCGTTTCCTTGAGTGGTATAGCATAATACTGCGGTCACCAACCCGCCTGCCAAGCGTGGTGAAAACTACCCTCTCTCGGGAGGAGGCCCATGTTCAGCAGTGGACGTTTTACGGGCTAATGATGATGAATTATTTGGAAAACAAAAATTAAAAAAATAGTTTCTACAACAGCCCGTTCACGTCCACTGCTGAACATGGGCCTCCTCCTAACAGACTGGCAAGTCAGTGTCGTCGAGGGATATTGTCGTAATCCCCACGCTTGGTGATCGCAGTAAGATGGAGAGTATCCTTGAGCTGATAGATGCTGCTGCCCATCCAGCAGCTGTATGTCCCGCAGTCGACTTACGACACGCGTGGGAAGGTATGAGGTATTATACATTATGTTTATATTTATAATGATTTTGAAAATAGATTTTTCAACATACCTTCAACTTTCACATCGTCTAAATCAATAGGCGTATTGTTATCTTTCTTCTTTTCTTCTTTGTCAATCTTAGCTTGGAGCTCTGAAATAAAACATATAACTATATATAAATCTTACTAATATTATAAACGCGAAAGTTTGTAAGTATGGATGAATGGATGGATGGATGTATGTTTCTTACTCTTTCACATAAAAGCTATTGAATGGATTTAGCTGAAACTTTGCACGGGGACAGTTAATAAGCTCGATTAACATATAGGCTACAAAAAATCACGTTCCGACCCACTGCAGCAGAGTTACGCGGGTAAACCCGCGGGGTGAAGCTAGTAATATTATAAAGAGGAGAGCTTTGCTATGGAGGGAAGTGATAACATAAGTCTTTCTTACTCCTCCTATACTTAATTTAAAAGATTAAATTCGTTGCGGGTCGCAAGGCAGTTTAACTTTGTCTCAGGACTTGGTGAGCCTCGGTGCTCATTGCCATTGCCAGTGTGTGCCAGGAGTTGCAGGGGCGAGAGATAAGTCCTATAAAAATAAATAAATAATGGTCGTTACCTTCCAGCTCCTTCATGGGCCGTGGTTTCTCCCACACGCTCTCCCCGCGGCCGGCGTGGTAGTAGTAGGGCCGGCCGTCGGGCGCGCGGTGCGAGCTCCACTCCGCCGCGCGGGCCTTCAGCTCCGCCGATACCACCGCCTGGGAACCGAACCCACGCTTAAGATTTTGTAACTAGGTATATCACCATCATCAGCCCTTATAACGTCCACCGCTAAACATGGGCGTCCTCCCGAGGGAGGGTATTTACCATAGTCACCACGCTTGGCAGGCGGGTTGGTGACCGCAATATTATGTTGTATCATAGAAGGAAACGCTGCTGCCCGTTCCTTGATATACGATTAATACAGATGATGTTATAACAATCGGGACCAACGGCTTAACGTCCTTTCTGAGGCACAGAACGAAATCTTAGAATTTACGCAAAGATTTTCTGTCCAGCGTGAGGATCGAACCCACGACCTCCGAGATTTAAAGCGAGCCAAATGCCGCTACACAATACTGCGGCCACCAACCCGCCTGCCAAGTGTGGCAATTATGGCAAAAACCTTCTCTCGGGAGGAGACCCATGTTCAGCAGTGGACGTTACATGGACTGATGATGATGATGAGGACTTAGCTAATCAAATAAATAAATAATAACAATATAGTGATCTCACCGGTTCGTCCCTGGCGGGCGTCGGTCCGGGCGAGTCCGTTATGACGGTGGGCTCCGAGCTCGGCGTGCCTCCGCCGGCGTTCGAACTCGGACCCTGGGTGGCTGTCGGAAACACTAAATGTTACATGCTGTTTTCTATGTAACAACATATTCTATACAGGTGTTAGGGTAAACACCGTTATCCTTAAAACCAGTGGTTTGGTTTCACTTATAGAACGCAAATTCAATGAAAAAAAAAAAGTAAATTCTCAGTTTTTCCTCAAAATTTTGTCACCCTATACGCATTGGCAAAGAGGACGGAGCGCGCGAACGCAAGCCGCGCGTGTTGGGATTCCTTAACTGCCGACCCCTGCCACACCGTCCACCACTCAGTCTCGTGTTAGCAGCACAACGCCCCGCCCGCGTGCTCACTAGTGTGTAGCGATTATGTCGTACACAAACGTGCAGTGGACCGATATGGTTCGGGTTTACGCCGCGGCTGGTGATAACCTGAATGAGGCTCGAAGAATGTACGCATAGTTATTCCCTGGACAACCTGTGCCAAACCGAGAAACGATGGTGGCGGCTACTCCTAGATTACGTACCTACACCAGTTCAGGTCAGTTCACCGTGCCGGGAAAAATGTGATAATTGTTTGTATTTTTTTTTCATTTTCTTTGTTGTTAAATCTAACTTACATTTGGACTCGTCACGCAACACAAGGTAGGCCAAGGTTTTGCCTGTCCTGAGCCAGGAAAAATATGAAGGGAAAGTAACATCACAGGTTATGTGTAATATTGTGTTTTTATTGAAATGTACGTAGTTAAAACTTATGTAGGTAGTTAAAACGGACTGCCAGGTCAGTGATTCAGTCAGCCTTTGCAGTGATTACATAACTCGGGCGCATAGTATCCATGAATTGACGGACGGTGTCAGAAAGAATATTTTTTAAATTTTGAAAAAAAAAATACCTATTTTATTCTTTGTATTTGCGTTCTGTAAGTGAAACCAAACCTCTGGTTTCAAGGATAACGGTGTCTACCCTAACATCCTGTATTTCTATGATTCTTATAGTATTCAAGTCGTAAGCCATTTCCACTGTATTTTTTTATTTCTAGGTCTTCAGAAGCAAAAGGTCGGATGTGCCATTATACGTCAGAATAATTCGTCGTATGTGCCTTTATCGTAAACTGACACTTACGACCAAATGATTCTGAAGTCTAGATTTAAAGATTACTAGCAGAGTTTTGCAGTCTACTAGTATTCTTGTTAACCCCTCGTGCTTAGCTAAAATGCTTGTGTTACAATTGGGTTCACGTCGCTAGTGCAATGGGTCGGGATCGAACCCCTAAAATCCGACGCCCTAGCTATTGGGCTACGGAACAAATTATATACTCACTTGAATCCGGCAGGCTATGCGGAGCTAGGTTGGGTGGGGGTTGAGCCACGAGTGGGGGAGGCCAGCCCGCCCATCCTCCCCACGCGCCACCGTGACCCCCACTGGGACCGCCGAGCCCCGAGGGTCCGGGCATGGGGTTGTTGGGCCCGGGGGCCGGCCCGCCTACGGACCCACCCGGGAAGGGGTTGCCGAAGTTAGGCGGGAAGTTTACTGGCATGTTTCCTGTGGAATATAAAAGTCATCATCATCATCCCGCCCGAATAACGTCCACTGCTGAACAAGGGCTTCCTCCCGAGGGAGGGTATTTGCCATTTGGTCTAGTTGGTTTAGGGACTAATTCGTGCCTCGGAAAGTACGCTAAGCCGCTGGTCCCAATTTTCATGCAGCAGCGTTTTCTTGTATGTTACTACATAAAACTGCGGTCACCAACCCGCCTGCCGAGCGAGGTGACTATGGCAAATACTCTCCCTCGGAAGGAGGCCCATGTTCATCAGTGGATGACACTTAACAGAACACGTAGTATTATAAATGAATGACTTACCGTTGTTATTCGAAGGGCCGGGGGCAGACTCTCCGGGTGGAATGTCATCTGACTCGAGAACGTCATCATCGTCCATAGGTTTGTCCTTCATGCCTGTGGACAACATTATATATTATGATACAATAACGCTATAGGGATTATAAATAAAATTATGAAAAAAAACCGGATGGACTTACGTATGTAGCCACGAGGCTTTTGCTACTTCACCGGACATAAAGACGAGCAGAGCTCTAGCTTAGATAAATGGTTTAAACACTACAAACTAAGCAGCCTGCGCAAGAGGGCGTCCCCTGTGGGACTTGGACCTCGGCTCAGGGCGGTCGCTGACGAGGGGATTATAAATAGCCCATTTATCGAGGTGATAGGCTATACATATATCATCACGCTACGACTAGCTGGAGCGGAGCACGAATGAAGAATGTTATTACGCCGACGACAAAGCTAGTATCTAAAAAACAACAATCTATAATAATATTATAAAGAGAAACAATTTGACTGTTTGTTTGTATTGAATAGGCTCCGAAACTACTGGTCCAATTTGAAAAATTCTTTCACCGTTGGAAAGCTGCACTATCTCTGTATGACATAGGCTACATTTAATTATGAAGTTCCCACGGGAACGGGAGTTACGCTAGTGAAACCGCGCGCGGGAAGCTATATAATAATAAATTTTAATTTGACTTACCATCTTTAACCCATGGGGGTGGCTGCGACATAAATGGGGGCACTCCGTTCCCAGGCGGGCCATGTTGTACCCCGGGGGGCATAACATTGGGCATCATTCCGTTGGGCATCATGCCCATTGGTCCGGGCATTGGACCACCCATGGGCCCGTTCATTGGCATACCTTGTGGGCCTGCCATGGGCATTTGAGCTAGAGGGGCAGAGAAGGAGAATTATTAGATTGCATATAAGCTTGGATTTTTAAGATCTAAAAATAATACGAATCGTAAGTCGAACAACTATCGTGCCACTCATATTGTTAAATTCAGTTGTCAGTTTCAGTGAACGCGCATAATTATTATATTATTTACTTAATAGGCTAATTGACACATATGAAATTATGTTACAATGATGTTTATTTCTAAAAGTATTTGTCATATGGAACCTAAATATAATGATTTCTGTTCATAAACCTTGAATATGTTTGTATAAACTCAATATGAAAATTATTTACTTTGTCTATGTCTTTAACTTCCGAAAACGCTATCAGCCATTTTGTGACGTCATACGTCCTGTTAATGAAATAATGAATTTATTCAGCACTTAGGTATTTACATACACTTGTACTTGTCAAAATCACAATGTTACACAATTATTCTTATTCTATGAATTAAACTGGATACTTTTAACTAACCGGTAGCAAATTGTAGGATATTACAGACAAAGTAGTCCGTCCGTCAGCTGGTCATTAATTTCTCTACTCATAATATAATAAACATGAACGCGATCCTTTTCTATTACACTTCCTGAGTCATGACGTCATTCCTCTTGAATCTATATAGATCAACATGTCTGACATCGTTTTCGTCTCCAAATGTCAAGCCAATTTTGAAATATTTATTTTAGTGCTTTCTAGATCTCAAATAAATGCCATATTTTTTTCTTGATCTAGTAAAACCATACGTGACCATATAAAAATAATTTCAAAATAGTGTCAACTAGCCTATTGTTACGACACTTGAGCTAACCTAACCGAACGAGACTGTGCTACTGTTGTAACAAAACAACAATACTTCAACTTGAATAAGTCCTGTTGAACTCCATTGGTTAAGTTTAGGTTTTTTATTTTAACCACCCGAAAACCTCGTTATTTTATCAACTAACTAGTAAGTTGATCAACTTACAATTCTTATTATACCGTGAAGAGATGCCAAGGTCTAAATAGGATGCCTAAGTTCGGCAGTGAATATAAACAAGCTGATAATAGAATCATATTTTTTATACATCTAATAAGCAGGATTTCTATTCTACTAAGGGCCAATGTTTCAATCCTCACTATTCATTATCCGCTATTCATATATTCTATCTGACTGTTTAACACAGTCTAAATACGCAGATAGTAAACTAATGGATGACATAGCATAGAAAAGTTGCTTATTTTATTCTATTAATAAACACGTTATTATTTTTATTTTTTTTATTTTTAAAAAGACAACTCCCGCACTAGGTAAATAAATCCCTGTGTCGCGGGGGACTTTACAAACATTCATTTCACGGACACAAAGAACACCCAGACTCAGAACAACTATTTGTGGTTCACACAAATAATTGTCCCGGGTGGGAATCGAAGCCAGAACACCAGGTCTCAGAGGCAACTATCGTAACCACTGAGCTACCGGTGCAGTCAACCTTCCGCAGCGTAGCGGTATTTGGCTCGCTTAAAATCTCGGAGGTCGTGGGTTCGAGCCCCGCAATCGAAAATTTTTTCCCGGGTCTGGTTGGTTGAGGATCTACCCTCCGTGCCTCGGAAAGCACGTTAAGCCGTTAGTCCCGATTGTTATAACATCATCTATAACAATCGTATACCACGGAACCAACCCGCCTGCCAAGCGTGTTGACTATGTCAAAAACCCACCCGAGGGAGGATACCTATTTTCAGCAGTGGACGTTGTACGGGCCGATGATGATGATTAATAAACATATTATTATAGTTAAGTTTAATGGAAAGCTACATATCTGATAGTTTATGAGAGGATTGGAAAATCGTCCTTAAGTACAACATTAATATAACATATCACACCTTCAGTAGAACAAGGGAATATCTGCAAATTAAAACTCATTTGATTCATTGGACAGACATTCTCGAAGGATTATCCTACTAATATTATAAACGCGAAAGTTGTCAGTATGGGTGGATGTTTGTTACTCTTTTACGCCAAAACTATTGAACGGAATTGGCAGAAATTTTGCCCCAAGATAGGTTATACGCTGGAATAGCATATTATAGGCTACAAACTATCACGCTTCGACCCACTGGAGCAGAGTGACGCGGGTAAAACCGCGGGGAGCAGCTAGTTTATGATTAAAATTTAACGGACAAAGGGATTCGGAGCTGGTCAGTAGACTACAAATTGTTTAAAGAAGAGTGAATACAATCCCCCCCTCGCCCTTGCCCTTCCGACCTGAAGTCTCTACCCCTTTTTTTCGGACTGACATATGTAGTTAGCCCCGAGGCTTTTGCTACTTCACCGGGCACAAAGGCGAGCAGCGCTCCAGCATAGATAAATGGTTTAAACACTACAAACTAAGCAACCTGCGCAAGAGGGCGTCCCCTGCGCGACTTGGACCACGGCTCAGGGCAGTCGCTGACGGGTAGAATGAGGGATTATGGCAGTTAGTGTTTTTAGGGGAATTTTGCGCAACTGTCGCTCTACTTTGGGTCTACGATGGCATCGGAGGCATACGATGGCATTTATTGGAGCGGACCATGATTACGTAACGACGGACACGCTTTTATGCTACCACAGGATCCAATTTTCGCCAACTGAGAAGACCCAGCGAAACAAACAACCATTTTTCGCTAGGGTTACAATTGCGGGCTGGATTGCCTCACGTACCCGGACCTCACCAACGGCGGATGGACGAGTATCCGGGGTGTTTTAGTGGTGTAGGGTCCTCTCCCCGTGGTATGACTAAAGCATACCACGGTATGGAGAGGGCGAGCCCCACATACCCCACAGCCGGCGCGGGAACGCTGCAGCGGCGGAGAGGATGCATAAATACAAAAATAAGGTATAATTGTGACTTCGTCTGACCAAAGGTGCGATATATACAAATATAATAGAATGATTTACCAGACGCCATAGCGTTCTCTTCTATGGTTGATTGTTTAAGTAATGAACCATACGTACGTGTGTATGCCGTATAGGGTAGGCGGGGGTAGAAAGAGAAAAAACATATTTAAAGTATATTTCAAAATTGAGATTAATAAAATTCGACCACCGGCAGGATTCGAACCAGCATCTTAGGTTAAGCCTCTAATGCCTTAACCAATTAGGCTACGGTGGAACCACAGCCGGTCATCGAAATTTATTAATCTCTTTGTAACCCGTCTCTAAAGGGGACGTTTGTGCCATCTATCGGTAATGATCCGCATTACTTCGACAAATAACTGAACCTAAGATGCAGGTTCGAATCCTGCCGGTGGTCGAATTTTATTAATCACAATTTTGAAATACATATAGTTAGTATAAGGTAAACTTTTGCCATAAAGTATTCAAAACAGCCGGCTCAACTTAAGAAAAGACCACCCCATAAGAAATCATCTAGGTAGTTAGATAGAGAAAGACTCGTAGGAAGCTAGGATAGGGCCCAGTCGTCCTCGCAAGGCGAGGCTCGCGACGCTTTCTATGCTTCAGACCCGATCCCAGCCCGCGCTGGTTGATCTTAATTATATTTATAATAATCGCATGCCATAACAACATTGGTAAATTTTATTTAATAACATTATTGTTGAAATGTACACTAATTTGTTTTCATTATTATTGTATTTGACTTATAATAAGTACGATCGATTCGTCTACATTATCAATAAACGTGTTCATTTCATTTCATTTCCATATATTCGTATGGGTGCCTAAGGGACACCACTGCTGATGGAACGGCATCAGCATCTATCAACATATAAAAGTGAATACTGACCGTTAGTAGCCATGGCCTCCATGTCGGCCTGGGTGATGACCTTGCACGTCATGCTCTCCTGCGGCCTCGTCCATGTTGTCTCTCGGGTCCGGGCGTGGTAGTAGTAAGACTTCCCTTCATCTGACTTCGTCTCCACCCACAGCTCTGGAGCGGGCTGTGAAATAAATATAAATTAATGGATTGTGAATGTAGAAGACATACTCCGTGGCGTATATAAATCTCGGAGGACGTGGGTTCGATCCCCACGAAATCTTTGTGTAAATTCTTAAGATTTCTTTCCGGGTCTCGTTGGTTAAGGGAAACCCTTAAGCCGTTGGTCCCAATTATTATAACATCATCTATAATAATCGTATACCAAGGAACGGGCAGCAGCGTTTCCTTGTGCGGTACAACATAATACTGCGGTTAACAACCCGCCTGCCAATCGTGCTGACTATGGCAAATACCCTCCATCGGGAGAAGGCTCATGTTGCAGTACACGTTATACGGGCTGATGATGATGATAAATGTAAAAGAGGCGAAAGTGGTATGTTTAGATCGTAGCAAGTGGTAGGAAGTGGTCTCTGCCTACCCCTATGGGAAACAGACTTGTATGTATGTATCTTAATTTAGAACTTAGAATGTGGGTCTTAGCTGAGTAAGTAAATACAGTGATAAGGGTGCGAGCGAGTGCATCGATTTGAAAATGGCATCCAGTCACATACTATATTATGCGCAGGTTATACGTGAAGCAAGTCAGAAGAACTCTTTATGGGAAAGATTACCCTATACTATATTTCAAAATTGAGATTAATAAAATTCGACCACCGGCAGGATTCGAACCTACATCTTTGGGTAAAGCCCCCAATGCCTTAGCCAATTAGGCTACGGTGGAACCTAACCGATCATCGAAATTTATTAATCTCTTTGTAACACGTCTCTAACGGGGACGGTAGTGCCATCTATCGGTAATGATTCGCATTACTTCGATAAATATCTCCAAAGTTACATTTGGTATTAAATATTAAACGATGACACCGCCCGTTTTCACATTATTAAATGTTTTTGAACTCTTTATGGGAAAGATTACCCTATACTATATTTCAAAATTGAGATTAATAAAATTCGACCACCGGCAGGATTCGAACCTACATCTTTGGGTAAAGCCTAAGCTAAGCTAAGGCATTGGGGGCTTTACCCAAAGATGTAGGTTCGAATCCTGCCGGTGGTCGAATTTTATTAATCTCAATTTTGAAATAAAGTCAGAAGAAGTGATTAAAATTTATAGATTTCACTTATACTTTTCATAAATCTAGGGCTCGGATGCATAAGGTCGAATGTGCCATTATACGTCAGAAACATTCGTCGTATGTGCTTCTGAGGTCTAGAAATACGTTTGAAAATGTACTTTTTTTTAATGTTCTGAAAAGGTTTGCGAATATATTTTGAAATAATATTCGTGAATAGGACTGCAAGTCTGCATCTTGTGTATCATCATCATCATCATCATCATTTCAGCCGTAGGACGTCCACTGCTGGACATAGGCCTCCCTCATAGATCTCCAGTTGTTACGGTTAGAAGCGGCCTGCATCCACCGTGATCCCGCGGCCTTAACCAGATCATCCGTCCATCTAGTAGGTGGACGTCCTACGCTACGCTTTCCGATCCACGGTCTCCATTCGAGAACTTTTCGGCCCCAACGGCCATCTGTTCTCCGTGCTATATGGCCTGCCCATTGCCACTTCAACGAACTAATCCGTTGTGTATCAATTTTGATTAATTGAAAATTGTAATTAATTCTTACTGAAAAAAATCGAAATGTTTAGAATATTACGTTTTTATGGAGTTTTGTACCTATGAATTATGTTTACCTATTTTTCTTTCAAAGATGTTAATAATATTTAAAAAAACACTTACTATATTAGGTGGCGGCGGCATCCCGGGTGGGCCTCCGAACGGGGGCGGCTGACCCATCATATTTGGCGGAGGTCCCATAGGGCCCCCAGGGGGCATAATGCCCGGAGGAGGGCCAAACGGGGGCGGACCTCCCATCATACCAGGCGGGGGTCCTCCCATCATACCGGGCGGCGGGGGTCCCATAGGACCCCAGTTATTGTCAAAATTAGGTCCATTGTTGGGGCCAAAGCCTCTAGGGCCCCCTCGTCCACGGAAAAAGCCTCTGCCTCTCATTGGGGGTCCTCCTGGTCCGTATCCACGTCCACGAAATCTCATAGGAGGTCCGTTCATCCAGCTAGGCGGAGGTCCTCGACCACCTCTGCCCCTAAACATATATTTTAATCATAAACTAATATTCACACAATACAATGCTAGGTCACCATTGCAAAGCAAAAGATTTGTCTTTTATGAAATAATGAATTAATTCAGCACTTAGGTATTCAGAAACAGTTTTACTTGTCAGAATCACAATGTTACATTATTATTCTTATTCTATAAATTAAACTAGATAATCAACAGGTAGCAAATTGTAGGATATTATAGACAAATCCATAGCGTTGCGGTATTTGTCTCACTTTAAACCTCAACGGGTTCAATCCCCACATCTGACAGGAAATCTTTGTGTCAATTCTAAGATTTTTTACTGGGTGTGGTTGGTTGAGGGTCTACTCTCTGTGCCTCGGAAAGAATGTTAAACCATTAGTCCCAATTGTTATAACATCATCTATAATAAACAAGGAACAGGCTGCAGCATTTCCTAGTGGGGTACAACATACTACTGCAATCACTAACCCTCCTGCCAAGCATGGTGACTATAGCAAATACCCTCCCTAGGGAGGCCCATGTTCAGCGGTGGAGGTTATACAGGCTGATGATGATGATGTACTATATTTCAGTACATCAATATTTAAAAAAATGGTGAAAGCAAACAATTATGTAGTTAAGTATTCCATTGTCATCATCATCATTCTCCTATCTTTATCCCATGTCGAAGTGACATATTGACATGGTTACTATACATCAACAACCCATACAACATACACTGCTGAACATGGGCCTCCTCTGGGATTCCTGGGATTTTGCCTTAGTCACGCTTGGCAGGTGTGTTGGTGACCTCAGTAGAATGTTATAACACACAAGGAAACCCTGCTGTCTGTTCTGTGGTATACAATTGTTATAGATGAAGTTATAACAAATGAGACCAATGGCTTAGCATCCTCAGAGGCATGGAGGGTAGTCCCTCAACCACCCAGACCTGGAAAGAAATCTTAGAATTTATACAAAACTTTCTTGTTTTGTGGGGATCGAACCCACAACGTCCGAGATTTAAAGCAAGCCAAATACCGCTACACTATGGAGGTTGTCAATTTGGTTAGGTTACTATTAGATTGAGTTAAAAATGCAAATTCAAAGAAATACAATTGTTTAAAGGAATTTTATAGTATTCAAATTCGCTGGAGCTAATGTTCTTCACTATTTGTATTAAATTATATGCAAATATTAATAAAAACAGATGTATTATTGTGCGAAGAGACTCATATTATTGGTAGGAATCATTTGTGGTACAAAATATTTGTCAATAGTTCAACCAAAACTGTTATACTGCACATTAGGTAAATGTGGCAAGCTAGGACCTAGAGATAAGGGCAGATATTTTTTAAATAAAATTACTAGCAGAGTTTTTTCACACTACTAGTATTTTTGGTAACCTTAGCTCAAATGTTTATGTCAGTAGTGCAATGGGTGGGAATCAAACCAGTGACCTTATGATTACAAGTCAGACACCCTAGCTAGCTATTATCTTATAGGATGAGATATATATAATATTCTGTCTGTGTCACAGTAATCTAAGATGTGGTACAGTATTACCCGGCTTTAAGCGACCCCATTTCATGTCATTTCTTGTGTTAAATGTAAACAATTTTCTAATAAAAGCAGTTTGATTATAATATATAATTAAAAACCCTGATATGCGAAATTAGCTTTATACAATTTTACCCTGGAATACATCTATCGCGTAAAGTATTTAGGAGCATTACTGTACAGCAATTTCATTCACATTTCAGCATTGAATTGTAAACCTATCGACATACCATAATAAGGCTTGCCTAAATAAGTGTATGTCAAAATAAAAGATATCCATGCAGGTATAGTCTGTTGAGGGTCTGATCCTACATGCCTCGGATATATTAAGCCATTGGTCCCAATAGTCATATGATTAAATATGACTGGTATTTGGCTCGCTTTAAATATCAGAGGTTGTGGGTTTGATCCTAATGCCGGGCAGGAAATCTTTGTGTAAATTCTTTGATTTGTTTCCGGGTCTCATTGGTTGAGGGACAACCCTACAAGCCTCAAAAAGCATGTTAAGCTGTTGGTCCCGATTATTATAACATCATCTATAATAATTGTATATCAAGGAATGGGCAGCAGCATTACGTACAACATAATACTGTGGTCAACAACCTGCCTGCCAAGAGTGGTGACTATGGCAAATACCCTCCATCGGGAGGGGGCCCATGTTCAGCAGTGTACATTCATATACCAGGTAGGTATACAGGTCCATCATATACCAGGTAACAGGCAGCAGCGTTTACTTGTGTATACTGTACATAATACTGCGGTCATCAACCTGTCTAACAAGTGTCGCAACCATGGCAACACCCCCTTCAAAGGAAGCCATGTTCAGCTAGCGGTCGAAAAGGCTCGAGCCTTGTATCCCTAAATTTAAAGCTTGCGAGTCTTTTTTAAAGGCGGACTCACAAAACAGTAGTTCTAAAAATGCTCACTAAAAAGGGCTTGAGGCTTTTTTAGGGCTAGGCTTTCGAAAAGGCTCGAGCCTTGTAGCCCTAAATTTAAAGCTTGCGAGTCCGTTTTAAAGGCGGACTCACAAAACAGTAGTTCTAAAATTGCTCACTAAAAAGCTCGAGGCTCGAACCTTTTCGACCGCTAGCAAAAGCCATAAATACAATTAGCCTCGAGGGCTTAAGAGTTATTTAGCCTTTTAACCTTCTAGCCATCGCTATAAAGCGGCGAGTCTTAAACAAGGGCTAAAAGGCTCGAGCTTTTTCGATCGCTATGTTCAGCAGTGGACTTTTTCCGAGCTGATGATAGGTATTGAATGGAATTCTAGCTAGGGGAAGACCAAGGCCATTCAGTGGGTTGTCTGAGCGGCCTCACCTAGCTTGTTTCACAGCAGTAAAGCATGTGTGCACATTACAAACTTAATACATATAAATACGACTTTATAGTACTTATTATAGTAACACTCAGCTTTGCACTCATAATTATACAAAAAAAAAAAACACATTTACTACTTCAAGGATTTCGCTTTACATATTGATTTAGTGCGTCATTTCGATTGAGAAACACAATGGAAACATATTATAATAGCATATTAATGCTTTATTTAGCTTTAAATCACTGCTTATGCCTTTGAAATAGCGTAAAAATAGAGAAAAAGCCATTAAAAATTTAAAAATGGTTAGAAAAATAAAATGTTTTTTTTTAGCATTTACCTGAAATTCCCGCGTCCACGACCACCTCGGAAGCTATTACCGCCTTCGTCGTCGTCGAAATTGTCCTCAAACGACACTACATCACCGAAATCTTTAGTACTGTCCACTATATTATCACTTATTTCAACACCACGATTAGTACTATCAGACACACCGGCTTCTTGACAATCTATATAGTCTTCTTCCATTGTATAACTGAGTTTCAAAATAAAAGTAAATGTTATGTCCGCATAATAGTTCTAATCAAATGTTGAAGATTAACGACACATTTTTAGCACTGCAAGCAAAATACAACAAATGTCGTCGCAAAATGGCGGCTGCTATGGCTTGCCTGACTTGCCTCCTAGACAGTGTTGCCTCCTTGCAAACTAATATGTCCCTAGAACTGGATTCAAAACTCGCTAGATTTCAGACATTTTGTATTAAAAAAAACCGCTAGAAATCGCTGACGATATTATCAAATTTATTAGTAGTTATTTTTATTTTCGGAATCGAAATAACAAGTAATTTTATCATACCTGTTGTCCGCTACAACATATTATCTACAGTAGTCATACAAACTATTAAAAGACGTGCAGCGCCATCTATCACCTAGCATCCTAACTAACCTGTATCGCGCAATACAAGTTCGCAAGCCAATTCAAACGGACACAAGTTCTAAATATTCAACAATTAGCCGTCCACCGCATACCACCTCGCCCAAGATTTTCATTTTCTGTGGAGGAACACCACCAACCGTTCCTCTAAACAGTAATTTATAAATTTATTTTACTTTTCGAATACCTTATATTTTAATATTAAAACTACATATTATTATAACATAATAATATAGCCAATATCGGATATCTATTCTATAGTTATACGTAGCACACACAACGCATCTGTAAAAAAGTCAAATTATGAAACGAGCATATCAAGAGAAAATATATTTCTAGCCTTCTTTGTAGAAAATTATAATACAGTATGTTAACTAACAGAGGGCGTTCCCGTTAACCCGCAACAGTATGGTACAACCCGCTCGGCATGGTGCGCATGCGACGTTGCTGGTTTGGGCAATGCTAGTACTACGTTAGGTACTTAGGTACTATTCCGCGCTACTGTTTTGATTTTAAACAGGAGGTTTCGAATTTATTGCCAATTAATTATTTTTTTGAATTCGGATTATTTTATGCTTATTTTTCTATGCTGATATTTTTGTTTTAATCTATTAATGATATAGATTAACGAGTTTAAGGGAACGCCCTCTGTTATTACATACTGTATATTTTGTAATTAAAAAAAACGGAGAACATACCTATCTATATTCAATCAAGTCAACCTGTATATCAGATGCCGCAATTTCGACGCAAAAACCACATCCAATTTTGATATAGTAGATACAGAAATCAGTCGCAACCGATCAAAAACTGCAATTACTCAAAATTTACAGTTCAATTAACGTTGCCACTTAGGGCCTACGCAGACCGGGACGGCATGGCAAGGGATTTTATCGCAAGGCATTAAAAGACGCGCCACAGGCTCCCGTGGCGGGATGCCGTGGCATACTGCGGTAGGCAACGGCATGCCACGGACTCCGGCGCTCGTAGTGATATAGTGCGGGGTGCGGCGGCGGGGGTAGAGAAGCTGGGAATGCACACTTCATCTTCTTCATCTGCAATAATCGATATCAACACCAAATCCCAATCTACCATTTTAAAACTGAGGCACACCAACACTCGATCAAACGCAACTGAAGATTAAAAGTGTATCAGGCAGCAGGAGTTGCTGAGGCGTGCTTTGTCGTGCCGCGGCACACCGTGGCCTGCCGTGGCAAAGTGCTGGAATGCCGCGGTATCTAAGCGGCCAGTGTGCGCTGACTCACGGCAAAATCCCTTGCCATGACGTCCCGGTCTGCGTAGGCCTTTATTGTATTTATTGTATTACAACTGTAACTATTCATACAGCTTAAACAGTTTTGCTGGACTTGTAATAATATATAATATTTGTTGTAAGCCTATTAAATATATAATAATATGGGAAGTGTTGTTGCGGTTTAATTGTTAAATCTCAATATATTGCGATATCTTAAATTATCACTAAAAGTCGCTAAAATATTTTTTTGCGAATCAAAAAATCGCTGTGCAGCTCTGAAAATCGCTAGATCTGGCGACAAAGTCGCTGAAGTGGTAGCACTGCTCCTAGAGCTTGGCACAATCGATAAGTTGCTAGTGTTGCTAGTGGCAGATAGTTAAATATAATATGGGACAGCTCAAAAAGTAACATTATCCCGAGAAAAGTAACATTATTTAGTGTGGAAAACGACACAATTCTTTATTATGGCACTACTAGAAACTGAAATAAGTATCCTGTCCCATTTGTTAACCCTTATTCAAACGCGAGCCTGTGGATGAGTTAACAAAAAAGTAAGATATGTTCCTGGGTAATTTTGGGTCGTAGATTCCAAAAATACACACAAAAGAGGGGTTCGTGGGAGGGAAATACCCTTTTTTTGGTGGGAAGTATATATCCCGTCGTCTGTTCTCGCTTGTAAAAAAATTGAAAAGGTGGGAACTATAGCTCCCATTGACATCAATATTTCAAAACACTAGCTAGTTACCCCGGCTCCACTTGTGAATTAAATTTTAACGTAAAAAATTACATAGATCGTGTTTTTAATAAAGGAGGTACTCATCAAAACAAGTTTTTTTCTACTTAGGGAAGAACGCGGAAATTTAAAAATTAATGACTTCACCATACATTTTCACAATGACACACGGATTTTATATATAGAATTTCCGAATGTAGTGTGCAGTGACGAACACTGGGATGATATCTTCCCACTTAGATACTCAATTTCAATCGACTCTACCAAGGTATAAACGAAAGATTCTGGGCATATTTTACGTTTCACGCAACCGTTATATAGTCTAGTTTACATAGCTAAAACTCAAAACTGCTTACCTAATTTTTTTTCAGAACTACCCTTAAAAACTTAAAAATAACGGTCATTTCGGCGGCAAAATCACGTCATCTGACTTTGACGTGTGTTTACCATGACATGCCATAATTCTCCAAAAAGTGCTGCCATTAAAAAAGGCTCTGCGAAATATCAAGATTGTGTAGATAAATATAACATTGCATTAAGTTTAAGCATATAAAAATAAAACACGATTTACTTCAATCTGAGAAGTGGGAAGTATAGCTCCCAACGTTTTAATAAGGGTTAAACTTCGAAAAAAAAGTAAATGTTGATCGAATACGATTATTCGATCAACTTTCAAGATTTTCTAAACGAGTATAAACGAGTCGATACTCGTGATGCGAAAAATAAAAACATTAATTTATGTTTCTAAGTAATTTAAAAATACGTCTTCCAATACACAACAACAAAACAATATTGTAAAAGATGACATAGTACAACTTACTATGTCATCTTTTACAATACCTATTTTTTTGTTGGCTGGAAAATCTAAAAAGTAACATAATGAGTCGTGTAACATAGAACTAACGAGAGGGGTCAAAAGTAACGTAAAATATTACTTTTCAACTGACAAAGCTGCAAGTTGCTGTAGTTGAATCAAAAAACTGTAAATTATAATAACGCCCTTTAGTGGTAAAGCCATAAAAGTCGTTTTAGTACTTATCAACAGTTGAACATTATTATAACGCGTATGTCTGTGTATGAGAGTGAGCGTTATTTATCTCTAAACCTACAAAGGTCGCAATTTTCACCTCAATCACTACTAATTTCCTTTAAGGTGAATATAGACTAGAGCATTTTATCGAGAATTTCTGTGTAATGTAACGTTCTTATGAATGGTACAATACAGGCAAAAGCTCAGTTTCCAAAGCATGTCTGGTTCGTGAAGGATGATACACTAGAACATATTATAGAGCGGCTCGTTGTTCTGTTACAAGTAAATGCTGTAGTCTATACTCACCTTTAGTAATAATGATATTTGATGGCGACAGTGATAGTGAGTGACAGTGACAATGATAGTGATAGTGACAGTGACAGTGATAGTCACAGTGGTTGACAGAAATCAACACACTTGACAGAGATATTGACAGTGATATAGTCAGTAATATTGACAGTAATATTTAAGGCGGAAACATATTGTTAAAACGCCAAGCCACCTGACGACTCGCGACGCGTGTTGAGTCGAATCAAATGTATTGACCATGTATAGTGCAGTGTATATATAGGGTGACTGGTAATTAGTGACCGATACCTAAACACATGATTGTGCTCATGATAACAAACAACTTTTACTATGGCACCAAATCTGAAATCGCGAAAAAAAAATCAGCTGCTCCCTACCATGTTGACGAGTTATGTGAACATGAGTGTATGGAACAGCTGATATTTTTTTCTCGATTTCAGGGTTCGTGCCATAGTAAAAGTTGTGTTATCATGAGCACAATCATGTGTTTAGGTATCGGTCACTAATTACCAGTCACCCTATATAGGTATAGACCATAGTGTGATTCTGGTAAATCACACTGATAGTGATAGCGACAGTGATAGCGACAGTGATAGCGCCAGTGATAGCGACAGTGATAGCGACAGTGATAGCGACAGTGATAGCGACAGTGATCGCGACAGTGATAGCGACAGTGATCGCGACAGTGATAGCGACAGTGATAGCGACAGTGATCGCGACAGTGATAGCGACAGTGATAGCGACAGTGATAGCGACAGTGATAGCGACAGTGATAGCGACAGTGATAGCGACAGTGATAGCGACAGTGATAGCGACAGTGATAGCGACAGTGATAGCGACAGTGATAGCGACAGTGATAGCGACAGTGATAGCGACAGTGATAGCGACAGTGATAGTGACGGTGGTAGCGACAGTGATATTGACAATCATGTTTAAAAGAAGAATTTGGAAAAGCGATTCCCATTTAATTCTGTGCATTCACAGACAAATAAAAACGGGATCAAAAGCTAGTATGTAGTTATATAAATAGGGATAATATTTATGTGCGTTAGGATCACGGGTGTACATCACAGACGTGAACTGCTCCTCTACACAAAGATTGTACCTGTACCACATTAATATTTTCTCAATTTGTTCCATTACGTCATGTTCCATAGAACAAATGGGACCTATGGGTTGTGATAGTCTGAACGTGAAAGTATGATTGTGGCAGTGTGTGATAGTGACAGTGTGATAGTAAAATGGAGTGATAGTGTTAAGCGGTTTCGCACTATATCCGATCCGAATCCGATCCGAACCCGACCCGACCCGAACCCGTGAAAATATTGGTCTAGAAATTTGGAAAGAAATCGGATGACGGATCTCGGATCTAGTGCGAAACCGCTCTAACACTATCACTCCATTTTACTATCACACTGTCACTATCACACTCTGTCACTATCACACTCTGTCACTATCACACTCTGTCACTATCACACTCTGTCACTATCACACTCTGTCACTATCACACTCTGTCACTATCACACTCTGTCGCTATCACACTCTGTCGCTATCACACTCTGTCGCTATCAGACTGTCACTATCACACACTGCCATAATCATACTTTCACGTTCAGACTATCACAACCATAGAAATAGTTCTAAGGCTACTATGGACCATATTTTTCACGGGTTCGGATAGGATTCGGATCGGACTTAGTGCGAAACCGCTCTTAGTGTAATTGGTGTATGTGGGTGAGCAGTGTGACTGCATCGGTGGCTCAGTTTTTACGGTTCTGGGTTAGATTCCCATCCGGGACAATTATTACGTAGTAGAATCTTTCAATTACAAGAATTGGTCCCGCCATAATGGTGATTATCAATTATTTGTGTGAATCACAGATAGTTGTAGATAGTTGTTCTGAGTGTGGGTGTGTTGTGTCTGTGGATTACATGTTTGTAAAGTCCCCAAGACACAGGGATTTAGTGCCATAGTGCGGCAGTTGTCTTAAGAAAAATTAAGTAATTTGCCAAATAAATGGGCTATCTAGACTGAATAATTTTTCAAATGGAAACAGTAGTTCTTGATATTAGCGCGTTTAACGATGTAATATAAGAATTATGATAGTCGCATTCATTATGTGGTATAAGTGATATTGTGTGATGTGTGAGTGGACGTCTGTGATAGTAGCAGTGTGATGTAATTTTACAATTTACGAAATTCTGCGTCAAAACTAAAATGCGTAACGTTCAGTATTAAAAAACGGTTTAGCAATGCACTTAAAATAGAAACACCAACAGGTTTTACAATATTTATTATAATATTATCTTATTTAATAATTTCTAACAAGTTTATTATTATATTTTTGTAGTTTATGGAAAAATACAAATTATATACCGAATGGGTAACCATGATATCACAGTTGGGGTTCAATTTCGTACATCAGAACTTGTAGCATCTTTCCATGAAGCCGCTTTAGTGCAAAACCCCACAATTACAGGACTTCCAGCCATATTTTTGCTATCATTAGAATCTTGAAGTTTCCTATGATGACAATGCTTATGATGACTTCTCATGGTACGGTATCGTTTAATACCACTTGTTTCGCTAATGGTTTTCGTCACTTCTCCAAGTCTTTTAGGTCCGTGAACATGCCCAGTGCCAAGAAACTTGGTGGGCAGCTGGTTGATAGCTGAAGTATAGTAAAAACTAAGTGCGTTGCTAATCACAGGCGCCATACGTCTGTGATAACGGTCATTCGATCTACAAAATGGGAATGTAAAATTGACATCAGGTTGCATAGGCCTCGAGGATTGTGACACCCCTTTTCTAGGTTTATTAGAATTGCAATCATCACTTTTGTCTTCAGAGGCCTTCTTAGGGCTTTTGTACATCGATATAACGCACCCGGGGTCAATAGGATTATTGCCTAAATCGGGTAACGTAATTTTTGGTAATCTAGCGTTACGCAGACCATCGGGCCCAGGAGGCAAGGGAACGGACAAGGGGGCGGGAGCACAAGCGCAGCTGCAGCATGGTCCATTCCATGGCCCACAACCACCGCAACACCCACCGCAACCAGCAGGACCGCAGCACACACAAGGGCCACCACAACAGCTACTACAGCAGCATCCAGGACCAACTCTGCACATATTGCAACTGCAACAGGGGCCGAAGCCTCCGCAACCACAACCAACACCGGGGAAGCATGGACCACAAGGACTGAATGGACCTTTAGGGCCGCAAGGACCACAACATCCACATCCTCCAGCACAAGGGCCACGGCATCCGCAAGGGCCACATCCACAACAACCGCCACATGGCCCGCACCCACAACCAGGCTGCACAAATGGAACGCACGGGCCACAAGGACCACAACACGGTGCAGCATTCAAACAACTAGGCATAATGCAACACAAAAAATGAGCTGGAAGTTTTACTTTGCTAAGAATGTCAGGATCAGTTTTTATATCTAGAGGACATTTTATGTTTTCTAAATCCGAATCAGTTAACTTAAAGTTGCCCCCACCAATCATAGTCGGATCAAGTAATCCACAGGCACAGCTGGGGCCACAACCAGGGCCGCAAGGGCCTCCAGGACACACAGGTCCACCAGGTACACAGGTACCAGTGACATGGTAAGGTCCACAGAACCAGAAGCCATAGGGATAGTAGTAGTAACCTGTCATATATTGGATGCATTTAGGAGGTGAGTTGCAAGGGGGAGGGAGGCAATTAGGATAGCAGCCACACCCACAACCACAGCATGGTGTAGGGCAGGGGGCTGCGGGGGGTGGAGAGGCCGAGCCACATATTGAAAGCTGCTGCATCAATCGCAATGTGGGTATATTCGAAATATCTATTCTACCGGTATTTGCTGAAGCCGAAATGTTCTTGTCGTAATAACCATTAACGCCAAACTGGCTATAACATCCAGCTGGAATTTGGCAGTGCGATGCAGAGTGGTGAGGGGAGCAGGTTGACATGTTGGGGCGATGCGAAACATATTCATACACCATTCCATCTGTTTGGAAGATTGCAGACTTCGTTTTTGAGACTTCTTCGTTTCTTTCCTGATGAGTTTTGGAAGCGAAACACGGACAGGATTGAGACTTGACTGCATGGCTATTGGCAATATTCTTCTCTCGAGTAGATATACACTCAGTATCTTTCATTTTCAAAGCTGCTTTATCGCTAATTTTATTCACTTGCTCTTGTATTCTTCTTTGCGTCTTCAGTGTAGCTGAAAGTACGATTATGTTTTTAGGCTCAAAATGTCCCTGTATCAAAATGCCCCCAGTCAATAAATGTCCCCTGGCACAATACTTTCCCCTGGGATTATAATTTCCCCTAGAACCTCGAATTCATAGAGCCAGTTTGGACGTCAGCGCAATTCAATTGGCAGCACTGGGCACACGTTATATCGTTTGATCTCATGAAAGAAATCACGGTGTATGTCTTTACGATCGATATGACTCGATACGCCCCATATGCCCCTTGCACAACATGGGCATGTTGTACTCTCATAATGTCCCACTGTTATAATGTCCCACTGTCATAATGTCCCACTGTCATAATGTCCCACTGTCATAATGTCCCACTGTCATAATGTCCCACTGTCATAATGTCCCACTGTCATAATGTCCCACTGTCATAATGTCCCACTGTCATAATGTATCACTCTCATAATGTCCCACTTTTGGCAATCATACATTGTCATCATTATAAGGCCGTATAAAGTTGACAGGCTGAATATGAGTCTCTTCCTGAGGGAAGGATTTGTAATAGTCACCACGCTATCTAGGTGGATTGGTATCATATTGTAACACACAAGGAAACGCTAGTTATGGTTGTTGATGTTGTAACAATCAGTACCCACAGCTTAACGTGCTTTCCGAGGCACAGAGGGTAGTCCAGACCAACCAGACCCAAATAGAATATGGCATTTAGGCCAATCTAGATTTTAGCAAATATTTACCAAAATTTTTGCCTAATAGAATACTTTGTGATATTTAATAACTGACATTTTGAAAAATTTACATTTTGGCAAATTGACATTTTTGGCTAATTGACATTTTGGCTTATTTACAATTTGGCTAATTGACATTTTAAGAAATTGTCATTTTGGCAAATTGACATTAAGGTAAATTGACATTTTTAACTTTAAAATAGGAAGACCTAAAAAGACCTAGAAGATAAAATTGCCATACCCGGTTTTAGAGTTAGTAGAACCAATAAATCATTTATGGGAAATTGCATTAGGTTTTATAACAAACTCCCTAGTCATGTAACTGATTTGCCTGATCCAACTTTTAAAGTATATATTAAACGGGTCCTCATATCTAAAGGCTATTATAGCATTAAGGACTATATTGAGGATAAAGACGTTTGGCTTCATAAACCTACGTGCGTAACACTTCCTAGAGACCCTGTACCCAAATAAAATAGTAGTACGCATAATAGTGTGATGTTCTGTGAACTATCTGTAATTGACCTACTTACATTATAATATATTATATTCATAGACCGCTAGTTCTGTCTCAAATTCTTTTATTTTTCTATTAGTATAAAAACACAATAAACAAATATTTCAAAGACAACCGTTTGGGCAAAAAATGTGTATGCCAATAAATAGTTAAAGTAACTGGACCAAAACCTACGTTCTGCCCATTTGAGTATGTTTCGCCGGACCGTCTCAGTTGGGGCGTATTGGATCCGGTGGTAGCATTAAAGCGCGTCCGTCGTTATATACTCATGGTCCACCTAAATAATGACAATTGTTCTAACCTACTATAGACAGAACAAGCTATTTGACACAATATAGTTAAATAATAAACTAAGACGTTAAGACTAAAATATTATTAAAATAATAACTTAAATACTTGTTTAATTTGAAAATTTATAAAATATGATAATTAATAATAATAATATTATAAAATATGATATTATCTAAATAATACTTAATACTAAATTATTGTTTTGACTATTTGCAAGTGCCTGTAATAGGTTTACGTAAATAAAAATGATTTTTTTATTTTATTTAGACAACGCTATGGAAAAAAAAATTTTTGGAAAAGAACATTTAGGGAATTTTAAATCTTGTGAGACGGACAGGTTTAGAGAATAAAATATGCGCCTAGTTATCAGTGTGGTGTATGTTTAAGAAATTCTAGCGCTTTAAATTTAAATTACCATTTGCTAAATTGGACTAGGCGCACAATGCCACATTCGCAAAATAACATATTGAAATTTCTTTAAATGTCATATTCCGAAAACGCTACATCACAAAACGTCACGTTAGCATAATGTCATTTTTGCAAAATACAATTTTCCCTTTAGTCGCGTTTGGTCCAATTCGCAATTAGTCCAATTCACCTTATTCGCGATTGACCCAATTCGTGATTAGTCCAATTTGCATTTAGTCCAATTCGCGGTTGGTCTATAATATAAATAGCATTTTTAAAATTAAACAAAAATAACTTATTTTATGTACATATTGTACTATATTTACTGTATTTTATACATAAATGGTACTTTTTTTTTATTTAAGCCTTTCCGGTAAAAATTTACTATCCTTTCCTTCCACTTACTGCGTTCAGGGAAAATTATGCGTGAGTCTAAATTTGCCTTTAGTCGCGTTTGGTCCAATTCGCAATTAGTCCAATTGTCAAAAACAGGAAGAAATCGCGGTTGGTCCGGTTCGCGTTTGGTGCAATTCGCGGTTGGTCCAATTCGCGTTTAGTCCAATTCGCAGTTAATCCAATTTGCGGTTGGTCCAATTCGCGGTTGGTCCAATTCGCGGTTGGTCCAATTCACGTTTAGTCCAGTGCGCTATTAATCCAATTCGCGATTGGTCCAGGGCGCTATTGGTCCAATTCACGTTTAGTCCAGTGCGCACAGTGTTTTATAAAGCCCGATTTTCGGACATCCCTTTTTTATTGAAAACCTGACAGAAATGATCATTTAAATGCAAGATTTCGAATCCCCATTTAGCTACCAAGTCTAGTTCAGAGTTATAATTTTTTGAAAATCGTAATTTTTCCATCCGGATATTAAGAAAAAATTAATTACGCTTAAACTAAGCATGATACGAAATAATGATGTTAGATACATTGATGGAGTATTTTATACCAAATATTTTAGTCCATAAATGAACCTCGCACCATTGTTAGATCGAGATTTATACGAGTTTTTCGATTTTTCTTGAAAATTCCGCTGTTTCGGGAAAATATATATATACAGAAATAATTATATTTACTACCCCAATACACCACATAAGTTTGACATCCCAAATCTACGGAACTTAGAAGTTATTCTAATTTAACTATTTTTGTTAGGGTTGTCATTTTTTTTATCCTTATTGTGTGGATCAAATTTTTCGTAGAAGTATAAGAATGACAAACAGAAAGTGAACTAGTTTACTGCCTACCGAGACCTTCCAAAAATATTTATTTATTTATTATTATTTGTTAAAAACTCTATACACAAGTAAAAAAACATAATGTTAAAAGTCCCCTTCAGGTTTACTACATTTGTTTGTTTGTTGGTAGACTTCGAAATAAATCAACTTCATATAAAGTTAGGATTTCATGCTTTTTCAAATTTAGCCGTAGCCTACGATTCTGATTTCCGATTATTTATCAAATTGTACATATGTCAAAATTCACTCTCTATGTATGTGGCTACCGTGCCACTAAACAAATATACGCAATAGACAAACGAAAACAACATAAGCCCGAAGGCATAAATATGCCTTTTAACGTACATTGATGAATTATATATTATATCAAGCTGGTATCCGCCCGTCTTCACGTCAGATAATAATCCAAACCACCGAAGGTAGAAATATTTTTTGGCAAAGTTATATAAAATCCGGATTTCAATAATTATCTGAGATTTTGACAACCCTAACGACTTAAAATCCGGATAAAACTTAAAATCGTTGTGGTTTCCAAGTTCCATGGAATTGGGATGTGAAATTTTTGTGGTGTGTTGGCGAAGTTATCGAAATTGTTTCAGTTTAAAAAACTTTTCCCGAAACGGCGGAATTTTCGAGAAAATTAAGAAAAACTGGAAACCGAAAAACTCGTATATATCTGGATCTACCAAAGTTACGAGGTTCATTTATGCACTAAAATACTCGGCATAAGATGCGCCATCAATGTATCTGACATCGTTATTTCTATCACGCTTAGTTTAAATGTAATTAATTTTTTTCTGAAAATCGAAAGAGAATTTGATCGAATATCAAAAAATTATAACTGTGGTGCGCTATTAATCCAATTCGCGATTGGTCCAGGGCGCTATCGGTCCAATTTGAGGTTTTATTAAATAAAACGAAGTTGTACAGGATGTTAAAAAAGCACCATTTATGTATAAAATACAGTAAATATAAAATAAGTATATAGAGTCTACAGTGTTACCCCTCTTAGTATGCAGGAGCGAGCGAAGCGAGCTCGGGGCTAGGAGGCACCCCGACTCGGACAATTTAGGTTAGAAGGGGATGGTGGGGTCTTTCAGACCCAGTCCTCCCCTTCGTGGTTTTTTTTTAAACCACCTGGAAGGAGGATCCCCGCGATGCACGACATCTGTCGACGACGCCTTTACTAGTATTGATTAGAAGCAAATTTAGACGAATTATTCCCGATTGTCCCCTCTAGCCATGTCCTCCGGGATGCCATCTGGGAATTGTCTTCCCAGTTGACAATTTGTGCCCACTGTTCCCTTTGAAAACTGACTAAAGGGGACAAACGGGAAGTATTTTTCTCAGTTATCACCGGGGGGGAGGGGGGGTGACATTTGCTACGATTGTTTCTTTACAGGAAAAAAATGTAAATCACCGTACATTTCAGCTTTTTTTTATTTCTTATGTTACATAGAATCAAATAAAAAAATAACACAATGTCAACACGCTTACAACATAGGAAAAATATTAACTAATAAGTAAGTAAATATAAATGTCAAAAAAATTATATAGAATGAAATAAAAAATCATCAACATTATGGCTCTGTCGCAAAATGTCCCTTTCTCAAAATTTCCCTTTCGCAGAATGTCCCTTTCGTAAAATGTCCCTTTCGCAAAATATCCCCTTCCTCAAACAACCGAGTCGGACTCGCACACGAAGAGTTCCGTACCATTTTCAAGTGTCTACCTGCTGCAGTTATTGATATCGAGCAAAATAGAGTTAAAAAAAAAGTTTGTTGCATGGGAGCCCCGCTTAAATATTTATTTTATTTTATTTTTAGTATTTGTTATTATATTTTTCTCGGACATATATACGTAGTTAGCCACGAGGCTTTTGCTACTTCACCAGGCATAAAGGCGAGCAGAGCTTCAGCTTTAATAAATGGTTTAAAATTACAAATTAAACAACCTGCGCAAGAGGGCGCCCCTGTGGGCTTCGGCTCAGGGAGGTCGTTGGCGATGACCTCCATTATAGCGGCAACAGAAATACAAAACTTGTGAAAATTAACTTGAAAAAATAATTACAAAACTTATCGTTAGAACTAGAAAGCCAAACGATATTAAATACTGTATAGTAAGGTATAACCTGAAACACCTCACACACTGATGTCTAATCCCAAACTAGGCAAAGCCTGTATACCATAGGGTAACAAGACAGCTGATATACATACTTATATATTTCTTAATACATACTTAAGATAGAAAACACCCAGACAGAACAAATAATTGTACCTATCACACAAAAAAGATCTGCCTGTTTGAGGAAAGGGATATTTTGCGAAAGGGACATTCTGCGAAAGGAACATTTTGCGAAAGAGAAATTCTGAGAAAGGGACATTTTGCTACCTGTAGTCATTTTGAGAAGTGGTCATTTTGCGACAGAGCCAACATTATGTTTCCGTTAATAGGTAAAATCACAGAACTTTAATAAATACTAATCGTATAATCACAGATAATCACTAAGGGCACAAATTGTCACCCTGGTGACAACTGGGAAGACAATTCCCAGATGTCACCCCGGAGGACATGGCTAGAGGGGACAATCGGGAATAATTCATTTAGACCCGCACATAATTTTCCGCGAATTGGACTAAACACAAATTGGACCAACCACGAATTAGACTAAACGCGAATTGGACCAACCGCGAATTGGATCAATCGCGAATAAGGTGAATTAGACTAATTACGAATTGGACCAAACGCGACTAAAGGTTTGCGAATGTATCATTTTGCGTCAATATGTCATTTTGAGAATGTGGCATTGTGCGCCTAATCCGCTAAATTTTACAAAGCTGTATAGGTACTTGTTGTGTGTATTTGAGTAATAGCACTTAACAGAAAAGAAACGCCCGAATCTTATTACCATTTTTATTACATTTATCAAAAATAGTATTACAAGTCATAAGCAATAAAGTTCACTAAAAAAAAGGACAAGGAAAAACAGTTAAATTATCTTGAACCAATTGTAGAAAGGGGTCTTTGAAGAGTATGTAACCTGGAATGACTTTCAATTTTACTTAAACCCTTATCAGCTTTGCATCTTAGCTGATGACAATTCTCTCTCTCCTGACGTTCCTTCTTATTTTTGCTCGGAGAACCATGGCGGCGTCGCATAGTAGTACAATAGTGCTTACGGATAATCTTTGCAATGTCATCATTTAGGCTTAGCGTGGTCTTCAGAGGAACGTCTACCGGCTCTCCATGCGAAGCTTTACTGATAGAAGACAGAGTTGAGAAGTAGCTTGTCAAGATTGTATTGACTGGTGGAACATTGCGAGCGTGTAAGCTTGAAGTGCATGGTTTATGGAATTTGTTAATGCTGGGGTGTTGTGTGTTTTGCCCGAGTCCCTGAGACGAGGCTTTGGGATTCTTACATTCATTAACAGCTTCTTTATCAACTGGTTGAGCGGTATTACACATAGAATCGTCTACAGTAGCGGGTCCCAAACCAGGAACAATACAAGCGGGACCGGTAGGACCACCAGGGGGCATGGCACCTTGACCATAAGATGATGGAACGGGAACAGGAGCGCAAGTGCAATTCATGCACGGACCACACCAAGGTCCACAACCAGGGCATCCACCACAACAACCACCGCAACCAGCTGGACCGCAACTCACACAAGGACCGCCGCAGCAGCTGCCGCAGCAGCATCCTGGGCCAACTTTACAACTATCACAAGAGCAGCAAGGGCCGAAACCTCCGCAGCCTCCACATCCTACTCCAGGGAAACATGGACCACAAGGGCCAAAAGGTCCTTTTGGGCCACAGGGGCCACAGCAACCGCAGCCACCACTGCATGGACCACAGGGGCCACAGCAACCGCAGCCACCACAGCATGGGCCGCAGCCACCACAACAAGGTCCGCAGCCACCACTTGGGCCACAGCCACCACAGGGCCTACATCCACCACAGGGACCACATCCGCAACCACCACAAGGGCCACAACATGGCCCACAACCGCAGCAAGGACCGCAAGCTCCACAAGGACTAATCCCACCACACGGGCCACAGCATGGAGCACAACTGCCACACGGGCCGCAACCACCGCAAGGGCCACAGGCGCTCATCGGATGACACGGGCCACACGACCCGATTGGAGGCCTAACAGAAGGACCACCACAAGGACTACAACAAGGTCCACAAGTCAAGGGCATATCAGCGAAACAGCACATGTTAAAGGGCAACTGCATTTTACTGAAATCTATTGGCGGTGGTGTATAAGATTTACCACTGCCACTGCCACTACCACTGCCTTGAGGCTTATCGCCATCTTTATCACTTGGCACACCACCTATGACGGAAGGGTCAAATACTCCACAGACGCAACCACTCCCACATGGGCCACATTTACAAGAACCACAGCCTGGGCCGCAGGGCCCGCCAGGACACACAGGACCGCCAGGAACACAAGTTCCAGTAACATGGTAGGGGCCACAAAACCAGAAGCCGTAAGGATAGTAATAGTAACCAGTCATGTACTGAATACATTTGGGGGGTTGATTGCATGGTGGAGGAAGACAATTAGGGTTGCAGCAACCACAGCCTCCACAACCACAGCACGAAGGACAACCACACAAAGACATCTGTTGCATAAACCTAGAAAGCGCAGACACAGCTAAGATATCCTGGCCAGATTCGGCAGTATTAGGGCATACATAACGAGAAGCTTCGGGCAGAGCTGGGGCACCTTTAGTCCACGGTCCATAGTAAGAATCCAAGTAACTACCAAGACTCGGGCTTTGTGTTGTGTGGTCGTTTTTGGTGATCTGTCCATCTGTCATTAAAATTGCAGACTTCGTTCTTGGCAGCTCTTGAGCCGGTATCTCTCGCGCAGCAGATGGGAGTAAACATGGACACGAGTGAGACTTGTACACGTTGCAGGTTGCAGTTCTCTTCCGAGCTGATGATGAGGGCAATTCCACAACTTTGATAGCTCCATTATCGCGTAAGAGATTCACTTGCTCCCGCACACTGCCATGCGTCATGAGGGTCGCTGAAAGGATTATGTACTGTAATCAGAATCCTACAAGATGTGCTAATATGCTTTGTTTTCACGGTATTACAACGAATAGCTATGTCATTTAGTGTGTGTATGTATGTGAATGTTTACTCGTAATTATTTAATCCTAAAAAAGTGTCGAAAATAAAACGTCTAGTCTTATTATGTGGAAGCAGTTTATTGAATATTTTAAATTAACAATGCATTCGGAATTTAATTAGATCCTTAATTCAGCGAGTCTCACTGTGTTCGTCGCGTACCGGTTGACTTGGGCTTGTAGATTCAAAAGTTTTCCAAGGGTCTATAATATAAGCCTGAGGATAGGGGCATCTAAAGTTAGGTATAAGTGAATATTGGAAGGTGCCTGGTTCTATGAACGGTCTGTCACGACATTCTTGCGACTGTAGGGCTTTGGGACTACCAAGGGTAGGGCATATTTGGGATAGGACCTTTTTAATACGCCTATGATGTATAGAGGATCTAGAGTCTCGTTTGCCAATGAAATCCGAATGTCTGGATAAATTTGCAGTTTTAGAAAACTTTTCTGAAGGCCATGACGGTTTTTTGGGAGTATCTGGCTGTACAAAGGGTGTGCAATACACCGGCGGAAAACTCTTTACCAAAGTACTGAAGTTGGAAATAGGTATAATGGATGCTTGTTTAGGACGACACGAAGGCTTGTTCGGGGAAGTCTTGGGATCCTTATTGGAATTGAAAGGAAAGAACTTCGAAATACCCATATTGGGAGCCTTATCCTTCACTGGTTCAGGGATTTTACCGAAATCAGATTGGTGAGTTTGCGATTTCGGCAAAACAGGATGCGATTGGGGCATAAAAGACTGGTTAGCTTGTGCTGCCACATAGTAATTTGGCATATATTGGGCTTGTGGTGGCGAGAATTGCTGTGGATTCATAGGAAATTGGGAATAACAGTGTTGAAACTGTTGGGGCTGGTATTCTTGGTTGGTGAATTCACTTTGCGCTCCACTCTTGTTAGAAGCGATTTGGGTCCACGATGGTGTATTGGGATTCGACTTAGGAGCACAAACTGAACCACTCGTAAGCGCTGCAGCAGCTGGGCAGATGCAACTTGGGCATGGACCACATGGATTAGGGCATGGATTTACAGGCGGTGGACAAGTAGGTGGATTACAGGGGCATACTGGGACGCAGACACCACTCACATGGTACGGCCCGCAAAACCAGAAGCCATAAGGATAGTAGTAGTAGCCAGTCATATATTGGATGCATTTGGGTGGAGTATTACACGGAGGGGGGAGGGAGTTGGACCCACAAGAACAGGGAGTGCAGGGTTTTGGAGACGGTGCAGCGCAACCATATTTACGGGTCCCCAATTTATGCATTGACTGACTTTTCAGCATAGATGGAGCATGCCCCAGTTCACTGCATGTCACCGTCCATGATCTGGGGGAGGGTGCGTGAGACATGGACCTAGTTCCCGGAGGGCTGGCGTTTTGTGAGTGAAAGCAGATATTCAAAGCAGGCCGGAGACTCGGGCACGATAGGCAGGAACGCACGGAGACAAATGGTCGGCATCCGAATGCCGGCAACTTCATAGAGTCCACAATCTTCCTTGGTTCTACCGACCGGACCAGCCTTCTATCCTTGATGCTTCGCTTCAGCCCCGCCATGGCTGGAAAGGTATTTTATGCTATTCACCTTCAATTCAGCTTCGAAATTAGTTTGTTTAAGTGTAAGTTTTGACTGTGTAATTATCAAAAAAGGAAAATGCCAGAGGTATGCCTTTTGTCAAGGGGAAATTATTTCGGGCTAACTATCATACATATAAAGTATCAGTAAATAAAACTGTGAGGAGATTAAAATATGTTTATTAATTATCAGTAAACACGTATGACAATGTAAAAATATTTTATATCACCGAAACTTATTATAAATATTTATTGTACACATAATATTCAACCATGAATGCATTCAGCAAGGGTGTTTACTTTCAGCCACGCCAGGTCCTACGGGTCTAGTTTCAGTTTGTTTGCTGTCCTCGCTTTTTAATGGTGGCATCATTGCAGCTCCCATCACGCAACCAGGATTTACTTCGGAACACTTAGTTTTTGGCTTGGGAGGGCATGTAGGTGGGCATGCAGGTGGGCATGGAGGTGGGCAGGGTCCACAGGGGCCGCATGGACCAGGGCAGCGACAGGGTGGGCAGGGGCCGCATGGTCCACAAGGACCGCACGGACCACATGGGCCACAGGGTGGACAGGGACCGCACGGTCCACAAGGACCACATGGGCCACAGGGTGGGTATGGCCCGCAAGGCGGCGGGCAAGGGCCGCAAGGGCCGCAGGGTGGATATGGTCCACAAGGCCCGCACGGTGGGTATGGTCCACAAGGTGGGCAGGGCCCACACGGCGGCGGGCAGGGGCCACAAGGCTTGCATGGTCCAGGACAAGCAGGATTTCCGCAGCAGGGACATGGGCACGGAGTACTTGGTTTATCTTTCTCGTCGCATTTGCCGCTCGAATAAGACCGCCGATGTTCACATCGTGCTAGGGTCGTGGTGGCGCCTGCACGGCCACATCCAAATCCAGACTCGTAGCCGACTGGAAAGGACGTTCAGGGTATAATACTTGGCAAGGAAGCCGCTGGTTGGTGGCTCATGCTATTCGGAAGAACGAAGCAGTCGCTCCCGCCGAGTATTATAGCCTGCACGTCCTTTAACCACCGTTCTCCAAAATAACAGGAACCGCCAACAACAAGCATATTAGGGGAAAAAACTTATGAAAAAAGTTAAATTGTCAAACCTCATCTCGACAGGCATTTGTTTTACTGTTTTTTTTTTACCACGGACATCTTTTAACTTTTGAGGAATTAATTAAATATTTTTATTTATATAAACTAGAAAATCGATAGTTATCGAATCGATATTATTACCTAATCAATTACCTAGTCTTAAGGCCTGTATTCACTTTGATTAGTGCGAGTGTAGGTGATTAGTAATTGAGTGTGATTAGTGCAGGTGTGTAGTGCAAGTAGTGTCCAATTATTGTTTAGTGGCTCTGTTTAGTAAATTCAGTTGAGCCATCGCCGTCGACCAACAAGTATGGACGAACAACGAGAAGATATAACAACATGTTCATAGCTTCACTTATACGTAAAAGTGCCGCATCTCGGACTCCCTTAATTTTGTAGCTAGGGGCTTTACAGTTGTAAAGGCATTCATGTTTTACATACTCTTGCACAAATTTATAGGTTATGTCTTCGGTCCACTTTGCCGCCATTTTTGTAAAACAATACGAGTGTCCGACGTTACGGCAGGCACGCTGTGAATGAGGGGGAAAGGAGGGCGCGCGGGACGGGGCTACTCGCAGTCCACTTGCAAAAAAATAGAACAAGCTTCTAATCACGTTACTACGCAGCCAACTAATAACCTGCACTAATCAGTCCCTGTCCACACTTATTTTCTACTAATCACTAATCACCTGCACTAATCACCTGCACTAATCACTAATCAAAGTGAATACAGGCCTTAAGAAATCAAAAGACATTTTATGTTCCGTTACATGCAGCAAACTACTTTAAGAATTATATATTAATCGAAAGTATTTTTTTTAAATATTTGTTCTAAAATCAGATTGAAATATGATTTGCTATATGTATGCGATGGAAAATAATAATTAAAGTATGTATGTACTTACAAAGAGGTGCGGGGCTTCGCTTATTAGGCGCCGTAGCTAGAGGCCGTCCTTTCAAGCATTTCAATAAAGAAATATTTCTCGGCAATACGGCCTTCCTCAGAACTAGAGCCATGTTTCACGATTTCTTATATATTTATATCAAAATCAGTTCTCAAATCTTGATTATTTTCCAAATGATATTACTTTAGTATAATTAACTTGATAATTTTGTCGATTTTTCGATATTTTTCTTATTTTCACTAGAAATTTTGGGCCATGGTAGGGAGTGTTAGCTCTTCGTGTCAAACTAGAGACTGAATAAAATAGACGTTCTATTTTTTTTCGATTATTCTTTTTTTAAATTCTTTATGTGGTTGAACTGTGTTCTTTTCTGGCCTTTATTATTCTTATTTGATCGTTATCTGTCTATGGTGAGACGTTGAAACTTTTTTTGAGTTCTAACTAAAAGTAAACAAATATTTTTCTACAGTGTTGGCAATTTAGAAGACTAGAGTATTAGAATACCATAATCAAGACTACCAACGTAACGTATAGGAGAATGTTTTTAATTAAGAATTAATTTAAAAAACCGGCCAAGTGCGAGTCGGACTCGCGCACGAAGGGTTCCGTTTCAGTTACAAGTGCGTACCTATTTTTGATATCAAGAATAAATAAAAAGGCGTATGTTTATGAAATGAAATGTTATTTTATATTTTTATATTCGAGTTGATTGAATAAAAGCTAAATTGCGGTTTACGATTTCTGACGTATTAAAAAAAAACTACTTACAATATCTCGTTCAAACCAATTTTCGGTGGAAGTTTGCATGGTAATGTACATCTTATATTATTTTTAGATTTATCATTCTTTTATTTTAGAAGTTACAGGGGGGGGGGACACAAATTTTACCACTTTGGAAGTGTCTCTCGCGCAAACTATTCAGTTTAGAAAAAAATTACATTAGAAACCTCAAAATCATTTTTGAAGACCTATTCATAGATTGGGTATGGGTTCACACGTATGGGTAACACGTATGGGTTCGATGAAAAATTTTTTTTTGAGTTTCTGTTCTATGTATGGGGAACCCCAAAATTTATTGTTTTTTTTCTATTTTTGTGTGAAAATCTTAATGCGGTTCACAACATACATCTACTTGCCAAGTTTCAACATTATAGTTCTTATAGTTTCGGAAAAAAGTGGCTGTGACATACGGACGGACAGACAGACAGACAGACAGACAGACATGACGAATCTATAAGGGTTCCGTTTTTTGCCATTTGGCTACGGAACCCTAAAAAGGACCTACGTAAGAAGTTTGAAATTGCTAAATGAAGCAACGAAACAATGTATTCCTAGTTACTAATATATTTATCTGAAGAGTTGGTTTGTTTGCTTGAACGCGGAACTGCGGGTCCGATATGAAAATTCTTTCAGTGTTCGATAGCCCATTTATCAAGGAAGGGTCAGAAGGCTGTAGGCTATATTTAGTTATGAACCTTCCACATTTTTTTCGGATAGACATTATGTTAGCCTCAAGGCTTTTACTACTTCATCGGCATAAAGGGGAGTAGAGCCTAAATAAATTATTTAAAAAGTACGAACTAAGCAACCTGCGCAAGAGGGCGTCCCCTGTGGGATTTGGAGCGGTCGCTGGTTGACATGAAATAGCTTTTAGTTTTTATAGGGGAGTTTTGTGCAACTGTCACTCTACGTTACAGTTCGCGGGCCTCTCGGACTTCGGGTCTACGAGGGCATCGGAAGGTTTCTTTTAACGAGACGTAACGTAAAGACGTATTTTTTTGGTCAAGACACCACGGTGTTGTTCTCGTGCCACCAGTTCATACTCTTTTAAGCACACTCTATAACTTGCTAATGTACAGGAACGGTTGGTAGTGTTATTCCACTGAAAATGAAGATCTTCTTTGCCGGGCGAATTGATACGACCGACGGCCATTGAAGTCCGCAGAGACTCCTCTGAGTCTCGTGGTAACAGAACAGACCAAGCCTTTACAGTGGTATCCCTCGCCACATGTGTGACAGGTCAAGCCACTACGAAAGATCCTTTGGGGCGTCTCCATCAGGATGGCCGGTCATTAGGCGTGTTTAACGTTGAAGTTATGCCCAAGAATTTCTTCCTATTCTCAAACTATTGTACTCTAGAAGAAAAAATATATGTTAAGGGTGACCGTTCATTGATATCAGGACGGCCAGTCACCGCGTCGTTGTGTCTCTGATAAATAGAATTATTGAAATTCACGGTGGCCATTAATTATTACTTCCCATTTGCTTCTCTCAATGTTTAACAACGATAATACTGTAACTATCACGGCAATGAAGATATCTACAAAAGTGTTGTTTATCAATATTTTAGCGCCTGACAAAAAAACAAAGCAAATCTCATATTTAACATTGCAGTTATGATTGAGTAGGCGATAAATCTATCGTATTGTACCGACCAGCGTGTTATTCCTGTGCATTACTTTCCTCCACGCTCGGTGAGGTCGAGCTTACCAGGGAGGTATTTCCAGGGAGCGCCCAACAGCCAGCGATGGAGGGAGCGTTCGTGTTCGAATTGACTCGCGAACCTGTATTGCGTGATACAGGTTAGTTGGGATGCTAGGTACTAGATGGCGCCACTCGTCTTCGTGTAGTTTGTTCAGCTACTGTAGATGTCGCTACTCTTATATTATACTTCTAAGATACATACACAACCTCCGTAGCGTAGCGGTATTTGGCTCGCTTTAAATCTCGGAGGTCATGGGTTCGATCCCCACCCCAGACAAGAAATCTTAGTGTTAATTCTAAGATTTCTTTCCGGGTTTGGTTGGTTGAGGGACTACCCTCCGTGCCTCGGAAAGCACGTTAAGCTGTTGGTCCAGTGTTATAACATCATCTATAACAATCGTATTCCAGGGAACGGGCAGCAGAGTTTACCTGTGTATTACAACATAATACCGCGGTCACCAATCCGCCTGCCAAGCGTGGTGACTATGGCTAATCCCTCCCTCGGGTTCACCAGCAGTGGACATTATACGGGCTGATGATGATGATGATGATGGTTCTTACTTACTTACCTTATGAGCCAGTTTAAGTCCACCGCTGAACATGGGCCTCCTCTTAACAGACCTTAGCAAAGCCAAACTCTCTTAGGGATGCCGTTATAACCACGCTTAGAAGGCAGATTGGTAATCGCAGTTATATCTTTGAACTGAAAGATAATACTCTAAGGTTCACATTAATAAAAAAAAATTAAAATACATGTAAATAATCAGCATTTAATGATTAGATTATTTATTAAATTTAGCAATAATTATTCTTTAGGCAGTTTTTCGATGGGCGGCGAATTCCCGTTGTAGCGATGGACATGTTTCACATGCTTCATAGCGTAGTATCTGTAATAAATAATAAAATCTATACTAATTTTAAATAGAGGAAAGATTTGATTGTTTGTTTGCATGTGCGTGAGTGGGGCAGGCATGGGCGTAGATTTTGGCATGGGCAACGTTAAACACCGTCACGGGGGCACGGGATAGCTAGTATAATAAGAGCACCAGCATAAGCTACTAGCTGTGACATGTTGAACATACACTCCCAAGCGCTCACCCACACCCACAAGTAGGTAAGGGGTGGGCGTGGCTTTGGGCACAGGCGTAAATACGGGCATGGGTGTAGATGTGAGTATAGGCGTAGATGTAGGGCATGGACATAGATTACAGGGGCATAGGTGTTAAAATGGGCATGAGCCTAGATATGGTAATGGGCGTAGATAGATAGATAGATAGATAGATAAACTCTTTATTGTACACTTTCACAAAGAGAAAAATACAGAAAAGGACTTAAAACTAAACTTAAAATTAGATAGGTACAATTGGCGTATATATGGGCTTGGGCGTAAATATGGGCATGGTCGGTAGATGTAGTCATGGGAGTAGATATGGGCATGGGCATAGATATGGGCATGGGCGTAGCATTGGGCACGGGCGTAAATACGAACATGGGTGTAGATGTGAGTATAGGCGTAGATGTAGGAATAGACGTAGATTATATGGTATGGGTGTAGATGTGGTGGTAATCGTGTAAAATGGGCATGGCATATATATGGGCTTGGGCGTAAATATAGGCATGGTGGGTAGATATAGTCATGGGCATCGATAAGGGCATGGTCGTTAATGTGGGCATGGGATAGATACAATTATTATATATATTTACCTTGAGCTATAAGAGCGACTGCACAAACTGCATTTGTACAACGCCGTGCTGTGACATGTCGCCTTGTGCATGTGCAAGCTGTTGTTAGCCTTGAACGTGGCCGGACACAGGTCGCACTGGAATCAATCATCAATCAAACATCAACTAATTATCAATCATATCACACAATTAATGAAGCGACCGTAGCCCAATGGCTAGAGGCATCGGACTTGTGATCTTGTGGTCGCCGATTCGACCCCCACCTATTGCACTACCGATGTGAACCCACTCGTATTTTATATTTTGTTCGGTTATACTTACGTAGCAAGCCATGAGGCTTTTGCTACTTCACCGGGCATAAAGGCGAGCAGAGCTCCAGCCTTAATAAATGGTTTAAAACTACAAACTAAGCAACCTGCGCAAGAGAGCGCCCCCTGTCGAGCTTGGACCTCGGCTCAGGGCGGTCGCTGGCGATGAGATTGAGGGATTATGACTTTTAGTATTTTACAGTCTTTTAACAGATCGCGGGCCTCTCGGACTTCGGGTCGGGGAGGGCATCGGATGGTTCTTTGCTAAGGGTTAGGAGGACGAGGGGGGGGAGACAACCCACTCGTAACACAAGCATTTTAGCTTAGCACGAGGGGTTAACAAGAATACTAGTAGACTGCAATAATCGATTAGAAAAGTTAAAAAAAAAAAAAACATGAATAAGTTTACTGTAGACTTTCTGTTCATATCAGACTAACTGTCTCACGTGGAAACTAACTTAAAATATAGCCTGCTAGCTACGCCCTGCGGTTTTTTCCCACGTTACTCTGCTCCAGTGGGTCGGAGCGTGATGTTTTGTAGCCTATATGTTAATTCAGCGTATAACCTATCCCGCGTATAACCTATCTGCCTAATTTCAGCCAATTCCTTTCAGTAGTTTTGGCGTGAAAGAGTAACAAACATCCATCCATCCATACTTACAAACGTTCGCGTTTAGTGGGATGATTCCACTGCCGGTTTCAGCGCGGCCTCATCGAGACGATCTGGCGAAACATACTAAGATGCCCATCTTAGTATGTTTCGCCGGATCGTCTCTTCCAAGAATAAATTGATTTTATGAAATGAATTGATTGAAAATGCCACTCACTTTAACTGTCTTCTCTGTCCTATGTGAATGTTTGTGTTGAGCCAGGAGATATGCCGCATGGAACTTCGCCCCACAAGATTCACATACAAAGGGCTTCTCGCCACGATGGCGACGCTCGTGATTCTGTAATTGTAATTAATTATTTACATACTATGACAACCTCCGTAGCAAAGCGGTATTTCACTTGCTTTAAATCTCGGAGGTCGTGGGTTCGATCCCTACGCCGGACAGGAAATCTTTGTGTAAATTCTAAGATTTCTTTCCGGGTCTGGTCCCGATTGTTAGAACATCATCTATAATAATCGTATATCAAGGAACGGGCAGCAGCGTTTCCTTGTGTGGTACAACATTATACTACGGTCACCAACCCGCGAGCCAAGCGTGACGACTATGGCAAATACCCTCTCTCGGGAGGAGGCCCACGTTCAGCAGTGGACGTTATACGGGCTGATGATGAGATTCTTGCACACTACTAGGATTCTTGTTAACCCCTCGTGCCAAGCTTAAATGCTTGTGTTACGGGTGAGGAGATGGCGACCACATGATCGCAAGTCCGACGCCCTGGCCAATGGGTTACGACCTCATCGTATTATAGCAGTAAGATGGTGAGTATCCTTGAGTTGATAGATGCTGCTGCCCATCAATCAACTATGTGTCCCGCAGTCGCGTTACGACACCCGTGGGAAGATATGGGGCTTATGGGGTGGTGTATTCTAAGCCGAAAGCCACATTAATATTACATACATACATAAGCTCACGCCTGTTTCCCAGCGGAGTAGGCAGAGACAATGGACCTCCACTTGCTACGATCCCTACACACATCTTTCGCTTCATTCACTCTCATAACATCCTTCATACAAGCACGTCGGTTTAGGGTGGATCTTATTTGACCTTTTGCGAGGATGTCTCCGATTTGGCCAGAGAACGTTCGTCGCGGTCTTCCCCTTCCGACTGCGCCACTCACGCTTGCCATGTATACCTGTTTTGTCAATCTTTCTTCATCCATTTTTTCCACGTGACCAAACCATCTCAACATTCCGTTCTCTATCTTCGTAATCATAATAATGATAATATAATATCATCATATCACATTAATATTAGTAAAGTGAAACCTGGTTAAGTGGGACCTGGATGATGAGAAACCTCTATTATTGAGAACTACAATGAGGTCCCGCCACTTTTCCATCGAATTGCCTCTGTTAATGGGACTTTTAAAACATGGTTTTATAAGATTTGATTTCTAAGATTTTTTCGATGTTTTCCTCCATAATTGGGACTCTGGGGCTCAATTCCCTTTATAAGTGAGACAATCTATCAGGTCGGGTTCCGCACATGTTTGTCAGTACTATCTCAAATATTGACCTTTAAAATGAGACAACTTAATGTTAAACCTGTCTAATTGGAAAACGGGATAAATGAAAACCTCTTTAAATGGTACAAAGTCCTTGGTCCCTTGACCCAATGGGCATGAGGACTAAAACAATCTATTTAGTCCGTCAGTTAGATTACTAAAAAATATTGGACACGTATTTTTTTATTTATCAAATCAATAAAAATTGACAAAGATACAGAGCGACAACAAACTATAAAGTTCAGGAGAGGGGGGCTTGTGACGTCATTATTAGGTAAAATTGTACCTAATAGTGACGTCATACAAAACTTCAACGCACTGTATCTGAAAAAAAAATGCGTGTCCAATATTTTTTTGGTAATCTAACTGACGGACTAAACAGATTTTTTTAGTCCTCATGCCTTTTAACTAGGTTTCACGGTATATGCTATATTACCTGCATAGCCATGACACTAGCGCTCTGGAACTCGCAGTAACTGCACTGCAGCTTCTCGTACCCATGCTTAGCTCTGCAGTGCTCCTTTAGACGAAACTTACTGCCAAACGATATGCCGCAGTGCTGCAGAAACAATGACATAACATTGGTATTTTCTAATACAGGGTTTTTAAACGTAAACGAAAAGGCTCACAAATTTTAAAAACAATGTGTAAGGGAGCGTTCAAGTATTACGTAATTCAGTTTGGGGGGGGGAGGGTCTCGTAAAACGTTACGATGCGTTACAGGGGCGGGAGGGGGTCTTTCCTTTAACACGTTACGTAACATTGTTTCTAAAAAATTAAGGAATTAAAACTACCAAACCAAAATCAAAAAAAAATAAAAGCAAAGCAAAAAAAAAATATATTTTTTTTTAACAATAATGACAGTATGCATTTGTTGCGAATTAAAATTCTCTTGTTTTATTAAGTAGATTAAAACTATACCAAGTGTAAAAACTATTACATCACTTTTTACGACTTTAGGGTAAAAATTATCAAATGAGCGTTACGTAACGTTTAGAGAGGGGGAGGGGGGGGTCCAGAAAAACGTTACGGTGTGTTACGAGTGGGGGAGGGGGGGTAAAAAATCTTCAAAAATTGCGTTATGTAATACTTGAACGCTCCCGAAGTAGTAAATCATCATCAGCCCGTATAACGTCCACTGCTGAACATGGGCCTCCTCCCGAGGGAGGGTAGGGTATTGCATTGCATATATTGTCTTATTTCATGCAAGATGGCTGGATTATGCACTACTCCCCGCATCACTTTGAATAAGTAAAAACGTCAACGTAAGTAAAACGTCCCTCCTTGCTTCCAATTAGCAGTAAGGGAGCGTTCAAGTATTACGTAACGCAATTTTTGAAGATTTTTGACCCCCCCTCCCCCCTTGTAACGCACCGTAACGTTTTTCTGGACCCCCCTCCCCCTCTCTAAACGTTACGTAACACTCAATTGATCATTTTTACCCTAAAGTCGTAAAAAGTTATGTAATAGTTTTTACACTTGGTATAGTTTTAATCTACTAAATAAAACAAGATAATTTTAATTCGCAAAACCTGCATATTGTCATTTTTTGGTTTTGGTTTGGGAGTTTTAATTCCCAATTTTTTTAGAAACAATGATACGTAACATGTTGTAGGAAAGACCTCCTCCCGCCCCTGTAACGCATCGTAACGTTTTACGAGACCCCCTCCCCCCCATATTGCGTTACGTAATACTTGAACGCTCCCTAACCTACCATGCCCAGAACAAATAAAGTGGGATATAATAGAGCACAGCCCGGATACACACCACATAACTTAAAATATTAAAAAAAAACAGTTATATCTTACTAATAATATAAACACGAAAGTTTGTAAGTATGGATGGATGGATGGATGGATGGATGGATGTTTGTTACTCTTTCACGCCAAAACTACTGAACGGAATTGGCTGAAATTTTGCACCAAGATAGGTTATACGCTGGATTAACATATAGGCTACAAAACGACGACGCTCCGACCCACTGGCGCAGAGTAACGCGAGTAAAACCGCGGGCGAAGCTAACATAATACTTACTGCACACACAGGTTTCAAGCCGGCATGTTTCACCAACTTGTGCATTCTTATACTTGCTCTCTGCATGGTCTTGTGACACTCATCACATTTGGCAAGCTCTTTGCCCGCCTTGTGTATTTTCCGCTTCTTTTTCTTGTGTGTGCATGTAGCCACATGCTGCGTCAGACTGTCTTTGTCCTCGAAGCGGGTTAGACAGAACTGGAAAGGAAATTGTTTATCGTTATCATCATCAGCCCGTATAACGACCACTGCTGAACATGGGCCTTCTTTTAAGAAACATTGGCAAGTCAGCAACATTGCCGTAATCACCACGCTTGGTGGATTGGTGATCGCAGTAAGTTGGTAGTAGCTATAATCTGATAGATGCTGATGTCCATTTTTTTTTGTCCTCATGGAAATTCGTTTGCGCATTCCCACCGCCGCTGCAGCGTATTCGCGCGCTTGCGGTGGGATATGTGGGACTCACCCTCTCCATAGCGTGGTATGCTAACTCATACCACGAGGAGAGGACCCTACACCACTAAAACCCCCCGGACACTCCTTCAGTTCGCCGTTGGCGGGGGCCGGGTATGCATAAGCAATCCGGCGCCCCGAGATGCTGATGCCCATGCATCAGGTGTATGTCACTTAGTTTTCTATTATACCCATGGGAAAATATGGGTTGTCTATACTTGTGGAGATTTTGTTTTTTTTAAGACATCCCCCTCTCTCGGTAATTAACCTTTGTGTCTTGGGAACTTTAAAAACACTCAATTCACGGACACAAAGCACACCCAGAATCAGAACAACTATCTGTGGTTCACACAAATAATATGCATGAAGGATAAAAAAATCTATCAAGTCCGTCAGTTAGATAACCAAAAAATATTGGACACATCATTTTTTTTTCGTTCTTCAAACAATCATCAATATCTATGTCAGATACAGCACATTGTAATTTCGTATGACGTCACTTCTAGGTACAATGTTACCTAATAGTGACGTCACAAGCCCCCCTCTCCTGAACTTTATAGTTTGTTGTTGCTCTGTATCTTCGTCAATTTTTATTGATTTGATAAATAAAAAATACGTGTCCAATATTTTTAATGACTAACTGATGGACTAATTATAATTTTGTAGTCATCACGACTATTGTGCAAGGTGGGAATCAATCACTGCACATCAGGTCTCAGAAGAAACTACCATAACCACTGACCCACTGGTGCAGACCGTCTTATTGTATGGTTATGGGTTTGAGGGCTGGATGGGGCAGGAAGCTTGTTATACTTACCCCGCACTCTAACCTTCCTCTCCCATGCATCATCAGCTGATGCCGATTCAGCTTCTCTCTCAGCACATAAGTATCACACTGATCACATTTCACCTTCCTTCCATCAGCTCCAGGATGTCTTTTAGACATGTGATAGTCGATACTACGAATAGACAGCTCTGCTTGACAGATCTTGCAAGTGACTTTTGTATTTTTATCAATAATTAAATCTTGTATTATATATGGAATTTCTAAATCATCGTTATTCTTGTTAGAAACATCGTTATTTATATATGTAGTGTCTGCATTATCGTTATTTATGCTTATATCATCAGTATTCTTTTCGTTGCTATCGTGAAACTCATTATTTTCAATACAAACTTGTGTGGCATCATTAAAATTATCTTCGTGGTCATCATTAAAAGTATTTACAGTTTTCTTTGGTTTTCTAGCAAGTTCTTCTAAAATTTTAGATGATATATTTAAATTATCATCTATGTCTATTGTTTCAGTCTTCGTTTGGAATTCTTCGCAAAATATCTGTTCTATCTTAGGTTTTTGATTATCAATATATTGTTTTGCTTTCCTATTGTTTTTTTCACAATTATTGATAATTCTATGGGTGTCAACAACATTAGCATGTACTAATTTCATATTATCATCATCATCAGCCCGTATACTGTCCACAGTCGACCATGGGTCTCCCTCAAATGGAGTTTTAACAAATTTTCTACAAATAGTCACTTCTGCTGTTAACAAAGTATTGATATCTGGACTATTATGTATTAATTTAATACTTTTATCATTTTTGAACGCAACAATATTTGATTCGTTATTTGAATTTGCTTCATCTATATTTTCAGGTTTAGCATTAACGTTTGTATGTAATATTTGTTTTAAATTTGATGTTTTATTATTTTCTGAACTTGTATCTGTTTGTGTTATTCGATTATGTTCTATGTGAGTATCATAATCATGTTCTAATTTTATAAATCCAGGAACGTCTAATGTAGAATCATTTCTGTCATGTATTTTGGTTGCTTTTTGCTTGTTCTCAAGTTTCTTTATAGATTTGATTTTAATGATTTTGACTTTGGCATTGCATTGTAATAAGTATGTTTCTGTGTTTTTGCATTGTTTTCTGAATTGTATGGTGTTCTTGAGTTGGATCATACACTTTTTGCATATGTTCTGGGGTAGATTGTCCTTGTGTTGTATCTGTAAATCAAATATTTCTGGCTGGTAACATTATTGCACATTCTAAGATACAATAGCTGGCAGTATTATCAATAGCCTGTACAAATTCAACCATTGATGGGCCTGCCAAAGGTGGGTATTTGCCGTATCATCATCAATCATTTAGGCACAATAGTAATTTTTTTTTTGTATTTCTAATAAATGCTCCTTAGTTTTCTTTTATCCCAATTATCTTTTTTTTAAATGGCACATAATGATTAAGATTTATTGCTATTCACTACAACTTAACAACAAAATATCATCATAATCATCATAATCAGCCCCATAATGTCCACTGCTAAACATGGGCCTCCTCCCAGGCAGGGTAACCGGATGAAAAAATCAAAAATCCGGAGAAAACACCTGTTTTCTTTTGAAAAATCCAGAGATGTTTTAAAATTAGATTTTTAAAACTGTAAGTACCTACTTGGATAAATCAGTATTGGTTTTTATTGTGCAATTATTACCAAAATAAGTTTTTTTTTGGTTTGGTAAACTTTTTATTAAAGTTATCTATAAAATGTAAACTGTATTTTATTGAATAGGTATTCTAAAAATCTGCAATCCTAAGAGTCCAAAAGTACTGAAATCTCAGGACAAATACTGAGACATGGTAACCCTAGTCCCGGGGGAGGGTATTTGCCATAGCCACCACGCTTGACAGGCGGATTGGTGACCGCAGTAATATGTTGTACCACACAAGAAAACGCAAACAACTATATACACTAATGAATAATAACATAAAACAGCTCACCCGAACCCCAGTAGCATCAAATATATAATCAGAATATTTAACAGAGTCAATGTTATTATAAAATATTGGTTCTAAACTGCAGCTAGATAAGCAAGTTCGACAAACTAATGGAAACTCCATATTTATAAGTAAAATGTGTTATTATATCCTTTTAAATATAAAATATAGCATTCTCCGCTATTCAATGTAACCTTATTAGGGCTAATTTTGCACAAATAATTCTTTTAAAATATTTATGAAATAAAGCGTAAGCAAAATTAGTTTTTTTTTCTGCGTTTCTGTGACAATGACAATTAACAACTGTGTTATTGACATAAAAGTGTACGACCAGAAACATATTGACGTAAGGCTGTGTTTTTAATATTATCATAGGTTTTTGATATTTAAACAAAAAATATACTTTTCTTAAACTAAAATTAAAAAGAGGTAAAGTCTGTGAATGTTTTGTGAGGTTGTAGGGAAATCTGAATACACTGAACCGATTTTGTAAATTCTTTTACAAATAGAAAGCCACATACTTTGTGCGTATCATAGGCTTTAAGTCATGGTTACCTCGGGAAAGGAATCTACGTGGGACAGCTTGTTACGAATAAAAACACAGCAAGTTCATTAAAGAACGAAGACTAACTGTTTTTTTAAAACTAAAAAATTTAAGATGGTTGAATTATAAACATTTCACTGGCAGTTTTCATAGACAAATCATCGACAAAACGAGTACCATAAATTGTTAATGTCAATTTGACACATTTGACATATCTGATGAACACGCAAATCAGTTAATATCTGATTTTGACACATAATTTCACGTGTTTACCAATGCTGGATAGCGGTGATTTTGACAAAAAATCTTGAAAATAAAGAACAAATAACCATGTTAATATCAGAAGATAAAGAAGTAGACATATTCGTCGCCAGTAAAATAGGTTCTTTTAAACGTAAGTATTATCTAGCGAGTTTTATTGATACGTATAGTTGTATTGCTAAAACTTCGTGTTTCCGACGCAATCTTTTTATACTACTTGTTTATTGATATAAATAATTGTTCCTTTTTCTGTTATCTATAACTAACTAAGCGTAATATAGATTTGTTAACATAATCTGTTTGATTTTGGTGACCATTGTTATATGAAACAAAAAAAAGTGTATTTTGTGTATTCATTTGATTCCACTAATTTCGCCACTCATAGATAAACATTTATTTATTATATATTTAGCAACAACATAAAATTTTGTAAACTTAGTATTATTAAATACATTAAATAATTATTTTAAACCAGTCCAGTAGAATTGAGATAAATTAAGTATACTTAATCCACTACCTAGTCCTGTTTCAAGCCTCGATAGGTCATGGGTTTGAATCTCAGGCAGGACAAGAAACCTCAACATAAATCTAAAATGTCTAACTATGTCTGATTAGATAAGAAACATTTGTCTTGCATGTAACATCATCTTTAACTACTGAAGGGTAGAAGGGTGGCTTTCTAATACAATTTTCAAATTCAGTTCAGTACCCCCTGCAAAGTCACAAACTCACAAATTTTACCTCTTTATTATATTAATATAGATAAAGATACGCCAACAAAAATAGAAAAAATAAAAATTGTGACGTTCCCTGTTTTTTGTTGGTACCCTTCAATTGTATACCAAGAAATGGCAGTAGAATTGAAGGAAAGTGGCTCAATACTTTGGACGAAAAACGACAAGTATGTAAAGACAGACCTAAGCCATCCTATACCTACAGCTATAACTCTGCCGGTCAACTCTACTGCTTCAATTGTGATGGGGTATTTAAAACTAAATTCGGTCTGGCCAGTCATCTAAGGGCACACGCAAGGAAGTAGATTTTAAGGTTGCCGTTACCGATATCTGTACCAAGAAATAAGCATAATTATGTTGTCATACATAATACTGTTGTCAATAAACTGCTTGCTAAGCACATTGACTTTTTTTTCGTACAGACATATGTAGTTAGCTTTGAGGTTTTTGCTACTTCACCGGGCATAAAGGCGAGCAGAGCTCCAGCCTAGAGCAAGCACATTGACATGGTAAAACCCTCCCTAGAAAAGGGGCCCAGTGTTCAGCATTGGATGTTATACAAATTTTAAAGGGAAATATTACATTTTATGAACCTCCTTAATTCTTTGTTTCCAGACATAAAATACTTCACGGACACATCAAAGAATACAAAGAAGAATATAGAGAATATTGTAGATATTAAGACATTGCAGAAAGATGACGGTATCACCAGTGTGGAGTGGGGGAACAAGGAGCAAACCGAAATACTTATTGGGAGGAAGAATCAACAGGTGAATGATTTTAGTTTAAGACAACTCCCGCACTAGAGAATCATATCTCTGCATGAAGGAACAGATAAAAAAAGTCATGTGAAGACTATAAAACAAACTTCAAGAGCATAAAAACTAACTAGCCAGGGCACTATTGTACATCACAGACTGCATGTTCAGACTAAAGAGGTCTCAACTAGCCACATTAGATAAAAATATAAAAGATAGTCAGTATCAATGGATATAGCGAATTTCAATAAAAAGCCAATTATCAAATAAAATCTGATTATAGCTGTGGGGCTGATAGCAGATAAAAAGAAATGAAATATTAAAAAAAAAATCAAAATGTTAATAAAACCGGCAAAATGCGAGTCAGACTCGTGCACAAAGGGTTCCCCAGTTTCAAGTGCCTACCTTTTTTTTTTTAAACAAGTAAAGTTTGTTTTATGGGATAAATATTTATATAAGAATATTTATTTTATTTTAATTTTAGTATTTGTTGTTATACCGGCAACATAAATACATCATTTGTGTAAATTTCAACTGTCTAGCTATCGCGGTTCTTGAAATACAGCCTGGTGACAGACAGACAGACAGTGAAGTCTTAATAATAGGGTCCCGTTTCCTTCAGTTGAGGCGGCAGTGACATGCCAAAATGAGCTGTAGTACCTTGCAATACAAGAGAATTTAGATTGTACGACCTCTCGCTACAGTCAACACCGGAAATCTACCAGCGTCAGTCTCGGTTACTCTGTAGCGGCAGCGGGAGAAGCATGGCTCGGCACGTGTGCAGTCCGGATGGTAGCTAGCTGGTAGATGTCCGGTGTTGACTGGAGCGAGAGGTCTAACACAGGTTCCAAGTCATTTGAATCTGTAATTTATAAAGCTATTAAAAAAGTATATACATAGATTGAATCATAATTATCAGCTTAATAACATCCACTACTGAACATGGGCCTCCTCCCGTAGGTTTTGTCATAGTCACCACTCTAGGCGTTTGGGTGACCACAGTATTATGTTGTAACACCCAATGAAACGCTGCTGCCCATTCCCTGGTATACACTTGTATACAGGGTGTCCCAAAAGGTTAAGTAGCTGGGAAAGGGGGTGACAGGGGTGGACACAATGGTCACTAGAAAAATAAAAAAAAAATCAGCTATGGGTATTTAAAAAAAATTTTTTTAAAAACTTAAAATATTACATTGATGACCTTGTTGTTATTGAAGATTACATAACAGCATTTTTTTTAAATACAGCCATATTTGTAGGTACAGTTAGCACAAGGTGTAAAATTTTTAGTCTTTTAAAAAATGCCATTTATTTTTTTAAACACCCAGAGGGAATTTTTTATATTTTTCTGGTGACCCTTGTGACCATCCCCATCACCCCCCTTCCCAGCTACGTAATCTTTTGGGACACCCTGTATAGATGACTAGCTGATGCCCACGACTTTGTCCGGGTGGTGTTTGTTATTCCATCGGTTCCATAACTATCCCATGGGAACTCATTGATTTACTGTGATTAAAAGTACTTAAATTGTTAACATGATACTATGTACAAATTGTATAATGTTATAATGTTGAAATGAAATTATTTCTTATTTCTTCATGCTTTCTTATGTTGATTGGGGATGTAAGGTACCACCATGATTATTTTAAATTTGAATCGGTGCAACAGTTTCGGAGATTAGGCCGCACAAATAAACAAAACAGACAGAGAAACAATAAATTAAAAAAATATCTGGATGTAGTTCTATTTTAATTCTAACATCCCCCTGACACGGTTTTTAGCGTTTTTTTACCATAGCTACACAATCCCAGATGACATAGCCTATATTCAATTATGAAGTTTCTACGGGAGCGGGAGTAAATGTAGAGAAGGGGTGAATGCCCTTCTCTACATTTACTCTGAAAATGATATTAGGGGTGCAGAATGCTATCATTTAATTTTGGTCAAATTTTTACCACTGGGCGACTAGTTTATAATAACATATTTTTTCTCCTTAGATACAAATATACGACACAACCTCAGGCTTCACACATTCGTACACCGCGGACTTCGCCCCCGGTGAGGTGGTAGGACTGGGGCGCTGCAAACGGAAGATCCTCGCAGCTGTCTCTAGTGGAGTCGTGAGGGTATGGAGCAAGAAGAGTGAACAGATATACAATGCTGGGAAGTTGGATACGATGAGCGTCTGTGCTGATGATGAAACGGTCTTTGCTACAGGTAAAATCCTTACTAATATTATCCTTTATAATAAGACAAAAGTTTGTATGTATGGATGGATGGATGTTTGTTAGTTTTCGTCGGCGCGGGAACGCCGCAGCGGCGGAGGGGATGCGTGAATGCATTTCCCCCCGGACAAAAACAGAGGGTTACACTTTATGGCGGGTACAGCACTGAGGGCCTACATGAATCATAATAAGGCTGAACACGGAAGACGATCAGAGTTTATGCTTGGAGAATGAAATAATGAATTTATTCAGCACTTAGGTCTTATATATTTACATACACTTGTACTTGTCAGAATCACAATGTTACACTATTATTCTTATTCTATGAATTTAACTAAATAACTAACAGGTAGCAAATTGTAGGATATTACAGACAAAGTAGTCCGTCCGTCAGCTTGTCGTTAATTCCTGTACTAATAATAAGTTTAAATTCACAATAAATTATTATAGGAAAAAATTGTCAAATTGACACACCGTTGGGGGCACTCTTAAGGGGTTAGGACCACCTAGGCCACCTACATACTTAAATATCAGTGGTACCACTGATATTTAAGTATTAAATTAAAAGTTTTTTTGGGATCTGTACGGATACATACATACATTCACCTCTCTTTCCCATAGGGGTAGGCAGAGACCACTGACAGTTCTTCTCAGAGTTGCCACGTCCAGAACTGGTGGTAGAAAAAAAAGGGATGCTTCATAAGAACCTGATTTAAAATATTTTAAACGTGTGTATGAACAAAAGTAAAGGCCGCTGGATCACGGTGGATGCTGGCCGCCTCCAACCGTAGCAACTGGAAATCTATGAGGGAGGCCTATGTCCTGCAGTGGACGTCCTATGGCTGAAATAATGATGGTGATGATGATATGAACAAAGAATATTTTGATTGATTTGAGTAGCAAAAGCATTGTAGCTAACTACACATGTCGGCCAGAAAAAAATTATGTTCTTTTATGTATTTTTATTTTTTCAGGTGGTGAAGAAAACGACCTAAAAATATGGAAGATAGGGGAGGAAGCTCCCACGTTCTCAGCTAAGAACTTATCGCACGACTTTCTGCAACTGCGCAGGCCGGTGTGGGTGTCGGACCTAGTGTTCCTGAGGGGGGAGGGGGGGCGAGTGGCCGCCGTCTGCTCCCGACACGGATACGTCAGGTTAGTGCACTCTCTGTTCCCTAATTGCCATATATATTTCTTCATAATACTAAATTCTTCGTTGCTCTGTCTGTTCCCTATACAATATTCTTTCAATACATTTATTGCGCTCTCTGTTCCGCGTATTTCCCTTTCCGTGTCCAACTGGCGACATCGGTCTTGTTTGTTCTGTTGACATTCGCACCAACTGAGCTCCCCCTTCGTCCTCCTGACCCTTAGTTTGCATAGAACCATCCGATGCCCTCGTAGACCCGAATGCGAGAGGCTCGCGAACTGTAAAGTAGAGCGACAGTTGCACAAAACTCCCCTAAAATACTAAAAGTCATAATCCCTCAATCTCATCGCCAGCGACCGCCCTGAGCCGAGGTCCAAGCCCCACAAGGGGCGCCCTCTTGCGCAGGTTGCTTACTTTGTAGTTTTTTAACCATTTATTAAGACTGGAGCTCTGCTCGCCTTTATGCCCGGTGAAGTAGCAAAAGCCTCGTGGCTACCAACGTATGGCAAAGCAAAAAAAAAATTGTAATTTGACAAAATAGTGCGCAGTTGAAATAAACACTTTTTTGACCTGATTTGACTATTTGAGTCTTCAAAAACGTGTTGAATCATCGACGGTATTAGTCTATAGTAGTCAAATAGTCAATAGTTGTATTCCAGGATTGAACTTTAAAGATTTAGTTGATAAAATAATGAATAAAAAACATAATGATAAGTCCTGCGTTACATTGTTAGTAGGAAATTGCAAAAACCTCACAAAGAAGGATATTACAGACAGTTTTACAAGAATGTTAGATTTAAGTTGTAGTAAGATTATATTGTGTGCCTTTCCTTATATAAATAATATGACTGACAGTACCAATAGTTATATTCATATGTTGAATAACCATATACATTTTTTGGTCAGTCATTATAGTGACAAATTTATATTTTTTGATATAAATAGTTTTAGGATTAGTTGTAAGGTGACCAGGAATACATTGTATGTCCTGAAAAAGTCATTAAATGTAATTGCTACTTTATTAGCAACCCATATTAACACAGTCATACATAGTATGACAAAGCCATTTTTTTTACAATATTTTAGTAATGTTACTAAAATTAATTTAGATAGTAATTTAAACCATTAAGTGTGACAATGGAGAAGTGTGAAAATTTTTTGGTCTTATCTCACCAGAACATTAACCGCTTCTCTGGCAAAATACTAGATATAGAACTTTTTAGTGAAAAATTTAATAATGATATTTTATGTTTTACTGAAACTTGGTTGAAGGCACACAAAATGGCTTTTAGTGTAAATGGTTATACAGTTGCTAGCTTTTATAATAGAGTTTCGGCTGAGGGTGGGGGTGCACTCATTCTAATGCGGAATAGTATAAAATTTAAGGAACGGAAAGATATTAGTAATTTATCTGTGGAACGAATTTGCGAGGTAGCCTGTACTGAAATACAGTCTTATTATATTATATGTGTATATAGACCTCCATCTTCAGATTTTCAGCTATTTATTAAAACTATGGACGATATTCTTAAAAAAACAGTTAAAAGCAATAAAAAAGTCATTATATGTGGCGATTTTAATATCAATTTACTATCTGATTCACAGGATAAAAATAATCTTCTGTGTCTGTTTAGGTCTTTTAATCTTAGCTGTTTATATTCTGAGCCCACTAGAGTCACATCGACAACAGCTACCTGCATCGATAACATAGTCACAAACTTTGAAGTAATTGATAAATGCTTGGTATCTGGTGTTCGTTCTGACCACAAATGTCAAATTGTTAAATTAAATAATAAAATTACATTAGAGAAGTCTATAATTCGTTTCAGATCAGTATCAAAGAAAAATCTAGACCAGTTTAGCAAAAATTTGAAATTAAGACTATGCAATGTTACTTTTGATTCAAGTAGCTGTAATATTATGTATAATACCTTATTCCAATGTATACATGAGGAATTTGAGAGGGTTTGCAAAATTAAACATATAGAGATTGACCCAAATAAGTTGAAATTTAATACTTGGGCGACTAAAGGCATAAAGCGGAGTAGAGATGTTTTATATGAACTATATGACATAAGGTCCTTTACACTTGTTGAAAACTTTCCAAACTATGTTAGGAAATATTCAAGTATTTTTAAAGAAGTATGTATACAGGCTAAGTCACTATATATAAGGGATAAAATACAAAAATCGGATAATAAAATAAAGTCTACGTGGCAAATGATAAATACCGAAACTGGTAAAAATAAAATTAGAGATAGATCAATAACGCTAGATATTAACGATAATCTGGTTTCAGATAAGCATACGGTTGCCAATTTCCTCGCTAAATTTTTACTGACATTCCTGTAGATACTACCAAGTATCTTTCATCATCACCGAAGGATGCTGAAAGTCTTCTTAAAACAAATATTAGTTTAAATATTTCCAAATTCAGTTATCAAGAAGTTAATGATAAAGACATCATAAAGGCGTTTCGGACAATTAAAATGAAGGGTACTGAAGACTTATGGGGACTCTCAGTAAAAGCTATAGACACAGTTATACAAAATATTGCTCCAATTCTAGCGGCTATCTTCAATAAGTCTATAACTGATGGAGTTTTTCCTGACCTTATGAAATTAAGTAAAATTGTTCCTATATTTAAATCGGGTAGCTCTAATAACGCGACTAATTATAGACCTATTTCTATACTACCAACTTTGAGCAAAATCTTTGAAAAAATTATGCTCGGCCAAATGTTGACTCATTTTAATACAAATGGGATATTGCACGACAAGCAGTTCGGATTCACAAAGGGTCGTTCAACTCAAGATGCGGGATGCGTTTTGATTAAGTCCATATTGGAGGCTTGGGAGGGATCGCAGGATGCCCTAGGAGTCTTCTGTGACCTCTCCAAGGCATTCGATTGTGTAGATCATGAAACGCTTTTGCTAAAGTTAAAATATTATGGTATTTGTGATAAATCACTTGAACTTGTAGTATCCTATTTATCAGATAGGAAACAGATAGTATCTATAGACGGCGTGAATTCTGAGGGACATGTTGTTAAAATGGGGGTGCCCCATCAATCTTAGGATCAATCTTAGGTCCTTTCCTGTTTCTTGTTTATATAAATGATCTCCCATACCTAATTAATGAACTATCAGACATTGTTCTGTTTGCCGATGATACTTCATTGATTTTTAAAGTTAAAAGAAAAGTTACCGATTTAAGTGACCATAATAGAACACTCGGTTTAATTGCAAACTGGTTTTCCGCAAATAATCTTTTACTAAATGCAGGAAAAACCAAATGTGTTAAATTTGTACTACCTAATGTTATCAATTCTACGCCTGAAGTTTCATTAAATGGAGAAACATTAGATTTAGTCACGTCCACCGTATTTTTAGGAATTACCTTAGATTTTAAACTACAATGGGGCCCTCATATTGAAAAACTCGCTGGTAGATTAAGTTCAGCTTCGTATGCTGTGTGTAAAATTAGACAGTTGTCCGATGAAGCCACGGCTAAGCTAGTGTATTTCGCGTACTTTCATAGCATTATGTCTTATGGAATTCTGCTGTGGGGGTCAGCCGCCGATGTAAATACTATATTCGTATTACAAAAACGAGCGGTCAGGGCCATATATGGATTAGGTAGTCGCGACTCCCTACGTAACCTTTTTAAAAATATAAATATACTTACCGTGCCCTCTGAATATATTTACCAAAATATAATTTTTATTAGAATAAATATTGATAAATATAGTAAAAAAAGTGACATTCATAATATTAACACAAGAAATAAGCACAAACTTGCTGTTCCAGGATTTAGAGTTAGCAAAACTAATAAAACATTTATGGGAAATGGTATTAGGTTCTATAATAAACTCCCTAGTTATATCACGGACTTGCCTGATACTAGATTTAAAACACATGTTAAAACTGTTCTCATATCGAAAGGTTACTATAGTATTCAGGATTATATTGAAGATAAAGACGTTTGGCTATCGGTACCATCTTGCACCTACCTCCCTGAGGACCATACAGCCAAGTACAGTAGTTGTAATTAGAACTGTATCTTATTCTGTGAACTGTCTGTAATTGATTTCATGGTGTACTTTAATTATAAATACCGCTAGTTCTGTCTCAATATCATTCAATCTTATTGAGTAAAACTAAAATAAATTATAACAAGACAACCGTTTGGGCAATAAATGTGTATGCCTACTAAAAATAAATGATATTAATTGGACCAAAACCCCGCGTATTTGTCCATTTGAGTATGTTTCGCCGGACCGTCTCATGTGGGCCGTGTTGAAACCGGTAGTAAAGTAACCCACTGAGTTTGTTTCGCCGGATCTTCTCAGTTGGGGCGCATTGGATCCGGTGGTAGCATTAAAGCGCGTCCGTCGTTATATGCTCATGATCCACCCAAATAATGACAATTATTTTGACATAATATAGACAGAACAAGCATTTTGCGTCGCTAAGAACAATATAAATAAATAAATTATAACAATAACATATAAATATATGATAATATAAAAATAATTAATTTTATAGATATAAATAAATAACAAATATAATGAATAATTTTTTCTAATTAATGTTTGACTATTTACAAGTGCCTGTAATTGGTTTACGTAAATAAAAATGTTTTTTTTTTTTTTTTTTTTTTTTTTTAATTATACCATTTGTCATTAAAAAAGACGTTATTTTTGAAAAATACAATTCGTGTATTGAAATATTATTATTTTAGTTATAGTTATTAATAGAAACATATAGTAGGTATAGGAACCTAATCAAAAGAAAGGTACTTCGTGAGGCTCCTATTTCAGGGTGGTTTAAAAAAAAATAACCACGAACGCTAAGGCGCCTTAGCCTTCTAACCTAACCTATCCGAGTCGGAGTTTTGTAAAACCTCTTTTAACGTTGCTTGATCGCAAAAACGTGCTCAGTTGACGCGAGTTGAGCACGGGTTGGTTGAATTGTGTAGCCACAAAAGCGTGTGGATTTCGGGAGACCGGTGTCGCCAGTTGGGCACGGAAAGGGAAATTCGCCTCTTGTCTGACACTAGTTGTATGGCTGGGGGTCTTGACTAATAAAATACTTTATATATTTTTGATAACTGTATTAAAGATAAGTATATAACTGGTAAACAAAGATTGCCGCGGTGCGTGCGTACATACGTGTCGCAGTAAAGTGAATGTTCTGATGAGAGCCGGGGTCGCGTAGGTGAGAACCGCAGTCGTTTTAAACCGGTCGGCGCGCCGGCGGCCCGGCGCGATGAGACGCAGGAACACCTCTATTCCTTCATCACACTGTGTATTACGATACAATACTGCGGTCGCCAATCCACCTGCCAAGCGTGGTGGCTATGGTAAAACCCTCCGTGGGATAGAGGCCCATGTTCAGCAGTGGACGTTATACGGGCTGATGATGATGATGAATTATATTTTAAAAAGTTTTTCTTCAATTAATCATATTTTAAAACGTTTTTCTTCAATTAGATGGATGAAAGATGATTGATGAATTATATTTTAAAAAGTTTTTCTTCAATTAGATGAAACTTAATACGTAGTAAGAGAATTTTTTCTCTTATAACAATCACACAAATGAATATCATTTCCATCCGGCTCGAAGGACCAAACATATATATACCTCCGTAGCGTAGCGGTATTTGGCTCGCTTTAAATCTCGAAGGTCGTGGGTTCGATCCCCACGCCGGACAGGAAATCTTTGTGTAAATTCTAAGATTTCTTTCCGGGTCTGGTTGGTTGAGGGACTACCCTCCGTGCCTCGGAAAGCACGTTAAGCCGTTAGTCCTAATTGTTATAACATCATCTATAATAATCGTATATCAAGGAACGGGCAGCAGCGTTTCCTTGTGTGTTACAACAACAAATGTAGTGACAGAACTGAAACCTTTCGTGCGACTTGCCCTTAGCCGGTTATTTTCTATTTCAGATTATACGATACTCGTGCGCAGAGGAGGCCTGTGATATGCGTAGATTTTGACAATATGGCGGCCACATGTATCACTAACAGTTTTGATGAACGGTAAGTCTATATTGAACCATCCGATGCCTCGTAGACCCGAAGTCCTCCAGGCCCGCGAACTGTAAAGTATAGCGACAGTTGCACAAAACTCCCCTAAAATACTAAAAGTCATAATCCCTCAATCATCGCCAGCGACGGCCCTGAGCCGAGGTCCAAGCCCTACAGGGGGCGCCCTCTTACGCAGGTTGTTTAGTTTGTAGTTTTTAAACCATTTGCTAAGGCTGGAGCTCTGCTCACCTTTATGCCCGGTAGCAAAAGCCTCGTGGCTACATACGTATGTCCATCCGAAAAAAAAAGTAAGTCTATACTCATTTAATTATTTATTTATGTACAAACACACAAAAAGAAACAAAATGAAAAACTTATATATGTTGCAGTCAAGTCTCTTGGCTGGACAAAAGTTTTTGAATGATTTTGCTAGTCAAAAGTACTTTTGACTAGCAAAATCATTCAAAAGTAGTTATAGGTTAGGTTAGTTTTGACTGATTTTGCTAGTTAAAAGTACTTTTGACCGGCTAAGAGTTTTGACTGCAACATATATAAACAAAGGAATTGTACAAAGGTACTGCTTATTTCAAAAGAAATCTCTTCCACAAGACCTGCAAGAGGAAATGTGAAAAAGAAAAGACGAATAGTGTGCGTAGGTCTCATATTATAAAGAGGGCAAAAAGGCAAAAATATTTGTTTGTTTGTGTGCGTTGTCCAATGGCTAGGGTGTCGGCCATCATGATGCGTCATATAATGACGAGACCATGCCTGTACTCCAAAACTACAACGAATTACATCATCCTGATCAAAACAGTATTTAGAACCTGATTTAGTACCTCGAATGATCAACAGTGACAGACTGAGACCTCAGTAGATTTTTTTATAAAATATTTTTTTTATTTTTGGGCTAATTTTTGACTAATAAGCTTAGCACGATGGATTAACAAAAAAAATTGTAGACAGCAAAAAAAATAACCTTAAAAAGATCGAACCCAGAAAATCATGCGTACAATTTACGCATGTCTTTAATATTATGCTGTATATAAAAATGTTTGTATGCTATTTTTGCATAATAGTAGCCTATTATGCGCGTTCATTTGATATTGACATATATGAAATTATGTTACAATAACTTGCTGGCTGCTGTTGCTTATAGTCAGTAAATGCGCCCCCTGAAAGTTTGTTAATGTTTTAAAAATAATACATACATACATACATAAGCTCACGCCTGTTTCCCAGCGGGGTAGGCAGAGACAATGGACCTCCACTTGCTACGATCCCTACACACATCTTTCGCCTCATTCACTCTCATAACATTCTTCATACAAGCACGTCGGTTTAGGGTGGATCTTATTGGACCTTTTGCGAGGATGTCTCCGATTTGTCCATTTAAAAAATAACCCTGTATATAATTATCTTTTCAGACAAGTTTTGGTTGGCTTCGGTCGTGGACAGTTGCATCAAGTGGATCTGCGTAAAGGCAAGCCGGATAAAGGGTTCAAGGGAAGCGCAGGCGCAATCACTGATATAGGTAAATATTATACTTGTACTTTTTGGAGCTCTGCTCGCCTTTATGCCCGGTGAAATAGCAAAAGCCTCGTGGCTAACTACATAATGTCCTTCCGTAATAGCTTTCTTTATTCCCAAAGTGGCTCAGACGTTATCGATAGATGACGTCTTTTCCCATAGGCTACAAAAATATAACAAGTCCGTCAATTAGATTACTAAAAAATATTGGTAATCGAACTGACGGACTAAATGGTTTTCTTTTTTACGCATCCTCCCGCCGCTTCGTCGTTCTTGCGCCGGCGAAGGGGTATGCGGGTCCTTACCCTCTTCATAGCGGTGGTACCTAAGATGCAGCTTCGAATCCTGTCGGTGGTCTAAACATCAACAGCCCATTTACGTCCACTGCTGAACATGGGCCTCCTCTTAACAGACCTTGGCAAGCCAGGATCTTAGAGGGATATTGCCATAATCACCACGCTTGGCAGACGGATTGGTGATCGCAGTAACATTTAAACGTTGAGCTAATAGATGCTGCTGCCCATCCATCAGCCATATGTCCCTTAGTCGCCTTTTACGACCCCCATGGGAAGACATGGGGTGGTCTATTCTAAGCCGGAAACCATACGGCACTGTCGGTGGTCTAAATGTATTAAACTCAATTTTGAAAAAACCAGGGAACTCTTAGTTCACTGAACTCGGTTTTATTCTTCTTCCAGGTATCGTACCCGATGGTCGTTTGGTAGTTAGTTCCAGTTTGGACCGACAGTTAAGGATACACGAATACGAGAGCAAGCAATTAGTATATAAAGTAAGCGGCCACATTTTATGGATCTAAGTTAAAAAACACAAAATCATGCCGGTGCATTCCACGATTTTTCTGTATAAAGTGTGCGATTGTGGAATGCGTTGCCTTTAGCAATCAGGCGTTTGCAAAGCTTGTCACTACTATGGCCATGAAGACTAAAATATACTATTAAGTCCGTCAGTTAGATTACCAAAAAATATTGGACACGTATTTTTTTTTCTCAGTGACATCCTCCGTAGCGTAGCGGTATTTGGCTCGCTTTAAATCTCGGAGGTCGTGGGTTCGATCCCCACGCCGCCGTACAGGAAATCTTTGTGCAAATTCTAAGATTTATTTCCGGGTCTGGTTGGTTGAGGGACTACCCTCCGTGCCTCGGAAAGCACGTTAAACCGTTATTACATCATCTATAATAATCATATATCAAGGAACGGGCAGCAGCGTTTCCTTGTGTGGTACAACATATGACTGCGGTCACCAATCCGCCTACCACGCAAGCGTGGTGACTATGGCAAATACCCGCCCCCGGGAGGAGGCCCATGTTCAGCAGTGAACGTGGGCTGATGATGATTCTTTTTTTCGTTCCTCAAACTTCTAGTTTTCATTCCTATTCACACAACAACACTAGTAGTAGTAGGTACAGTAATTGAAGCGTTATTGGTATGAATTTTTTTTCTGTTAACCGATTTGCATGAAATTTTGGAATTAGGTTCATCTTACCCTTAACTTCAAAAGTGAAAATGATCTGAACTCCGCACCCACCCTGGGTGAGGTAGCCACCGCTTCTCGTCGGTGTATTTTTTTTTTCAAAATTACCTCATATTTCGATAGAAGGATGATTTTTAAGAAAAAACCATAAGATGTTCCTCTTATTTGCATTACAGCTCACTCATTTTACGTGCAAAAGACTTTTAACAGTGCTCATTTTAAAGCTTATTTCAAGCACTACAAGAAATAGGGGTTCCTATTTAGTTAGAATGCATAAAATGTATCTGCTCGCCGCTAGATGGCATTGAATACATTGATTAAAATTCGGACAAAATAAAAAAACGGCTTTGATCTTTAATATCTAACTTAATATTGCACTTAGAACACTTTATAAAAAACTGATTTGTTCAGTTTTTTACCTGCTACAATTTGTTCATCATAAAATTTTCGTTAAAATGAATATTGTTGGAAATATTTGCAAAAAACCGATGAAAATTTTGAAAAATTCCGAATTTTCAATTGCCAAAACTTGAAAAGTATTGGGTTTTTTGAAAAACTTTATAGAACATTTTTTTCTTGAAATAAGGCCTTATATCGATATCCGAGGTTATTTTGAAAAAAAATACACCAACGAGAAGGGGTTGCAACCTCCCCCAGGGTGGGTGCGGAGTTCAGATCATTTTCACTTTTGAAGTTAAGGGTAAGATGAGCCTAATTCCAAAATTTCATGCAAATCGGTTCACATTAAAAAAATTCGGAGGTTATACCCTATTTTTCGCTTCAATGACTGCACTATAGATATATTCGTAGTATATAATAAATATGTATTTATGTAAGGTATTTATTTTATTTATGTACGTTATATTTATAAATAGACCGGAAGTCCGAGAGAACTGTGTCCACTGTGGACGTGTATTAAAGTATGTTATCTTCTGCCCTTTGCAGCAGTTAAAACATTGTAAACGGTCGTAGACGCGAGTAGACGGTTTTCTCGTTGCTTGATCGAGAGACTCTCGTCACAAGAACACAAATCGGCGAACTCGCGCCACGCTCGAAGGTTTAGCTATCCCCACCATCTGACACGCGTTCTAGTTTGGCGGGGGAAACATCTTATCCCCCTCAAATTTGGTGCCCCGGGCCGTCGCCCTATCGCGCCGGCACTGTACAAGAAGTACCTCTTGAGCTCTTAGGGCTTGATCTCTTTTCTAATCTAAACTTCGGTCGCTACATCTAGTCCATTGCAAACGCTGCAGCCAAAAAACTTGGCTTTCTCTCCAAGGTGAGGCGGTACTTCACATCGGAGCACTGCAGCTCTTAAGTCTTTACAGAGCTCAAGTTCGCTCCTCAATGGAATACTGTTCTCATCTTTGGGATGGGTCTGCTAGATATCAGCTGGATGCTCTGGACTCATTGAAGCGCCGAGCGAAGAGAGTCATAGGCAATAACTCACTTGTGGATGCAAGTCTTCAGAGCCTCGAACATCGTAGACGAGTAGTCTGCCTATCGGTTACATTTCGGGGAGTGTGCGGAGGTTCTGCATATCCTGATACCCCCTTTTCATATCCATCACCGGATGAATAGGCTTTTACATCTTTTATATATTTTTCCAGCAATATCTAACCTCGAAGCTCTCCAGCCTGCTGGTACAAACTGAAGGTTCCACTCCGCTCCAGCTTAAAGAAGAGATCAAAGAAGAAGATATTAAAGAAGAGACCGTAGTACAAACAGGAGGAGACGATTATGATGTGCTCTTTGAAGAGATGGAGACCGTGGGGTGAGTAATAGATGATCCGACTCTTAGTTTGCTAAGAACCTTCCGATACCCGAAACCCGAACTCGTAGACCCGAAGTCCGACAGGCCCGCGAACTGTAAAGTAGAGCGACAGTTGCACAAAACTCCCCTAAAGAAACTAAAAGCCATAATCCCTCAATCTCCCCGTCAGTGACCGCCCTTAGCCGAGGTCCAAGTCCCACAGGGGACGCCCTCTTGCGCTGGTTGCTTAGTTTGTAGTGTTTAAACCATTTATCTAGGCTGGAGCTCTGCTCGCCCTTATGCCCGGCGAAGTAGCAAAAGCCTCGGGGCTAACTACATATGTCCGTCCGAAAAAAGAAAAAAAAAGACCCCTCTTTCACGTAAAAACTGCTGAATGGATTTGGCTGAAAATTTTCACGCCGATAGTTTATATGCTGGATACATATAGGCTACAAAATATCACGCTCCGACCCACTGGAGCAGAGTGACGCGGGTAAAAACGCGGGGTGCAGCTAGTTTAAATATTAAGGCCCCACGGGAATGGGAGTAGAGCGGTTTCGCACTACGTCCGATCCGAATCCAATCTGGACTCGTGAAAATATGGTCCGTAGTAGCCGTAGAACCATTTCTATGGTAATTTACGCACAAGATCCGAGATTCGTCATCTGATTTCTTTCCAAATTTCTAGACCAATATTTTCACGAGTTCGGATTGGATTCGGATCGGACATAGTGCGAAATAGCTATTACTCGAGTGAAACCGCGCACAAGAAGCTAATATTTCTTATTGTAACTTTATTTTTTCTTCCAGTGACCGCCCTAAGAAGACCAAGATGGATCCTCCCCCCACATCAGCTAAGAAGGCCAAACTCCACAAAGACTTGCCCCCCAAAGTCACTCCATCATCCGAAGGTAGTACTGACAATGTAGAAGAAGATGATACAGAAGACGCCATCAAGAAGCTTCTGAAAAGTACGGAGAAGCTGAAGAAGAAACGGGAATTGAAGAAGAAGGAGAAGAAGGCTAAGAGCGTGTTTCATAATGCTTGAAATAAAGAGATTTAGTTAGATATGTTTATTTTTATTTGAACCAGGTTTTATTCATTCATCATTCATCATCAGCCCGTATAACGTCTACTACTGAACATGGGCCTCCTCCCGAGGGAGGGTATTTGTCATCGTCACCACGCTTGGCAGGCGGATTGGTAGCCGCAGTATTATTTTGTACCACATATCATAGATGAAGTTATATAACGGGACCAACGGCTTAACGTGTTTCCCGAGGCACGGAGTTCGAAGATCGAACCCACGACCTCCGAGATTTAAAGCGAGCTAAATACCGCTACGCTACGGAGTTTGTCGAGAGTAGGTATTTATGTATGTATAATTGTTTGGCACGCTCTGCAGCCTGAACGGCTTGTTGGATATTAGCTTGAGAGGTGTCGTTAGATTTTTGTTTACTATCAGAGTGTCACTGAGTATATCCCGGCGACCGCCCTGAGCCGAGGTCCAAGCCCCACAGGGGCCTCTTGCGCAGGTTGCTTAGTTTGTAGTTTTTAAACCATTTATTAAGGCTGGAGCTTTGCTCGCCTTTATGCCCGGTGAATGTATGACAATCCGAAAAAAAAACTGATTAAATCGAAATAAAAATTACTTACACGAAAAAACAGTCGGATTTTTAAGTTTTTTAAATAATATATTTTTTTATCTTACTAAGAGAGATTTTATATCACAAATCATCATGTTCTGTACTAGAAGATAATTCAGCGCCTTCGTTGACAACTTCTTCACTGGAGCCATGTTCATTTAATGGTCCACCTGTCAATCCTTGACAACAGGAGCAAAGCAGACATGTCAAGCAGGCGACGCAAGCCGCACAGCCTAGTTTAGACGCCCAACCTTGCTGTTGCTGACCTGATGACAACACAGAAATACTTGAATACGTTTTAGTCAGGACATCATCAGCCCATATAACTTTAAAGTAAAGTAAAGTAAAATACTCTTTATTGTACACCAGGAATTATACAAAATAAATTGTGCATAATAATGACAAAGTACAAGTGGCGGTCTTATCGCTGCTGCGATTTCTTCCAGACAACCTCAGCACGAACTTGTTATAGAGAAATCAGAGCTGGGTAGTATGGGTGTAGCAACATAACTTAAAAAAACTAGGTAATAACACACCTAACTATAAATACTAACTATATAATCACTAACCTATATAAATATATATATATATATATATATAAATATATACAAATTAAACTATAAATATATATCAATAGGTATATTTATTTTAAATGACATGTCTAGCATAGCAATTAAACGTGGTACGGATTCCCAGATACGACCAAATAATGGTTAAATAACAGCTTTTTAAAAGTATGATTTGATTGAGCACGTCTAATAGTAAGCGGCAAAGCATTCCAAAGACGTTCTGCTTCAGCGGTAAATGAGTTGCTGTATGCGTTGGAGTTCTGTACCGGCACTTTAAGTCTCAGGTTCTCCGATGAACGCAAACAAACTTTACCAACCTGTTTTAGTCCACTGCTGAACATGGACAAGCCAGGATTGTTGTGGGATATTGCCGTAATTGGCAGGCGGATTTGTGTTTGCCAGGGCCAGATTTAGAAGTCCGGAGGCCCTGGGGCAACGAAGGAGCCCCAAATTTGTTTATTTATTTATTTAAAACTTTAGCACAAATATTTTGTACTGAGGTGGACTTAATGCCGCAGGCATTATCTACCAGTCGACCTTAGGGTGGTGCAGAGACAACATGGTAGGTGCGATTTAAGTTAACTATTAAAAATTTTAAACAAAAAGTTAAGTTATGTTATACTTAATAAGGGAGAAAGAAACACAAACATTGGACTAGCTGTAATTTTAAACTACTATATGTTAATATGTATATAAGTATATATAAACGTACATATATAATCATATTCTGAATATATAATCATATTATAAATATACAATTATATTACAAATATATAAATCTATATATATAAAAGAAAGTCGTGTTTGTTACAACACTTATAACTCGAGAACGGCTGGACCGATTGCCATGGTTTTTGATTTGTTGGATTTGTTTCCGTCCCGAATAGCAGAATACATTTTAAAAACAAAAGAAAGTCGTGTTAGTTACACTTTTTATAACTCAAGAACGGCTGAACCGATTTGGCTGAAAATTGGTAGGGAGGTAGCTAAGAACTGGGAGAAGGACATAGGATACTTATGGGTAGGGGTAGGGTAGGGTAGGGTAGGGTAGGGGTAGGGGTAGGGTAGGGTAGGGGTAGAGTAGGGGTAGGGTAGGGTAGGGGTAGGGGCAGGGTAGGGGTAGGGGTAGGGTAGGGGTAGGGTAGGGTTAGGGTAGGGGTAGGGTAGCGCAGGGGTAGGGTATAAAAGTCCACCCGTGCGAAGCCGGGGCGGGCCGCTAGTCTATATATATAAAACAAAGACGGGTTTGTTACAACACTTATAACTCGAGATCGGCTGGATCAATTTTCATGGTTTTTGTTTCGTTGGATTTGTCTCCGCCCTGAATAGCAGAATACATTTTAAAAACAAAAGAAAGTCGTGTTAGTTACACTATTTATAACTCAAGAACGGCTGAACCAATTTGGCTGAAAATTGGTAGGGAGGTAGCTAAGAACTGGGAGAAGGACATAGGATACTTTTGGGTAGGGGTAGGGTAGGGTAGGGTAGGGTAGGAGTAGGGTAGGGTAGGGGTAGGGGTAGGGTAGGGTAGGGGTAGGGTAGGGCAGGAGTAGGGAATAAAAGTCCACCCGTGCGAAGCCGGGGCGGGCCGCTAGTATACATATATAAATATATCACTAATAGTGAGAAGAATTTGCCTGGCATCTCTTGAAAATAAGGCCTTTAGCTTTTTTCTTAAAGGAATACCGATTTTTGGCCAATCTGATCTCGAGAGGCAAACTATTCCACAGCAGGATGGACTGTATGAAAAAAGAAGAATGAAGGAAACTAGTTCAATGGGGGGGACAGTGGAGAAGACGATTATGAGAAGATCGCAGATGTTTATTATGGCTATCGGATAAGTATTGAAAGTGAGGGGCTAGATAAGAAGGAGGAGAGGGGGAGTCAAGAATAGCGTATAGGGTTGTCAGCGCTCTCAGGGATCTACGTTGCCGTATTGGTAGCCAGAATAGTTCTGACCGACATGCAGACACATGATCAAACTTACGGAGATTGAGAACGAATCGGATGCAGTTATTTAGAAGTCGGTCAAGTTTATTGAGTTGATCTTATGTTGTTTCCCTCTGTGTAGAAAATTTGAATTATGTACCTAATTTTCAGGACGATTTCAATTCTGATATTTTACTGATTGTCACATTTAAGTGTACAAGTATAGATGAATTACCGTTATTACAATATTTAAGAACTATAACATTAATCATGATTCTACAAAGTACTGTATGTAAAGTTACAACACAGGTAGAGATTACCTACTCGTCAGAATTTGAAAGATTTAAATCTCAATGGGCATGAGGACTAAAAAAATCAATTTAGTCCGTCAGGTAAATTACTAAAAAATATTGGACACGTATTCTTTTATTTATCAAATCAATAAAAATTGACAAAGACACAGAGCAAAAACAAGCTATTAAGTTCAGGAGAGGGGGGCTTGGGACGTCACTATTAGGTAAAATTGTACCTAATAGTGACGTCACACAAAATTTCAACGCGCTGTATCTTCGTCATTTTTTGTTTGAGGAACGAAAAAAAAAATACGTGTCCAATATTTTTTGGTAATCTAACTGACGGACTAAATAGATTTTTTTAGTCCACATGCCTATTGTGGAGATTTGTGGAGGCCCCGGGGTAGTTGCCCTGGAAGCCCTTCCTTAAATCCGGCCTTGGTGATCGCAATAAGATGAGAGTATCCTTGTGCTGATAGATGCTGCTGCCCATCCATCAGCTGTATGTCCCGTAGTCGCGTTAAGACACCCGTGGGAGGATATGAGGTATGAGGTGGCTATATAATTATGTTCAGTTGATACGATTTTTGCATCCTCATAAGCGGTGATATAGCTAAAAGGCTATTGCTACATCACAGGGTTTCAGCGATTTTCAACAATATGTCTGTCCGCAAAGAAGAAAGCTCTCAACTTATTAGAAATGGAAACAAATCTTATATTTTACACATAGATTTGTCTGTGCGAGAGTCAAACCCGGATCACCAGGTCTCAGAAGCGACTACCGTAACAACTAAGCTACTGGTGCAATTAGGTGCAGGGTAATAGCAACTTACCTTGTAGACCAGGACCTCTGGGTGGATATCCAGGCCGTCCATGACGATAACCGTATTCCTGAGGATATCCGCCTTGGGGATATGGTGCTAGAGGATACCCTCCGTGGTAATAACCTGTCTGAGGATAGCCTTGGGGAGAGGCCCCTTGTGGAAGTGGTTCTTGAGGATAGACTCCTTGAAGATGGCCGCCTTGTGGCTGGTGTCCTTGAGGGTATCCTCCTTGAGGATAGCCTCCTTGTGGAGGAAATCCTTGAGGATAGCCTCCTTGTGGAGGGAATCCTTGAGGATAGCCTCCTTGAGGAAGTAGTCCTTGAGCTTCTGGCGGAGGAGGCTGGCCTGATTGTGGGTAGCCGGGGTTTGGTGGATAGCCTTGAGGAGGTGAATAGCCATGCTGTAATTAACATTTCATTATTATAGATATAATAGCTGCGTTCCGCCGTGTGGTTGTCGGCTTAGAATATATCGCATCTTATCTTCCTATGGTTGTCGTATGAGGTGACTAAGGGACATACAGCTGGCATTAAGTCCACTGTTGAACATGGGACTCCTCTTTGCAGACCTTGGCAAGCCAGGGTCCGTCAGGAATGTTGCTGTAATCACCACGCTTGGCAGGTAGATTCGTGATCGCAGTAAGATGTTGAGTATCCTTGAGCTGATAGATGCTGCTGCCCATCCATCAGCTGTATGTCCCGCAGTCGCCTCTCACGATACCCATGGAAAGACATGGGGTTGAATAAATTACACGGCAACATTACTTGTTGTAAAATCTTTGTGTAAATTCTAGGACTTTTTTCCGGGTCTTTTTGGCGACTACCATCCGTGCCTCGGAAAGCACGTTGGGCCGTTGGTCCTGATTGTTATTACATCTCTATAACAGTGGTTTACCAGGAAACGGCCACCAGCGCTTCCTTGTGTGTTACAACATAATACTGCCACTAACCCGCCTGCCAAGTGGTGGCTTTGACAAAAACCTTGAGGAGGCCCTTGTGAAGCAGTGGATGTTATACGGGCTGATGATGATGATGAGTTCGATACCTGCCGATGATGTCTTCCGAACGCTACAATGACTGTCCTGGGACTAGCAGGCAGTGAACACTCTGGTCGCGGTTTATTTTCTTCCTTTGATACGATAGAATTGTCAGGAAGACCCATTTGTGAAGAGTGAAGACCGTTTAACCTTCAATTGTAAATAATCTATTATTATACATAAAACTAGCTTCCAGTGCGAGCTTTCAGCCACATAACTCCTGTTCCCATGGAAATATCATTATAAAATATAACCTATAGCCTTCCTCGATAAATGTGCTATCTAAGAATTTTTCAAATCAAACCAGTAGTTTATGAGATAAGCGTTCAGGCTAACAAACAAACTCTTCAGCGTTATAAAGTAGTAAGAATTACCGCGTAAGTGACAGTTGCTAATAAGGTGTAATTTCATCTGTCAAGAAATATTTTCGTTATATTTGTTTTAAAGAGAAAAAATTGAATTAGCTGCATTTGATTTTCAACCTTATTAGCTATTGTCACTTATGCGGTATTGTAGTGTCACCGACGATAGATAGATTATACAAAGCAAAGATAAATTGTTTGTTTGTTTGCATTGAATAGGCTACGTGCCTACTGGACCTTTCACCAGTAGAAAGCTCCATTATTCAGGAGTAGGAATGCCACCCGTACTAACTATATTATATAGTATCGCACTATATGTCAGTCAAATGTAATTATAAAAAAAATATATAATACGAAAAGTACTATATTTTTTTGCTAAACCAAAATTTACTCCATTTAAAAATTCAGCGCGGCATATGAAAACAATGAATTGTTGATTTATTTTTATATGGATCTAACATGCTCAGACTGTTATATTATTTTAAAGGTTTTTAACCTTGATGGCCGGAGCAAAAAGTAATAACAAATACTAGTGAAAAAATTATTAAAAATAAATGTGTACCTACCTACTATTTTTTATCCTGAATTTCCCAAAGTAACTTTTTGTAAAACGTACTATATGTATAAAACAAAAAAAGGTACACAGGATAAGACGAAACCTACGCAGGTGACACCGCGCGCGGAAACCTAGTGATCATACAACTTGGTTTTCATAAAATCAGCGTAACGTCATAGTTCGAAAAGTATGAATTCCTAAAAAAAAATGGCGTAAATTCAAAAATCCGAAAGATCCGCGAACTGTAAAGCAGAGCGAAATTTGCACAAACCTCGACTAAAATAATGTAAAAGCATTACGTAAAATTATGTTGTAACACATTTTATTACGACATTCCCTGTTCTTCGATTTTTTCTTAACTAATTCCACCCGCACTCCCACTTCTTTAACTCTTGTAAGCCAGGATCAACAGCGGCACACACTGGAAATGACAATTTGCACCGAGGCTCACCAAGTCCCCGGAGAATGTTTAAGCTGTCTTGCGACCCGCAACGAATTTAATCAGAAGAGTTATTTGCCTTTAAGCTTAGGCATATATAATATAACAGCAACGTACGTAGGCTTAACGTTCTTTCTGGAACACGGAGGGCATCATAATACTGCGATCACTAACTCGTCTGCCAAGCGTGGCGACTATGGCAAAAACCATCCCTCGGGAAATGTACCTTGAGGCTATGACTTTGATAGCATTGTCGCTTCTCAGCATTTATTAGGCGCGAATTATACAGAAACGGCGTAAGGTGCAGTCTCGGAGCAGGCAGCTTGCCGCTACAAAACGTTTCAATACAAAGTGTAGGTAGGCGACACGATGTGATTTATACTCAAGCGGCGTGGCGCAGGCATGTCGTTTCGTCGCCTGTTCCGCGTCGCTAGCAGTCGCGACTGGACAGGCGCGGAAGCAGCACGACTTTTACTTATACAGTAGGTGCAGAAAAATGCGCAGAAATCAATAATCTTTCTTCAGGACCGACCGGTTCTCTCCAATTTGTATGCTTCTTCCGAAGACCGTGTTTTACGTTCGACAATAGAATGTGGAAACATTCTAGTGAAATTTTATACACTTTAGGAAAACGATCAGGATATTCGCATAATTTTTGCATTATTTTAAAATATTTATGCTCTTGCGACATTTGACACACAGGGTGCACCCGATATCTTCGGTGTCTCTGCACATTAATGAGTTGCAGCAAAGCAAGCGCATCTTCGTCGTCTGAAGAGGAAGACATGCTATCACGATAAAGTCAGCCTATATAATGACTAGTTGCGCCGTCTCTTCTCCTCTTTGATATAATTTAAATCTTGTCCGTGCCTTATCTGATCGCCTGCACCGCGTCTTCACCGTACGCCATGCAAAAATATTTTAAATATGTCAATTTATTAAGTTAATGTAGCTTCAACAATACAGTAACCATAAAATAGGAAATCATCATCATCATCAGCTCATATAACGTCCACTGCTGAACATGGGCCTCCTCCCGAGGGAGGGTATTTGCCATAGTCACCACGCTTGGCAGGCGGGTTGATGACAGCAGTATTATATTGTACCACACAAGGAAACGCTGCTGCCCGTTCCTTGATACACGATTATTATAGATAATGTTATAACAATCGGGATCAACGGCTTAACGTGCTTTCCGAGGCACGGAGGGTAGCCCTCAACCCTCTTACACAAAGATTTCTTGTCCGGTGTGGGGATCGAACCCACGACCTCCGAGATTTAAAGCGAGCCAAATACCGCTACGCTACGGAGGTTGTCACAACAAGGATATGCGTTACAATAACCCTATAGTACTAAAGACATTTTTATCGTAATTATAGTTAAATGGTCCCGTCATTAGCCTCCTTGTTTAGCAATGGACGTTAAACCAGTTGATGATGGTAATTAATATAAAATTCTTGTTAAACTCAAATAAATAATGGCATTGACAGTAAATGGATTCGAGAAGGTCATGCAATTAAGTGTTTTAATAAATAAAATAATACCGATTTAAAAAGAAAGTAATAAAAAAAAATTATAACCGTAAATTATCTTATTATTAATTAACTACCTCATTGGTCTAGCGGTTAAGTATTTGTCAGTAGCCTCCGAGGTCCGAGGTTCGTTTATTATGCACCTTTTCCTTTGTCCGGGGGCAAATTACGCATCCCCTCCGTAGCTTCGGCGTTCCCACGCCGGCGGTGGGAACGCCTCTCCATAGCGTGGTATGCTAGTCATACATCGAGGAGAGGACCCTATCTATTAAAATCCCCCGGGTACTCCTCCGTTGGTAGGGGCCAAATGGACATTGACTATGGATTCTTCTTTAAAACAAGCGATTCGATCGTTCGAATTTTGGTTTTATAAACGTTGTAGATAGCGTTTGCGTTAGCGATTTTTAACTAGCGGGCGGACATAGTCTGCCACGAGGCTTTTGCTACTTTGCCGGTAATTAAGGCGAGCAGAGCTTCAGCCTTAATAAATGGTTTAAAAACTACAAACTAAGCAACCTGCGCAAGAGGGCGGCCCTGTGGGGCTTGGACGTCGGCTCAGGGCGGTCGCTGGCGATGGGGTTGAGGGATTATGACTTTTACAATTTTAGGGGGTCTTGTGCAACTGTCGAAGCTTAGCTGTAGTGGCATTTTGTCTTGGCATTCAGGTTGGTCGATTGAGGATTAATGACTTTTAGATTTTACGGGTAGTTTTGTGCAACTATCGCTCTACTTTACCGTTCTACTCAGACTTCGGGTCTACAAAGGACTTATTGTATAGCAACCATTTAGACTGCGGTAACCACTGACTAACAGGAAACTGTAAATATTATGGAAATTAAGTTACAAACCTCAGACTGAATAAAAAGTAAAGACGAAGCGCTGTCAAACTATGCACTAAAGCATCAAATATTTTTGTACATTAGTGTGCGTAAAAGTGTTGCTATGATTTGTCACATAATTATATGTATGTTATAAAAATAACGTTAAGCTGTGATTTGTACACCTTTCATGACACAATTCGACATTTTTGTTAACAAATATTGAAGTTTGTTATGACATTGTAGATATTTAGTGGTTGATCCTCCACCGAAAATGAAGATCTTTGCCGGGCGAGGTGGTATGCTGCGACCGACGGCCATTTGTTACTGTTCGGAACTTGTATATGTTCGAATTGGCTTGCGAACTTGTATTGCGAGATGCAGGTTAGTTGTGATGCTAGCCGCTAGATGGCGCTGATTATCTTCTTGTAGTTTTTGTGCGGCTACCGTAGATGTCGCTACAACATCAAGCACCTTTTTTTTTGTTGTCCCGGCAAAAATGCCTTTACGCATTCCCACCGCCGCTGCAGCGTATTCGCGCGCTGGCGGTGGGATATGTGGGGCTCGCCCTCTCCATAGTGTGGTATGCTAAACTCATACCACGAGGAGAGGACCCTACTAACCACTAAAAGCCTCCGGACAGTCATTCGATCCGCCGTTGGCGGGGGCCGGGTACGTATAAGGAATCCGGTGCCCCGACAACATCAAGCACCTGACGATACGACAGATCGACTGAGTAGGCAAGAAATAGTTTTGTTAAGTGCGTGTAAGCTGTGTGTACACGACAAGGCAGAAATTTACCGGCGTCAGTACGTATCCCGCAGCGCTCCGTTCATAGATTTCCTTTGCTTTTTACGTCTTGTCTAAGGGTCGGGGTTACAAACCATATTTTTCTCGTTGCATTTATGTTTTATTACGGCACTAAGTGTCCAAGATCAAGTGTACAATGTAGCATTTTGGTTTCCATTTTAAAGTCTGATACTATTTAAGACACTTTTAAATTTAATATTAATGAATATTTGATGACCAGTGTGATGAACTACGAATTTGACATATTTACTTGTCACTTGACAATACTGACATAATGTCAAGTAAATTGTCAAATGTCACAAAGAAGAATAAAGGCGTCATGAATTAAGGCGGTTTAACCACTGTGCATCTCTTCCCGTCCCGTTACGCTCGTGATGACGAAGAATCGAGAGTAGGTACATTAATTAAGGCAGAAATATATTGTTATAACGCGACGCGACCTGATGAAACGCGACGCGTGTTGAGTCGACACTATGAACAGGTCGCGTCGCGTCGCGTCGGGTATTCATAGTGTGATTCTGGTAATACATGGTCAATACATTTGATTCGACTCAAAACACGTCGCGTTTCGTCAGGTCGCGTCACGTTTTAACAATATGTTTCCGCCTTAACGCCTCTTTCCCATAAGGGTAGGCTGACATTTTAAGTTCCGCCTGAAAATAGACCACCCAATATCTTATACTATGGTTGTCATAAGAGCGATTAAGGGATACAGCTGATGGATGGGCAGCAGCATCTATCAGATCATGGTTAGTTATCATCTTACTGAGATCACTAACCCGTCCGCCAAGCGTGTTACGACAATATCGCTAAACAACCCTGGCTTGACAATCTCCGTAGCGTAGCGGAATTTGGCTCGCTTTAAGTCTCGGGAGGTGGTGGGCTCAATCCCCACACCGGAAAAAAATCTTGTGTAAATTCTAAGATTTATTTCCGGTCAGGTTGGTTTCTATGTGGTTTCTACCCTCCGTGCCTCGGAAAGCACGTTAAGCTGTTGGTCCCGATTGTTTTAACATCATAATCTACAACAAGCGTATATCAGGGAAAAGGCAGCAGGGTTTCCTTGTGTATTACACCACAATACTGCACCAATCCACCTGCCAAGCGTGGTGACTATGGCAAAACTCTTCCTCGGCCCATGTTCAGCAGTGGACGTTGTACGGGCTGATGATGATGATGATGAACCCAGGCTTGGAAAGGTCTGTTATGAGGAGGTCCATGTTCAGCTGTGGACGTAAACGGACTTCAGATTAAGTAAGTCGTCCTTATTTCATCAGTCCATTTTTGTCCACAGCTGAACATGGACCTCCTCTTAAACAAACCTTGACACAGCAGTGTCTTTCTCCCAAAGAAAGGGTACCTATTTTTTTGTTGTTGTCCGGGTGTAACTGCATATACGCATTCCCACCGCCGCTGCAGCGTATTCGCGCGCTGGCGGTGGGATATGTGGGACTCGTCCTCCTTATAGCGGTGGTATGCTTACTCATACCACGAGGAGAGGACCCTACACCACTAAAACCCCCCGGACACTCCTTCGATCCGTCGTTGACGGGGGCCGGGTACGCACGAGGCAATCCGGCTCCATGATTAGACACTACCGTGCCAATGTTTGTTATATCCCAATTGCCATAATCACTGCGCTTTGCAGGCGGATTGGTGATCGCAGTAAGATGGTAACTATCCTTGAGCTGGTAGATACTGCTGCCATCCATCAGCTACATATCCCTTAGTCGCCTGTTACGATACCCGTGGAAAGACATGGGGTAGTGTTTTCTAAGATGAAAACCATATGGCTTAATTAATAATGAAAGAAAAATAAAAAAATCTAGTATTGTTATTCTATATTTTTAATGTAGGTAAATAATAATATCATCACTAACTTAGTCTATAGAGAAGATGGCAACAGGTTAATCATCATCATCATCATCAGAATTCCGGCACCGCTTAAAGCAATGAACGCACGACAAAGCGACAAACGCAAAGACGCAGCATTCCTCCATTAGTTAGTAAATTGCTAATTATATCTGTAAAAAGAGAGTAAGTACAACTGAGCAACTGAAATGAAATGAAATGAAATAGTTTATTAGTAACGTAGACGAATTATTCGCGCTTGTTATACGTCATTTACAAAGCATACACATTAAAGTACATTTTTTGATACTTAATTAAGAACAATATTTTTATATGGTCACTAATGTTATACTATTATAATCTTATTTTAAAAATCAATAAAATATATATAGATATTTATAAATAAAATAAAATGAAAAATTGAAAAATTGTCGCGAGCAAAACGAGTGTACACAAAATAATAATTATAAGTCGCGTGGTTTGAGAAATTAGATCAACCAGCGCGGGCTGGGATCAGGTCTAAAGCCAAGCCAAGAACGCGTCGCGAACCTCGCCTCGCGAGGACCACCGTCCCTATCCTAGCTTCCTACGAGTCTTTCTCTATCTACCTACGGTGTGACATCCGGAGAAGAAAGACTATAAGAAACTCCGGAATTTTTCTTTTAGTCATCTTTTAAAAATTGCGTTTTACAATATTTATGATTTACAAATTCATTACATTTAACATCTAGGACAGTGCCTCCCAAAAGCTAATTTGTTGATAATTTCAGTAATTAAAACAAACAAAAAACAAAACTAGCCTTATAGGAAGCACTCTCTTACATTCACATTTACAGTGTAACTTTCTTACATACACTAAGTCTGATCGGTCATATTAGTTAAGAACATTTACAATGTTTTTTAATTTATTTTTATGAGCTCAGTGTGACAGTCAGAGGGCGCCAGTCTGCCTCAGTGCAACAGGACACGGAGTCATCCGCCAAACATCTCCATCGTCCATATATTCTTGTATATTATATTTATTATAGTAGCCTTTGCTCATAAGAATCTGCTCTTTTATGCACCTGTCGCTCGACGTTACAGTTTGCGGGCCTCTAGCACCTCGGATCTACGAGGGCATCGGAAAGTTCTTTCCAAACTAAGGGTCGGGCGAGGTAAACATGAGTGTGGTATTATCGTTAAATCATTAGCCTACTTTTTTCTTTTGTCCGGAGGGAAATGCATTTACGAATTACTACCGCCGCTGGCGTATCCGCGCAGGGTATCCGCGCGCTGGCGGCGGGATACTGGACTCGCCCTCTCCATGCTTACTCATACCACGAGGTGAGGACCCTACACCACTAAAACCCCCCGGACACTCTTTCGATCCGTAGTTGGCGGGGGCCGGGTACGCACGAGCCAATCCGGCTCCATGATTAGCCTCCTGGCTTGCCAAGGTCTGTTCAGAGGAGGCCCATGTTCAGCAGTGGACGTAAACGATAAAGTAAACAGACGTTTACCCTACTTACCCAAGTCATGATTCAAAGTTATGTTCTTTCAATCGTAATCATCATCATGGTCTCCTCCCATCCCCGTCAAGGCTTGACAACAGGAACAGAACAAACATGTGAGACACGCCATACACGCGGCCAGCCCCATGGACCCCATACCACCCTGTTGATGACCTGAAATACGTCAATACGAACTTCTAGCAAGTGCTAACATCATCAGCCCGTATAACGTCCACTGCTGAACATGGGTCTGTTCCCAAAAAGTGTTTTGCCGTAATAAAATAAAAATATTTTTTATTTACGTAAACCTATTACAGGCACAGCAAATACAGTAAAAGCTCCTTATTCGCGCTTCCTTCATTCGCGTTTTCACTATTCGCGGATTAAAAAATTGCGACCCAATTCCTGTATTCGCGGCAAAAAAATCCCATATTCGCGGAACTAATCGGTACATCACTACATACATATATATTAATAGAAAGGATTCGGGTTCCTTTATAAACGTGTCGGTAATTGGACTAAGAAATGAAGATTATAGTGATATTACGACTACGCCTTAAGTTGTTGTTTAATGCTGCCACATATTAGACGTTCTGTGCTTTATAATGTCGACTAAAAATAAGTGTTTCGACACGAAAAATATCTGTATTACAGCTTTAAGTGGAAATAGATATGCTTTGATCATTTACGCTTTGGAAAGTCACGTTTCCAGTGCATGTGGAACAAACACTGGAAACGTGACATTTTTTAATGAAAATTGATCCATCTACTGTCTCCTAGGAACGTATCCCCTATAATCCCATATAAATTACCATTCCATATTCACGGTTTCTGTATTCGCGGTATATTTACGGAACGTATACCCCGCTAATAGAGAGCTTTTACAGTAGTCAAAACAATAATTTATTATTAAACTATGTATAATTTTAACATTTTATAAATGAGCATATTAAGCAGGTATTTTAGTTATTGTTTTAATATTTTTTGAATATAAGGTAATCACCACGCTTGGCAGGCGGATTGGTGACCACAGTATTATGTCGTAATACATATACGTACCTCCACTGTTGAACATAGGTTTCTTCCCGAGGAAGCGTTTTGTCATAGTCACCACGCTTGGCAGGCGGGTTGGTGACCACACAGTTTTATGTCGTAATACATATCCTCTGGAGGCAGCCCATGTTCAGCAGTGGACGGTGCTGAACATGGGCTGCCTCCAGAGGAAGGCTTTGCCATAGTCACCACGCATGGCAGTTGGATAGGTGACCGCAGTACTATGTAATATGTCAGGAAAACGCTGCAGCCCGTTCCTTGGTAAACGTACAATTGTTACAGATGATGTTGTAACAATCAACGCCTTAACGTGCTTTCCGCGGCACAGAGGTTAGTCCATTGGATGGACGAAGTCGCAGGCAGAAGATAGTTAACTAATATAATATCCGACTAGCCTCCGCGCGCGGTTTCACCCACGTATCACCCGTTCCCGTAAGACCTTCATAATCAAAATATAGCCTTTCTCAATAAATGGACTATCTAACACTGAAAGATTTTTTTAAATCGGACCAATAGTTCCTGAGGTTAGCGCGTTCAAAAAACAAACTCTTTAGCTTCATCACTAGTATAAAAAAGTAGCTTCCCGCTGTCCGTCTGTCTCTATGCATGCTCAGATCTTTAAAACTACGAAACGGATTTTGATGCGTTTTTTTTTATAGATGGAGTGACTCAAGTGTTTTTTTTTTACAGATTGACATACGTAGTTAGCCACTAGGCTTTTGCTACTTCACCGGTCATAAAGGCGAGCAGAGCTCCAGCCCTAATAAATGGTCGAAAAACGACAAACTAAGCAACCTGCGCAAGAGGGCGCCCCCTGTGGGGCTTGGACCTCGGCTTAGGGCGGTCGCTGGCTACGAGATTGAGGGATTATGACTGTTAGTATTTTAGGGGAGTTTTGTGCAACTGTCGCTCTACTTTACAGTTCGCGGGCCTTTCGGACTTCGGGTCTACGAGGGCATCGGATGGTTCTTTGCAAGCTAAGGGTTAGGAGGACGAGGGGGGAAGTGACTCAAGAGAAAGGTTTATATGTATAATAATATTACATCATCACTAGTATAAAACAAAGTCGCCGATTCCCGCTGTCTGTGTGTTTCTATGTATGCTAAGATCTTTAAAACTACCCAACGGATTTTGATGCGGTTTTTTATAGATAGTCATCCAACGGAAAGGTTTATATGTATAATACATCAGCATTGCACCCGTGCGAAGACGGGGCGGATCGCTAGTTATATATACAATTAAATAAACCTCAATTTATTTACCTCCATAACCGCCTTGTCCAAATCCTCCCTGACCATATCCACCTTGTCCATACCCTGGATAGCCACTTCCCTGCCCGTAACCATACCCTGGATTATAAGGGTACCCTCCCTGATGCTGAGGTGGATATGCCCCGTAGCCATGCTGATAAGGGTGTCTTCCATAACCCTGTTGATGAGGGTATCCATGACCTTGCTGGGGAGCATAAAGAAAGTTTAGTTAATTATATAACTCCTTAGGCAGATTCTGTACTGCATCAGCTCGTTCACGTCCACTGCTGAACATGGACCACCTCTATATCGAGGTATATTGTCGTAATCCCCACGCTTGGTGATCGCAGTAAGATGGTGAGTATCCTTGAGATGATAGATGCTGCTGCCCATCCATCAGCTGTATGTCCCTTAGTCACCTCATACGTCACCCATGGGACTCCCATGGTCAAATGAGTAGGTCTAATTAGGGTATTTTCTCATGATGGAAAGATATCCTTGTTGGAATCTTGACAAACCAGAGTCCTTGAGCGATATTTCCATAATCACAGCGCTACTTTTGCTTTATTCTCACTGCACCGGGAATTCAGGGTCTAATAGACCACCCCATGTGTTCCCACGGTTGTCGTAACGCGACTGCGGGACATACAGCTGATGGATGGGCAGCAGCATCTATCAGCTCAAGGATACTCACCATCTTACTGCGATCACCAAGTGTGGTGATCACAGCAATATCCCTCAACGACACTTTTTTTTTGTCCGCGGTTAAATGTTTTTACGCATTCCCACCGCCGCGGCGCGCCGTTGCAGCGTATCCGCGCGCTTGCCAACTGTTGTAATTATGACAATATCAAGGACTCTGGTTTGCCAAGGACTGCTATGTTCAGCAGTGAATACATACGGGCTGGTGAAGAAAAAGGTGAGTATCCTTGAGCTGACAGATGCTGCTGCCCATCCATCAGCTGTATGTCCCTTAGTCGTGTCTTAGGACACCCGTGGGAAGATATGATGGTGGTCTATTAGTCTATGAATGCCGGATGAAGTAGCAAAAGCCTCGTGGCTAACTGCCAAAAAACCCTTAGTCCACCTGTGAGTTTATACAAGCTTCTGAGGGTTTCCATTTTACATCTGAATCATTTCTGGTTTTAAAAATATCCCTATATCTTAAAGAATGTTAATTTTATAATGCCAATGGACATTTATTTCTATGTGCGTTCTTATACCTGTATAGGGTGCAGCCCAAATATATGCAATCCTTTTAATAGTACATTAGTAAGTATCATATTATGTCGTGGTTAAGTACAACTATCTATAGTAATATTATAAAGCTGCAGAGTTTGTTTGTTTGAACGCGCTAATCTCAGGAACTATTAGTCCGATTTCAAAAATTCTGTCAGTGTTGGATAGTCTATTTATCGAGGAAGGTTATAGGCTATCCATACTAATATTATAAAGCTGCAGAGTTTGTTTGAATGAACGCGCTAATCTCAGGAACTACTGGTCCGATTTCAATAATTCTTTCAGTTTTGGATAGTCCATTTATCGAGGAAGGTTATAGGCTATATTTTATGACAAAGTTCCCACGGGCACGGGAGTTACGCGGGTGAGACTGCGTGCGGGCAGCTAGTTAGAGAACAAGTTCTTATTTTACCAATGATTCACATTTCAATACATAATAAGCACATTGAAGCATATATATAGTGCAACAGTTTCGTAGATTAGCCGGCACAAACAGACATAACGGACAGAGAAACAAAAAAAAATACGAAAAATCTGGTTGTGTTCTATTTTACTTTTTACATCCCCCTGACTTGGTTATTCGCCTTTTTTATGTAAGTACAGACATTTAACCTCTACAGTTTTTTTGTTCCACAGGAGGCGCAGGTTTGTGTTTAAACCATTTATCTAGGCTGGAACTCTGCTCGCCTTTATGCCCGGTGAAGTAGCAATAGCCTCGGGGATACTAAATATGTCCGTTCGTAACGCGACTGCGGGACATACAGCTGATGGATGGGCAGCAGCATCTATTAGCTCAAGGATACTCACCATCTTACTGCGATTGTTGATCGCAGATCAACAATCCGCCAAGCGTGGTGATTACGTCAATATCGCTTAAGGCGCGGTGAATAGACGACTTTTACGTATTAGTTTTGTCACTGTTGCTCCGCGTAGAAATGAAAGAGAAGCGAAGAGACGATGCGATGGCGCAACGTTTCGTTCGACTCGTTCGAGTTATTAAATACATTAATCCTTGCAAATATCTTATTCCAATCGATAAATAAAAACAACAGTTCCCTTTATTATTATATATTACATCACTGTTATTAATATTATCAAGATTTGTTTATAAATAATACAGTTGCAATTGCTATAATTTCAATTTAAATGGTTATTTTGTGGTTTTTTTATCGAGAAAATTTACCGAAAACGTGTTTTGAACACAATGGTCCCCCCATAAATATGATCAAGATTAACATATATTTTTTTAGCTGCTCTCAAATGTAAACATTTGGCTAAAAATCTGTTTTGTAAAGCCTATTTTGACTAAGTACAGCGCCTTAACGAACGTTGTAAGGAACATGGGCCATGTTCAGCACGGAAAGTCCACGGGCTGATAAACTAAATAAAAATATGTTGTAAATGGTCCCTTTTCAGCAGTAACGTAATAGTTTTTTTTTTCGGACGAACATGACATGTAGTTAAAGGCTTTTGCTACTACACCGGGCATATACTGGGTGACTTGTTTTACCATCTTGAAAATAATAGGGCGTGATATGAATATGAAATCGATGTAAGACATCGATTTAGTTTTTTTTTTTTTTTACTGACTTAGAGTGAAAATCGTCACGATAAAAATTCTAATTCAACATTCATTCATTCCGTAAAAATGGTTATAATTTGTTTTTGTGCGTGACGTGGCGACTACTGAGAAACACTGCCAAAATATCTCAGTAGAATCCTATGGGTGACTTGTTTTACCATCTTGAAAATAATAGGGCGTGATATGAATATGAAATCGATGTAAGACATCGATTTAGTTTTTTTTTTTTTTTTTACTGACATAGAGTGAAAATCGTCACGATAAAAATTCTAATTCAACATTCATTCATTCCGTAAAAATGGTTATATTTGTTTTTGTGCGTGACGTGGCGACTACTGAGAAACACTGCCAAAATATCTCAGTAGAATCCTATTTTAAAAAATAATAACATATCACAATATTTTATTAACCTAATTACAATATACGTACCTAATTGGGTAGTGACGTTACGTTAGATAAAATTGGTGCCTATAATAACTAGGCCTCAATCACACATGAATGAAAAGAGTGAGCTGAATAGCGTAACTATACCTACTTATGGTCCGTCTAAATAATAACATACTCAAAGGACAGAACTTAGATTTAATCATAGATATAAAATAATACAATAATAATGTACTTTCATACCTGACAGCTTTTAGGCTAAAGTTATATAAACTATTATTATACGTAGCAATAAACAAACAAAATTAATTAATTAAATCAAAAATAAGCCAAATATGTTTTGACTATTTACAAATACCTGTAATAGGTTTACGTGAAACTTAAGGAGGTTGCGGCCAGAGGTCTCAAAAAAAACCAATTTACTTTGACTTATTTAATTAAATTAAAATTACAATTTGAATTACAAACTAATTAGAGTATGATTGATGACCGAAGTTAGATCAATAATGCCGGCCCTCGCGAAGCGCAGGGACCGCGTTGGCTCCCATTGACGTCATTGTAGGCACGTTTATGCTGACACAAGCCTCGTGCTTTCACACGGCACCAATGCAATACTTCCATGCTGATTGTGCATATTGGTTTCTATGTAACTTTGGAAAGGTGTCAGCGATATCCATATATTAGGGATGCGTAACACCTCCCCCCGAAGAACGGCGAATGTTGAAGACCTTGGTCGTAAACTGAGCAGGTGGGTTGCTAGGATCGATCCTCGTGGTGGTTGGTACAGCGTAGACTGCTTGTAGTTCAGGTTGTCCTTGTTCATTCGGGATCGACAAGTTTCTCAGTTGGCTTCGTATATATTTCCGATACAGTAGGCAGCTAGTAAGTGCGAGTGCACTTAATAAGATAATGTACATAGGTATGGTAGTATGGTAGAGGCTGCGATCAAAGTCCTGATTCAATTTTATTGGTGATTGAAGCGAAATCTCAGTGTTAATTTGATGTAGTTTATCTAGATTTGCTGAATGTAGTTCGAGCGTTGGTACAGGTGATGCTGTGAAGTCTGTCGTCTCGGGTAAATCCATTAACTTTAGCGCTTGTCCTCTTAGTCGGTCGTGGACATTAGATAGCGTAAACTGTGGTGTTTCCAGGTAGCATTGCTGTGGTATTATAGCTAGGTAGCTACCCTGTAGGACCTCATATAGATGCTGGCCGCAGAAAAGATGAATCTTCGTCTGATTCGGGAAACTGAGAGTGTAATGTTTCTCATCGAGTTCTTCGTATGCTGGTCTATTTAACTCTACTGCGATAGTTTTGCAGGAAGACTTTCGTTGTTGCGTGGTAATGAGTTGCTGTATGCAGTCAGAAGATGTTCGGCTTTGCAAGCTCGTCGTGTCCTTACAGACAAACCATTTACTGGTCTTCGGGCATTCTGCCTCTATGTATCTGAAATCTTTCTCATGGAGGGCTATGAATGGATGGGATGGAGATAGGATTTCATGGTACTTATTTGGAACTATGGACAATTTATATAAATCATAGATAGGTGACATGACAATGGGAAACCTAAACACTATAACTATCTCATTACCTACATAGTATGAACCTATTCTAATTATATCGTAATATTCTCTAATATCTAAAGGCATGACTTTGTCAGTGCCGTACAATACATTTAACTTACTAACTATATCGTGTAACGCTGACGAATCTAAAATCGAATGATGTGTTATGGAACTTTTAATAAATGCTAAAACGTTCTGTAATTTAATTATTTCTTGCGAAATTAAATCAACATTGTCACTTAGTACGATTAATGATTGTGCAAGATGTGCATATTTGATCAAGTCATTATCGCGAGCAGCGTTTGTTTTATTAATTATGCTAACTAAGTTCATAATTTTATTTTGATTATCTATGACATTACTTAATAATTTTGAATACTGAGTAGTCCAATTTTTAGAAATACTAATGTGGGTGTTAAACTCTGTAGCTAAACTATTTTCGTTATCTTGGAGGGTTTTAATAACCTGATTAAAATGAATAGCATCTGTATAGTCCAGGTTACCTGTAACACTTTTAATTACTGATCCAAGACCGTCTACCAATCCTCTTTTAACACGAGTTGACTCAAAAGTTTCCAATTGATTTAAAACGTAACCAAGCTTATCTTTTAAATAGGTAATATGAGGTTCGTAAAGCGATTCGGTTTTATTATGTAAATGGGGCGTAATATCATCTAATTGGTCGTTAATAGAAACAATACGGGACTTTAAATTTTCAAGATCAATTCGCTGTAGGAAAGAATGGTAATGGGAAATAATTTTAGTGGGACCTAACTTAAAGGGTAAGATACCGGGCCCATGATTAAGACTCTCAAGTTTTATCTCCTGTGTTTGCGAAGTCCGAAGGAGAAGGTGTAGAATCAGCAGCGTTCTGTAACAATTGGACTCTTTTAGGGACTCGTTTAAGTCGGGACTTGGCTATTGGACCTCGTTTCTTCTTAGTATAAATATGAATAGGGAGGTCGGCCATAACAACGTCATGTGTGTAACGGGAGGCTAATTTTTGTCGTGAAGCTAACGGATTTTTCACAAAAATCTGTTGTTCCGGGGAGTATTCAATTTCCGGTTCTCTATTCCTATTATGATTAGTAGTCAGTCCTTCGCGAGCAGTCTTTGATAAGTCGTGTATGGTGTTGTAGGCTATGGTCATTTTGTCTCTATGGTTAACAATGTACTGTTGCAATAGTTGAGAGTTAGTGTTAATGTCAAAAATGTCTCGGGGATCAAAATGGCCGGTAACAACTTCCATTGGTCTACATTTTGTTAAGCTATGAATACTAGTATTATAGGCCAAAATTGCATAAGGCATTAAATTTAGAATAGACTCGGATTTTTTATTTAATTTTAATATGCGTAAATGTTCTAAAATAGTGGAGTGGAACCTCTCTACTATACCATTTTCGTTAGGCGTGTGCGGAGCTACGCGGTGGTGGTTAATTTTATGTAACCTTACGAATTCGGAGATTAGTTGATTAGTGAATTCTGTACCGTTGTCAGTAACTATTGTAAGCGGTATGCCATGATGCGTGCAAAAGCTAAGAAGCGCCTGTACTACACTAACAGCTGTTCCATCACGCAAATAATATGCTTGAGCATATTTAGAGAATGCGTCGACTATAGTTAGGTACTTCTCGCCGTGGATAGTAAGTAAATCTAAATGAACAAGTTCAAATGGTTTTGTGGCAGGTGGAACTATTTTAAACTGTTGTTTGATCGGGTTACGATCGTATTTTGCCTGACCGCACACTGTACATTCGTTAATAAATTTTGATATATTATCTCTCATCTTTGGCCAGTAATATTTGTGAGATAAGGATAAGTAGGTTTCGTTAATACCCCTGTGATTGGTTTTGCCAATATGGTACTTGTTAATTATTTCTTGTTGTCTTAGGTATTCACGTACATTTTCTACTTCATGCTTAGTTAGTATTAAGTGCATAGATGAGTTTTTAAATGTTTTTTGAATTATAGGTATTATAGTGTACATTGCTAAATGGGGATTAATTAGTAAGCCAGTTTTAATTTTTGGGTTAACATATTCTTTAATACAATTAATCACATCCTCTTCTAAATTCGATTCAGAAACTTGTAAATTTATACGAGTATGGGTATCAAATGGTTTAGTAAAAGCTGGTCTGCCCTTAATATCGCCTACAACATTTATAATGATTTGTTTAGTGAATTTATTAAGCGGTTCATCCGATATCGGGACTTCCAAGATGGGTTTTTCATGATCAGTATGTACTGTGGCAGTTCTTGAAGAGGACTGCCTATCTTCTGTAACTGTAACAGTCCGTGAATCATCTAATGTATTGGTTTTCTGGGAAACGTTAACGGCAATAGACATCAATTCATCGTTATTTAATTCGATTCGGGATAAAGCGTCCGCGTTAGTGTTAGCTTTACCCTGTTTGTATATAACAGTAAAATCGTATTCACTAAGTTTCAACCGCCATCTTGTAAGTCGCGAATTGGGTTCTTTTAAGTTCATGACCCATTGCAAAGGTTTGTGGTCAGTAATAATTTTGAATTTACGGCCAAATAGGTATGGTCTAAAGTAAATACTTAGTAGCCCATACCATCGCCAAGAGTTCCTTCTCGATGGTACTGTAGTTACATTCGCTTGAATTTAACGTCCTTGATGCGTAGGCAATTGGTTTATCGGAGCCTACGGTACCTTGAGATAAAATAGCGCCAATAGCTACGTTGGACGCATCGGTAGTAAGAATGAACTCTTTAGTGAAATCTGGGTATTGTAAAATTGGGTCGTTCGTTAAAAGTGTTTTACAATGCTCGAAACAGTTAACATAATTTTTATCTAGATTAATTTTTGAACCTTTTTTAAGACACTGTGTTAGAGGTTTAGTAATACGTGCAAAATCCGGGATAAATTTCCTATAATAGCCTAACAGTCCGAGAAAACGTTTGATTTCAGTTGGTGTTTTAGGTAGGGGATAATTTTGAATAGCCTGGATTTTATTAGGGTTAGGTTTTACACCCTCGTTACATATAACGTGTCCCAAAAACTCGGTTTCCAACTTCAAAAACTCAGATTTATCCATCTGGATCTTGAAATTAGATTCCCGTAGCCTTTGGAATACCTTTTCTAGGTTAAGAATGTGTTCTTGGAGTGAGGTACTGAACACAATTATGTCGTCTAGATACACAAGACACACATCATTCTGCAGGTCCCTGAGGACGTTGTCCATTACCCTCTGGAACGTCGAGGGAGAACCCTTGAGTCCCATTGGCATCCTCAAATATTCGTAATGGCCATTCTCAACGTTAAATGCAGTCTTATGTATGTCTTCTGGATCCATCTCAACTTGATAGAATCCACTGGCTAAGTCCAAAGTTGTGAAATATTGGCATTTGCCAAGTTTGTCAAGTACGTCTGTTATATTGGGAATAGGGTACTTATCGTCAATCGTTTTCTCATTGACTTTCCTAAAATCTACTACTAGACGCCATTTGACTTTGCCTGAAGCATCCGCCTTTTTGGGTACTACCCAAATCGGAGAGCTCCATGCTGAATTGGAGGGCCTAATGATATTCTGCTCTAGCATTTTATTAATTTGGTCCCTAACCTCCTGTCTATGTACGTAAGGGTATCTATAAGTTTTAGTGTGTACTGGAATTTCATCTGTAGTTCTAATTTTATGTTTTATCTTATTGGTGAACGTTAAACATTCCCCCTCAAGATAAAACACATCAGCATAATTAGCACACAATCGTACTAAATTAGCGCGTTCTTCCGGATTTAAATGTTCCATACGTAAGCGAGAAATAACTTCTTTGGCACGGTCGGATAAAATTTCAGTACTATCAAACTCTAAGTTAAATAAAGTAGCTTCAACCGGTCTGTCCATTGAAAATATAATATCGTTAGATGTAGGGTTAGTTATTTCCACCCAACCACGATTATTAGTCACTTTTGTTAAACAATCCGAAATAAAACAATTGCAAATAATCTGATTTTCTACAATTACATCACCGTCTAAACTATTGACTGGCAGTTTAACTAATTTACTAGAGTTGGCCGGAATAATTTCTTCGTATAAGTTAACATTGCGTGAGTCATACATTTGAATAGGAATTTTAGCGTTACGAGTCACAAGTAGTTTGTTACCAAGGTCAATGTTAGAACCCCAAGTGTCTAGTAAGTCAAATCCTATAAGTCCGTCAAAGTAATTATGAAAGTTATAGACAAATAAAGTAATGTCTCCGCTTTCGTTAAATTCCGGGAAACAGGGTAAGGTTAACGAAAAATCATTCTTACTGGTTGCGTGTACGTTAGTTACTTCAAACGGGTCGTAGTTTAATGGAATATGACTGAAATATTTTTCAACAGATAGACAGACAGGCTAATAAATGACTGATTAGCACCGGTGTCGATTAAAAATTTTAAGGGTGGATTTTGAATTTGGATATAACCTAATTGTCGTTGTATGTGAAAATTAACTTCTATTTTGGCTTTTCTAACTTCGACTCCTTCTGAAAATTTTCACTTTCCGAACCTACATTATTATCGGTAGGCTCTTCCATACACTCGGTACCTACGGTATAATATTGTTCCGGATAGTATGGCGGATCGGTATAGTCGTAAGGTAAGTAATTCTGGTCAAAGTCCGAATAAGTGTAGTCATCATTATTATAATAGTCATTATAGTCATTGCAGTCGAATTCATTGAAATTCACCTCCCTAGTTTTAAAATAGTTAGATGGGGGTGGATTTCCAAATCTGCGCCAATCGTGACCTTGCAACCCTGCAGGTGGTAATTGTTTCGGTGCAAAGTGGCTTACACCACTCATTGGTCGAGCCTGGTTCCTAAAATTATTTGATTGTTGTGGATAAAAATTAGGTCGATTATTATTTATTCTAAAAACATTACTCTGCGGGTTATAATTTTGCGGTGGAGCGCGCATAATTTGCTGAGTGCGCGTTATTCCACGAGGCTGTTGCGACTGATTAAAATTAGGCTGCCAACCCTTAGAATTCTGAGGCTGCATAGGATACTGCCTAGATGGTCCTGGCATATTAAATACAGGTTGTCTCATAGGTGGGGAGAAAGGTAACATTTTAGGTATAAAATTATTTTGGGAAAAATTTTGACTACCTTGAGACGGAACGTGCTGCTTACTACTACTACCATCATTACGCTGTTGCAAATATAACGTATTGAGTTCCTCCTGGATGAATTCTAACGCCTTCTCCATAGATTCAGGACGCATACAGCGTATCCTGTATCCTAGGGGATCATTTAACCCTCTCAGAAATGATTGCAAAGTTAATTTTTGATAAAGCTTACGTTTTGCCTCAATGGTCGTATTAACTTCTTCATGCAACGAAATATAAGTCATAATCGTGCTAAAAAGATTTTGGCAACGCTCATAGAACTCTTGTGGAGTACTAGAGCCCTGAGACTGAAGGGACAAGTCACTATACAGAGCTGTTTCATCCCTATGATCTGCGAAATTATTTATCAAAGCACTCCTAATGCCCTGCCAATTTTCCGGTATGCCATTAGCATTAATTAATCTAGCCGCCTGACCAGTTATTTTATTTAATATTCCGTTAATCAAAGCTAAGTTACCTAACTCCTGCCCTGGCTCCGTATTAAAATGAGCTATCACTATTTGGTCGCATAAATTAATAAAACGGGTTAAAATATGCGGATTTCCGTCAAATTCGGGCAATAAGCGAAGGGATTTGTAAATGGTATCTACGTCGTTGTATGCCATTTTTCCGTCTAAATTCCTACCTCTGTCAAACCCACTAAGCCTACTACTACAAGTACTACCGCTGCTAGTACTACCTAACCTAACGATCCTTAATCCTCTCGGGTGAAGAATTTTGGATACCTAACCTAACGGTCGCTAAATTAAAATACACGGATAAAACAATTAAAACACATAAAACAATAAAATGCAATTAAAAAAAAATAATTTCGATGTCTCTGCTTATCCTCCGGGTATCGCCGTGAAGCTATACCTAAAAAGGATATACCTAAACCACTGAAATGCCTAAACTAATAAAATAAAAAGAAAATAATTTTTACTATCTCTGCCAACCCCTATGGGAAACAGGCGTGAGACTATAGATAATGAATAACTAAATACCTACTCTACGCTAGGTATTCGTAATAACGAAATAAAAATTTAAATCACTATACGCTAACTGTGCCTACCCCTTTGGGAAACGGCTTGAACCTATATATAATTGGATAACTAAAATACCTACAACAAAATAAGGAACTATAAGGATATGAAAGTAAATGGGTAAGGGATAAGAAAGATTCAGATCACTTACAGCATTTTCTTTGAGCCGAATCGATTGCTGGATTCCCCCTGGTCTGCAACTCTTGTAGGTTCCGGATAGCTGCTGCAGCTGCTGGTGCACTGACTCTAACTATCCGCTACGATCTGCGCCACTTAAGGAGGTTGCGGCCAGAGGTCTCAAAAAAAACCAATTTACTTTGACTTATTTAATTAAATTAAAATTACAATTTGAATTACAAACTAATTAGAGTATGATTGATGACCGAAGTTAGATCAATAATGCCGGCCCTCGCGAAGCGCAGGGACCGCGTTGGCTCCCATTGACGTCATTGTAGGCACGTTTATGCTGACACAAGCCTCGTGCTTTCACACGGCACCAATGCAATACTTCCATGCTGATTGTGCATATTGGTTTCTATGTAACTTTGGAAAGGTGTCAGCGATATCCATATATTAGGGATGCGTAACATGAATAAAAACTTTTTTTATTTATTTATTTATTTTTATTTTATTTACTTAGGTAGGTACGTATTTTACCGTTAAGATTTTCACTCCATGTCAGTAAAAAAAAATGATAAAATAACTATGCCTTAGACATCTATTTAACTTTTTTTTTATGTTACTAGCAGACTTTTGCCGTCTACTAGTATTTATGTTAACCCCTCGTACTAAGCTAAATGCTTGTGTTACGAGTGGGTTCACGTCGGTATGCAATGGGTGGGGATCGAACCGGTGACCTCAAGATCACAAGTCCGACGCCATTGGGCTACGGCCGCTTTCATATACATATCACGCCCTATTATTTTCAAGACGGTACAAAAGTCATCCCGTATACTAACGTATTCGTGACACTATCTCCTATTAAGGGATGACACATATTTTGATAGCCCCTTATATTGATCTTGCATCATTTCTAAATGTGCACAGGAAAACGTAAAGACAATTAAATTTATTCTGATCGGGTATTCTTGCATACTAAGTAAGAGGAAAATTGTACTAACAATAGTGAAATTGCTAAGTCCAAAGTCTAAGCGACATCCGGGTGCCTGCCGTTTTGCCAAAAAGATTTTGACAAAATTTCATTACCCAAACAAATTTTAGCAACCTTTTTTTATACCTAATTTTATAAATAATGACAATAGGCATGAGGCAATATTTTGAAATCCTCTTGTGCAACGTGGGTAGTCATTTTTTAAGTACGAAAAACACAATATGTCGGTCATAAATTTAAATTTAACGAAGTTTAAGCCATATTTCTATTAAATTTTAAATAGCGCGCGAAAAAAGGCCTCAAGTGTCATGGCGTCGGCTATGACGTCACGCTTTTGTAAAAAATGTCATTGAGTCCGCCAAACCTAACGTAGTGGTTAAATTCTCTTTGATGGTTACAATATCGTGACGTCATGCGCCGTGATTTGTGTTTCAGTCAAAATGTCCGATTGCAGTATTTTAATCTTTTATTTTATTAAAAATCACATTAATCTCAAGGTTATATATAAAAATAAATAAGTGTAATAATTTCTTTTTATATGTACTTTCCCCTAAAAACATTAAATCTTTAATTTTTTGATACTGTCGTCACGCCTATTGTTTTGACATAATATAGACAGAACAAGCATTTTGCGTCGCTAAGAACAATATAAATAAATAAATTATAATAATAACATATAAATATATGATAATATAAAAATAATTAATTTTATAGATATAAATAATTAACAAATATAATGAATATTTTTTTCTCATTAATGTTTGACTATTTACAAGTGCCTGTAATTGGTTTACGTAAATAAAAATGATGTTTATTTATTATTTTTATTTATTATTTATTTATACCATTGCAATATTTCGAATGATTTTAGTACTTTTTTTATTTGGTCAAATTTTTACTTGGCAAAATATTACCAAGTAGGTATAATGTCATTATGGCATTTGGTATTTCATCATCATCATCATCAACAGCCCGTTTACGTCCACTGCTGAACATGGGCCTCCTCTTAACAGACCTTGGCAAGCCAGGATCGTAGAGGGATATTTCCATAATCACCACGCCTGGCAGACGGATTGGTGATCGCAGTAAGATGTAAACCTTGAGCTAATAGATGCTGCTGCCCATCCATCAGCCCTGTCCCTTAGTCGCCTTTTACGACACCCACGGGAAGACATGGGGTGGTCTATTCTAAGCCGGAAACCGCACGGCAAATGGTTTGGTCTTTAATCAAATGATTTATTACAGCAAACAATCTTCAGACAATAAACGTTAGGTAAAAAAATTGTCCATTTATCGAGGAAGGTTATAGGCTACATTTTATTACAAAGTTCCCACGGGCACGGGAGCTACGCGGGTGAAACCGCGCGCGGGAATATCTAATATATAAAATTCTCGTGTCACAGTTTTCGTTGCCATACTCCTCCGAAACGGCTTAACCGATTTTGATGAAATTTTTTGTGCTTATCCGGTATCTATGAGAATCGGCCAACATCTATTTTTCATCCCCCTAAATGTTAGGGGTAGTCCACCCCTAAATTTTTATTTTTATTTTTCAGACTAAGTTAGGGGTAGATTAGAGGTAGGTGTAGGGTAGGGGTAGGGTAGAGGTAGGGTAGGGGTAGTGTAGGGTAGGGGTAGTGTAGGGTAGGGGTAGTGTAGGGTAGGGGTAGTGTAGGGTAGGGGTAGTGTAGGATAGGGGTAGTGTAGGGTAGGGGTAGTGTAGGGTAGGGGTAGTGTAGGGTAGGGGTAGTGTAGGGTAGGGGTAGTGTAGGGTAGGGGTAGTGTAGGGTATGTATCGATTGAGGCAGTACGAAGTCTGCCGGGTCAGCTAGTTTTATATAAAAACGGAGCATCAGAATTTACGTGAAGTTAAGTCATTATTTTGGGAGCTTTAAATCGTCTGCAAAGCAATACAGAAAGTATCAGGGATTATTGGCGACTTATTTTTAAGGATATCGCCTATAATATACGTAAAAATCAGCTTGGAGAATTCACGTAAAGTAAGTCATTTTTGTTTACTTTTCAACAAAAAATCTCAAATTGATGATGAAATTTGTTTATTTATTTATTTGGCTCTACAATTAAAATAGAATATTGAATGAATAATAATAATTAACTAAATATAATCTATCTATATCAATTTTATCTACATATTTTATATTTTTATTTGACGTTTGACATGCGTGGCGTCAAAACTGGGTGTAGCAACCCACAAAGTACATCGCACAAATCTGTCGCCAAAACGGTGGTAGTCGCGCAGGCAGTGAGATGGTTGCGACATTGCTGCTGGCTGTTCCTTGGGCTCCCGTATGTTCTTCGCTCTTGTCCATTTCAGCGTTCGGGGTCACCAATTTAGTGATGGACAAGAGAATCACGATCAAAAGAATCACGTCGGGGTCACCAATTTAGTGGCTGAGTCGTCTCGGGGTCTCTTCGAGGTAAGTAGTGAAACGCAAGAACAACGGTGAAGGAATGGAATTTATTTACAAGGGAGTCTACTTAAGTACTAAAATAGATTAACAAGTGGTTGCATTCCGAGACAGAATAATCCAATCAACGTCGACTTAAAAAACTTACAACTAAACACAATATTATTATTGAAGGTGGCGCGCGGAGCGCGGAGCATTCGAGTGCTTGATGACTGATTTGTGCGATGTACTTTGTGGGTTGCTACATGGGGTTGGCTAGAATACCAGCGCTGCGCAATGATCTTTCAGAGTTTTGATGTAGCTTAATGCTGAAGCCAGTTCTTATTTATGGTGCTTATAACTGTAATAGTATTAATCAATTTTTATGTTTTATTTCCTTGTGTGTGATTATCAGGGGGCCGAGTCTGCTAGTTTTTGAAGTATTGTGCCACCGTAGTGCCATCATGATATCATTATGCCAAAAACGGTAATCTACTAATCTCACTATGGTGTCGGCGCTGGAATGGCAGTCGGTGTTGTACCGCAGAAACAGAAGTAGCAGGGGAGATGGTTAGGGAGATTGTAATGTTTATTTAGGCGATTTCAAAACTTATAAATGTATCATTTGTTATTATTTTCAACTACCCCAATTTAATCGTGGCATCATAGTGACACCATTATGACGTTATTTGGATTAGTAGATTACCAAATGGGAAAAAAACCGACCATTGAACTGTCATTGACAGTTCATGGACACGCCATTATAGTAGACTCGGGGCCTTGATACCTGAAAATTGGCCGTCTAAGCAAGCTAGCTGGTACGCATGTTCTTAGTACATACTACTCATTCGTCAACATTTCATTCGTCTGAAAATACGTGACGTCTGGTGGCCCTGAGATCTTACTCTATACGTACTAATATTATAAGAGCCCCCGCACATTGGCCACTTAGTGGCGGCCACTAAACGCGACCACCAGTGGTTCCGCTAGACCACTCCACGCCGCCACCAGTGGCAGCCACTGGTGGCTGCATCAAGCCACCAGCGGCTGCGTCTGGTAGCGGCGTCAAGTGATTAAAAATGTTAAATAAATCAACAAAACGCAGCCACAAGTAGCGAGCGCGGTCGACTCTCGCAGCTTGTGGCTCGGAAGCGGCCACTAAAGCGCTCAGTGTGCGCCGATTCTGTATAAAATGTATGAAGAAACGCGTCCGCAGCTTGTGGCGGCCACTAGCGGCTCAAGTGTGGCAGCCACTAAGTGGCCAATGTGCGGGGGCTCTAAAGAGGAAAGATTTAATTGTTTGTTTGTATTGAATTAGCTCCGAAACTAGTTGACCGATTTGAAAAATTATTTCACCGTTGGAAAGCTACACTATCCCTCGATAACATAGGTTATATATAATTATGAAATTCCCACGGGAATGGGAGTTACGCGGGTGAAACCGCGCGCGGTAAGCTAGTGCTAAATAAACATGTTGTTTTGTTAGCGCGAGTTGAGTTTTGGAGTTTTGAGTATGAATGTCGATGGCTATAAGAGAAGGAGAAGACCAAAGAATCGATGGATGGACTGAGTAAAAGATTATATGCTTAGAAAGGGGGTGACTGTCGAGATGGCGGCTAATAGAGTAGTATGGCAGAACAACCCCGGAGTTTCTTTCTTCCTTTTTTCTCCGGGTTGTCCACTTAGGTAGCTAGTGAAAGGTTGCAGGTTAGCTAGGGTAGAAAAGACCGCGTTGTGCCCCTACCCCTGCCCTGAGATCCAGCGCCTGTAGGCCGTGCCAGCGATCACTTCCTCTTATATCCATAAATCTGACGTTGATATCAGTGGCACCTCTGGGTTGTGGTGTTTACCCCTTAAGGTGTGTGCCACTAAATTAATTAATGTAAATATAAACTTATTATGAGTAGAGGAATTAATGACACACGGACAGACGGAGTACATTGTCTGTAATGTGCTACAATTAGCAGCACTCACAGGTTGCACTTGCTAGTTATACTTAGTTACCTAAGTAGTTTTATTCATAGAATAAGAATAAGTAATAACCTATTAATACAGTTCTTTTTCATTGTGATTTTGACAAGTACAAGTGTGTGTACAATACTTAAGTGCTGAATAAATTCATTATTTCATTAGTAAAAGAAATGTTGCGCCGACCCCAAATAAATTGGGATAAGGGCAAAAGAATGATGATGTTATGTTAGCGCGTTCTCGTAAAGAAATAAATTAACAAACTCTTCAGTTTTATATATTAGCATACTTATAGATACAGATTAAACTGTAAATACTTACAAAATTGAACGTGAACCCACTCGTAACACAAGCATTTTAGCTTAGCACGAGGGGTTAACAAGAATACTAGTAGACTGCAAAACACTGCTAGTAATCTTTTTATATAAAAAAAAGAACAAAATCATCACAAGAACTTACCAAATTTCCCATATTTTGTGAACAGGTGTTGAAAAATAATCCAAAAATCCTGCTATTTCATCGCCATATTTATTTTTATTAATTTATTTTTGACTCTGCTTAAATTATTTATTTATGTTTACTGAACATTTTGACGTTGAATAGTTATAACGTTTAAAGTGCGTTTAGTAGGGAGCTGACGCGACGGTGACATGTCAAAAATGTCTTTGAATGAAAATAGAAAAGTTTGTAGTCTTTGCTTACGTCTAGGAACATTTTTAAATACATTCAAGGTTTTTGGGGGTGGAATGTTTCCCCTGACAAACTAGAACGCGTGTCAGACGGTGGTGATAGCTAAACCTTCGAGCGTGGTGCGAGGTCGCACACCGATTTGTGTAGGTACTTGAGCGTGGACGAGGGCATGAAAGTGGTCGTAGGCGTGAGCATGGGTTTGGCTAGTGAGTGGGCTTGGGTGTGGACTAGGGAAATTAATCCCTAGGTATGCCTCGGAAAGCACGTTTAACCGATTGTTATAACATGATCTATAATAATCGTAATATATATCGAGGAACGGGCAGCAGCGTTTCCTTGTGTGGGCCAACATAATACTGCGATCACGAACCCGCCTGCCAAGCGTGGTGACTATGGCAAATACCCTCCCCGGGAGGCGGCCCATGTTCAGCAGTGGACGTTATACGGGCTGATGATGATGATGATGATGTCTTGGGGACTTAACAAACACTAAATTTACGGACACAAAGCATACCTAGACTCGTACCAACTAGGTATCTGAAGTTCACACAAATAAATGACCCGGGTGGGAATCCAACTCAAACTGGGGCACTGGGTGCCCTCAGGTGGATGTCGCTTAGACCTTGGCCGGATTCTTGGATGTTAATTTTGTACCTGTCTGTTACCTTAAAGGCATCTTACAATAATGTGTACAATTGTCATTTATCGCACGACAGACGGACAGACGGATTACTTAATAAATTTGTATGATCAAAAAAATAATTTTAACATTGTTTTTAGCTACTTAAGTGATACTTTTTTGTTAAATTTAGTCTTACACATAGTAATTTTGACAAGTACAAGTGTATGTAAATACCAACGTACTGAATAAATTTCATTATTATTAACAAAAGGATTCAGAATCACTGGCCGGATTGCTTATACGTATCCGGCCCCCGCCAACGACGGATCGAAGGAGTGTCCGGGGGGTTTTAGTGGTGTAGGGTCCTCTCCTCGTAGTATTAGTTAGCATACCACGCTACGGAGATGGCGAGTCCCACATATCCCGCCGCCAGCGCGCGAATACGCTGCAGCGGCGGCGGTGGGAATGCGTAAATGCATTTCCCCCCGGACAACAAGAACAAAAAAAAGGCCTCAGAATCACTGAGCCATAGATGCATTCAATGCAATTATGTATAAAATTTAGTTATCCTTAACACATCAACGAAATGACAAACTTATTTAAGTATATGCTAATTTTTGTCTTTATCGTTATCAAATTAAATTTATTTGTTTAATAAAGAGGGCATGCTAATTATGTGTTTAATTAATTTTATTTAGTTATTCATGATCAGCGGCGGCCTTAGGGGGTGGCGAACAGGGCTACCGCCCGGGGCCTCGATCTTGCAGGGGCCTCGCGCAACACACCAGGCAAATAAAAAAAAACTAAACATAAACTCTATTTTAAAAATTTAAAACATTTATTTTGATCCTTAATTTAAAGTAAGTTAATTGATCCTAAGTCAAACAACCAGACTTACTTTCGCGTCACACACTTTTCACCGAGGACAACGGGCCTCGCAAAGACCTGCCGCCCGGAGCCTCGCAATGGGTAAGGCCGCCGCTGTTCATGATTACACAATAGGCATAAAGAATAAAAAAAACAATTTAGTCCGTCAGATAAATTACCAAAAAATATTGGACACATTTTTTTTTTTCGTTCCTCTATCAAAACATGACGAAGATACAGCGCGTTGAATTTCGTGTGACGTCACTTGTAGGTACAATGTTACCTAGTAGTGACGTCACAAGCCCCTCCCCTGATTTTTATAGTTTGTTGTTGCTCTGTATCTTTGTCAATTTTAATTGATTTGATAAATAAAAAAATACGTGTCCAATATTTTTTAGTAATCTAACTGACGGACTTAATACATTTTTTTTAATTCTTAGCGGTATTTGGCTCGCTTCAAATCTCGGAGGTGGTGGGTTCGATCGAAAATCTTTGTGCTGTTAAGTATGTTAGCTCCACTAGTACATCCAATTTAGTATATTAAGTTAGATACATCTAATATATAAAATTCTCGTGTCACAGTTTTCGTTGCCATACTCCTCCGAAACGGCTTAACCGATTTTGATGAAATTTTTTGTGCTTATCCGGTATCTATGAGAATCGGCCAACATCTATTTTTCATCCCCCTAAATGTTAGGGGTAGTCCACCCCTAAATTTTTATTTTTATTTTTCAGACAAAGTTAGGGGTAGATTAGAGGTAGGTGTAGGGTAGGGGTAGGGTAGAGGTAGGGTAGGGGTAGTGTAGGGTAGGGGTAGTGTAGGGTAGGGGTAGTGTAGGGTAGGGGTAGTGTAGGGTAGGGGTAGTGTAGGGTAGGGGTAGTGTAGGATAGGGGTAGTGTAGGGTAGGGGTAGTGTAGGGTAGGGGTAGTGTAGGGTAGGGGTAGTGTAGGGTAGGGGTAGTGTAGGGTAGGGGTAGTGTAGGGGTAGTGTAGGGTGGGGGTAGTGTAGGGTAGGGGTAGTGTAGGGTAGGGGTAGTGTAGGGTATGTATCGATTGAGGCAGTACGAAGTCTGGGTCAGCTAGTAATACATATTTCTTATTCTTATTATTGTAAGCACACTCATTGTTATTGTAAACATACTATTAATCAGTCATCAACTAATAACACAATCCTTAACTTGTTTACCTCTTAAATTACATTTTGAACAGTAATAAATTATTGTCCTAATCACTTTCTCACACTGTTAACGATTGTTGTTTAGTCCTAAGTGCATGTTTATTATTTAGTCCTAAGTCCATGTTTATTTACTCATTACGATAATATGTTTCCTTATTGGACCCCTTTATATACGGTGGTTCCTTCGATTCTAAGTGAGTTACAATTCATAATTCAATCGTGTATTAGCTCTAGTTCTATTATTAAATAAAATATTATTTTTAAAATCAGTTTTGTCAGTTGCTGTGTAACAGTGCCAATTCAAAGATTTCTTTCCGGGTCTGGTTGGTTGAGGGACTACCCTCCGTAACATGTTTAATAATCGTATATCAAGGAGCGGGCAGCAGTGTTTCTTTGTGTGGTACAACATAATACTGCGGTCACCAACCCGTCTGCTAAGCGTGGTGACTATGGCAAATACCCTCCCTCGGGAGGAAGCCCATGTTCACCAGTGGACGTTATACGGGCTGATGATGATGTTGATGATGCCTAGGTATTAGACTTGATAGAATTTTTTAAATGATGAAACAATACGTTGCGTTGTGTAGTTTCTGCCTACCCCCATGGGAAAAAGGCGTGATTATATGTATGTATGTATGTATGAAACAATACCCACCAATCTATGTAATGACTAATAAATATGTTTTTGTTTGTGCAACAAAAGCCTTGACGGTCTGTGTAATTAACGTCAAAACAATAAATAAAAATATTAATTAATATTATAAAGATATCATCATTCTTTAAGATAAAAATAATTTATAGCGTCCGTGGCTTCAATGCATAATTATTGCTTTAAATTTTAGGGCAACAGTTGCACAAAACTCCCCTAAAATACTAAAAGTCGTTATCCCTCAATCTCATCGCCAGCGACCGCCCTGAGCCGAGGTCCAAGCCCCACAGGGGGCGTCCTCTTGCGCAGGTTGCTTAGTTTGTAGTTTTTAAACCATTTATTAAGGCTGGAGCTCTGCAGGCCATTATGCCATGCTAAAATTAAAAAAAAAAAACGTCCAAATTTTTTTTTAAATTATTTATGGTAGTCACAAAATTTCCTAAATTATTATTCATGACTATTCTAATCATTCTATTCTATTCTACCAAATATTCTACGCGCGGTATGTATAATACATTTAATATAAAGCCGTTAAACATATTGAAGGCCGAGTGAATTTTCCATCGCATCGATATTATTCATTGATAACTATGGTGGTTAGAGGGGAGTTCGGTTAACGCGATTATGTGCTGCGACTTTTTTTAATCACGACTTTTTTGGTAAAGATAGATATTATAAACCAGCTTCTCGCACGCGGTTTCTCCCGCGTAGCTCCAGTTTCCGTGGGAAAATAATAATTAAATATAGAGTATGTCATCTAGAGATATTGTTTAAGCGGCCGTAGCCCAATGGCTAGGGCGTCGCGGACTTGTGATCTTGAGGTCGCCGGTTTGAACCCTACCTATTGCACTACCGACGTGAACCCACTCGTAACACAAGCATTTTAGCTAAGCTTGAGGGGTTAACAACAATACTAGTAGAGTGCAAAACTCAGTTGGAAATATTAAAAAAAAATTGTAGTTTCTCAACGGCTAAAGAATTTTTCAAATCAGTCACCGATCAAATATTATCTAATCATAATATTAGTGTAGACAAGGAATAGACGAATAAGTTATAATATATATCTATACTCATATAAAAAACTGAAGAGTTTGTTTTCTTGAACGTGCTAAACTCAGGAACTACTCGAGCATTTGAAAAAAAATCTTTTAATGTTAGATAGCCCTTTTTAGTGTTAGATATTGAGAAATATGGCTATATTTAATTATGAAGTTCCCACGGTAATGGGAATAACACAGGTGAAGCAGATATATAGGGTGACTGCTAATTAGTGACCGATATTTAGACACGTGATAGTACTCATGATTACAAACAACTTTCCCAAAGAAACTTTTTTTGTATACTCATTAGTTTTATTTTTATTACTATAACAAAAATAATTAGTAGCCTGTAATTTTGTGACGACGAGTGACGAAAATTTCAACGCGCTGTATCTTGGTAATTTTTTGTTTGATGAATGAAAGAAAAAATATGTGTCTAATATTTTTTTTTATTCCATGAATCCTACGAACTTTAAAATGTTGGCAGTTATAGTTATAAAACTCCAATTAATTTGCAATTTTTGCCAGCAAAAACTAACAGGGGGCGCCCTCTTGAGCAGATTGCTTAGTTTGTAAACCATTTAATGACGCTGGAGCCCTTCCCAGCCTTGGACATATTACCGCTAGACAAAAGAGGCAGGGGAATTATTCACCTACAAATTTCGGCATCAGTAGCTTTTCGATAGAAAGTCGGACTTATGATCTTGTGGTCGCCGGTTCAATCCCCATCTATTACACTACCGACGTGAACCCACTCGTAACACAAGCATTTTAGCTTAGCACGAGGGGTTAACAAGAATACCAGTAGACTGGAAAAGTCTGCTAGCATATTTTTCATATAAAAAAAACGCAACATTAGGCGCACCACCGGAATCTAACCTTAACCAACCCGATAGAAATAGCCGGCTCGCGCGATCAAACATCAGTTACTCGCGACACTTGCTATTGAAAGCGCATTCTAATTTAAAAAAAAAAACAAATTTCAAGATGGCCACTAACGTACCTGTCATTCTGAATAATGGTTTTACATGCCCTGTGATTGGTCTCGGTACTTGGAAAGTAAGTATTAAAAAGTTTATCTTTATATGTATATAAATTAATTAATTAATCTCCATTTCCCTTGGTCACGGCATCACGAGTGAACGGTTGGACCGATATCGCTAATTCTTTTTTCGTTGTGTATCTTATTGTCAGGAAAAGGTTTTAGTGAAAGAAAAAAATTAAGAAATTGCGCGGAGTATTTGAAAATTTAAGAATATTTAATAATTAATTATCTCTTTATTAATTTTTTTAATGTAATCTCTAGCGCGTTTAACAATATAAACTTTTTTAATGTAATGTAAATGCTGTTTGACATAACATTGACCTAATATTCACACATCACGTCTAAAAGTACTTATAAAAAGTTCAATTTAATATAAACAAAGTTTTTATTCACGTAAACCTATTAAGAACCTCCAGCTATTTGTAATTAGTCATTATTTCATATTTTAGCTTATCAATTTATTGTGTTAAATTAATTAAGTTTATTTGGTTACCTCCGTAGCGTAGCGGTATTTGGCTCGCTTTAAAACCTCGGGTTCGATTCCCACGCTGGACAGGAAATCTTTGTGTAAATACTAAGATTTCTTTCCGGGTCTGGTTGGTTGAGGGCTACCCTCCGTGCCTCGGAAAGCACTTTAAGCCGTTGGTCCCGATTGTTATAACATCATCTATAATAATCGTATATCAAGGAACGGGCAGCAGCGTTTCCTTGTGTGGTACAACATAATACTGCGGTCGCCAATCCGCCTGCCAAGCATGGTGACTATGGCAAATACCCTCCCTCGGGAGGAGGCCCATGTTCAGCAGTGGACGTTATACGGGCTGATGATGATGATGATTTGGTTATTGCTATTTATTATAATAGTTTATATAGCTTAAGCCTGTCTGTCATGTCAACTAGTTTATACTAATATTTTTAAAGGGGAATAATTTGATCGTTTGTTTGCATTGAATAAACTCCGGAACTGTAGGACCGACGTTATTAAGGAGTAACATAAACATTGTTTAATGATGAAGTTCTGAAAACTAGATTTACGCGGGAGGAATACTATCTACGAAGATAATATTCTTCGTGTTTCTCGTTGTTTTTCCAAAATTTTCTCGTATAAAAAACCTTGTCAATTTTATTAGGAATACCAAGGCCGGATTTAAGGGAGGCCATTCAGGGCAACTGCCCCGGGGCCTCCACAATAGAGGGGCCCCCACAATAGAGATAAACAAAAATCTTTCAAATTTTGACGAGTAAATTCTACAACGTTTATTTTATTTATTTTTGGCGTTGTTGTATCTTAACATACAGTACTTTGTAGAATCATGATTAATGTAATAAGTACTTAAATATTGTAATAACGGTATATATACTTAAATATATACTTGTTCACTTAAATTAGACAATCAGGAAAATATCACAAATTAAATCGTCCTGAAAAATAGGTACATACCTACTTAAAACACACATTTAGAGGTACACTAATTTGTAGCCAAATTGAAGGGCCTCTTCGCCTTCGTTGCCCCGGGGCCTCCGGACTTCTAAATCCGGCCTTGAGGAAAACGATAAGAAACTAAATTTGTGATTTAGTTCTCAAGTTATGCCCATAAATATATTTTTATTTTCGTTGATCACTATAGCTTCCTGTTTTTACCCGAATTGCTCCTGTTCTCGACAGAAGCTCATAAAACAAAGCCTAGGAGGAGGCTGAGTAATCAAGTAATGATGTTACTATGACATTAATAATATGTGTTATTAAATATCCCACCAAAAACATTAATGTAAAAACGGAGAGCCAAGTTCAATACAAAAATTATGCTTGGCTGTAGGCTTCGCCGCAAAAGGAATGGAGATCAGAATGAGTGCCGAGTTCTATGCAAAATCGAAATATGTATTTATAGGAACCAAATAACATTATGAACAAGTATTAAACTCTATTTCTTTGCTTTATTGGATACCTATAACAATTGCTTTGTTTAATTAAAAATGTGAGATCTTAAAGTAGGTTAGATATGACTTGGCCAGTTTTAGCCAGTTCCTTTGCTTGAACTTGGCTTGTCGTGACGCGTGTCTAGATAATATGTCTCCGCTACTCATCGTTGACTATGCAAGCGGAAATATTGTAAATACCTACATCAATTTATTAAGTAAATGTAGCTTCAATAAAACAGTAAGTAACAATAACATAGGAAATGCGTAAGGTGCGTTAATATTAAGTAACATGTTGTGTAAAGGTGCAAGTTGGAAGCGGACGACGTAAGGCGGCGGCGGACGACGTGTCGCGGCGACGCGTGGTTTCTATGTATTTCTATGAAATTACGACGCTTCGTGTCGCTAACTGCGAAGGGAATTTCATAGAAATACATACAAACCAGTAGTGTCGCCGCGACACGTCGTCCGCCGCCGCCTCACGTCGCTTGCTTCCAACTTGCACCTTAACTCTATACCGCGTCTACCAGTTTGTACCGCTTACAGACTGTTCAAAGTAAACTCACTCAACGAGCCACCGGGGCACCGTGGTTCATTCGTAATCGCAATTTACATTCTGATCTCCAACTGCCCTCCATCAAGCAGTGGATGAAAGAGGCGTCGGAACGCTTCTTCGAATCCGCGGCGCAACACATAAACCCGTTGGATGTTGCGGCATCTGACTATAGGCCTTTGCCCACAAAGCGTCGTAAACACCTTCGGCATCGGGGCATCCTAGATGACCCGGACGACGAGATAACATATTCCAACTAGCAGTAAAAAGACTGCAAGAAACTAGCACCACTACACAGAGACCACTCTATTCGACCCGCCGGAGAAGAGTGCGCCCGCGAACGCGACACGTCACCCCTCGTCCTCCTGACCGTCTCGTTAGTTTGCAAAGAACCATCCGATGCCCTCGTAGAACCGAAGTCCGAGAGCCCCGCGAACTGTAAAGTAGAGCAACAGTTGCACAAAACTCCCCTAAAATACTAAAAGTCATAATCCCTCAATCTCATCGCCAGCGACCGCCCTGAGCCGAGGTCCAATCCCACAGGCGGTGCCCTCTTGCGCAGGTTGCTTAGTTTGTAGTTTTAAACCGTTTATTAAGGCTGGAGCTCTGCTCGCCTTTATGACCGGTGAAGTAGCAAAGCCTCGTGGATACCTACGAATGTCCATCCGAAAAAAAGGTGAAAATATCGCACATTGTTTTTCAACTTTACAACATATAACAATACTGTGCACATTAGAATAACAATGTAATATCACAATGTTGTATGACATTTTCATATGTGGTTAGGGAGCGTTCAAGTATTACGTAACGCGATTTGGGGGGGGGGGAGGGTGTCTCGTAAAACGTTACGATGCGTTACAGGGGCGGGAGGGGGTCTTTCTTACAACACGTTATGTAACATTGTTTCTAAAAATTTGGGAATTTAAACTCCCAAACCAAAACCAAAAAAAATTAAAAGCCAAATTTTTTTTAAAAATAATGATAGTATGCAGGTGTTGCGAATTAAAATTCTCTTGTTTTATTTAGTAGATTAAAACTATACCAAGTGTAAAAACTATTACATAACTTTTTACGACTTTATGGTAAAAATTATCACTTGAGTGTTACGTAACGTTTAGAGAGGGGGAGGGGGGGTCCAGAAAAACGTTACGGTGCGTTACAAGGAGGGAGGGGGGGTCAAAACGCTTCAAAAATTGCGTTACGTAATACTTGAACCTTTTGGTGTCGAAACATAGGTACAATATATTGGATGGTACAGAAAAATCATAATGTTCATTTCATTTAAATCATAGGCACTTTTATCAAAATCAATTTTAGATATTTATCAAAATTATCAATTGATAATAAATATTATCAGTTGTATACCTACATTACAGTATCATAGAAAATAGTGTCAGTCAATACACGCAGTATCCTTACTAATATTATAAATGTGAAAGTAAGTCTGTAAACTCTGTCTGTCTGTCTGTTACGCAATCACGCCTTAACTACTGAAGCGATTTAAATGAAATTTGGTACAGATATAGTCTAGAGCCTGAGAAAGAACATAGGCTATATTTTATTATGAATTTCCCACGAGAAAGGGAGTTGCGCGGGTGAAACCGCGCGCGGGAAGCTAGTAATAAATATTTCACACATTGAGATATTATCGACATGTCATAAATTCGTCATAACTATAGAATACTGGTTCGACCAAACAGCGTCTTAAGGTGATTTTCCACCAGAGTGGCTAGGCGAGGCGAGGCGAGGCGAGGAGAGAATTGAAATTTGTATGGCGGGCCTTAAAACTTGGTATGGTTGATGTAGTTACAATGTTGTCTGGCAGTTTATTATAAATTGCTTGCCCCATAACATGCGTCAATTTAGTGGACTTAGTGTCTTCGGCTCCGTTTCGTGTATAACGCCAAGTTGAGTCTAGCACAGAGTTCTCCAAACTACGGCCCGCGGGCCAAATCCGGCCCGCCAGTGCCAACAATCCGGCCCGTGACAGCTTAAAGGTCACAGCTCATTAGAGCCACCGGGTACCCACTCCGCACCGCCTCGCCTCCTGCGGCTAGTATTCTTTATATAGACTTGTATGGCTATGCGCTCACTATATCAACTCCGTAGCGTCACCGGATCGCCTCGGTCGTAAGACCTCCACGCGCGGACGGCGAGTGGACTACTCGGTGACAACTCGCTGCTCACATGCTTGCCTTACGTTGACTGCGCGTTGCCAACGCGCGAGTCCCGAGTGGACCGCGCGCTGCCCGCGTATTATTCACGCGAAGACGATACTTGGCGATGCGCCGATTGTTAACAGACTACTCGAAAATTCGTGGACCAAGCGACATCCACTCGTTGGCCACGCGGCATTCACTCGTTGACCGCGCGGGGTGCATTGGTCGACCGCGCGACGTTTATTGGTGATAACGCGGCGTCCACTCGTGGACTACCTGTCGACAACGAGTGGACGCCGTGCGATGAGGCGGTGCGGGATGGGTGGCTGTAATGAGCTGTGACTTTTAGACTAGTGTCAATGTCTTATTGTTGTTACTATTGCCTTGATAAGTTGAAAAAGACAACACAATATGATAACTACTCGGTCGCACACTTTACACTTGTCTAGAAATAAGAATATAGTTAAGGATAGAAAAATTAAAACTGTTTTGGCCCTTCGAACATATTGAAAAAATTGTGATGGCCCTAAGGCTTCAAAGTTTGGAGACCCCTGGTCTAGCATGTACCGCAACCTGATAAATTACTAACACGGGTACGGTTAGGATGCCCGTAACCTCATGAACGACTGGTGTGCTGTTTCTCACGGAATGTTATAATTAGGGTGGAATGAATATAATTTAATTTTAAATCGAATCCTATTAAATCATAGTAACATAGATTAAGTTTTACTAACAAATATGAGTCATTTGTTACTTGAAATAAATGTTTTATTATTAACTAGCTGTCCCGGCAGACTTCGTACTGCCTCAATCGATAAATAAAAGATCTAAACTTTTGTATAAAATAAACTGGCTCGGTGAGACTTCGTTTACATGGTGTCCTACCCCTACCCTACCCCACCCTACCCTACCCCTACCTAAAGCTACCCAACACCTACCCTACACCTACTTACCCTTTTTTTCTTTGCGTTTAAACCTTCCCAGTGTTAAAGCGATGATTACTGCCAAATTTCATCAAAATCGGTACAGCCGTTCTCGAGTTTTAGCGAGACTAACGAACAGCAATTCATTTTTAAATATATAGATAGAAGATAGAGGTAACTATATAAAAACATTTACCTATTTCATTTTGTTAATAAATAATTTTGTTTGGCAGTCCCAACCTGGGCAGGTGACTCAAGCAGTGAAGGATGCCATCGACGCCGGCTACCGACACATCGACTGCGCTCACATCTACCTAAATGAGAAGGAGGTCGGGGAGGCCTTGAAGGCGAAGTTCGAAGAAGGAGTTGTTAAAAGGTACGGCCTTACATTTTAAAGGTATTATTAAGTGGTCGTAGCCCAATGGCTAGGGCGTTGGACTTACCAGCCGCCTACCGCCCTAAGGCTCGGCCTCGAGGAGTGGGGCACATGGGCCCCGCTCCCTTCGAGGCTGACCCATGAGGAGTAGGGACGCCTCTACACTCCGCGCGTCCCTATTTTTTTTGCAAATGGGCCACTATGTGTGGCCCAGGAGATCCCGCGGCGCCATATTAATACCCGGCCCCCGCCAACGGCGGATCGAAGGAGTGTCCGGGAGGTTTTAGTGGTGTAGGGTCCTCTCCTCGTGGTATGAGTTAGCATACCACGCTATGGAGAGGGCGAGTCCCACAAAAAAGAAAGAAAGAAAGAAATGGATGGATGCCAGATCGAATAACCATATAATCGGGAGAAAATAACAACGGGATTTTGGGACTTTGGTCGGGAGATACAAAAATGAAATCAAATGAAATATATTGAAAACATCAACATTAATAAAGTAATTTATTTTTATTGATGACTAGCGGCCCGCCCTGGCTTCGCACGGGTGGACTTTTATACCCTACCCTTACCCTACCCTATCCCTGCCCTACCCTACCCCTACCCTATCCTACCCCTACCCTACCCTACCCTATCCTACCCCTACCATACCCTACTCCTACCCCTACCCTACACCTACCCTACACCTACCCTACACCTACCCTACACCTACCCTACAACTACCCTACACCTACCTCTACCATACCCCTACCCTACACCTACTTAACCCCAACCTACCCTTTTTTTCTTTGCGTTTAAACCTTCCCTGTGTTAAAGCGATGATTACTGCCAAATTTCATCAAAATCGGTTCAGCCATTCGCGAGTTTTAGCGAGACTAACGAACAGCAATTGATTTTTATATATATAGATAGATTGATGAGAGCGACTCTGGGTCATAAAGAGGGGCCTCCGGATAGAATTTGCTACATGCCCCGCGCTGGCATAATCCGACACCGCTTGAAATACAAACAATTTTCAAAAATTATCATTTTATAAAATGAAGTGTTTTTTAGGGAGATTATTTATTTCGTCAGGAGACCATCTGGCAACCCTAATCCCCACCCATCGCACTATCGACGTGAACCCACTAGTAACACAAGCAGTAAGCAGTTTAGCTTAGCACGAGGGGTTTTTTTAACAATATTAGTGTGCAAAACTCTGCTACTTAAGGCGCTGTACCTAGTCAAAATAGGCTTCACAAAATAGTTTTTTAGCCAAATGTTTACATTTTAGAGCAGCTAAAAAATATATGTTAATCTTGATCATATTTATGGGGGGACCATTGTGTTCAAAACAAGTTTTCGGTAAATTTTCTCGATAAAAAAAAAACATAAAATAACCATTTAAATTGAAATTGTAGCAATTGTAACTGTATAATTTATAAACAAATCTTGATAATATTAATAACAGTGATGTAATATATAATAATAAAGGGAACTGTTGTTTTTATTTATCGATTGGAATAAGATATTTGCAAGGATTAATGTATTTAATAACTCGAACGAGTCGAACGAAACGTTGCGCCATCGCGGCGTCTCTTCGCTTCTCTTTCATTTCTACGCGGAGCAACAGTGACAAAACTAATACGTAAAAGTCGTCTATTTACCGCGCCTTAACTTTAGTCGTAGGTATTTAAAAAACTTAAAATACGGGGACAACTCGCCTTGACACGATAAAGCCTATCCCTACAAATATGCTTGTCTAAATTTGTTTGATTGGCATACATAAAAATATAATAGGAAACATAAAAAAGAGACCCTGCCTAGTCTAGACAAAATGCCACTACAGCGGAGCTATCGCCAGTATATAATCGCTAACGTAAATGTACCTATGTATTCTTGACAGTTGTCACGTGATTAAGCAATTCTATTAAAAAAATTACGGACATTCATTGGTTGATTCTTCTTTGAAACAAGCGATTCGTTGCATCATGCAACCGAAATCCGAACGAACACTATTTCTAAGAAAATTTTCTATTAACAATTCTTGTCCAGCATGGAGATCGAACCCTAAACCTTCAAGGCTTAAGGGAAGGTTCATATCTGACGTAAAATACGTCGAGCATATCATCGCTCGCACTAACGTATCATCGGTTGAGTGTGAACGGTCAAGTGTTTTTCTATACATTTGTCTGTTCTGGCGTTACGCGACCGATAATACGCGACGCAAGTTCCGTCAGATATGAACCTTCCCTTAAGGCGCGGTGAATAGACGACTTTTACGTATTAGTTTTGTCACTGTTGCTCCGCGTAGAAATGAAAGAGAAGCGAAGAGACGCCGCGATGGCGCAATGTTTCGTTCGACTCGTTCGAGTTATTTAATACATTAATCCTTGCAAATATCTTATTCCAATCGATAAATAAAAACAACAGTTCCCTTTATTATTATATATTACATCACTGTTATTAATATTATCAAGATTTGTTTATAAATAATACAGTTACAATTGCTACAATTTCAATTTAAATGGTTATTTTATGGGTTTTTTTATCGAGAAAATTTACCGAAAACGTGTTTTGAACACAATGGTCCCCCCATAAATATGATCAAGATTAACATATATTTTTTTAGCTGCTCTAAAATGTAAACATTTGGCTAAAAAACTGTTTAGTGAAGCCTATTTTGACCAAGTAAAGCGCCTTAAGCGACGCTTACCACTACGCCACAGTGGTTGTACAATCATTATATACGTATAATTTTCCAATCATATTATTATCAATGACAGCAAAACTGTTTGCCATTGCCTTTTGTTCTCTGAATGCAATTTGTTGTTGAATAATAAATGGGTACCTATTCAGTTTCTTTGTGGGTCAATAATTTAATATTTATGAGTGACTGTCCATAAAGTACGACACAATAAGTAGGGGGAAAGAAGGTGTCGATACTAAATTTATTTCAAATTGACTTCATTATTTTTAAAATCTTAAATTAAACTAAAAATAAAAACTAATAACTAAGAAAATAAAATAAAAACTATGGGATAAAAAATTTAAAATAAGCTATACCTACAAAAACGACAACTACTACTCTACCTAAGGGCTTAGGCGTCAAAGAATTCCTCCACATCCGAGTCCGCTGCGGGGAACGTCCCCAGAAGACTGGCAGCATTGCCACGCTGGATGGCAATGCTGATGCGTTGTCCTAAATAAAGGCTAGCCTTCTGGTCACGGGAAGCGTCTACTAGACGCTTCGCAATATCTTTGTAGAGTGACCGCGCTCCCGGACCCCACGGCCAAAGCGTCTCAACCCCAAACGGCTCAAATACTTATATAATTACCTGCAAGGTTTGTTTGTTGGTGGTGTCGATTAAATGTGGCAGGGGGCGGAATAGAGCCTTAAAATCGTGACATCGCATTTAAAAATTTAATAGATCTAGTTGATATAGTGAAAATTTAATAGAATAGAAGCAGAGGCGGATTATTCATAAGGCAAACTAGCCCCTTTTTATTAAACGATCATAATAGTCTTGTTGGCACTTTTTTGAAAATATCTTTATATATGTATGGTTAAGAATGGTTTTACTAGATAAAGAAAAAAATATGGCATTTATTTGAGATCTAGAAAGCACTACAATAAATATTTTAAAATTTGGGTTGACATTTAGATATGAAAATGATGTCAGCCATGTTGATCTATATACATTATCTATGTTCAAGATCTATGACGTCATGACTCAGAAAGTGTTTTTTATCTAAATGTCTGACATCACAAATGACTGATAGCGTTTTCGGAAGTTAAACACATACACAAAAGAAATAATTTTCATATTGAGTTTATACAAACACTAGCGGCCCGCCCCGGCTTCGCACGGGTGGACTGTTATACCCTACCCCTGCCCTACCCTACCCCTACCCTACCCCTACCCCTACCCTACCCTACCCCTACCCTACCCCTACCCCTACTCTACCCCTACCCTACCCCTACCCTACCCCTACCCTACACCTACCCTACCCTACCCCTACCCTTCCCTACCCTACCCTACCCCTACCCAAAAGTATCCTATGTCCTTCTCCCAGTTCTTAGCTACCTCCCTACCAATTTTCAGCCAAATTGGTTCAGCCGTTCTTGAGTTATAAATAGTGTAACTAACACGACTTTCTTTTGTTTTTAAAATGTATTCTGCTATTCAGGGCGGAGACAAATCCAACGAAACAAAAACCATGAAAATTGATCCAGCCGATCTCGAGTTATAAGTGTTGTAACAAACCCGTCTTTGTTTTATATATATAGACTAGCGGCCCGCCCCGGCTTCGCACGGGTGGACTTTTATACCCTACCCCTGCCCTACCTCACCCCTTCCCTACCCTACCCCTACCCTAGCCCTACCCCACTCCTACCCTACCCCTACCCCTACCCCTACCCTACACCTACTCCTACCCTACCCCTACCCCTACCCTACCCCTACCCTACATCTACCCTACCCTACCCCTACCCTACCATACCCCTACCCTACCCCTACCATACCCCTACCCTACCCCTACCCTACCCCTACCCTACCCCTACCCTACCCTACCCTACCCTACCCTACCCTACCCTACCCTACCCTACCCCTACCCAAAAGTATCCTATGTCCTTCTCCCAGTTCTTAGCTACCTCCCTACCAATTTTCAGCCAAATCGGTTCAGCCATTCTTGAGTTATAAATAGTGTAACTAACACGACTTTCTTTTGTTTTTAAAATGTATTCTGCTATTCGGGACGGAAACAAATCCAACAAATCAAAAACCATGGCAATCGGTCCAGCCGTTCTCGAGTTATAAGTGTTGTAACAAACACGACTTTCTTTTATATATATAAGATATTCAAGTTTTATGAACAGAAATTATTATATTTAGGTTCCATATGACTAAAACTTTTCGAAATAAACATCAATGCTTAACATAATTTCATATGTGTCAACTAGCCTATTGTTTAGTTAGCCACGAGGCTTTTGCTACTTCACCGGGCATAACAATCTAGGCACGTGCTTAGGGACGCGAAGGTAAAAAGGAACGCGCGGGCGGAATAGACGCTGGAACAGCAACTGTAGTTGAGGCTACTATATGTCGGAATAAAGATATGCCAGCTCCACATTGGAGTAACCTCTACCACACATGTAGTAACACCAACTACCAGTGATCAAATTTCTACTAGTACTTTATTTATGAAATAGGGGTGCCGATAGAGATGCTTACCTACGGCGCTCTCCACGTTTAATCCGCCTCTGCACCAGCCGAAGACCCGACACGTGCATAAAGACACATAAGCTCGCGCCTGTTTCCCAGCGGGGTAGGCAGAGACAATGGACCTCCACTTGCTACGATCACACAACTTTCGCTTCATTCACTCTCGTAAAATTCTTCATACAAGCACGTCGGTTTAGAGTGGATCTTATTAGAACTTTTAGCGTATTAGCACTAGATATTTTTGTGCTTTTGATTAAGATTATAAATACTATTTAGTGAAGAGAGAGGCTGTGAGAGAAGACAGGATGTGAGATTCTGAATATTTATAGAATAGAGAGAATTTCATCCATAAATTAATCAAAAAGTTTAAAAGATGACAAAAAGAATGATCTCGGAGTTTCTTTAGTCTTCCTCTTCCGGGTTTCACACCGTAGGTAGATAGGACAAAGACTCGTAGGAAGCTAGGATAGGGTCCGGTCGTCCTCGCAAGGCGAGACTCGCGACGCGTTCTATGTGACACAACGTAGGTAGATAGAGAAAGACTCGTAGGAAGCTAGGATAGGGTCCGGTCGTCCTCGCAAGGTGAGACTCGCGACGCTTTCTATGTGTCACAACGTAGGTAGATAGAGAAAGACTCGTAGGAAACTAGGATAGGGTCCAGTCGTCCTAGTAAGGCGAGACTCGCGACGCGTTCTAGGTATGCTTCAGACCCGATTCCAGACCGCGCTGGTTGATTTTAATTATATTTATAATAAGCGACTATCACATGCCATAACAACATTACCCTAGACTTAACCGATGCCCTCGTAGACGCGAAGTCCGACAGCGAACTGTAAAGTAGAGCGACAGTTGCACAAAACTCCCCTAAAGAAACTAAAAGCCATAAGCCCTTAATCTCCCCGTCAGCGACCGCCCTGAGCTGAGGTCCAAGTCCCACAGGGGACGCCCTCTTGCGCAGGTTGCTTAGTTTGTAGTGTTTTAACCATTTATCTAGGCTGGAGCTCTGCTCGCTTCTAAGCCCGGTGAAGTAGCAAAAGACTTAGGTCTAATAAGATATGTGCGTCCGAAAAAAAAATTTGTTGAAATGTAAACTAATATATTACTCAAGTTTTTTTTTTTGTCATTACTATCGATTAGTCTACATTATCAATAAATGTTTCATTTTCATTAAACCAAAATAGCGGAAGATACGGAACGTCCTTCTATTCGTCAACTGAAAACGGGCATGATGCACAACTACATGCAGACACGCACACCGCTGTGATCCTTTAAAACGTTGTACGAATATGTATTAAAAGACAGAGACAAACCGATTTGTTTTGACGATAGCGAGAGCGAGTCTTAAAATATGGTGAGTATCCTTGAGCTGATAGATGCTGCTGCCCATCCATCAGCTGTATGTCCCTTAAGTCTTACGACACAAATGGAAAGACATGGGCTCACATGGGGATCTATTCTAAGCTGAACACCACCCGGCTCCAATCAAGTCGCCTTTCTGGCGAATAAACCATAATCTCCCTCGAAGAAGGCCCATGTTCAGCAGTGGACGTTATACGAACTGATGATGATGATGAATAGAAACTAACAAAAAAATAGTTCAAATTAGGTGCTACATGCACACGGTGCTAATTTATAACTGACCTCGCCATGATAAAACAACAGCTTAAGTAAACAGCAATCAATTTTATTAGGCCATTTTATAACGTATGTCTGTACAGTCCTGCCAACTTATCTGTGAACTGAAAGAGGACGGCACCGTCGATTCAGTGTGCTAATTAATATAAGGTAGGCCCAATATTGAGTAAGTTTTCAAAAAGTTAATTTCACATTAGACATAATTGTTTAATATGAACAATATGAATTACAGTTTTACAAATTAAAAACAATGATACCTATATAAAAATAATAAAATAAATAAAAATAATTTACATTTACGTAGGTACGCTAACAGTTTAGTTTCTCAGCAATAAACAATGGCTTTATCTAAAAAGTAATACAATGAAGTGGAAATTCAGCAGGACAAAAAATCATTGGGTAAATTCTAATATTTCTTTCCGGGTCTGGTTGGTTGAGGGACCAACCTCGGAAAGCACGTTAAGCCGTTTGGTCCCGATTGTTATAACATCATCTATATTAATCGTATATCAAGGAACGGGCAGCAGCGTTTCCTTGTGTGGTACAACATTATACTGCGGTCACCAACCCGACTGCTAAGCGTGGTAACTATGGCAAATACCCTCCCTCGGGAGCGTTTATTCCCACTAGTTCGATTCATTAATTCGAACGTCGAACTAGTTCGACGTTCGAACAAATGAGAAAAAAAAATCTCACTAGTTCGACGATCGAACTAATGAATCGAACTAGTGGGAATATACTCTCGGGAGGGAGCCCATGTTCAGCAGTGGACGTTGTACGGGCTGATGATGATGATGAAGTAGTTACACGTAATTCTAACCAGCTAAAACTAGATGTAGCTATTCTTTGGGTTTTAACCGTAAAATATATCATCATCATCAGCCCGTATAACGTCCACTGCTGAACATGGGCCTCCTCCGGAGGGAGGGCATTGCCATAGTCACCATGCTTGGCAGGCGGGTTGGTGAACGCAGTATTATGTTTTAACACACAAGGTAACGCTGCTGCCCGTTCCTTGATATGCGATTATTATAGATGATGTTATAACAATCGAGACCAACGGCTTAACGTGCGTTCCGAGGCACGGAGGGTAGTCCCTCAACCAACCAGACCCGGAAAGAAATCTAAGAATTTACACAAAGATTTCATGTCTGGTGTGGGAATCGAACCCACGACCTCCGAGATTTAAAGCGAGCCAATTACCGCTACGCTCCGGAGGTTGTCGTAAAATATATTATAACCTTATTTTCGGTTAACTTCTAAAAGTCATAATTCCCCAATCCCCCGCTAGCGACTGCCCTTAGCCGAGGTCCAAGCCCCACACGGAACGCCCTATTGCGCAGCTTGCTTAGTTTTAATAGAAGCGGCCGTATCCAATGGCTAGGGCGTCGGACTTGTGATCTTGAGGACGACATGAACCCACTCGTAACACAAGCATTTTAGCTCAGCACGAGGGGTTAACAAGAATACTAGTAGACTGCAAAACTCTGCTAGTTATCTTAAAAAAATACATTAAATCTGGAGCGCTGCTCACGTAGCAAAACCCTTGTGGCTCATATGACCTTGCGAAACAATTGAACCACTATAACTCCAACTAACCACCCATGTTACAGGGAGGACCTCTTCATCACGTCGAAGCTGTGGTGCACGTTCCACCGGCCGGACCTGGTGGAGGGCGCCTTGAAGGTGACCCTCGAGAACCTGGGGCTTGACTACCTGGACTTGTACCTGATTCACTGGCCTCAGGCTTTTAAGGTAAGTCTCAATGGGATAGCGTGCCTTAGCTCCCTCGGTAGGGGTTATTCCATAGTCACAAAGCTTGACAGATGACGGGGAGGAGAAATCTACCCTAGATTTCACCCCTTCGCATTCCCAACCCTTAGTTTGCAAAGAACCTTCCGATGCCCTCGTAGACCCGAAGTCTGAAACGCCCGCGAACTGTAAGGTAGACCGACAGTTGCACAAAACTACCCTAAGAACCTCAGTCATCATTCTTGAACCACCTCGCCTGCGACCGCCGGAACCCTGAGCCGAGGTCCAAGTCCCACGGGGGTCGCCGTCTTGAGCAGGTTGCTTAGTTTGTAATTTATAAACCATTTAAAAAGGCTTGAGCCATGGCCGCCTTCATGTCCGGTGAAGTAGCAAAAGCCTGATGGCCTAATGGCTGACGTGGCACGGAGGGTACTGCCTGAACGAACCAAACTCGGAAATAAATAAGCGTGGTGACTATGGCAAAATCTGTCCTTCGGGAGGAAGCCCATGTTCAGCATTGGACGTTATACGGACTGATGATGGTGATGGTGATTACAGGAGGAAAGCGAGCTGTTCCCCCAGGATGCTGATGAGAAGGTCATACCTTCAACAGTAGACTACGTCGACACCTACAAGGCTATGGAGCTTCTGGCGGAGAAGGGGCTAACCAAGAGTATTGGAGTCAGTAACTTTAACAAAAGGCAGTTGGAGAGGGTGCTGGAGGCTGCCAAGATTAAACCAGCTATGCATCAGGTTGGTACTTTAAAATTCAAATACAAATATTCTTTATTCATATATACACATTTAAAATATTTTAAATCATGTTCTTATGATGCGTCCCTTTCTTTTACTCCCACCAGTTCTGGACGTTAACTATGAGAAGAATTGGCAAGAAACTCAGAGGAATCCTCATTATTAATAAATGTTTTTTTATACAATTGTTAATAAAGCAGTATTGTTTCAGAGCAACTCACTCCAAGCGGTTTTGTCATTTCTGCCTCAATCGATCCCTAAAAGACCTAAACATTTGTATAAAATAAACTGGGCAGTAGAGACTTCGTTTATGCGGTACTCCTACCCCTACACTACCCCTACCCTACACTACCCCTACCCTACACTACCCCTACCCTACACTACCCCTACCCTACACTACCCCTACCCTACACTACCCCTACCCTACACTACCCCTACCCTAAAAAATCTTGGCAAAAAAATTCAAGTTTTTAATTAACAAAATAAAGCTCAAATTGACTCTACATTTTAGTTAGAAAACGTTTGTATGGGAAAAAGAAAAAGGCTGTTTTAAGGGGTTTTCAGGCAATTATTCGAATTTTTCTCGCCGTAAAAACCATCCTTGAACTTCCACGAACATAAAAAAAAAAGAATTAGCGAAATCGGTTCAGCTGTTCTCGAGATTTGCGCTTAGCAACACATTCAGCGATTCATTTTTATATTATAGATTACAAAACTGCGTGGGGAGTGAGTTGCTCGTCCATTTTTTCCACCGCCGCTGCAGCGTATTCGCGCGCTGGCGGTGGGATATGTGGGACTCGCCCTCTCCATAGCATGGTATGCTTACTCATACCACGAGGCGAGAACTCTACACCACTAAAACCCCCCGGACACTCCTTCGATCCGCCGTTTGCGGGGGCCGGGCACGCATAAGCAATCCGGCCCCCCGGCAGTTGCTCGTCCAGAACTGGTGGTAGCAAAAGAAAAGATATTTTATAATAAGCTTTTTACAAAGTTTATCGTTGACATATCAATTAAACTTAGGTCTGTTACATTATAAGGAAGTTTGTTTTGTGGTAGAAGCGTATACATTGCCCCATAAAAGAATTGCTAATTTTGTGGAGACGGGTAGGTACTAGTTATGTTCACCCTTTTTAGAGGAGAATTGTGTTAGACATCCCCTCTGGATGTGTATGTTGGACCCCCCTATTCATAGACACACTTAACTTACTTTATCAACCTCTCCATAGACACTTACCCGTTTAGTTAACATGGGCCTCCTCATCAGAACTTAGCAAGCCAGGGTTGTAAAAGGATATTGCACAAATTAAATCACTTGGCAGGTGGATTTGTAATCGCAGTAAGATGGTGAATATCCTTGAGCTGCTAGATGCTGCTGCCCATCCATCAGATGTATGTATGTATCTTAGTTGCCTCTTACGATACCCATGGGAACACATGGGGTGGTCGACTCGAAGCCAAAAACCACACGGAAACACGATTAATTCTTACACTGTATAATAATATCTTTTACAGATTGAAATCCACCCATACCATAATCAACAGCCGATGGTCGACTTCTGTCGCTCACACGACATTGCCATCACCGCTTACTCTCCGCTAGGGTCTCCCGACAGGCCCTGGGCCAAGCCCGGAGACCCTCAGCTGTTGGAGGACCCCAGGATCCAGCAGATCGCTGACAAATATTCAAAGAGTCCTGCTCAAGTGCTTATCAGGTAAAGATGCAGTTTCTTATACTGTGCTGCTGAAGGTTCAAGTCTGGAGGATGGAGGCTGCGGAGTGGGAAAGGGAAGATAACCCGCTCCGCAGAAGGCTGGTTGGGCGTCCAACCGCCCTAGGCTCGGCCTCAGTGAGATAAAATGAAAATAAATAAATGAAACAAAAATAATTTTTATTTACGTAAACCTATTACAGGCACTTGCAAATAGTCAAAACAATAATTTATTATTAATCTATGTATAATTTTAACATTTTATAAATTAGCATATTAAGCAAGTATTTTAATTATTGTTTTTAATAATGTTTTAGTCTTAACTTTATTATTCAACTATATTGTGTCCAATAGCTTGTTCTGTCTACATTCAATTATATTAAGAACAATTGTCATTATTTGAGCGGACCATGAGTATATAACGACGGACGCGCTGGATCGCGATGGATCCGGTGGAAGCATTAAATGCTGCCACCGGATCCAATACCTGAGAAGATCCCGCGAAACCAACTCTGTGGGTTATTCTACTGCCGGTTTTAACACGACCCACATGAGACAGTCAGGCGAAACATACTCAAATGGGCAGTTTTCGGAGCAGTTAACGGAGTGGGGAACATGGGCCCCGCTCCCTTCGAAGCTGACCCATGAGGAGTAGGGACGCTCTGGTACTCCGGGCATCCCTGTAGCTAGCTTTATAGGCCACTAGTATGGCCCAGGAGAGTCGCCGAAAAGCTAGTTTTAAAATAATTTTGTTTATTTTCAGATACGCCATCGACCGCGGCCTCATCGTGATTCCAAAGTCGGTGACAAAAGAGAGGATTATCAGCAACTTCAATGTCTTCGACTTCCAACTGACTTTGGACGATATTAAAGACATTTCGGCTTTGGAATGCAAGGGCCGTCTTTGCTCTATGGGCGAGTAAGTATTATATAATATATTACTTTCCTTTCCCCCGCGTAACCCCGTAGAAACTTCGTAATTGAATACAGCCGATAGCATTGCTCGACAAAAAAAAATCAAATTGGCCTAGGAGTTCCTGATATTAGCGCGTTCAAACAAACTTTACAGAAGGCAAAATTTGATTGATTCAACATTAAGACATTTTAATCGCAGTTTTGCCGTGTGGTTTTCGGCTTAGAATAGACCACCCCATGTCCTCCCATGGGTGTCGTAAAAGGCGACTAAGAGACATATGGCTGATGAATGGGCAGCAGCATCTCTTAGCTCAAGGTTGTAAACCTTGAGCTGAGCTTACTGCGATCACCAATCCGTCTGCCAAGCGTGGTGATTATGGCAATAACCCTCTACGATCCTGGCTTGCCAAGGTCTGTTAAGAGGAGGCCCATGTTCAGCAGTGGACGTCAACGGGCTGTTGATGAATCGAAGTTTTGGCGCAATTCGCTTTTGACGTATGGCTTTTTTTTAATAATGTTTTTTTTTTGTTCACAGCACACACCACCCAGACTACCCATTCCATGACGAATATTAAAAATAATCCATAATATTTATTTAAATATAAATTAATGTGTCATAATAAAGATTTGCACGAACACCAAAAGTAAATAAATAAAAAGTAGCGACATCTACAGTAGCAGCTCAAACTACAAGAAGACGAGCAGTGCCATCTAGCGCCTAGCATCACAACTAACCTGTATCGCGTAATACAAGTTCACAAGCCAATTCTAACATATACAAGTTCTGAATATCAACAAATGGCCGTCGGTCGCTGCACACCACCTCGCCCGGCAAAGAAGATCTTCATTTTCTGTGGAGGAATACCACCAACCGTTCCTCTACACATGAAATAGAATATAATTATAGGATCTACTTACTGTTTTTATTACTGATTCTAAAGCTCAGAAGCATAAGGTCGGATGTGTCATTGTACATCAGACACATTCATCGTAAGTGCCTTTATCGTAAACTATGTTCAGTTTACGTTATAGGCACTTACAACGAATGGAGGGGGTGAATGGGTAATAACGGAGCGCAGAATGAAAACAAAACACGGTTTAACTGTAACGACGAAAGTGCAGCTGGTAAATTTTGCTACAAAATATATTAGCAGATGATAATAGAAAAAAAATGTTCTGGAATAATTTAAATGTGACGTCTTAGGCCATCTAGCGAAACGAGCCGACATTAAGATGCACCAAAACATCATTTTTAAAAGATATTGCGCTTTCTTGAAAATTGTAGTGTGTATAACACTATACCGATGGTATGTGATCCCGATGTCCTTCTAATTTCTTGTAGTGATAATAGTAAATTAAACATTAAAATGTGTTTTGTGTGATTCTAGAATTTGCACGACAAGTATACCTAATGATTATTGCAGGTACTTGTAAAATTGCACTGATTGTTATTGGTAAGCTGTATCTACATTGGGCGTATCTACGTGTTTCTCAAGCGTGTCAATGACGCGAAGAACGCGAGCACTAAGCTGCCGACCCCATCCCGCTACTACCGCCGTTATCCGCATTTAAAACACGCTCGCAGAATGCGCACGTCCAATGTGGGGTCAGCCTTAGGTGAAATTTACCTAGATGTTGTTTTAATTTTAATAAATTATGAAGTATAATTGGTGTTTTATTAAATCAGCCTGTAAAATAACAAAGATGACAAGAATAATAATTAAACAGAACTATAATTGCACAGACTCTACGGATTTTCAATAATGGAAGATGCATATCTTAAATATATGATTTATATACGCTAATAATTGATTAGCTGCACCTCACTGCCAAGTCACTCTCGTCCTGTGGGTCAGAACGTGATATTAAGTAGCCTATATGTTAATGCAGCTTATAAACCATCCGCGTGTAAACTTTAAGCCAAATCCGTTTTGTAGTTTTTTTGAAAAAGTAACAAACAATCCACATTCTTACAAACTTTCGCAATAAATAATATTAGTGTCATACTATCCTATTAATATAATAAACGAGTTATGCGAATTATCATCAGACTCAAAAGAGTAAATATGACAGGATCCAAAACCTTAAAACAAATATAATCAATGTTTCCAAGTTACGTAGTTTCTCTCACGAAGTGGTGAGAATACCTACATTGTCTGGGGTTTTTTTCAAATAACTAAGTCTCTAAATTCAATGTAACTATTAAACTTCTATTACTAACTCTAATCAAGCATTGTTAAAAGTTAAATGTATTTTAAAATATACCCATGTTTTATTTTATGTATTATGTATTCTAACATACTACTAGTGTTATTCACAGTTATTTCTTATTTAATTACCAAAATAAAAACCATTTTAGTGTATAGAGCTTTCAATTTGAAATAAATAATGAACCAAGTTAAAAAGTTTTACAATTCACTGTGTAAATTTAAGGGAGGTTTTGCTTTATTTGTAGGGATATATATTTTTGTGAGTTGGTAACACTAAACAACAAATAAATGTCGCAAAGTCGCATAACAATTGTTTGTTATTGTTGTTTTTATTAGCTATTATTACATAAAATACAACTTAATGTAATAATATATAACATTATAATAATCAATTAGTCTTCTAGCTAAACGTTCTACTACGATGTAACCTTCCAAAACCTATAAACGTCTTATACCGCTACAAAAATAGTTTACAAAACAAAACAAGAAAAAAAAAACATTTTTTATTCCATTTTTTTTAATTAAAAACTAAAAAATGTTAGCCGTGTTACTTCTCAATCGTATGTCAGCCAAACGACGTGTTTTAAAACGACAAAAACCTATAAAACTTAGTAAAACCGAGCTTCCTATAAGTTATATTAAATCTGAAAAACGAACTTCTCGCGAGCCGAAACAGGAGACAATTTATTGCAGAACGTGTTTAAATACTGATGATTTAATATCTATATTCTATGACAAAGAAGGTGAACAGAAGAGAACAGAAGAATTGAGGATGGTTACTGGTTTAGAGGTAATTTTTTCAAGCTTGTAAACTAAAAACAAATAAAAAATGTTTTAAATATAATAAGATTTCTCTCAGTATCTGGTCAGAGAGTAGTCTTAGGGGCCAATTTAGACTATTATTATCTATACATATAATACCTACCTGGCATAGCATTATAAGTCTCGCTTTTAGTTTTGAAAGTTGTGGGTTTGATACCAACACCAGCAAGAAAGAGTAAATTCTAGATTTCTTTCTTCAGGGCTGGTTGGTTAAGGTCTCGGAAAGCATGATAAGCTGTTTGATTGCACTTTCGTTGCATGGGAAGGGGGTTGAAAAAAAATATTTTCTATAATTTTAAAAACCAAGTTTTGCATCTACAATATACATCCCTCCCTCATCTCCCTCCCATACATCCCTCGTGATAATCGGTGCAGTAATGGTAGTATGAGCCCAGACATGACAAAACTATAAGGGTTACTGGTGGACTACAGAACCTTATAAAGCGTATTTTGGCGGTTGGGTATCACTTCTTTTATGAGATACGGGTAAATAAAGTTTTTTCTTGTTTTTTATTAAATATAGGCTTACGTTTGACCATAATCTCGCTTGATGGAAGGCGAAGATAAGGCCTAAGATGATACACTCGTGCCTAGAAAGTGTCTGTTCACTTTAGCTTTAAAGATGTCCACTCCTTAGCCGTCCGCATTATGAAAGAAGAAGCAAATCGCTTCGTGCGTATTAAAGGAAACCGCTCGCCGCGCCTGGTCGTCCGGTGATGGAAGGGTAAAGAGGGTATCAGGTTATGTAGAACCTCCGCACACTCCCCGAAATGTAACTGATAAATTGACTTTGACTTAAAATCATACTTATGATGCCAGTATTATGATGATTTTGAAGGTATTTAATATAACAATATGTTGTAGATAAAAATGGATGATGGCTTATCGCAGAAGATGTGTAGTCAGTGCTTAGAAACTGTGAATGTAGCGCTACAGTTCCGGAGAACTAGCAAGAAGGCTGAGAAGACGTTACTCAACTTAATATCAGGTACATTGGGTGTCCACAGGGGCACCCTCTTGTGTTGTTGCTTAGTTGGTATTATGTTTATGCCTAGTGAAGTGGCAAAAGCCTCGTGGTATTATATACAATATTTTATTAATTAAGCTTTTTTAGCCAGAAGATTTGTTTTTTAAGCGGCCTGTATAACGTCCACTGCTGAACATGGGCTTCCTCCTGAGGGGGGTTTGCCTAAGTCACCACGCTTGGCAAGTGGGTTGGTGACCTCGATTGTTATAACATTATCTATGATAATCATATATTAAGGAACTTAATACTGCCGTCACCAACCTGCCTGCCCGCATGGTGACTATGGCAAATACCCTTCCTCGGGGGGAGGCCCATGTTCAGTAGTGGATGTTATACGGGCAGATGATGAAGAAAGTGATTCTTTCTGCAGGAAAACCGAAAAAAAAGTACTCTACCCGCCTCCAAAAAGCGATTTCCAAACCCAAACCTAAACAGAAGTTGTCCAAAAAGAAATTGACGAAAAAGAAATTAGCCAAAGTGGAGAAAGTGGAGATCAATGACTACGAGTATGAGATCTTCAGCGAGGAGTTTCAGCATCAGGACAACGATGGTGGAGATGATGATGAAGACTATCAGGTCGTGATGAGGAATGTGGACACTGTTAAGACGAAACGGGTTTGTAAAACTTAAATACCATTTGCTGACCCCCGCGGTTTTAACCTTCCGATGCCCTCGTAGACCCGAAGTCCGAGAGGCCCGCGAACTGTAAAGTAGAGCTACAGTTGCACAAAACTCCCCGAACATACTAATAGTCATAATCCCTCAATCCCATCGCCAGCGACGGCCCTGAGCCGAGGTCCAAGCTCCACAGGGGGCGCCCTCTTGCGCAGGTTGCTTAGTTTGTAGTTTTAAACCATTTATTAAGGCTGGAGCTCTGCTCACCTTTATGCCCGGTGAAGTAGCAAAAGCCTCGTAGCTACCTACGATATTCCATCCGAAAAAAAAACCTCGCGGTTTTACCCGCGTCACTCTGCTCCAGTGAGTCGGAGCGTGATATTTTGTGGCCTATACGTTAATCCAGCTTATAAACTATCCGCGTGCAAAATTTCAGCCAATTCCGTTAAGTAGTTTTGGCGTGAAAGAGTTACAAACATCTATCCATCCATCCATTGCCGTGTGGTTTCCGGCTTAGATTAGACCAACCCATGTCTTCCCATGGGTGTCGTAAAAGGCGACTAAGGGACATATGGCTGATGGATGGGCAGCAGCATCTATTAGCTCAACATTTGCATCTTACTGCGATCACCAATCCGTCTGCCAAGCGTGTTGATTATGGCAATATCCCTCAACGAGCCTGGCTTGCCAAGGTCTGTTAAGAGGAGGCCCATGTTCAGCAGTGGACGTCAACGGGCTGTTGATGATGATGATGATCCATACTTACAAACTTTCGCGTTTATAATATTTGTTATCAGATAGTGAAGTTCAATCTTCCATGTCTCCTCTACTATATTATTTAATTTTTCCAGCCCAGCAGAAAGAAGATGTCAATCCCTAACAGCTCGTCGTACAGATGTTCCACCTGCGATAAGGAGTTTAGGATGAAAGCCACTTACAAAGCCCATATGAGGTTTCACACTAACTACTGTGTTTGCGAGGTGAGTAAGAGAATCCACAGGAGAACGATGACTTGACAAGCCAGGGTCGTTGCGGGATATAACCTTAATCATCACGGTCACGATCAGCCAGGAAAATCTACATTACTTATCATAATAGCCTGTCGTCGTCCTCTACTCAACATAGGCCTCCCCACCGATGTCCAGCAGGAGCGATTGCCAGCGGCCTGCTTCCACTGACTCCTTACAACCTATATGAGGTCGTCGGTCCATCGTGCAGGCGATCGTCAGTTTGTGGTTTTTCCTTTCTGCTCCATCGTCCGTCAGTTCTTCGAGCTATGTCAGCGAGGTTCGTTCTCCTGCGGATCTCTTCATTTCTGATTCGATCACGCAGGGAAACGCAGGGCATAGCTCTTTCCATAGCTCCATAAGGTAAATATATCATACATACATTCACGCCTCCGTGGTGTAGCGGTATTTCTCTTACTTTAAATCTCGGAAGTCGAGGGTTCGATCCCTGACGGCGGAGACCTCGTAAATTGTAAGATGTCTTTCCGGGTCTGGTTGGTTGAGGATGACTTTCCGTGTCTCAGAAAGCACGTTATGCCGTTAGTCCCGATTGTTATAACAAGCTTACACCAAAGAATGGGGATCAGCGTTTGCCTGTGTGTTACAACTTAATATTGCGTCACCAATCCGCCTATCAAGCGTGGTGACTGCGAATCCTCCCCTCGGGAAGAAGCCCATGGTCAGTAGTGGACGTTATACGGACTGATGATGATGATAATGATGATTATTTTTCAGTCTTGCGGCAAACGATGCCGGAACAACATACAATTACAAGAACACAAGCGCGCTCGCCACGGTCTGTACAAGATACACAAGTGTGCGTACTGTGAATATTCCTCCGCCACGAAAGAGGCGCTAATTGTAAGTATCATATACATAAAAAGCAAGGTCAAGGTCACGCCAAACTTTCAAGGTCATTTTAAGTACACGTCGCAAATCCATCGTCAGTTCAACTCTCCAAGGGGTCACGTCTCATCTTCAAAGTAATTTCTAATCTTCAACCAAGATCATTTGAGACTTTCAAGGTCACCTCAAATATTCTAGGTCACTTTGAAACTTCAAAATCTCTGAAATGTTAGTTTGCTCCAGGGGGTAACTTAAGTTAACTAGATTTGATATTATAATAACAATTTAACGCTCAAATAATAGTATTTGGTAGACCCAAATACACTTTAGTTTGTATATTACCCGCATTACATACAAACTACTATCTGAAACAATAACGACATACAGCTACAAGAACACAAGCGCGCTCTCCACGGTCTGTACAAGATACACAAGTGTGCGTACTGTGAAGATTCCTACGCCACGAAAGAGGCGCTAATCACTATCGCGGTTCTTGAGATATAGCCTGGTGACAAACAGACAGAGAAGTCTTGGTACTAGGGTCCCGTTTTTACCCTGCGGGTACGGAACCCTCATAATATGTTAAAGGTGAGCCCAAAACTTCAAGGTCATCTTATTAATACAAATCTGTGACTCACTTGGGCAGGCAGCTGAAAGTCAGCGTTGTAGTCGCCTCGCGGCTGTAACAATATGTCTCCCCTCACCCTCCCGACCCTTACTTTGCTAAAAACCTTCCGATGCCCTCGTAGACACGAAGTCCGAGAGGCCCGCGAACTGTAAAGTAGAGCGACAGTTGCACAAAACTGCCCTAAACTAAAAACTATAATCCCTCAATCTCCCCGTCAGCGACCGCCCTGAGCCGAGGTCCAAGTCCCACAGGGGAGCCCCCTTGCGCAGGTTGCTTAGTTTGTAGTGTTTAAACCATTTATCTAGGCTGGAGCTCTGCTTGCTTTTATGCCCGGTGAAGTAGCAAAAGCCTCGGGGCTAACTACAAAAGTCCGTCCAAAAAAAAAAACCATATGCTTAGCTGCTAGCCATTTGAACACTACATGTTTTGTACTATTAACTGTAATAAAATTATGAATTTTATTCAGCAGTTAGGTATGCACATACACTTGTACTTTTCAGAATTACAATGTTATAAGATCATAAAAAAATAAAAAAACTATAACTAACAGATAATTCTTACTCTATGAAATAACCGACTAGGTAACTAACAGAAGTAGGCAATGCGTAATCTACAGACTACATAGTCCGTCATCATCTGTCTGTCCTGTGACAATTTTTTCTGTTATCTAATTATTATTATAAGAATATTGAGAATAGTGGTCACACTATATCTAAGTGACACACACCTGAGGGCACCCTTTTGGGGTTTAGGACCACGACCTACTGTAAATCCATGTATTCAAAATTGAGATTAATAAAATTCGACCACCGGCAGGATTCGAACCTGCATCTTAGGTAAAGCCCCCAATGCCTTAACCAATTAGGCTAGGGTGGAACCACAGCCGGTCATCGAAATTTATTAATCTCTTTATAACACGTATTTAAGGGGGACGTTAGTGCCATCTATCGGTAATTATCCGCATTACTTAGACTAATATCTCTAAAGTTACATTTGGTATTAAATATTAAACGATGACACCACCCGTTTTTCACATTTTTAAATGTTTTGAACTCTTTATGAGAAGATTACCTTATACTATATTTCAAAATTGAGATTAATAAAATTCGACCACCATTTCCATAAAGAGTTCAAAACATTTAAAAAGTCCATGTATTCACTTTAATTGTGTACCTTTTTATTTTCTAATCTAATATTATTATATTTTTTTTGTTTTTTGTGTGTTCTATAAATGTTTTTCTTTCTTTCATCTTTGAACTTCAAGGTCAAATCAGAACATTAAGGTCTTTTTCAATGCTTAAGGCCACTTCAAATGTTTATAGTCTCTCTGTTCAACTTCACTCCCTCTCATTTGACACCTAAATTGACCTTGAAGATCACTAAAGGTCATTTGCCTCAAGATTATCCAACCTACCCTCAGATCCACGAGCGGCGGCATACTGGTGAGAGGCCGTACATCTGCGACCACTGCGGAGCCACCTTCCACCGCAGATCAAACCTGGTGCAACACATAGCTATACACTTACCCGAGAAGAACTTCCAGGTATTTTTATTACTTATATTCATCATCAGCACCTTCCGATGCCCTCGTAGCCTGAAGTCCGAGAGGCCCGCGAACTGTAAGTGTAGAGCGACAGTTGCAGAAAACTCCCCTAAACAACTAAAAGTCAATCTCTCAATGTCCCGCAATCGCTACAGAACATCACGCCCCACTGGAGCAGAGTAACGCGGGTAAAACCGCGGGGCGCAGCTAGTACGTTTAAAGTGTCCATTTATTAAAAAATATATAGCTGTTTTTTAAAACTACAATAATAACTAAAATATATCCACTTTGTGAGAGCTGGTGCCCGTAGTGGGTTATAAAAACCTGTAATACAGGTCTGTGCGAAAAGAAAAACAAAACATCATCAGTCAGATTTCAAAGTCTCGGAGATCGTCGGCTCGATACCCGTGCCGCACAATTTTTTTTTTTTGGTAAAACCGAAGATTGTTTTCGAAAGTACCCTTCATGCCTGGGAACGCACTTTACGCTAATGCGGCTGCTGCCTTGCTGCTGCCTTGCCTAGCCTTGCTGCTGCCCATCCATCAGCTTTATATCCCTTAATCGCCTCTTATGACACCGATGGGAAGACATGGGATAGTCTATTGTAAGCTGGATACCAAACTGAATCTAATAATTTTATTCCCACAGTGTGACATGTGCCCCAAACGCCTGAAGTCCCGCAAGTTTCTACAGATACACAAACACAACGCACATACAGGGAAGCGGTATGGTTACCTTTGTGGCATATGTGAACATCGCTTCGAGAAGCCGAACAAAGTCAGGGCGCACACCAGACGAGTGCACGGCGTGCCCGATGAACATCAGGGACCTGTGGTTAGAGTGCAGATGTAAAAAAAATGTCAAGGTCACGCATATTTGACCGTACACTTTAGTAAAGGTTATCGATTAAAAATAATATATTACAAAATCATTGTTAAAGTTCAGATGTAAAAAATCTCGTTCAAGGTCATTTTTAAAGTCATATTTGATCATAAATGAATAAGGTAAAGGTTATCGATTCAAAAAAAAATCGCTGTTAGAGTGCAGACGTAAAAAAAATTGAGCTCAAGCATAATATTTATCAAACAATTTTAGTAAAGGAATCCAAAAAATATATTACAGTATCATGGTAAGCTTTCAAGGTCATGCATATTTTGTTTTTAGGACTAAGACTAATTTATATTTTAGTAATAATGCAACAACTCGATGTAGCCTGTTTTATTAAAGTAAATAAGATATGATTTGATATGATTAGACTAGACATTTATGTCAAGATTCAATTTCCAAAAAGTATTACAAAATCATTATACACACGTAATTTACTTCAAGGTCACATTGACCTTGACTTGAAACAATCAAATATTTTTAGTTTTTGTAAATATTTATTGTACCCAGTTTTTGTAAATATTTTTCTTTCCATCACCACGCTTAACAAGCGGGTTGGTGACCGCAGTATCACGTAACTAGTCAAATAAACTCTTCCGTTAAATTTAGTATAGGTATATATTTAAGCCTACTTGTCTAAGTTAGATATGTTTATATGTTATTATAATTTATAAATACTTAATGTAATATTTAAAGTATTAAAGAATAAAAGTAAAATGTGGTTTGATTTCATGAAAAAGAAAAATTTATTCTAGTGACATCTACGGTGGCTCGTTACGGTAATGGCTTCTGATATCTGCTGGGGGCTGAGTCTGCTATATTTTTAAGTATTGTGCCACCGTAGTGCCATCATGATATCATTATGCCACAAACGGTAATCTACCACTGATGTCGGCGCTGGAATGGCAGTCGGTGTTGTACCGCAGAAACAGAAGTAGCAGGGGAGATGGTTAGAGAGATTGTAATGTTTATTTAAGCGATTTCAAAACTGATTAATGTATCATTTGTTATTATGTTCACCTACGCTAAAGCCATCGTGGCCTCGTAGTGACACCATTATGACGTCATTTGGATTAATAGATTACCAAATGGGAAAAAAACCGACCATTGAACTGTCATTGACAGTTCATGGACACGCGATTACGATAGTAGACTCGGAGCCCTGGTATTCTGGGTTCAATTCCCACTCTGGGATTTTTAGCAGAGTTTTTACACACTGCTAGTATTGTTGTTATTTTGTGACAATTTGACAACCTCCGTAGCGTAGCGGTATTTGGCTCGATATAAATCTCGGAGGTCGTGGCTTTGATCTCCACGCCGGACAGGAAATCTTTGTATAAATGTTGGTTTAGGGACTACCCTCCGTGGCTCAGAAAGCACGTTAAGCCGTTGGTCCCGATTGTTATAACATCATCTATAATAATCGTATATCAAGAAACGGGCAGCAGCGTTTCCTTGTGTGGTTACAACATTATACTGCGTCAACAACTCGCCTGCCAAGCGTGGTGACTATGGCAACTACCTCTCTCGGGAGGAGGCCCATGTTCAGCAGTGGACGTTATACGGGCTGATGATGATGAGTATTGTTGTTTACCTCGTCCTAAAAATGCTTGTGTTACGAGTGGGTTCACGTTGGTAGCGCAATGGGTGGGGATGGAATCGGCGACCACATGATCGCAAGTCTGACGCCCTAGCCATTGATCTACAACCGCTTTAAAAAGATTGCAAAAATACTACGCGATACAGGGATTATTGTAGTTAAGTAGCCAGAAGCTTTTGCTACTTCACTAGATATAAAGGCGAGCAGATCTCGAACCTAATTGGTTTCTTGCCAATACTTCTCAGAGCGGCCACGTCCAGAACTGCTAGTTGAAATAAAGACAGACGCATCATAAGAACTTGATTTAAAAGTTGTTACTAAAGCGACATCTACAGTAACTGCACAAAACTACAAGTGGACGAGTGGCGCCATCTACCACCTAGCATCCCAACTAACCTGTATCACGCAATACAAGTTCACAAGCCAATTCGAACATATACAAGTTCTGAATATCAACAAATGGCCGTCGGTCGCTGCATACCACCTCGCCCGGCAAAGAAGATCTTTATGTCCTATAGAGGAACACTACCAACCGTTCCTCTACAGCAGAGGTCTCAATGCCAACAATCCGGCCCGCGACAGCTAAAAGACTAGTGTCATCAATCTAGCCCGCGACACCCAATGTCTTATTGTTGATACTATTACTGTAATTAGTAAGTCGAAAAAGACAACACAATATGATAATTACTCAGTCGCACACTTTGCCACTTGTCTAGAAATAAGAGTATAGTTAAGGATAGAAAAATTAAAACAGTTTTGGCCTTCGAACATATTGAAAAAACCCTTATGGCCCTAAGGCGTAGATTCCCTCGTGTTACCCGGGGTATCGTAGTTCATTTGTAATCGCAACTTACACTCCAATCTTCTACTGCCTTCCATCGAGCGTTCCGAGCTTCTCCTAATCTGCATTTCATCACCCAAACCCTTTGTTCGTTGCAGCATCCGACTATAGGCCGTTGCGCACAAAGCGTCATCGTAAGCATCATCAGCCTCAAAGTTGTCCTAGGCAACTCCAAATCCAAGAGGCCCGCGAACTGCATAGATAGTGATACAGTTGCATAAAACTCTTCCCTAAAAAACAAAAGACTAATAATTTCTCAATCCGCCACCAGCGATCGCCCTGAGCCCAAGGCCAGATTTAAGGGAGGGCATCCAAGGCAATATCCCCAGGGCCTCCACAATAGAGGGCCACCACAAGGAATTATGAATAATTTAAAATCTTTGAAATTCTGACGACTAAAACTCTACAACTTTTCTTTTATTTTATTTTTTCGGTACCTTAACACACAGTACTTTGTAGAATCATGATTAATGTAATAAGTAGTTCTTAAATATTGTAATTTGACTTTGACTTTAAGACAATCAATAAATATCAGAATTCAAATCGTCCTGAAAAGTAGGTACACACGTACTTCAAATTTTCTATACATTTAGAGGGAAACTGATTTCTGTGGCAGTGAAAAATAATCCATATTCTCCAGTTATGAAATCTTGGTTATGAACGTGGACGAAGGGGGCCGAAGCATGATGTTAAGTAGATACCGATCTATCCGACCCGCCAGGGAAGAGTGCGCCCGCAAACGCGATGCGTTCACACTCGCACTCCCAACCCATAGTTTGCAAAGAAACTTCCAATGCTCTCGTAGTTTAACAGTTGCACAAAACTCCCCTTAAAAAACTAAAAGTCATAATCCCTCAATCTCCCCGCCAACGACTGACCTGAGCAGAGGTTCAACGGTTCAAGCCCCACAGGGGGAGCTCGCTTGCGCAGGTTGCTTAGTTTGTAGTTTTTAAACCATTTATTGAGGCTGAACCTCACTCTTAAGCCCGGCGAAGTAGCAAAAGCCTCGTGGCTATCTAAAAAAAAAACCACAGATATACTTTTGCGTTTTTCAGATCGATACGAATACGATACAGTATGCGAACTAGACGTAAACGTCAAAACAAACTTGTATCAATCAAATGTCATTTCTAGCGTCATATCGCTGTTACAAAACCTTATATTTTTGTGAAAAATGAAAGAAAAATCAATTAAAATCTCATAACATTAATTAAATAACTATATTTAGATCTTTATTCTTATAATATTAGCCATCATGGACACTTGGAACTGTTGTAGAACGTGTTTAGGCGAAAATAATTTGAACCCGATTTTTGCGGTATCGGAATACCATGATAAATACACTGATATTATATTTACTGCTACAGGACTTAAAGTAAGTTATTAATATAACTATAACCTATATTTTTCATTCCTCGGAACATATTTTTGGAGAAAAACTCCTAAAGTAAATGTATAATAAACTTGGTGTGATAGAAGTAATAGTGAATGGTTTATTATGTTTAAAATATTTGTTTACATAACGATATTAGCTTCCCGGCACGGTTTCACCGCCTTAACTCTTGTGCCTGTGGGAAGTTCATAATTAAATATAGAATATGTTATTCCTGAATAATTTAGCATTCTAATAGTACCTAAAAGAATTCTTGAAATTGGTCGAGTAGTTCCTGAGCTTATTCAAAGCAAACAAACAAAGATTCAAATCTTTCCGGTCAGTGGGTAGTTTTAGGGGCGTTTCCTCTTTATTATATTATTATACAAGTATATATTATAGATAAACTCTTTATTGTAAAGAGAAAAATACAGAAAAGGACTTAAAACTAAACTTAAAATTAGATGGGTACAATTGGCGGCCTTATCACAAAATGTGATCTCTTTCAGGCAACCGAGGAAGGGACCATACAAAGGAGTTTAAAAGAGGGGTAGTTAGGTGTACTGGATTATATTAATTATAGTACCCATAGGTACTTGGGAGAAGTTATTAACAATTTCTATATATAAATATAAAGAACATACATACATACTTAAGCTCATGCCTGTTTCCCAGTGGGGTAGGCAGGGACAATGGACCTCCACTTGCTACGATCCCTACACACATCTTGCGCTTCATTCACTCTCATAACATTCTTCATACAAGCACGTTGGTTTAGGGTGAATCTTATTTGACCTTTTGCGAGGATGTCTCCGATTTGGTCAGAGAATGTTCGTCGAGGTCTTCCCCTTCCGACTGTGCCACTCACACTTGCCATGTATACCTGTTTTGTCCATCTTTCTTCATCCATTCTTTCCACGTGACCAAACCATCTCAACATTCCCTTCTCTATCTTCGTAATCATGTCCTCTTTCACTCCACACCGTTCTATTATCACGCTATTCCTTATTCTGTCATTCAATATTAACCCACACATACTTCTCAAAGCTCTCATTTCCAAATATAAAGAAGATAAATAAAATAATACCTTACATAAATACCTATTATTTTAGACTAAGAAATATATCTAGTGTTGCTGTGTGAATTGTAATATATATAATGGACTAGCCTCCATCCCTCAGAAAAATATTAAGCCAATGGTAATGGTGGCCAATGATTGTTATAACTTCATCTATAACAATTTATATACCAGGGAATAGGCAGTAGCATTTCCTTTTGTGTTACAACATAATACTGCGGTCATCAACCTGCCTGCCAAGCATGATGACTATAGCTAAAATCTTCCCTCAGGAGGAGGCCCATGTTCAGCAGTGGACGTTATACGGGCTGATGGTGAAAGGTATAATTTATAACTTTACTTAATTACGTATTAGCAACCCACCCCAGCTTCGTGCGGTAGTAATGCTGATGTATTATTCAAATAAACCTTCCTTTTGAATCACTCTATGTATTTAAAAAACTGCATCAAAATCCACCGCATAGTTTTAAAGATCTAACAAAGTTGCTTCCCACTGTGTCTGTCCCTATGTTGATGGACAGAGAGCTGGAAATGAAATAGTTTATTAGTAACAAAGACAAATAATTCGGGCTTGTTATACATTATTTACAATGCATAACACATTTAAGTACATTTTTTGATATACTTAATTAAGAACAATATTGTTAACAATATATACATCATCATCATCATCATCATCAGCCCGTATAATGTCCACTGCTGAACATGGGCCTCCTCCCGAGGGAGGGTATTGCCATAGTCACCACGCTTGGCAGGCGAGTTGGTGACCGCAGTATTATGTTGTAACACACTAGGCAATGCTGCTGCCCGTACCTTGATATTCGATTATTATAGATTATAGTTACGAACCCACCTCGCGAGGACCACCGTCCCTATCCTAGCTTCCTATGAGTCATTCTCTATCTACCTACAGGGCGACATCCGGAGAAGAAAGACTATAAGAAACTCCAGAATTTTTATCATTAAGGAAACTTTTTATTTTAAACTTTGAAGTGATAATTAATAAATTATATTTCAGATTGAAATTAACGACTCCTTGCCACAAGTAATGTGTACAACATGCATAAATTTTATTAACGATTCATACAAGTTCCGGAAAAAATGTGAAGAGATCCACAAATTGTTACTTAACAGGTTTAACGATAAACCTTTAACCATTAAACTAGAAACAGTTAAGCCAGAAGAAAATACACAAGTTACAATAGATATATCCCATTTAGTTAATAATTTAACAAGCTATAACGATAACGATGGTAACGATTTTAACGATGACACCTTTATTAATAACGATAACGGAGAATTAGAATATGAGAATAAAGTGGAAGATGTTGTAGAAAAGCAACCAGAAATTATATTTAACGATAAGAAACGGAAAAGGAGTATAGAAAAACCTGTGAAACGGAATTTGAGAAGTAAAAAAGAGAGTGGGGAGAAGAAAGTGAGAGAAAAAGAAGAGATAGAATGTGAATATTGCCATAAGATATTAACTTCAAAGTTATCATTAAGAAATCATTATAAGATTCATACAGGTTTTGATGTTGTGTGTGAGGTAAGTTATACTTATAATTAAACTAGATTGCGTAACTCCAGTTATCGTAGGAAATTCATAATTAAATATATATATTTGACCGCACCGGTAGCTCAGTGGTTGCGATAGTTGCTTCTGAGACCTGGTGTTCTGGGTTCGATTCCCACCCGGGACAATTATTTGTGTGAACCACAAATAGTTGTTCTGAGTCTGGGTGTTCTATGTGTCCGTGAAATGATTGTTTGTAAAGTCCCCCGCGACACAGGGATTTATTTCCCTAATGCGGGAGTTGTCTTTTTTAATAAAAAAAAAAAAAAAAAAAAAAAACAAATATAGCCTATAGCCTTCCCAGATAAATGGCCTATCTAACACAGTTTTTTTTTTCAATTTGTACCAGTAGTTCCTGGCATTAGTGCCTTCAAACGCTTCATCTATACTAATATTAAAAAGATGCAGAGTTTGTTTGTTTGAACGCGCTAATCTCAGGAACTACTGGTCCGATTTCAAAAAAGCAGTGGACCATATACGGGCTATATAATGATGATGATGATGATGATATAAAACAGAACATTGTCGACAGCACTGCGGCAAGAAGTTTATAACTCGTCGGCTACTTCTAATGCACTGTCGCGCCAAACACGGCTACGAGAAGACGGACAAGTGCTCCTACTGCGACTACACTGCTTCCAACGCTGAGCAGGTGAAGGTAAGCTGCCCCTCCAAGCCTCGCCTTATATTAAGTTACCTCAAATCCGGCTAGAAGGACCAATAAAACAGCTCGAAGGACCAACGTAACTGCTCGAAGGACCAACAAAGCAGCTCGATAGACCAATACGGTTGGGTAGCTAGTCAGTTTATAGCGCGTCGGCTACTTCTAATGCACTGTCGCGCCAAACACGGCTACGAGAAGACGGATAAGTGCTCCTACTGCGACTACACTGCTTCCAACGCTGAGCAGGTGAAGGTAAACTGACCCCCCAAGCCTTGCCTAATATAAACTTAGCTCAAATCCGGCTCGCAGGACTAACATAACTGCTCGAAGGACCAACGTAACTGCTCGAAGGACCAATGCAACAGCTACAAAACGGCTCACAAGACTAATAGGTTTGGGTAGCTAGTAAATTTATAACATGTCGGCTACTTTTAAGGCATTGTCGCGCCAAATAAGCGGCCATAATGAAGCGACCGTATCCCCATGGCTAGGGTGTCGGACTTGTGATCTTGTGGTCACCGGTTCGATCCCCACCCGTTGCAATCGTAACATAAGCATTTTACCTTAGCACGAGGGGTTAACAACAATACTAGTAGACTGTAAAACACGGCTAGTAAAGTAAAAAAAAAATGGCTGCGACGTACAATTGTTGCTTCTACACTGCTTCCACCACTTAGGAGGTGAGGGTAGGTTGACATCTGGAGAAGCTAACTTTTAATATGGGACCAACTTTGTAACTCGAAAAAAAAACAACTTTTTCATACATTTGCTCGAGTAGGTATTGACAATTTGTATGGAACGGCAGATTTTTTACTTCGAGTTACAATGTTGGCCTCATAGAAAAAGTTGTTCATATTCATGAGCACAATCACCACCCACGAGGATTTGCGTTATTTAATTAACAAGTTGTATGTATATTAGCTTGGCCGCCGGTGCCGCTGGAGGGCCGGATTGCCTCGCGTACCCTTCCTTCACCAACAGCGGACGGAGGAGTGTCCGGGGGGTTTTAGTGGTGTAGGGTCCTTTAGTAGTATGACTAGCATACCACGCTATGGAGAGGGCGAGTCCCACATACCTACCCTACACACATCTTTCGCTTCATTCACTCTCATAACATTCTTCATACAAGCACGTCGGTTTAGAGTGGATCTTATTTAAGATATTTATTTTATGAGCGATTAGGAGCAAACCGAAAAAACAATAGTACTGCCTGGACTAGCGTTTCTTGCGCCTCCCAGAGTCTACGCCCTGTGCCTTAGCCGTTGGGCTATAGCCGCTTTAAATGTATTTTTCTTTCTCCCATAGATTCATGAGCGTCTACACACCGGTGAAAAGCCGTACGTGTGTGCGGAGTGCGGCGCTGGGTTTCATCGTAAAAGCAGTTATCTACAGCACGTCGCTATTCACTTGCCTGATAAGAATGTGGAGGTGAGTATCCGACCCGCCGGAGACTAGTCATTTACGTACTATAAATTTTTATTAAAGTTTTTAATGACGTTTTTAATAGGTATCTTAAGAATGTAGAGGCAAGTGTCTGTCCGACCCGCCGGAGACTAGTAATTTACCTCCTAAATCTTAAGTTTTTAATGTCGCTGTCTAGGTATCTGAAGAATGTAGAAGCAAGTGTCTGTCCGACCCGCCGGAGAATAGTAATTTAACTCCTAAATCTTAAGATTTTAATGTTGCTATCTAGGTATCTTAAGAATATAGAGGCAAGTGTCGACCCGCCGGAGACTAGTAATTTACCTCCTAAATCTAAGTTTTTAATGTCGCTGTCTAGGTATCTGAAGAATGTAGAAGCAAGTGTCGATTCGACCCGCCGGAGACTAGTATTCGATGTCCTGACTCTAAATTTGTAATGTACCTATCTGACAAGACTATGGAGGGAAATATCTACTGTCTATCAGACCAGCCGGAGACTAGTACTTGCCACCGTGATTCCTGATTCTAAGTGTTTTAATGTCGCTATCCACCTACCTGACAAGAATATAGAGGCTAGTACTACTAGTCTCGGGTGGGTCGGATAGACTTCTATCCGACCCACCATAGAGTAGTAGTCGAACTCGGAGGATTTTTTAATATCTATTTTTTTTAAATTTCAGTGCGACCAATGCTCCGCTCGTTTCAAATCGGTAACCCTCATGCGTATCCACAAGAACCGGCACCGTGCCCCACAGTACACGTTCAAGTGTCGGGTCTGCGAGAACACGTTCGCGAGGAGACGCAACGTGGTGCGACACCTGCAGCGGATACACGGCCTGCTGCCCGCGCCCGAGCTGCTCGACCGGCTCAAGATAGCGTGACACTGTTCCCTGCACGCTGTAGAGCCTAGAGACAAGTGTCTACCCGCCGGAGACTAGTACCACGGCCTGCTGCCCGCGCCCGAGCTGCTCGACCGGCTCAAGATAGCGTGACACTGTTCCCTGCACGCTGTAGAGCCTAGAGACAAGTGTCTACCCGCCGGAGACTAGTACCACGGCCTGCTGCCCGCGCCCGAGCTGCTCGACCGGCTCAAGATAGCGTGACACTGTTCCCTGCACGCTGTAGAGCCTAGAGACAAGTGTCTACCCGCCGGAGACTAGTACCACGGCCTGCTGCCCGCGCCCGAGCTGCTCGACCGGCTCAAGATAGCGTGACACTGTTCCCTGCACGCTGTAGAGCCTAGAGACAAGTGTCTACCCGCCGGAGACTAGTACCACGGCCTGCTGCCCGCGCCCGAGCTGCTCGACCGGCTCAAGATAGCGTGACACTGTTCCCTGCACGCTGTAGAGCCTAGAGACAAGTGTCTACCCGCCGGAGACTAGTACCACGGCCTGCTGCCCGCGCCCGAGCTGCTCGACCGGCTCAAGATAGCGTGACACTGTTCCCTGCACGCTGTAGAGCCTAGAGACAAGTGTCTACCCGCCGGAGACTAGTACCACGGCCTGCTGCCCGCGCCCGAGCTGCTCGACCGGCTCAAGATAGCGTGACACTGTTCCCTGCACGCTGTAGAGCCTAGAGACAAGTGTCTACCCGCCGGAGACTAGTACCACGGCTTGCTGCCCGCGCCCGAGCTGCTCGACCGGCTCAAGATAGCGTGACACTGTTCCCTGCACGCTGTAGAGCCTAGAGACAAGTGTCTACCCGCCGGAGACTAGTACCACGGCTTGCTGCCCGCGCCCGAGCTGCTCGACCGGCTCAAGATAGCGTGACACTGTTCCCTGCACGCTGTAGAGCCTAGAGACAAGTGTCTACTCGCCGGAGACTAGTACCACGGCCTGCAGCTGCTCGACCGGCTCAAGATAGCGTGACACTCTGTTCCCTACACCGTAGTTACTGCACTCTCTATTCCCCCGCTGTCATGACTGCACTCTCTATTCCCATCACAGTGGTATTTGCACACACTATTCCCTCAGTGTAATGATTGCACTCTCTATTCCCTCGCTGTCTTGATTGCATTCTCTAATCCCTCATTGTTATGACTGCACTCTCTAATACTCTCTAATCCTTTACTGATTTTATTGCACTCTCTATTCCTTTACCGATGTTAATGCGTTCTCAATTCCTTTACTGGTGAGACTGCACTATCTATTCACTCCATCATTCACTCACTATCAAAAGTACCCTCTCTGTTCTCCCATCATCCATAATTCACTTTCCATTCCCCGATTATCAACATTGCACTCTCTAGTCTGTCTTTACTAAGAGTGCACTCTCTATTCCCTTACTATCAAGACTGCTTATTCAATTACGTAGCCCAATGGCTAGTGCGTTTGACTTGTGATCTTGAGGTCACCGGTTCGATCCCCACCCATTGCACTACCGACGTGAACCCACTCGTAACACAAGCATTTTAGCTTAGCACGAGGGGTTAACAACAATACTAGTAGATTGCAAAACTCTGCTAGTATTATTAAAAAAAAAAACTCACTGCCATAATTGCACTGTCTATTCCTTTAATGTCACAAGACCACTAGTCTATTCTAGTCCGTCACTATCAAGACTGCTTACCCCAATTATTTATTTACACTCTCTATTCATCCACAGTGTCCCATTTCTATCTACCTATTATTTCACTGCTATGATTGCACTCTCTATTCTCTTACTGTAATTACTGCACTCTCTAATCTGTCGTTGTCTTTATGGTACTTTCTATTCCTTTACTAGCAAGATTGCACTTTCTATTCACACACCACCAAAAGTGCACTCTCTATTCCCTCATTATCAAGACTACTTACTCTATTACCTCATTATTACACTATCTATTCACACACAGTGTCACATTTCCACGTATCTATTGTCCCACTGCCGCAATTGCACTCTCTATTCCACTATCAAGACTGCTTACTTACACTTTACACTATCTATTCATCCACAGTGTCACTTATCTATTGTCTCGATGCATGTTTGCACTCACTATTCCCCCAATATTATACCTGCACTCTCTATTCCTTTAATGTCACAATTCCACTCTCTATGCCATACTGTATGTGTTATATGTACTGTTAGTCGAATAAGTTTAAAAATATAATCTCAAAATTTACTTAAGTATTATAAAATTGTGATATTAGAATTTTTTATTAATTTAATGTAACTAATATACTAGGTTCCTGGTTTCACCCGCGTACCTTCCGTTCCCGTGGGAACTTCATAATTAAATATAGCCTATGTCATCCGGGGATGGTGTAGCTTTCCAACGGTGAAAGAATTTTTCAAATCGGTCAATTAATTTCGGAGCCTATTCAATACAAACAAACCTTTCCTCTTTATAATATTAGTGTAGACTAGCTGACCCGATAAACGTTGTCTAGTATTTACTAAAATATCTATATTAAATCGACTTCTCCCTACCCTACCCCTACAATACTCATACCCTACCCCTACAATACTCCTACCCTACCCCTACCGGATTGTTGGCACTGGCGGTACGGATTTGGCCCGCGGGCCGTAGTTTGGAGACCTCTGCTCTACAGTACTAATCTCAAAAACAACTGTTCCAATTTGTAAAATACTCTCAGTGTTAATTAGCCCATTTATCGAGAAAGGCATGGCATGTATATTTAATTATGATGTTTTCACGGGAAGTGGAGCTAGTGAATTCATAAAAATGACCATATTATTAAGGTTTCCCGTTCGCGTGTTTTAAGTAATAAGGAGACTCTGATTACAATTAGATTGTAAGGATTTAAATAATTAATCAAGTTTGTACCAGTTGGCTACACCGTTGGTCCCGATTGTTATAACATCATCTATAATAATCGTATATCGTGTGGTACAAGATAATACTGCGGTCACCAGCTCGCCTGCCTATACCCTCCATCGGGAGGAGGCCCATGTTCAGCAGTGGACGTTGTACGGGCTGATGATGATGATGATTATGATGTACAGTATTTACTCTTTATTTATATAATTGAACTTAATGTTGATGTAAATTATTTTATAAATAAATGTAATATTTTTAAGTTGATCTGTTTTATTACATACGATACGATAACTTTGACCCCCTCAGACTAAATCAAAAGTAAGGTTGGAGCGCTGCGAGTAACATACTGAATGGTCTGGGCCATCTTTTACCTGTTAGAGCTGCTGGGCCCATTAGGATAATGGGGCCCATATGACTATAGTAAAATAGAATGTCTTTTTACAAAGAACGCAGATATGAAAAGATTTAGCTTTAGTTTTACTTCTTTACGGTGACATTAGATAGAATGAGTATATAATATAATGTAATCCACACTAAGTGACCCGCATCTACGATTAGTCCTAAGAGCGGTTTCGCACTACGTCCGATCCGAATCCGTGAAAATTAAGATCCGAGATCCGTCATCCGATTTCTTTCCAAATTTCTAGACCAATATTTTAACGGGTTCGGATCGGGTGTAGTGCGAAACCGCTCTCTCGCGAAACTCTAAGAGGCCACTCTTAAGAGTTTCGCGAGAGAGCGGTTCGAGAGGGTGCGAGAGAGGTATCGGATAACATTTGGAGTATCATCGCGGGGCCCTGAGCATGGGCCTAGTGTGCCCAGTTCCAGGGGAAGAAGGGCCTGTGAAAGGTACAACTCTGCCTTGTATATGTAACTGAAAAGAAACATGAATAGTTAGTTGATAGACTTTCTAGCACACATATACAACTACTAGTAGCTAATTTATTATAAAAATTTTAAAATACTACTATTCTAAATCTATTCTACTTGGCAAGGTTCCCAGAATGCTCGCAGCATTACCCCGTTGAATGGCAATGCTTACCTGCTGTGCAAAGTAAAAGCCAGCACTCGGAGAACGTGCCGCACTAAAGAGGGCCGCTGCGAGGTGTTTTATAAATTAATTTGGCTCCCGGTCCCTACGGCCCCAATGTTTCGACACCAAAAGGCACAGATACATAACCACTATCAAGGGACTATATGCACCTCTTAAGATTCTCCGTGGGTATCCACTGAGAATCTCATGTATAGCCACCATGCCAGCTCTACTCTTGTCCCGGAAAGACGAGACGACGCGAGGGTGCCATTAGTTTATTAACTAACTTTCTAGGTTTCGGGTCTTACCCCTTACTTATTGAAGTTGAAGTTGTTTTTGTTTAGTTACAACAGTAGCACAGTCTCGCTCGGTTAGGTTAGCTCAAGTGTCATAACAATGAAGTAAATTATATAATAATTATTTACTTAATTGTTAAACACTGGTATATTACTTCGATTATAACCGACATGTAATATAAGTGTCGCCACGTAGCCTCGCACAGAGCGTGACTGGCTCGGGTAGTATTTGTTATCGCATTTGTCAAGTACGACGCCGGTATCTAGTCGTGCGAGACCAAGCATAATTTACTCAAAGTATTATGTAGTTAGCCTCTAGGCTTTTGCTACTTCACCGGGCATAAAGGCGAGCAGAGCTCCAGCCTAGATAAATGGTTTAAACACTACAAACTAAGCAACCTGCGCAAGAGGGCGTCCTGTGTGGCACTTGGACCTCGGCTCAGGGCGGTCGCTGACGATGAAATTGAGGGATTATGACTTTTAGTATTTTAGGGGCGTTTTGTGCAACTGTCGCTCTACTTTACAGTTCGCGGGCCTCTCGGACTTCGGGTCTACGAGGGCATCGGATGGTTTCTAATGTAAGCTTAGTGCTTTTGACAATATGAACTTTTTAAATGTATTCTTACGACATTGACAGGATGATGCTCTTAGTGCACATCGCGGTTAGTCCAGAGCTATCACACTTAATATTAAAAGTTCAATTAGATTAGGTGTCTAGGGTTAATAAAACTGTCGCCACGTATTCCTCGCACAGAGCGTGACTGGCTCGGGTAGTATTTGTTATCGCATTTGTCAAGTACGACACTGGTATCTAGTCGTGCGAGACCAAGAATTAATCTAAGGGGCTTACCTTACATATAAATAAAACTAACTTGATAACATTTTTTATTTTTATTAATTTACTACTCAAATAATTATAAAACAACATTTTTGGTGAATAAATAATATTACAAGATGATAAACACTGCACATAACAATATAAAAGGAACTAATTTTATTCAAGTCAAACTGACTTAACGCACAATGTTCGCACTTCAGGTATTTAACGGAGACAATGTCGGAAAGTGGCATTTCTTATCTATACTAATATTAAACAGAGGAAAGATTTATATGTAAGTATGTTTGTAACGAATTGGCTCAAAAATTACTGGACCGATGTTAAAAATTCTTTCAAATTTGAATGCTACATTATCACTGATTAATATAGGCTATATTTAATTATGAAGATCCCACGGGAACGGGAGTTACGCGGGTGAAACCGCGCGCGGGAAGCTAGTCTGTTACGAAAGTAAGTGGCAATAACAGACGTATGTATGTTAAGTCATCATTAGGTCAAAAACATGGAAAAAGCCTTGTGAATATCTGTAATATAAATTTTATACTTTTATCATTGTATTGACATTCCTTGGTCTACTGATGTTACTTTAAAGGCTCATTAACAATAGACCCGTTTATTTATTTTTTAAAGATTACTAGCAGTTTTTTGCTGTCTACTAGTATTGAGTGGGTTCACGTCGGTAGTGCAATGGGTGGGGTTCAAACCGGCGACCTCGAGATCACAAGTCCGACGCCCTAGCCATGCTACGGCCGCTTAATAATATTTCGACATATTCATCGATAAATACTTAAATGGCGAACGTTGCGTCTATAATAACCACTAAGCTAGTGGTGTTACTGTAGTTGCTTGTGAGACGTGGGTTCGATTCCCACCCGGGACAACTATTTGTGTAAACCATAGATACTTGCTCTGAGTCTGGTCGAATTTTTTGTCCGTGAAATGAATGTTCGTAAAGACACAGGGATTAATTTATTTAGTGCGGGAGTTGTGTTTTACAAATAAAGCCAAGTGCGAGTCGGACTCGCGCACGAAGGGTTCCGTACCATTTTTAAGTCCAACCTGTTATCGTTATTGACATCGAGCAAAAAGGGCAAAAAAAAAATTGTTTGTTGTATGGTAGCCCCCCTTAAATATTTATTTTATTTTGTTTGTTGTTATAGCGGCAATAGAAATACATAATCTGTGAAAATTTCAACTGTCTAGCTATCGCGGTGCTTGAGATACAGCCTGGTGACAGACAGACAGCGAAGTCTTAGTAATAGGGTCCCGTTTTTAGCCTTCGGGTACGGAAACTTAGAAAATCGACCAGCGCTGATTAGAAAGAAGTAGACAGAAAGAAAAAGATGGCTTTTTTAAAGAGTATATTTGAGAAAACGTCCAATCATTGGCACTTTAATAGACATCGGTAAAAGAAATAATGTTCGTGAAAATTATAATTATAATACGCTTTTTAAGAGAAGAGAAAAGTTAAAAGCGGCCCTAGCCACTGGGCTAGGGCGTCGGTCTTGTGATCTTGTGGTCGCCGGTTCGATCCCTACTCATTGTACTACCGACGCGAACCCACTCGTAACACAAGCATTAAAAATAAAAAAAAACGTAAAAGGAATATTTTACTTAAACTTTTTGTTTTCGATATCAATGACAGCAACAGATAGACGCTTGAAATTGGTACGTCACAAATATCCTTTCACCAAAGCTACTGTATCCTGGAGTAACATGGCCTATGTTTGATTATGAAGTTCCCACGAGGACGGGAGCTACGCGGTAATATAGTTCACTTATAAATTACATTTTTTAACAAGTACAAGTGTATGTAAACCCAAGTGCTGAATAAAATATAACTGCATAGTATAAAACAAAGTCGCTTCCCGCTGTCTGTCCCTATATACGCTTAGATACGTACGTTTACGTATACGTTTTAAAGATCAAAGAACGCAACGGATTTCGACGCGGTTTTTTTAAAATAGATAGAGTGATTCAAGAGGATGGTTTATATGTATAATACATCAGCATTGCAACCGTGCGAGTCGCTAGTAAACAATAAATAAATGCCACAAGGCTATTAGACTAAACACAGTACATATAATTTTATTGCAACGCCATCTAGCGCTATACATAAGAATTAACATACACTATGATTACTCAGCCGATGATAATGGTCAGAAAAATCATTTATTGTTGATAGTACCATGGATTTATGTATCATCATCATCATCATCAGCCCGTATAACGTCCACTGCTGAACATGGGCCTCCTCCCGAGGGAGGGTATCCGCCATAGTCACCACGCTTGGCAGGTGGCTTGGTCACCGCAGTATTATGTTGTACCACACAAGGAAACGCTGCTGCCCGTTCCTTGATATACGATTATTATAGATGATGTTATAATAATTGCCGGAAAGAAATCTTAGAATTTACACAAAGATTTCTTGTCCGGTGTGGGGATCGAACCGACGAGCTCCGAGATTTAAAGCGAGCTAAATACCGCTACGCTACGGAAGTTGATCCTAGGAGGAAGCCCGTATTCCCTTTAAAACTCAAAGGTCGTGGGTTCGATCCCCACGCCGGACAAGAAATCTTTGTGTAAATTATAATTGGGACTACCCTCCGTGCCTCGGAAAACACGTTAAGCCGTTGGTCCCGATGATTATAACATCATCTATAATAAACGAACGAGGGAACGGGCAGCAGCGTTTCCTCTGTGTATTACAACATAACACTGCGGTAACCAATCCGCCTGCCAAGCGTGGCGACTATGGCAAAAACCATCCCTCCGGAGGAGTCTCATGTTCAGCAGTGGACGTTATACGGGCTGACGATGAAATGTTACGTGTCGATTGCAATATTGATGACAAATCGTCCTGACAATTATTAGAAACGACAAAGCAATCATAGCATATATCTAGAGCTTAGAAGCGTAAGGTCGTATGTGTCATTATACGTCAGAAACATTCGTCGTATGTGCCTTTATCGTGAACTGACACTTACGACCAAATGCTACTGAACGTATAATAGCACCTCCTTCTGCTTCTGAGTTATAGATATGTCACCGGCAAATAATAAGAATCGTAAGTTGATTAACTTACTATACCCTAAGTCATCAATTCAGATAATTTATGTAAACAAATGTGATAACAGATCAAAAAAGTATCGTCTTAATGGTAATTCACATAAAATGGCGGAAAACAAGGTTAGATTTGCTTTTAAGTTCTGATTTTAAAAATAATAATTAAAAATTTATTATACCGTGTTCATTTTTATAAGTTTTCGGTTTTAATCAAAGTTATTAAAAAAAGAAAATTTTGTGGTATAAAATATTTTATGATACTGGTAACACTACCGGAGTTCCCAACATTCTCAAATTTCGTTTGACATAATTACAAAGTCGCGTCTTTTCACAACATTCGTTTTCTTTTCCCGGATAATACTATTCGCTGCGTCTTTGTTAATTGTGCTTTATTATCATCGTGTTAAGTGTTTCATCTTGTTGTTAGTTGTTATATTTCCTTGTTTTAGTTGTGTTTTTGTTAAGTTTTAAGTTCTAAAACGGCGATTTTGGGAGGCCTATGCCTAGCAGTGGACTAAAAAGGGCTGATTATGATGATAATAAGCCGCGACTCCGACACAGAACAAACACTGTTCGGCTACGGTATTTTGTTTGCATAGCTCGTATAAATAGTTAACTGTAATTAAAAGATAGAAAAATTTAATATTAAATTGTTTTGTACCACTGTCCTGTCATTTTGACAATGACATTTCTTTGTTTACTTAAATTATCTGAATTGATGACTTAGGGTTTAGTTAGTTAATACTACGGTACGGTACGGTAGCTCAGTGGTTACGATAGTTGCCTCTGAGACCTGGTGTTCTGGGTTCGATTCCCACCCGGGACAATTATTTGTGTGGACCACAAATAGTTGTTCTGAGTCTGGGTGTTCTTTGTGTCCGTGAAATGAATGTTTGTTGTCTTTTAAAAAAAAAAAAAAAAAACTGACGAGGTTTCGGATGGTTAAATAAAAATAACCTAAACCTAAACCAATGGAGTTCAACAGGACTTTAAGTTTAAGTTTTGTGGTTTAGTTACAACAGTAGCATAGTCTCGTTCGGTTAGGTTAGCTCAAGTGTCATAACAATCGAGCAAATAATATAATAATTATGCGCGTTCACTGAAACTGGCAACTGAATATAACAATATGAGTGGCACGGTAGTTGATCAACATACGATTCATATTATTTTCCGGTGACATATACAGGGTGTCCCAAAAGGTTAAGTAGCTGGGAAAGGGGGTGACAGGGGTGGACACAATAATCACTAGAAAAATAAAAAATAAATCCGCTCTGGGTATTTAAAAAAAAAATTGCATTTTTTTAAAAACTTAAAATTTTACACCTTGTTATTTTTGATGTTGATGTTGATGACCTTGTTGTTATTGAAGATTACATAACAGCATTTTTTTTTAATAGAGCCATATTTGTAGGTACAGTTAGCACAAGGTGTAAAATTTTTAGTCTTTTAAAAAATGCCATTTATTTTTTTAAACACCCAGAGGGAATTTTTTATATTTTTCTGGTGACCCTTGTGACCATCCCTATCACCCCCCTTCCCAGCGACGTAATCTTTTGGGACACCTTGTATACGGGGTTATTTGTAAAACACCGGTAACCTCTCAGGACTATATTACTAGCATCATAAACAACAACTTTTGTTCTACGACTTTTCACAAAACATAATACATTTACCAAAAACAAACCTTCAATATTTCGTTGTCCTATCTAACACATTTCAACTCTGTATTCCCCGCTCCCCTCGCTATTGTCGGTACAATCGCTTTCTTTTGCTTCGCATAGACTTCGTAACATTTGGAGCGTTGAATTTAAATATTTTTATTTATGTGTGTAAATCTGATGAATTAAAATAATATGATGAATTTTTAAAAGTCATAGAACAAAAGTTGTTGATTATGATGTTAGTAACGTAGTCCTGAGAGGTTACCGGTGTTTTACAAATAACCCAGTATAAACATATAAAATAAGAACTATTTATAATTATTCTTGAAAAACCAGTGTAAATGAACATACGAGACAACGGTCGGTACAACAGCGCCATCTATCGGTGGAACTTGTGCAACTTGTCGCAAGATGGCGTCCGTAGTTTCTGCGCGTCCTGATACTGTCGGGAGTCTCCGAAGTTGCGCGCCTTCCACACCATGCTGTCGCGGTAGTTGCGCTCCCGCTGGCACGCGTGGCGGAGGCCCACTGGGGGAGACACATGTGGGGGTTAATATAACAATGAGTCTCTATTTACCTTGGTCACAGCGAAACCGCGGAAGCTAGTTACCTATATATTCCTCTTCAATCGCCATCTCGAGTCGTCGCAACGATCCTTGGTAGTCAGTGTGGAAATTCTCTTTCACGTAATACGGCACCTGAAGTAAGTAATTAATTTTATGAATTATTAGCGGCCCGTCCCGGCTCAGCACGGGTGCACATTCCGTGTTAAAACATACCCTATGTTACTCAGGGATAATGTAGCATTCTAATGGTGAAAGAATTATCTGTTCAGTAGTTTTCGAGTTTATTTAAAACAAACATACAAAAATATTTTTTTCTCTTTATAATATCAGTATAGATTACCTCCGTAGCGTAGCAGTATATTTGGCTCGCTTTAAATCTCCCAGAAACCCAAAAATAAAAAGATTTCTTGTCCGAGGTGAAAATCGAACACACGACCTCTGAGACTTAAAGCAAGATGTTGTTTTATTTTCTCTTATTCTTATATAAGCCTATACATGTCCACTGCTGAACATAGGCCTCCCTCATGGATGTGCAGCGGGAACGACACCAGCATCGGGAGGAACTGCACCATACCCCAACTGTTCTAGAGGAGTACACACTCAAATGTCTAGCTGCAGCCTCGTTGATTTTTGACAAAGACCCTATGACCCTCTGACTCTAAGACAGACACAATTGACTTAATAGAGATAGTATACTCCGTAAAACACAGCTTGATCTCTGCGACATATGTCATAGTGACATTCCTAGGGTTGTTAAGATTTAAACAAATGTCGATAGTACTTATCGACTTTTCTTACTATTATTGATGATAATGTAACATATAATTGGGTTTAATTTAATTAAAAACGTTACTCATTTAAACAAATATTTTAATATAAAATACATTTATTATCTTAAAGGAGTACACCCCAAATCCATATCAGAATCAGTTTCTGAATCGCTAGAGCAATCTTGTAAATTTATTATGAATTCTTACATATGTTAATAATGTTATAATACTAAAACATATAATAAAATTAAATGATAAATTAATTTTTTATGAAGTTTTATAGAAAAATTTCGATAGTTTATAGTCGATAGCCACGATGATTCATCGCCCATCACTAATTAGGTCGGCATGCCCATAAAATATGACATTGGCAGGTACTGTCTGTCTGTACTACTAAATTCAAAACTTCATAGGCGTGATTTTACTGACAGCTGTCGCAGAGATCAAGCTATCTTTACGGAGTATAACAGCTAATACTACTTAGTTTTACTTGCGTGTAACATCATCATTCATCCCAACATTTATCGAAAATGTTCCAAAAAAATCCTGTATTAAAAGTGTCGCTGCACCTGATGTACTCAACGGATTACGCTGAAATTTCGCATCCATATAGCTAGAAATCCTGAAGACGTTATAAAGGCACAAAAAAGGGTTTTAGGCAACTTTTTTCTAGAAAAATATAGCAGTTCCAGGGAATCCGATTGAAATCGTGAAGTATCGGTCCAAATAACCTTCAAGTTGACAGTCATAAGCCATAAGCCATTTTTTTCCCTGAAAAAACAGCTGTTCCAAAGAATTCTAAAGGATCGGCCCAACTAACCTTCAAGTTGACAGTCTCCCGGGGCACAGGGTAGTTGGAGCTGGGCGCGAGGCTGTACACCGGCTCGATAATGAAGTAGCCCGACATCATGAACAGGATTACCAGCACCAGTACCGGGAGGAACTGCACTAAACCCTAGCTGTTCTAGAGGAGTATACATTCAAGTGGTTGGATGAAGCCATGTAAAATGGTAATATGACCCATCGACACTAAGACAGACACTATAAACATAATATAGACGCGAACTAGTACTACAAACTGGCTTTACTTGCGTGTACTGCTCATCACGCTTTTCAACTTTTATCTAAAATTTTCCAAAAAATCTAAATCAAAATAGAGTTCCAGACCTTAGCCGTGCGGATGATGAAGGTAGAGGAGAATCGCGTGGTACGAGTGGATGGAATGTCTACAAGATAAGGATGGTACTGCGCCGTACGTCTGCTTGTCCTGAAGTGGAATGGAGATGGTGGTATCAGGTTGCGGAGTTCTAGAGAACATTCTCCGAAATGTAACCTATAAAAGATCGAAAGGCAAGCGACCTTGCGACGGTGATCGAGGCTTTGGATCTTAGCCTCTGCAAGGTACTGCTCACCGATAAGTCTGAAGGCTCTGCGTTCGATCGAGTCCAAGGCAGCCAGCTGGTATTTGGCGGAACCATCCCAAACATGGCAGCAATACTCCATACCAGACCGGACTTGTGCTTGATAAAGGCATAGAAGCTGTCCCGGTGTGAAGCATCGCTTAACCTTGTTCAGTATCCCCAGTTTCATGGCCGCAGTTTTAGCTTTCGACTCGATGAAAGTGCCAAAGTTGAATGTCGGTGACAATGTGACACCAAGTAGCTCAAGCTGATCCTCTATAGGTACCGGTACACCTTGAAACTCAGGAACCTGGAGAAACGGACTCTTTTTACCAGAGAAGAGACAGGCTTGTGTTTTGGAGGCATTGAAATTAATTCGATTAGCTTCACCCCAGTCCGAGACTGCCTTTAGAGTCAAATTCAAGCGCTGTACCATCTCTTCTCACTGTGCCTGTATCTCTACTTGACTACTTTTGGCGTACCCAATGATACCGGGAACAGAAAAAGCGTGGCAGATAGTACTGACCCCTGAGGTACCCCGGCATTGATTGCCATTTGATCAGACGAGCAGCCATCAATGACTACTCGAATTGATCTTTTTCCGTCAGAAAGTCGTTAAGCCAGTTGCAGAGCTGAGCTGGGAGTCCGTACGCCCGAAGCTTGCCAATAAGGCTATCATGCCAGACTCTATCGAAAGCCTTCGAGATGTCAAGTGATACCGCTAAGGCTTCACCGTGTTTCTCGATGGCCTCGCTCCAAATGTGAGTGGCATACATAAGATCTCCCGTTGACCGTTTTCGGCGAAAGCCATATTAACAACATAATTATTAACATTATTGTTGTCTTCAAGGTATGCCATGAGCTTACTATTCAGTACACTCTCCATGCATTTACGAAGCACGGAATTGACTGATATAGGACGATAGTTCGAAGGTTCGGCACGACTGCCTTTCTTGGGCACGGGCTGCACATTAGCAAGCTTCCAGGACTTGGGGACTTTGCTAAGTAGCAAAGACAGGCGAAAGAGACGAGTTAATATGGGAGACAACTCAGGGGCACAAGAATTTAAAACCACAGCCGAAATTCTATCGGGACCACTAGCCTTGTTCACGTCGAGATTCCTTAATGTTTTGAGCACTTTCTTTTGATGGATACGAATATCGGGCATGCTAGTGCTACATTGCGGAATGTTAGGTGGAGTGACATTGGTAGGCTCAAGACGTGATGCTTCAGCAAATTGAGTCACAAATAGCAAATAAATTTGCTTTCTCAATCGCAGTGTGGGCCAGAGATCCATCCGGCTTCAGCAGTGGAGGCAGAGTAGGTCGGCTGAAGTCGGCTTCGACGGACTTTGCCAGCGACCAGAATGCTTTGCTTACTGCAGGGTGCGAGGCTAGCTTAGCTCCTAAATGGCTAGTCCGGTCGAAGCGAGCCTTCCTAAGTACCTTTTTGAAGGACTTAGCAGCTTTTTTCTTCAGCGATGTGTCCGTGGCTGTGTTGTTACGAGCTTCAACCCACCCAAGATACGCCGCATGTTTCAGCGCTGAAGCAATGGCACACGCAGAGTTAAACCACGGGGGAGCTCTGTCGGTAAGTGAAGTATCAGTGTAAGGAATAAAAATTTCCATTGCACCTTTAATCACCTCGGTTACAGCGTTAGCACAGACAGTCGGATTGCTAGAAGTAAAGCACATTTGCTGCCAGGGATAAGATGCAAAATAATGGCGCATTTCATCCCAGTCTGCTGACTTGTATCGCCATATACGCCTACTACCCTTGGGGGTAGGATCCGGAGGCGAATATGACGACACTGACCTGTCTAGGCAGTGATCTCAGCTACCTAAGGAAGGTAACACTGACACTGAATTTCGGTCTGGATCATTAGTCAGCAGAAGGCCCAGGCAGTTAGCTGTTTGGCCTTCGACGTCAGGGACTCTAGTTGCCTCTTTCACCAGCTGGGTGAGGTTAAGTGACAAAGCAAGTTTGTGGACCTCTCGACCAGCGTGATCGGTGTTCGTGATCTGGTAAGGGAAAAGCGAATCCCTGTGGTGGGCGTTGAAGTCTCCCAAAAGTACCAATTGGGCGACAGGGTAACGTCGTTGAGCCACATCAGCTGTTCTGCATAGGTACTAACAGTCTGGTTGTCTCCTGATCCCCAGTATGTGACCGATATATACGAGCATAGATGATCTTATCTAAGCCAGTATCCACCAAAATCCATAATACCGAAAAGGAGGGTTCTTCAAGGTCTCGGAGTCGCTGGCAGCATAAGTTGTCCCGAGCATACACACATGTTCCTGCCTTGGGTTTGAAATTGTGCTCCAGTCCAGGGTATACACTGGGTAGGAGGTATGCTCTGTTGGGAGGTCGCGGTATTTGCGTCTCCGTGAGGAATAATAAGTGTGGCTTAGCAGTCTCAAGATGGTGGAGGACTGAGTCGAGATTGGAGTGTAATCCTCGAATATTGCAGAGGTGCATATTAAGCTGTAGGCACAACTTATTATTTTTCCTTTTCATCACATAATTAAGAGTGGGTAAGTGTGTGGGTCAACAGCAGTTGAGCGAGGCATTGGGCATCAAGCACTAGGGCATACGTCTGGCTTGTGCACAAAGGGATAGTTGAAAATGGAGACTGCGGTGACGCCCGTCCGGTCGCCAACCGGCACGATAGAGCACCTAGGGATTTTTAGCGAGGCGGCGGGGCAGCCTTTCACGTGTAGCTGGCACGCTAGTTGGGCCCCCTACAACCTCAGTCGTCCAGCGGAGAACCGTGCTTCGGATCCCGCTACAGCAGCCCGATGCAGCCCAGCTACGCTCGCACGCTCAAGTGCAATAACTGCTCAGACCTATCTCCTCCACAATGGCTACTCCGGACCACATTCCGACACACGGCAAAATCGTTTCACGGCCTGGCACAGTCCGGCCGAAGCCTACCACCAGAACTACTATTAGCACCACCCAGGGAACACGTGTAGGGTCTCGAAGAGTCGACTCCTACGGACGTCAGTAGTATATTCCCCAGATCCTGTCTTAAAAGTGTCGCTGCTCCTGATCTTCTCAACGGATTACGCTGAAATTCAGAAGGCTATAAAGACACAAAAAAGGGCATAAGTCATCTTTTTTTCGGAAAAAAAACAGCTGTTCCAAAGAATTCTGAAGGATCGGTCCAACTGACCTTCAAGTTGACCGTCTCCCGGGGCACGGGGTACTTGGAGCTGGGCGCAAGGCTGTACACCGGCTCGCTGATGAAGTATCCCGACATCATGGACAGGAGCACCAACACCAGCACCGGGAGGAACTGCACGAGGCCGGCGCGGTGTTCGCGCTGTTCCGGCTCCCTTTGACGCCGGCGGGTGTATATCGTAGGCCCGGCGCCTGGGAAGGCTGGAACAAATTAGTAAGAAAATCAATTATATAAAGAAACAAATATGTGATAAACTCCATAGTGTAGGAGTATTTGGCTCGTTTTAACTGTCGGAGGTCGTGGGTTCGATCACCACGCCAGACAGAAAATCTTTGTATAAATTCTAAGATTTCTTTCCGGGTCTGGTTGGTTGAGGGACTACCCTCCGTGCCTCGGAAAGCACGTTAAGCCGTTGGTCCCGATTGTTATAACATCATCTATAATAATCGTATATCAAGGAACGGGCAGCAGCGTTTCCTTGTGTGGTACAAGATAATACTGCGGTCACCAACCCGCCTGCCAATACCCTCTTGGGAGGAGGCCCATGTTCAGCAGTGAACGTTGTACGGGCTGATGATAATGATGATGATTAATACGTGAATCGTACTTAAACTTTGTACCGCTTTTTACGTTTTTTTATTTCAGACGGGCATATTTGTCATATGCCAAGACGCTTTTGCTACTTTACCGGGTATAAAGGCGAGCAGAGCTCCTTAATAAATGGACCCTTTTTACGAAACTGCACGGAGGAGTATGAAATTTCGCACACTTGTCCTTAATCCTACTAATATTATAAACGCGAAAGTTTGTGAGTATGGATGGATGGATGTTTGTTACTCTGCCACGCCACAAGTACTGAACGGAATTGGCTGAAATTTCGCACGCGGATAGTTTATAATCTGGATTAACATATAGGCTACAAAACATCACGCTCCGACCCTCTGGAGCAGAATGCCGCAGGGCGCAGCTAGTTTAAACAATATTTTTACTTATAAGCGACATACGCCTGGGGGTACCCTTAACGGGCTAGAACCAAGGCTCAGGGCATTACTATATTAAATTAAAATTCACGTCCTTACTAACATTATAAATGCGAAAAGAACTCTGTCTGTCGGCCTTTCACGTCAAAACTACTGAACCGATTTAAATGAAATTTGGTACACAGATAGTTTAGAACCTGAGAAAGGACATAGGCTACATTTTATAGCGAAAAAAGAGTTATAGGGAGTTGAAAACGGGGGATGAAGATTGTATGAAAGTATTGTCATTTTTCATGCCTAAATAATTAAAATAGCTGCTCAAAGTCACAATCCCCGCGGACGAAGTCGCGAGATGGCACCCGTGACGGAGCGGGTCGCAAGTAAAATAATAATAGTAAATATTAACTCACCGGTAGCCCCAAAGAACATGTTAAACAACTCCTCGGCAGTGAGGTCGGACTCGAACCCCCTGGCGTAGTGCTGGTGGTGTGTCCGCGTAGTGTGTATCTCCGTGTCATCTCCGCGTATGTCGTACTGCTTGCGTTTCTCGGCGTCCGTTAGGATTGCCACTGCGTTACCAATTGCCTGGGGTAAGAAAAAAAATGATTACAAAATAAAAATAATAGTAAAAAAAAAACTAAAAAAACACGCTTGTGTCCGATTAAAGAGTAATTCTCTAAAACTGCACGCATGCGTAGTTCGCGCACTCGCTCTATCTCTCTTACTCTCATGCATCGCGCACTCGTTCTATCTCTCTTACTCTCATGCAAAGGATGCGGAAAGAAATGGATGTATCCTGGCGAATCTAATCAGGATAATCGGATATTTTAATCGAATTATTGCATTGTCATCGGTCTTTGACAGGTGTGCAAAATTTGAATGAAATCTGGCCGTTAAAAATGGGTCAAAATAGCGCCCTAAGGAGTCGGTTACAAACAAACTAATATGTATAAAGCGTGTAAAAAAGTTGAAATGTGGTCGCCGGTTCGATCCCCACTCATTGCACTACCGTCGTGAACCCACTCGTAACACAAGCATTGTATCTTAGCACGAGGGGTTAACAAATATACTAGTATTATGCCAAACCTCTACCAAAATATAAATTTTATACTTATATTATAAAGCAGAAGAGTTTGCTTGAAAGCGCTTATCTCAGAAACTACTGGTCCGATTTGAAAATTTATTTCGGTGTTTGTTAGCCCATTTATCGAGGAAGCCTATAGGATATAGGGTATATTTAATTATGAAGTTCCTACGGGAAAGAGATAGGTATTTTTTTTTCCGGGGTGAAATGCATTTACGCATTCCCACCGCCGCTACAGCGGATTGCTTATGCGTACCCGGCACGTTGGTGGGGACCAACGGCGGACAAAAAAAAGGTTCTTTGCAAACTAAGGGTCGGGATTAATTACCTTGAAAGCCTCGCTGGCTCCGGGCGCGTGGTTCTTGTCAGGGTGAAGTTGTAATGCTAATTTCTTGTATGATTTCTTGATGTCAGAATCGGTCGCCTCCTTCGATACACCTGGAATTAATGGAATAATTCTAGTCCCAATTGTATAACATCATCTATAATAATCGTATATCAAGGAACAGGCAGCAGCGTACTGCGGTCACCAATCCCCCTGCCAAATGTGGTGACTATGGCAAATCCACTCCCCAGGAGGAGGCCCATGTTCAGCAGTGGATGTTATATGGGCTGATAATGATGATGATGAAAGTAAACTTTTATCTGGCTACAAAAATAGGCCACAGTCAGTCAACTATAAGATGATAGTTTAAGACCATATAAAAATAGACTACAGTTAAAAACTGCCCTATAACTTCATTTATGTATTTATGTACACACAAGAAATTAGTCAAGATAAAAACAAATACAAAAAAAAGGCAATGTACAAAGGTACTAAGAAGAGATGAAAATAAAGAAAGCAATAATAGTGTGTAGGTAGATATATATACATACTACTACGTACTACATTACTCATTATTTCATTCATTATGGTGTTCTTTCAACTTTTTTAACTTTGTTAGTTTTTTAATCCACTCCGGCCCTGGGCATGTTAAATCCCGGTCTTGCGGGAACACTCAATTGATGGACACAAAGCACATTCAGACTTAGAACATCTATCTTTCACACAAATATTTGTCCCAGGTGAGAATCAAACCCAGACCTATCCATGAAGTCAGCTAAAAATTATTCTAAATGCATAAAAGTGTAGGTATGTTGGAGGTATGTTAAGTTTTAAATAATTTGTGTGAATTAATTGTTATTTAAGATTTTAACATCATTGTATTACAGTCCAAAATAGATTACAAGGCTACATTTAACCTTACAGAACATGAATATAACAACAAAAGTAAGACATTTTTCCTTGAGTTTTACTTCAAGGTGAATGAATTGTTTGTCTGTATTGTTAAAATATATTTTTTATCAGATTCAGTCTGACAGGGTTGTGTGTGACAGAGCGAAGAAGATGGTGATGGACACTTCAGAGGGTTAGTCACTTGCTGTATGTAGTGACACAGACTCTAAGAAGGCTAACAATATGAGAAACACACTCGCTCCCTGTCACTATCTACCCCTGCCATCACATGTGACACTGGATCAAAGAAGGCGCCCCAATGTGGGGTCACTCTTCAATACCAATATTTATAATGAAAATTTATTGTAACACATGAACAATGAACAACGTACTTAAGCCATTGGTCTGGATCGTTATAACATCATCTATAACAAGCGTATACCAGGGGATGGGCAGCAGCGTTTCCCTGTGTATTATAACATAATACTGCGGTCACCAATCCGCCTGCCAAGCGTGGTGACTTTGGCAAAACCCTCCCTCAGGAGGAGGCCCATGTTCAGCAGTGGACATAGTATGGGCTGATGATGATGATGGATTTGTGTGTTTGTTTGAATGTGCAAATCTTAAGATACTACTAGTTAGATAAGAAAAGTTCTTTCAGTGAGATAGCTCATTTATTGATGAAGGCTATATTTAATTTCCTAAGGGAACGGGAGTTACATGGATGAAACCACTAGCGGAATTCTATAATATCCATTATATTATTAAATATTGTTTTCTATGGACATAAGCTAAATAAGTACAAATAATCTATAAGGCTACAGTCCAGTCTGATTTAATATTATCAACAAAATAAATCACCACTATTAAGCAAAAGCTAATAGAAACTAGTAGACAAAAGGTTTTGCACATAAATATGTACATAATACTAATGTAATTAGAACTAATTAATTAACAGTACTAACCCAGCATTTCATAGAAATCCTTGCATTTATTGACTCTTCGGACAGCTTCCAGCTGTTCTGTAGTATATTCTCTTTGAGGCGGTTGGTGTAAAGGAGTCTTTCGTCTTCGAATATCATCAGCACTAGGAGTTGAGGGCGGAGTCCTTTTAGGGGCAGTTGTCGAAGGCCCAGCCGCTCTCACACGTGCTAAAAGCTCTTTAGCGACCGTAGTAGGGTACAAACGTTCAGCTTTCAACAAAAACTTCTCGGCCTTCTCAACGTTACCAGCGGAAAATGCATTTTGGGCTATTGTAATACACTTTTCTGCTTCGTCCTTATTCCCATCGAGCGTCATTTTTGCGGGTCTACGCACCCGTAAAGGGCGCGAATTGTAGTAAAAAAGTTAAAGGCACGTCGTAGAATGTTGTAGGAACTACGCACAGTAAATTAAATTAAGCTACACATTAATAAATTGCGTTTTAATGCGACACTATAATTAATATTTCAGAGGTCCGATTGCGTCAATCAAAATATGACACTAGACATGGTGACCAACACAACGATATCCATTTTAAAAATGTTACCAGATTCTTAAAATAATTTTGAAAGACCCAAGAGGTAACTGTGTTGTTGAATTTCTAATTTACGAACACTGTTCTGTAATATAGGTTATCTCCTTATTTAGATACTAATCCCTAAAAATTCTCCTATAATTGAAAAATAATTAAATAAAAATAATTTCTTGATATCTCAAAGATATTATAAAGTCGTATCTAATATTTATTCTCAAAAGCCTCGTACCAAGATACCTACCCATTTTTTTAAGATTGACATGTTTTGATGTAAGTTGCGGTCCAGTACACAATATATATATATATATGAAGCATTTTATTATTTTTAACTCTTTCGCACTACAGCAGTTTTCATATAGCTTATTTTTTCTATCCTTGTCTATCATAGGAACAAACAAGTCATACCTAAGAATTTAGGTTTTCGTCATCTGACGTATGACGCATTAGGAAATTGAATCAATTGAGTATCAGTTTGCTGAATTATATTACGCTAGGCGTATAGCTGTTAGTAGCTGAGCAACTAAGCTTAAATTCGTAAGCACAGCAATACAGTTTATATTTAGTTTTCTGACAAATCGTTCGAGGAATCGCCGGGAAGATGGCTGCCCCAATTTACAGTCCCGTAAGTAAAACCGTATTTTCTAGTATTTAACAGCAAGTAGCCATTATATGCGGCGTTTTATACGTTTTCAAGGGCATTTAGAACAATTCGTTCCATATAGTCACCTTATATATTGTGTAAATACAATGTTTTGTTTAAATAAAGTTATCGCCTACCTTTAGCGGCCTAATCATTGAAATCTTAAACTTTGGACCGATTTGAAGGCTTTTTTTCCTATTACAGCTAATATCCCTCATGGCAGACTTGTTTTTTTATAGTTTTCCTTAATTTTTCGTGTAATATTGCTCATGGGGTTTTACTTGGTATTTTTTCCTATTTGGTTTGTAGAATGAGTTGGGTGTAATAAAAATTTAATTAGAGTGTATCATAGCTAGCAGGCTATCCTACGAGTATACATATGAGTTCTGGATTAGCCGGATTCTTTTATTATTTTAAAGATTACTAGCATAGTTTTCACACACTACTTAGTATTCTTGTTAACCCGTCATGCTATGCTAAAATGTTACGAATGCGTTCACGTCGGTAGTGCAATGGGTGGGGATCGAACCGGCGACCACATGATCGCGAGTCCGACGCCCTAACCATTGGGCTATAGCCACTTTTCTAGTGTGGAGATGACATTTCAAATTTTTTTTTATTTATTTCATAATGTGTTAAACATAGCAATAAATATACTTCATGATGTTTACTTTTTAATTAGTTCATTAAAGACTTAAGAATGTATTTTTTTTAAATCTACCCCATCTCTTTGCTTTGGAAAGGTTGTTAAGTCATTAATCCCTATTGTGATAACATCATCTATAACAAGCCTATACCAGGGAATGTGTTTCCCTGGTATAGGCTTGTTTCAGTTTCAGCATTTCCCTGTATGATACTCCATAATATGAGTATGTGCGATTACATACCCACCTACCTAGCATGATGACTAAGGCAGTCCACTGTTGAACATGAGCGGAGAACGAGGGGGATTTTGCCATAGTCACCAAGCTTGGCAAGTGGGTTGGTGAACACAGTTGTGATTATGTTGTACACAGGGAAACGCTGCTACCCTTTACCTTGTGTATTTACCTGGTAATGTATACCAGATAAAGATTATGTTATAATTATCTGGATTGGCTGACTACCCTCCGTGCTTCGGAAAGCATGAATGTGGTGGGTAGTCTCTAAACCAACCAGACCTACCCTCGAGATGAGGCTTATATTCAGCAGTCAACATCATTATACGGGCTGATGATGATGATGTACTCTCGTAAGGCGCCATCTATAAAGAATGTCACATAAATTTCATGGTTTTTGTGAAACTCCAGTCCCCAACTCACCTGTCTAACATGGTGATATTGGTAAACCCATTTCAGGGAGGCCCATATATGGTCTGATGATGAATATTAAGATGCTTGTCTCTTTGATATTTAGTAGCAGATTTTAGATAAAATGTTGATATTTTTATTACTAAAGCATGACCCATTAAAATGCTTAGTTTGTACACATTGTCTGTGGTCAAAGTCAAAGTCAATAATTTCTTGATTCATAATAGAATCAATAAAAATAAAAAAAAATCATATTCTGATGCATCCATTTCTTTTCCTCCCACCAGTTCAGGATGTGGCAACTCTGAAAAGAACTACCAAGAATCACAGAATACGCCTCTTTTAAACAATAATTTTTTTAATTATTCAATACTGAGATATCTTTAGGCTATATGAGGAAGGTTATAGACTATATTTAATTATGTAGTTCCTACGGGAACTGGAGATACGCAGTTCAAAGACTAATGTATAAAGCTGAAGAGTTTGTTTGCTTGATCGTGCCAATATCAGGAACTACTGGTCTGATGTTGTGATTTGAAAAGTTTCTTTCTGAAAAGCTTTCTCTGTCCCTATATCCCTATGTATGCTTAAATCTTTAAAACTACGCAACGGATTTTGATGCGGTTTTTTTTAATAGATAGAGGGATTCAAGAGGAAGGTTTATATGTGTAATACAAAGTTACTTCCCGCTGTCTGTCTGTCTGTTCCTATGATCTTTAAAACTACTCAACGTCGAGTTATTACTACAGCAAAGAGCTCCCTTTAACATAGGCTTTAAGTGTCAGTTTTCTAACTAATAATAAAATTGTTGACAGGTAATACCATGCGTGCACCCCCTGTCTGGGGGTATGTACCCTGGCCGCATGATCAGGGTGCAGGGAAGCACCCCACCTGGCGCCCAGAGGTATGTATATCAAAATTATATGCATAATATCAACCTCCGTAGCGTAGCGGTATTTGGCTCACTTTAAATCTCGGAGTTCGTGGGTTTCATCCTCACGCCGGACTAGAAATCTTTGTGTAAATTCTAAGATTTCTTTTTAGGTCTGCTTGGTTGAGGGACTACCCTCCGTGCCTCGGATCGGAAAGCACGTTAAGCAGTTGATCCTGATTGTTATAACATCATCTATAACAAGCGTATACCAGGGAATGGGCAGCAGCGTTTCCTTGTGTGTTACAACATAATACTGCGGTCACCAAGCGTCGTGACTATGGCAAATACCCCTCCTTTGGGGAGGAGGCCCATGTTCAGCAGCGGTTGTCATACGGGCTGATGATGATGATAATAATTCATGATGATTCATGATGACTGCTCCTCCTTCCCAGATTTGCCATCAATTTCCAATGCGGTCCCAACACGGATCCTCGGGATGATATCGCCCTTCATCTTAACTTTCGGTTCGTTGAGATGTGCGTGGTCAGAAACCATCTGACTGCCATGAACTGGGGCATGGAGGAAACGTCGGGCGGTATGCCTTTGAATAGAGGCGAGAGCTTTGAGGCTCTGATACTTTGTGAACCTAATTCTATTAAGGTGAGTTGTTTAAGACATGTTTTTTAGCTACATTAGCCTTTAAATAGTGGCGAGAGCTTTGAGGCTCAGATTTATGGTGAACTTAATTCTATCCAGGTTAATTTTTTTTAAAAAGTGTTTCTGATTTTTGCTGCGTATAGCCTTTAAATGGAGGCCAGAGCTTTGAGGCTCAGATTTTTTCTGAACCTAATTCTATTAAATACTTACTCTAATAGAATAATAAATATTAATAAAGAAACTACAACACTACACTAGTCGCCCCTACGATTTTTGTAAGTTCCCCTCGATTCCTCTGGTCTGCCATCATCAAACCCTGATTTGAAACCACCTTTGAAATATCTTCTTTCCAACGAATAAATAATAATCAAAATCGGTTCATAAACAACGAAGTTATCCGCGAACAAACATAAAATAAAATATATTCGGTCGAATTGAGAAACCTCGTTCTTTTTTGAAGTCGGTTAATAAAATAATTATCTTAATATTTGTTACAAAGACTATGTAAAAAACTGGCCATGCGAGACCAACTCGAGCACTAAGGGTTCCGTACCATTTTCAAGTGCCTACCTGTTGCCGGTATTGCATTATCAAGCAAAAAAAATACATTTTAGTTGTATTGCAGCTTCCCTTAAACATTTATTTTATTTTTAGTATTTGTTGTTATAGCGGCAACAGAAATACATCATTTGTGAACATCGCAACTGTCTAGCTATCACACACATAGATGGCACTAACGTCCCCCTTAGAGACGTGTCATAAAAGAGATTGATAAATTTCGATGACCGGTAGGACTTGAACCTGCATCTTACGTTAAGCCCTTAATATGCCTATTTAATACCAAATGCAACTGGAGATATTAGTCGAAGTAATGCGGATCATTACCGATAGATGGCACTAACGTCCCCCTTAGAGACGTGTCATAAAAGAGATTGATAAATTTCGATGACCGGTAGGGTTCCACTGTAGCCTAATTGGTTATGGCATTAGGGGCTTAACCTAAGACGCAGGTTCGAGTCCTGCCGGTGGTCGAATTTTATTAATCTTAATAGGCTAGTTGATATAAATATATATAGTTTAAATATTTCAAAATTGGCGTGACATGTACAAATGAAAACGATGTCAGCCATGTTGATCTATATATATTATCTGTATTCAAGATCGATGACGTCATGACTCAGAAAGTGTAATAGTCATGGATCGCGTTCATGTTTTTTAACGAGATGTATGACGTCACAAAATGGCTGATAGCGTTTAAGGAAGTTAAAGACAGACAAAAGAAATAATTTTCATATTGAGTTTATACAAACATATTCAAGTATTTTGAACAGAAATGATTATATTTAGGTTCCATATGACAAATTGTTATAGAAATAAACGTCATTGTAACATAATTTAATATGTGTCAACAAGCCTATTTAGAGCTGGCATATCTTTATTCTGACTTGTAGTAGCCTCAACTACAGTTGCTGTTCTAGCGTGTTTTCTGCCCCTAGGCACATGCCTAGTATGCCTTATGGATAATCCGTCTCAATGTATATAGATAAAATTCAACTATTCCAGGTTGCTTTGAACGGAATTCACTTCTGCGAGTTCCCCCATCGCATCCCGTTCCAGCGTATCTCTCACATCACAGTGGATGGGGATGTTATGGTCCAGCTGATAGGATTCGAAGGTGCACAACCTCCCCAACAACAAATGTACATGGTGAGTGCCTTTTGATACATCGTCATTATCATCAGCCTGTGTAACGTACACAGCTGAACATGGGCCTTCTCCCGAGGGAGGGTTTTGCCATAGTCACTACTCTAGGCGGCTTGGTAACCGCAGTATTATGTTGTAACACACAAGGAAACGCTGCTGCCCGTTCCCTGGTATACGATTGATATAGATGATGTTGTAACAAACAGAATTTAAGGTTTAACGGGCTTTCCAAGCCACGAAGGGTAGTCCCTCAACCAACCAAACCCGGAAATAAATCTTAGAATTTTCACAAAGATTTATTGCGTGAGGATCGAACCCACGACCTCCTCCTCAGATTTAAAGCGAGCCAATTATAATTAATCTTTTTTTTTTATTATTTGTAGTCGGAACCTCCTGCATACGGGGCGTACGGCGGCGGCGCTCCACCCCCGGCTTACGGAGCCCCCGGATATGGCCCCCCACAAGGTAAGAACATTGTTTCTTATAATATACTAGCTTCCCGCGCGCAATTTTACCCGCGTAACTCTCGTTCCCGTGGGAACTTCATAATTAAATATAGCCTGTAGCCTTCCTCGACAAATGGACTATCTAACACTGAAAGAATGGTTCAAATCGGACCAGTAGTTACTGAGGTTAGCGCGTTCAAGCGAAAACTTTTCAGCTTTATATATTAATACTAGCGGCCCGCCCCGGCTTCGCACGGGTGGACTTTTATACCCTACCCCTGCCCTACCCTACCCCTACCCTACCCTACCCCTAACCTACCCTACCCCTACCCTACCCCTACCCCTACCCTGCCCCTACACCTACCCCTACCCTACCCTCCCCTACCCTACCCCTACCCTACCCTACCCCTACCCTACCCTACCCCTACCCTACCCCTACCCTACCCTACCCCTACCCTACCCTACCCTACCCCTACCCTATCCCTACCCTACCCCTACCCTACCCAAAATATCCTATGTCCTTCTCCCAGTTCTTAGCTACCTCCCTACCAATTTTCAGCCAAATCGGTTCAGCCGTTCTTGAGTTATAAATAGTAACTAACACGACTTTCTTTTATATATAATATTAATGTTTAAAATGAAAAAAGTTGCTGTAGTGACATAACTACAATAGTTGGACATATGCTACCGCGGAGTTTTTTGTAGACATTATGATGTTCTTCAATATTGTTGTACATTATTTTGTTCTATCGCTAATAGTTTCGGCAGCGCATTCGACGAAAGACATTTTAAGACTCATTTTTCTACACCTTCGGTTACATTGTTCAAATTTTACCAAGGATCCCTAATTTTTTTCAAAATGAAATGTAGCATATGTCAAATTGGAAGAATGTAGCATTCTATTGGTGAAATAATTTTTTAAATCGGCCCTGTACTTTTTGAGCCTATTCATTACAAACATACAAACATACAAAAATAGGTACAAATCTTTCCTCTTTATAATATTAGTATAGATAGAAGTATAGATAAAGCGGTACAATCATGTTACAATAAATTTTGTAATAAAAATTGATTCAAATTGCTATTTAAGACTTAGTTAAGATTTGTGAAATATTATTATTATTTTGTATTATATGTATATGTCACCGGAAAATAATACGAATCGTAAGTCGATCAACTTCCGTGCCACTCATGTTGTTAAATTAAGTTGCCAGTTTCAGTGAACGTGCATAATTATTATATTATTTACTTGATTGTTACGACACTTGAGCTAACCTAACCGAACGAGACTGTGCTACTGTTGTAACTAAACATAAATAACGTCAACATCAATAAGTCCTGTTGAACTCCATTGGTTTAGGTTTCTTTTTAACCACCCGAAACCCCGTTAGTTTATCAACTAACTAGTAAGTTGATCAACTTACGATTCTTATTATTTACCGGTGACATACATATATTATTAATTATCTATAAATATGTTTTGTTAATGTAAATACGGGCGGTGTTATCGTTTAATATATTTATTTCCAAATGCAACTTTGTAGATATTTGTCTAATAATATTATGAGATAGATGATATCTACGTCTCCCTTAGACACGTGTTATAAAGAGATAGATACGTTTCGACGACCGGTTGGAATCTACCGTTGTCGAATGGTTAAGGCATTAGACCACCTGCATCTTAGGTATAGCCCATACCTTAGATGCATTAGACCACCCACATCTTAGGTATAGCCCATATACCTAAGATGCAGGTGGTCTAAATTTAATAATCGAAATATTTGTAATTTAATATTTTATTAACATTTTATTTTTATTAATTCTATACTAACAAATGTTTTTTATCAATCAATTGTGTGTATAAAACAAATTTGAATGATTGGTCTTGCGCTCGCTTGAAACCATAGTTCCGTAAATGTACAACTCAATATTGTAGTGTGTATAACACTGTACCGATGGTATGTGATCCCAATGTCCTTCTTATATCTTGTAGTGTTATTGTCACACAGTTTACTACGCAAACTGGTATATTACTTGGATTATAACCGACATGTAATAAAACTGTCGCCACGTATTCCTCGCGCAGAGCGTGACTGGCTCGGGTAGTATTTGTTGTCGCATTTGTCAAGTACGACGCCGGTATCTAGACGTGCGAGACCAAGCATTTACTTACTTAAAGTATATAATAAACTATATATATTTATATTTTTTTTTATAATAATATGTATGAAGACTAAAAATATCTATTTAGTCAGTTAGATTACCAAAAAATATTGGACACGTATTTTTTTTTCGATCCTCAAACAAAAAATGACGACGATACAGCGCGTTGAAATTTTGTGTGACGTCACTTGTAGGTACAATGTTACCTAGTAGTGACGTCACAAGCCCCCCTCTCCTGAACTTTATAGTTTGTTGTTGGTCTGTATCTTTGTCAATTTTCATTGATTTGATAAATAAAAACCGGCCAAGTGCGAGTCGGACTCTCGCACGAAGGGTTCCGTACTAGTTGTACATGCCTACCTATTGAATGAAAGGTAAATTGCGGTTTACGGTTTATGACGTATTAAAAAAAAACTATTTACTTGATCTCGTTCAAACCAATTTTCGGTGGAAGTTTGTATGTACATCATATATTTTTTTTAGTTTTATCATTCTCTTATTTTAGAAGTTACAGGGGGGGGCACACATTTTACCACTTTGGAAGGGTCTCTCGCGCAAACTATTCAGTTTAGAAAAAAATTACATTAGAAACCTCAATATAATTTTTGAAGACCTGTCCATAGATACCCCATAGAACACGTATGGGTTTGATGAAAAAAATTTTTTTGTGTTTCAATTCTAAGTATGGGGAACCCCATTTTTTTTTGTTTTTTTTCTATTTTTGTGTGAAAATCTTAATGCGGTTCACAACATACATCTATTTGCCAAGTTTCAACATTATAGTTCTTATAGTTTCGGAAAAAAGTGGCTGTGACATACGGACGGACAGACAGACAGACATGACGAATCTATAAGGGTTACGTTTTTTGCCATTTGGCTACGGAACCCTAAAAAATACGTGTCCAATATTTTTTAGTAATCTAACTGACGGACTTATTATATTTTTTTAGTTTTCACGCCTATTGTTATATGCGGAAACTAATTTTTGTAATATTTTTGTATACGATTCGGGAGTGCATTTTATATATATTTTTGTACTTCTTATATAAAACAGGTAAGTATATAATAATATGAATATTAAGTATTTACCGTTTTATTAGTGTTTTTTGTGTGTTTTTTAGTGTTGTTTGGTAGTTGTTTGTTTTTCACTAGTTATTTTTGAAATAACTTTTTTTTTTTTGTATATATATTACAAACGGCAGGACCGGTTTCGCACGGGTACAATGCTGATGTATTATACATATAAACCTTCCTCTTGAATCATTCTATCTATTAAAAAAAACTCATCAAAATCCGTTGAGAAGTTCTAAAGATCTAAGCATACATAGGGACAGACAGACAGTGGAAAGCGACTTTGTTTTATACTATGTAGTGAAATGTAGGTTTCTAAGTATGTAATTTATTAATTTAAAGAGCCGTGTGGTTTACGGCGTAGAATAGACCACCCCATACCTTCCCATGGGTGTCGTAACGCGACTAAGGGACATATAGCTGATGGATGGGCAGCACCATCTATCAATCAAAATTGACAAAGATACAGAGCAACAACAAACTATAAAGTTCAGGAGCTTGTGAAGGCACTACTAGGTAAAATTGTACCTAATAGTGGCGTTACATGAAATTTCAACGCGTTGAATCTTGCCGTGTGGTTTCCGGCTTAGAATCGACCACCCCATGTCCTCCCACGGGTGTCGTAAAGGCGACTAAGGGATATATGGCTGATGGATGGGCAGCAGCATCTATTAGCTCAAGCTTTACATCTTACTGCGATCACCAATCAGTCTGCCAAGCGTGGTGATTATGGCAATATCCCTCAACGATCCTGGCTTGCCAAGGTCTGTTAAGAGGCGGCCCATGTTCAGCAGTGGACGTAAACGGGCTGTTGATGATGATGATGATGATGAATCTTCGTCATTTTTTGTTTGAGGAACGAAAAACAAATACGTGTCCAATATCTTTTTCGTAATCTAACTGAAGGACTTAATTGAATTTATTAGTCTTAATGCCTATTGTAAGGACGATTTCCCTTGTTTGGTTAGGTTCGGTCAAGTGTCATAACAATCAAGTAAATAATATAATAATTATGCGCGTTCACTGAAACTGGCAACTAAATTTAACAATATGAGTGGCACGATAGTTGATCAACTTACGATTCGTATTATTTTCCGGTGACATTGTACTCCCAACAATAAATAATTTTGCTGAGTATTAACAATGACTGAACGATCACATCTTATGCTCGGTGAAGTAGCAAATCCTCGTGGCTAACTACATAATATTATGTATAATTGATTGGTGGCACCAAATTATGAATTACACTGAACCCACGTTGGGTGTGCGCGGTTCTCGAGGTACCATCCTCTTCTACCGTCATCCCCGTCACCCTCTACCTCCGTCAACCGCTACCCCATACTCCCGTCACACACTAACCCATACCCACGTCGCCCCCCTACCGCCTCACCCGTCACCCGCTACTCCTTACCCACGTCGCCCTCTATCGCCTCCCCCGTCACCCGCTACCTCTTACCCACGTCGCCCGCTACCGTCTCCCCCGTCACCCGCTACCCCTTACCCACGTCACCCGCTACCCCTTACCTCCGTCACCCGCTACCCCATACCTCCGTCACCCTCTATCCCTTACCCACGTCGCCCGCACCCACCTCCCCCGTCACCCGCTACCCCTCACCCCATCACCGTGGGTGGCGGGTGACACACGATTGAGAAACACGCACAATGTAGTTTCATCCTTATGTACATTGTTTTGATTTTATATAGAATTGTTTGTCCGTATTCAGAAATATTTTTAATATAATATAAAACTTATTGTCGCTTCTATTATTGGTATAAACGGTCGCACAGAGTTTGAAATTGGACCGTAATTAAAAACAATATCAGCATTCTTCACTATGTTTATTACGGGGGGGTGGGTTCACGTCGGTAGTGTAATGGGTGGGGTTCGAACCGGCGATCTCAAGATCACAAGTCCGACGCCCTAGCCATTGGGCTACGGCCGCTTCTCTACTTACTTCTTCTTTTCTCTCTCTTCTCTATCACAATAATAAAACATATGTGATATTTATGAAATTCAATATGTTAAATATAGTAATGTTAATTTAAGTCATATTAGTACGCCTTCGGGTAAACATAGAGGACCTTCCTATCTGTAACATCTCACACTCTTCTGTAATGTTTACAAATAAAGCATTCTGATTCAGTTCGACATCCACCCATGTTATATTTCATAAACATATCACGCCCTATTATTTTCAAGACGGTAAACAAAGTCATCCAGTATATAACAAAATCTGTTGGTATTAGAGTTGCCCAACTATCGATAGTTTCGCTATCGATAGTTGGGCGTATCGATACTATTACATTACAATACTATCGATAGTAGCGATATTTTTCAAGTAATACTATCGATATTATTGATAGTATCGTTGCATTAAATGATAAAAACTATCAATACTATCGATAGTTTGTAAAGCTATCGATACTATCGAAGACCAACCCATGTTTAGGAGCAATACTATCGATACTATCGATAGTATTGCTCCGAAACACACATTGGTCCTCGATAGTATCGATACTATCACTAATATCGATACTATCGATAGACTATCGATACTATTGATATGACGTCAACTATCGATAGTATATCGATAGGCAACACTAGTTGGTATTGACCGCATCTATGACATCGTAACAAGAATACATCACATTGCCAATAACATTGTATAGATTGACTATATTTCTGGATACGAACATAATTTACACGTATTTTTTAGATATAGATGCTAATTTTTGTTTTTAATGTAAATATTTATTTAATTTTATTTCTTTGCAGGCTTCTACTGATCGCTTAAGTTGATGGAGACAATAGCACAGGTATATATTAAACTAAATTTCGTTCATCATCCTCCTTCATCAGACCTCCTCCAAAAGGAAGTATTTGCCATAGTAAACACGCTTGGCAGGCGGGTTGGTGACCGCAGTATTATGTTGTGCCACACAAGGAAACCCTGCTGCCCGTTCCTTGATATACGATTATTATAGATGATGTTATAACAATCGGGACGTGTGTTTACTTCTTATCATATTTTGTCGAAAATTGCATAAAAGAATTAACGTGATGCTAGAAATTTAACGCTGTATTGTGTCCAGCTTAGAATAGACCACACCATGTGTTCCCACGGGTGTCGTAGGTCGACTGCGGGACATACAGCTGATGGATGAGCAGCAGCATCTATCAGCTCAAGGATACTCTCCATCTTACTGCGATCACCAAGCGTGGGGATTACGACAATATCCCTCGACGACCCTGACTTGCCAGTCTGTTAAGAGGAGGCCCGTGTTCAGCAGTGGATGTGATCTAACAGATTCTGTACATATATTGAACGATGGTATATTTCTGGAGCTCAGAAGCATAGGTCGGATGTGCCATTATACGTAAGCGGTCGTAGCCCAATGACGTGAACCCACTCGTAACACAAGCATTTTAGCTTAGCACGAGGGGTTAACAACAATACTAGTAGACTGCAAGACTCTGCTAGAAATCTTTCAGAAACATTTGTCGTATGTGTCTTTATCGTAAACTGGCACTTACGTATAAGTATAATCTATATATATAAAAGAAAGTCGTGTTTGTTACAACACTTATAACTCGAGAACGGCTGGACCGATTGCCATGGTTTTTGATTTGTTGGATTTGTTTCCGTCCGAATAGCAGAATACATTTTAAAAACAAAAGAAAGTCGTGTTAGTTACACTATTTATAACTCAAGAACGGCTGAACCGATTTGGCTGAAAATTGGTAGGGAGGTAGCTAAGAACTGGGAGAAGGACATAGGATACTTTTGGGTAGGGGTAGGGTAGGGTAGGGTAGGGTAGGGGTAGGGTAGGGGTATGGTAGGGGTAGGGTAGGGGTAGGGTATAAAAGTCCACCCGTGCGAAGCCGGGGCGGGCCGCTAGTCTAATATAAAAGAAAGTCGTGTTAGTTACACTATTTATAACTCAAGAACGGCTGAACCGATTTGGCTGAAAATTGGTAGGGAGGTAGCTAAGAACTGGGAGAAGGACATAGGATACTTTTTATGCCGTTCCCGTCGTTCCCGTGTGACGTGACATAAGACGGGTAGGGGTAGGGTAGGGTAGGGGTAGGGTAGGAGTATGGTAGGGGTAGGTAGGCGTAGGGTAGGGGTAGCGTAGGGTAGGTTAAGGGTAGGGTAGGGGTAGGGTATAAAATTCCACCCGTGCGAAGCAGGGCGGGCCGCTAGTAGTACATATAACCTTATGGTGCTAAGGTCTAGATTTATTAATAATAGTGATCGGTTATTTTCTGTGATTAAAAGTATTTAATAAGTTGACCGGGGATGTAAGGTACCACCATACAAAATTTTATTTAAATCGGTGATTAGCCAGTACAAATAGACAGATAAACATCCGATGCCCTCGTAGACCCGAAGTCCGAGAGGCCCGCGAACTGTAAAGTAGAGCGACAGTTGCACAAAACTCCCCTAAAATACTAAAAGTCATAATCCCTCAATCTCATCACCAGCGAACGCTCTGAGCCGAGGTCCAAGCCCCACAGGGGGCGCACTCTTGCGCAGGTTGATTGGTTTGTAGTTTTTAAACCATTTATTAAGGCTGGAGCTCTGCTCGCCTTTATGCCCGTTGAAGTAGCAAAAGCCTCGTGGCTACCTACGTAAGACTATTAGAAAAAAAAGTATCTGTTCTATTTTACTACTTACATCCCCCTGACTCGGTTTTTAGCGTTTCACCTCTACAGTTTTATTATAATATGTATAGATATTAATTATTTCTCTCTCTTTCAGGTGCCTTTTAAAATAAGAAGAATAAATAAATAAATGAAGAAGAAAAAATTGATTGGTTTTTTAAATAATTACACTTGAAGACTTAAGTGCAAGCAATTTATATGATTTATATAGTCAAGTTATAAATGGTTGTTGTAATCGTAACAATATTGATTGATAATTAAAAAATGTGTTATATATACTTATGATAAGATAGTTCCGACTGCACCGGTGGCTCAGTGGTTACGGAAGTTGCTTCTGAGACCTAGTGTTCTGGGTTCGATTCCCACCCGGGACAATTATTTGTGTGAACCACAAATAGTTGTTCTGAGTCTGGGTGTTCTTTGTGTCCGTGAAATGAATGTTTGTAAAGTCCCCCGCGACAAAGGGATTTATGTCACTAGTGCGGGAGTTGTCTTTAAAAAAAAAAAAGTTCCATTAAGGCGTGAAGAATAAAAAGATCTATTTAGTCCGTCAGTTAGATTACCAAAAAATATTGGACACGTATTTTTTTTATTTATCAAATCAATAAAAACTGACAACGATACAGAGCAACAACCAACTATAAAGTTCAGGAGAGGGGGGCTTGTGACGTCACTACTAGGTAACATTGTACCTACAAGTGACGTCACAAGAAAATTCAACGCGCTGTATCTACGTAATTTTTTGTTAGAGGAACGAAAAAAAAAACGTGTCCAATATTTTTTGGTAATCTAACTGAAGGACTAAATAGTTTTTTTTTGTCTCCACGCCTATTATAGCTGAAAACAGCATCTACAAAAATCTACACAGCATCAAGAACTATATTAAATAATTACTATTTTATTCTCGTTTTAAATTATCAATCAATTATCCAACTTAAGATATATCCTTATGGTTGTTTTATACTTTACCGGCGGTAACACCGGCCGGATTTTACCCCGTACATATTCGGCGGCAAAACTGATATTGCCGCTAACATATTTGGCGGCAAAACTTATTTTGCCGCTTACATACTCGGCGGCAAAACTTATATTTCCGCTCACATATGTGGCGGCAAAACAGATATTGCCGCGTACATATTCGGCGGCAAAACTTTATAGCCGCGTAAATATGCCTCTTGATTTGATTGGTCAGTCTTTGAATAATGTAACCTTTTGTTAATTTTTAGTTGGAAACAAATAAATGGTTTCCTGTTTTTAAGAATAAACCAAAAAAAAAAAAATTTTGTTCTGAAATTTGTTTTTTAAGTCTTTTTGTTTTGGTCTTTTAATCATTAATGTACATAAATGATCGTAATAATGATTTAATCATTACAAAATATATTTTTTTAAATATCCAGAATTTTAAAAGCACTTGATTTTTTTTTTCAATTTATATATAAAGAAAATATAGTAATCTCATCATTTTGTTGTAATTCATTTATAATTATGCTAAAAAAAACTTTTGGTAACTTTTTTTTGTAATAATTTATTGTATAAATTAAATTTTAAAATTTACTAACACTGTTTATTCTTCAGTATTTTTCGCATTTACAAGCTTTTTAAGATTTATGTATAAAAAATCATGCCAAATTATAAATGAAAATTGTTCATTTTTTTTGCTTAATTTATGTATAAATTAGTAGGAAAAAAATGTAGGTTGCATTTGAAAAATGCAAACAAATATTGTTGTATTTCCGTTTTGTATGTATGTGCATTATTTAATATTTAAAGTTAATAAAAAATATTAAATTTAATATTATGTTTTAATTTTTTCGTGATCATTTATCTTTCCACGGTTTTACCCGAGTTACTCCCTTTCTCGTAAGAACTTCATAACTAAATATAACCTATAGCCTTCCTCGGGGCCCATAAATTATGTCACACGTTAAGGGGGAGGGAGGGGGTCGTCGAAGTGTGACATTGTGTGACAAGGGGGTGGGAGGGGCCCTAAATTTCATGACGTCACATTTTAAAGTCTTCGTCTTACAACTTTTATTGGTTCGAAATTGCAAAATATGTTACGTCTCACCAGGGAGGGGGTAGTCTCACAAATGTGACCAGCTGTGACAAAGACGGGGGAGGGGTCAAACAATCATGAAATTCGTGTGACGTAATTTATGGATGGCCCCTAAATGGGCTGTCTAACACTGAAAGAATTTGTCAAATCGTTCCTGAGATTAGCACGTTCAAGCAAACAAACAGTCAGTTTTATATAATAATAATAGTAAGGGCCTACGCAGACCGGGACGGCATGGCAAGGGATTTAATTTTTTTCTGATGGACATTCAACCGTACTGTTACAGAAATACGACATAAATTGCTATACTTTAAAATGATGCCGTGGCATTGAAAGGGATTTTATCGCACGGCAATAATAGACGCGCCACAGGCTCCCGTGGCGGGATGCCGAGGCATACTGCGGTGGGCAACGGCATGCCACGGACTCCGGCGCTCGTAGTGATATACTGCGGGGTGTGGCATGCCGTGGCAAAGTGCTGGAATGCCGCGGTATCGGCCAGTGTGCGCTGACTCACGGCAAAATCCCTTTCCATGCCGTCCCGGTCTGCGTAGGACTTAATTAGAATTTGGCAACAAGATAAAAGTCTATATCAGGGGTGGCCAACTTAATAAGACCTAAGATCGACAGATTATTGTAGGCTATCGACTGACATGGCATACGTACATAACGTTAAAGCACGTATTGTAATCAATCAAATTATAAACAGGTATTTTTTCAGATTATTATACGACAATCACAAACTTAGTGCTTCTGTGGCACGTGTTGGTAATAATCTATGTATAACTAAAATACTTACCTTATTTTCTTTGCGTTTAAACCTTTCCTGTGTTAAAGCGATGATTATTGCCAAATTTCATCAAAATCGGTACAGCCATTCTCGAGTTTTAGCGAGACTAACGAACAGCAGTTCATTTTTATATATACAGGGTTATTTGTAAAACACCGGTAACCTCTCAGGACTACGTTACTAACATCATAATTAGCAACTTTTGTTCTATGACTTTAAAAAATTCATTAGATTTACACACAAAAATAAAAATATTTAAATTCAACGCTCTAAATGTTACGAAGTCTATGCGAAGCAAAAGAAAGCAGACAGTGCGCAGACAATGTATGTAGGGACAGCAAAATACAGAGTTTAAATGTGTTAGATAGGACAACGAAATATTGAAGGTTTGTTTTTGGTAAATGTATTATGTTTTGTAAAAAGTCGTAGAACAAAAGTTGTTGTTTATGATGCTAGTAATATAGTCCTGAGAGGCTACCGGTGTTTTACAAATAACCCTGTATAGATGTGGATCGACCGGTTGGCCACTCCTGGTCTAAATTGTGCCCATATTTCTATCTACAACCGTAGGAATACCTAAACTTATACAACACAGCAATAAGTTATTAGATCTGAGACCATTTATTTACACAATTCTTCAAAAAGACGCTATCCTTAACGCATGCAGAATCGTATGGAAGTTCATGCAAACAGACGAAAAAACACTACACGACTAACTTAAAAACCACACGCCGCCTTTACTTTGGTCCTTGGCCCGTAAATGTGGTTTATCAAGCCTAGAGCTAAGTTAAACATAATTTTAATACTAGACATAAGCATGACTTAGTTGTACTTGCAACTCGTCTCCATAGAATAAGCAACTCTTTTATGGGGCAATGTATTCGCTTCTATAACAAACTCCCAAATAATATTAGAGAATTATCTGTTAGTAAATTTAAAGCCACTGTCAAAGCTAAGTTAGGTGAAAAGGCATATTATATTATATCAGATTATGTAAATGACAGAATGGCTTGGGAGTAACTTGCTCTGGAATGACACTGCAGCTTAACAATATTGTAAAATAAATGATAAATTGATTATTTAAAAAAGGATTCCTCTGAGTTTCTTGCCAGTTCTTCTCAGAGTTGCCACGTCTTTAAACTGGTGGTAGGAAAAGAAATGGACGCATCATAAGAACATGATTTAATAGTTTTTGAATTGTGTCTATATGAATAAAGATATTATTGACTTGACTTTGAAACAAATACACAGAAAATAAATAATAACAAAATTTATTTGGCATAAATGTTTTACACAAAAACCGACGAAGCTTTTTGTTACTTCACCGGGTATAAAGGCGAGCAGAGCTCCAGCCTTAAGACTATGTGGTTTACGAACTAGTAATAACTGTGTTTCATAAACCATTTATGTTAGTATAGATTTCATAAAGTTTTAAGATACGATTTAGTCCACCACGCTTGGCTGGTGGGTTGAAACTAAAGGTTCAGGAAATTTTGTGCCTAAAAAAGCTGGTACACTGATAATATAATCTGACGATTGAAATTCGGCGATTACAGAACAGTGATGAAATTCTAGAAAGTTCTATACCTTCATGAGCAGTCAACGGGTTAGGAAAATATAAGTACTTATTTCTTACTCCTCCTTATATCTTTCTGAATAAATTCGTTGCGGGTCCCAAGGCAGTTTAACCTTTTCCCGGGACTTGGTGAGCCTCGGCGCTCATTGCCATTATTAGTGTGTGCCACTGTTGATCCTGGCTTACAGGAGTTGCAGGGGTGGTAATGTGGGTGGGATTAGTCCCATTATAAACAGAAATACAAAAAGCATAGTTTATATCTCTATTCTCTCTATCCTTGTGTCAGTTCTATGAATAAAGTTTACAGCGAGAAGTGCTATCTATGAACAGAGTCTTCTGTCCACAGTGCTTCTATGGGCCGAGATATCTAAGAACAATGTTATCTATGAACAATTTTTTCGGCGAAACGTGATTTCTGGCAATAGACTCTACTAAAGTGGCACCCTGAGCGTTGGTCCTAACCCCTTAGGTGCCCTCAGGTACTGGTGGCGGCGGCGGGTGCTCTTGGCCGGCTTTCGCCGAATCTCGGCAGACCCGGGAGCACCTGCCGCAAGCTGTACGCCGGTGTGATCCGCTCCATGGCGCTCTACGGCGCCCCCATTTGGGTCGACGCCCTGAAGAGGCGAAACATAGCCCTGCTGCGACATCCGCAGCGGGTGATGGCCATCAGGGCGTCCCGCGCCTACCGCACGGTCGCGTTTGACGCGGCCTGCCTCCTTGCGGGGTCCCCTCCGTGGGACCTGGAGGCGGAGGTTTTGGCCGCCGCGTACCGGCGGAGGTGTGAGGGGGCGCGTTCTGGCCGCGACCCCTTCCCGGAGGGTGTTGCACGGTGGCGGACTGAGATCCGTCGCCAAACCCTCCGGAAATGGCAGGAGCGGCTAGAGTCCGCGCCGCGGAGCGGTTTGCTTACGGTGGAGGCGATTCGGCCCCATCTAAAAAAGTGGGCCGGTCGCCGTCACGGCGACGTCACCTACCACGTTGCACAGGTAGTAACAGGCCATGGCTGCTTCGGCCACTACCTGTGCAACGTGGCGCAGAGAGAGCCGGACACTCGCTGTCACCACTGTGACTATGCCGACGATACGGCGCAGCACACGGTGGTGGAGAGTCCGGCGTGGGCCAACGAGCGGGAGGAGCTCGTTGGCGTGGTGGGAGACGACCTCTCGCTGCCGACGATCATTTCGAAGATGGTCCAAAGCGAGAGGTCGTGGGAGGCGGTTGCCTCCTTCTGTAGACAAGTTATGTCACAGAAGGAGGCCGCGGAGCGGGAGAGGGAAGTAGATCCCTCCCGCCCACCCACTTCGCAGACGGCGTGTTGGCCGTCGGCGGCGGGCCGAAACCCGCCGCCTACCGCCCTAGGCTTGGCCTTGGGGAGTGGGGAACATGGGCCCCGCTCCCTTCGAGGCTGACCCATGAGGAGTAGGGACGCCTCTACACTCCGGGCGTCCCTATAATTGGGCAAATGGGTAAGTGTGAGTGTGGCCCTGGAGATCCCGCGGTACCATATTGGCCGCGGGTGCCGTCGGGGTACCGGATTGCTCATGCGTAGGTACCCGACCCCCGCCAACGGCGGATCGAAGGAGTGTCCGGGAGGTTTTAGTGGTGTAGGGTCCTCTCTTCGTGGTATGACTTTAGCATACCACGTATGGAGAGGGCGAGTCCCACATATCCCACCGCCAGCGCGCGAAACGCTGCAGCGGTGGTGGGAATGCGTCAATGCATTTCCCCCCGGGCAACAAAAAAAAAAAAAAAAAGGTGCCCTCAGGTAGATGCCGCTTAGACTTTGGCCGGATTCTTGGAAGTTAATTTTAGACGCCTTTGAGGCATCTTACTATAATGTGTACATTTTTCATTTATCCCACGACAGACGGACCGACTGATTAAAAAATTTGTAAGATCAAATAATTTTAACAATGTTCTTAGCTACTTAAGATCTTTTGTTAGATTTAGTCTTATACAGTGTAATTTTGACAAGTACACGTGTATGTATATACCTAAGTGCTGAATAAATTTAATTATTTCATTAGATATTTCTACTTAGTAGAAATATCTTATCAAATAATAATGCTATCTGTATCGTACAAACGTGTTTCTGTCTTACGTTCCACGCTCCAATGTGGCTTTCTATTGATGAAAGAATATTCATAATCGGTTTAGTATGTAGAGGAACGGTTGGTGGTGTTCCTCTACAGAAAATGAAGATCTTCTTTGCCGGGCGAGGTAGTGTGAAGCGACCGACGGCCATTTGTTGATTTTCAGAACTTGTATATGTTCGAATTGGCTTGTGATCTTGTATTGTGCGATACAGGTTAGTTGGGATGCTAGGCGCTAGATGGCGCTGCTCGTCGACTTGTAGTTTGTGCGGCTACTGTAGATGTCGCTACAAGTAGATCCAGATATAAAAATAAAATACTATAGACCCAAATACATACATACACAAACATAAGCTCACGCCTGTTTCTCAGCGGGGTAGGCAGAGACAATGGACCTCCACTTGCTACGATCCCTACACACATCTTTCGCTTCATTCACTCTCATAACATTCTTCATACAAGCACGTCGGTTTAGGGTGGATCTTATTTGACCTTTTGCGAGGATGTCTCCGATTTGGTCAGAGACCAAAATACTTGATAAGTAATCAATATTTAAAAGAATTTCTCAAACCCTTAAAGAATTTGAATGTAACTTACATTAAAACATCTACTTGCTACCCCCCGCGGTATTACCCGCGTTATTCTGCTCCAGTGGGTCGGAGCGTGATGTTTTGTAGCCTATATGTTAATCTAGCGTATAACCTATCCCGGTGCACAATTTCAGCCAATTCCGTTCAGTAGTTTTGGCGTGAAAGAAGAACAAACATCCATCCATACTTACAAACTTTCGCGTTTATAATATTAGTTGAATTTGTCACTATTTTCAAACTTTCACCGATGAAGGAGCAAAAACCTCGTGGTATTTTTGTTGTGTTTTTATTGTCCTTCGTACATATTATGAGTCCCAGCTTCCCGCGCGCGGTTTCACCCGCGTAACTCCCGCTCCCGTGGGAACTTCATAATCAAATATAGCCTATGTCACTCAGAGTGAATGTAGCTTTCGAATGGAGTAATAATTTTTGAAATCGGCGCTGTCGTTTTTGAGTTTATTAATTACAAACGTGCACACTCACACACACACAAATACAAATCTTTCCTCTTTATAATATTAGTATAGATTAAAATAAAATAAAATAAAAATATTTTTTTATTACGTAAACCTATTACAGGCACTTGCAAATAGTCAGAACAATAATTTATTATTAATCTATGTATAATTTTAACATTTTGTAAATAAACATATTAAGGGACTAATTACACTTATTCAGCTCAATTCAGCTTATGTCCATAGAAAACGCCAGTTTTGTACGGGATGCGTACGCGTCTGTTCAGCTGAACGCGTGCGTGTACGCGTCCCCTACAAAACTGGCGTTTTCTATGGACATAAGCTGAATTGAGCTGAATAAGTGAGATTAGCCCCTAAAGCGGGTATTTTAGTTATTGTTTTTAATAATGTTTTAGTCTTAACTTTATTATTCAACTTTATTGTGTCCAATAGCTTGTTCTGTCTATATTAAATTATACTAAGAACAATTGTCATTATTTGGGCGAACAATGAGACCATATTCCATGAGTATATAACGACGGACGCGCTTTAATACTACCACCGGATCCAATGCGCCCCAACTGAGAAGATCCGGCGAAACTTTATTATCTAATCTAGATTATCTAATAAGTCTATGTTCTTGTTGCAGGTGTGAGCCCGGGATATCAAACTCAACCGGTGAGATTTAGTTCCCTTGTGTGTTGCGACAACCTCCGTAGCGTAGCGGTATTTGGCTCGCTTTATATCTCTTAGGTCGTGGGTTCGATCCCCACGCCGGACAAGAAATCTTTGTGTAGGTAAATGAAGGACTACCCTCCGTGCCTCAGAAAACACGTTAAGCCATTGGTACCGATTATTATAACATCATCTATAATAATCGTTTATCAAGGAACGGACAGCAGCATTTCCTTATGTGGTACAACATAATACTCCGGTCACCAATCCGCCTACATAGCGTGGTGGCTATGGCAAATACCCTCCCTCGGGAGGAGGCCCATGTTCAGCAGTGGACGTTATACGGGCTGATGATGATGATGTGTGTTGCTGAAATTAATTGTAATTCTTATTAGGTAGTCTGAAAATTATAAATATTGTTAAAACCTCCGTGGCTTTGCAGTGTAAGTCTCGGGGATCGTGCGTGAGTTCGATCCCCACGCCGGTCAAGAAATCTTTGTGTAAATTCCAAGATATATTTCCGGGTGTGATTAGTTAAGGGACTACCCACTGTGCCTCGGAAAAGCCGTTGGTCTCGATTGTTTTAACATCAACTATAACAATCGTATAAATTCGAATACGAGGTAACGGGCAGCAGCGATTATCTATGTAACCATGTATGGTATTTTAATACTACACCAACCCGTCTGCCAAGCTTGGTGACTATGTCTAAGCCCTGACTGGGAGGAGCACCATGTTAATGATGATATCAATCTTAGAATATAACATAAAATATAAAGAATTATAATTCTTCTAATATATACACTTGAGAGCAATAAAATCGCACACCCCTTGTAATTTGGTTTATTACTGATTGTTTTCTAAAATCTAAAGATATTGAGTAAAAATCATTAGACAAAATTAAAGCATACAAGCTTAGCTTTACAAAAACATAAAATTAAAATCATTGACCTTTACGTAACTTACAAAAACCGACCGTACACCGAATTCCCCAAATTCACGCGTTTGCGTTGTCACTACTTGCACCCTTAGCCGCAGGTATAAAAAGGTCGGTTTATTGGAATTTTTAATCAGTTGCATACCGAAGGTCAACGTGATAACATCTCTAGTGGAAGCATACGGATTTACTGGAAAAATATGGATACCACGCCCGCAGAAGCCGCTCAAGTTATTGCCTTGCTCGAAGCAGGCCATAACCAAAGTGAAGTTGCTCGACGGCTAAATTTGAGCCGCTACTCTGTTCGTCGTGTATACCAGAGGTTCCAAGAGACCGGTGGCTACATTCGGCGACCAGGATCTGGCCGGCGACGCACAACATCAGAGCGTGATGACCGCTTTCTTGTGACAAGGTCTTTGAGAAATCGGCAACTGAACGCGGTTCAACTGGGACAACAGCTTCGAGAAGTTCGCAATGTCAGTATAAGTCGGTGGACAGTTCGAAGAAGACTATGTGAAGCAGGAATGACTTCACATCGCCCAGCAAATGGTCCCAAATTGACCACAGCTCACCGACAAGCCCGGCTACAATTTGCTAGGGAACATTTAAATTGGACGTATGACCAATGGCGGGCTGTTATGTTCTCTGATGAGTGCAGAATGACTTTACATGGTCATGATGGACGCTCTAGGGTCTACAGAAGGTCATCAGAGCGATTTTCACAATGCTGCATAAGCGAACGTGTGGCTTTTGGAGGTGGATCGTGTATGTTTTGGGGTGGCATAATGTTGGACACTAAAACTGACATTGTATTCATCACTACGGCGAATACCGGCCCGAGATCGAGAAGTTTGACGGCTGCACGATACGTCGAAGAAGTGCTCGAAGAACATGTGAGGCCGCTTGCGTGGCTTATGGGAGAAGATTTTCTCTTAATGCACGACAACGCCAGACCGCATGTCGCTAGTACACACTACAGTTTGCGACTACATGGAAGACGTTGGAATCACCGCGATGGAGTGGCCAGCTCGTAGTCCTGATCTCAATCCGATTGAGCATGTCTGGGATGAGCTAAAAAGAAGAGTTCGAGCAAGAAGCCCTGCTCCTACGCGCCTCCAAGAGCTTCAACTTGCCATTGAAGAGGAGTGGAACGCCATACCACAAGATTTCATGGTGAAATTAATACGGTCCATGAAAAACCGATTAAGAGCTGTAATCAAGGCTAGGGGAGGGAATACACCTTATTAAAAAACAATTTGATCAAGCATTTTGAGTTTTATTTTTATTCTTTCTTAAGCTAAATTGGGTAATTTTATCCGTATGTTGGGTTTTGTGCTCTAAAACTCCCTATGGGTACTTTTTTTACACTGTATTTGATATCATTAGAAAGGTACTGAAGTAAACATTCAAATAGTGTAAGTTTTATTTTAATATGTATTCACATTCATGAAAAAAACTGCTTTAACAACAAAAAGTCAACGTGTGCGATTTTATTGCTCTCAAGTGTAGGTAGGTACAGTCTACAAGACGAATGTTATTTTATAAAATATCACGCAAGTTAATATATATATAGGTATGCCGGAGAAAAACATTGCTATCGACATCATTACTGAAGATCATTGGCTTCGTAGGCGTCATTAGGGTAGAATGCGAGCACAAAACACACTGATTACAGTTTTCGTACTATTTTAATTTAGTTAACAATATTATAAAAATAAATACATTTTAAGGAACGAGCAGCAAGTTCAGGGCACCCACATTACTTTGACCAACGAATAGATACAATCAACGATCCAAGTTCCAACTCGATCAGTCGTTCTTTCCAAATATACCGCCAAAACTCTTACGTCAACACTAATGAACCTCTACACATTCAAGATGGCGCCCAGACCACCCGCGGATCACGTCACACGTGTGACGTGTTCCGCTCTGATTGGTGGATTTATAAATGACAACATTCTCAGCCTTTACTACATGAGGCTTTTAAGCCATTATAAACAATGTTTAAATTAAATAAAACAACTCAATAAGATTTGTGGCTTCCTACGACATATATATAAGTATTACCTTGTTTCCCGCGCGCGGTTTCACCCGCGTAGCTCCCGTTCCCATGGGAACTTCATAATATAATATACCCTGTAGCCTTCCTCGATTAATGGGCTATCTGAAAGAATTTTTCAAATCGGCCCAGCAGTTACTGAGTTTAGCGCGTTCAAGAAAACGAACAATCTCTTCTGTTTTATATGTATATATATGTTTTTCTTCCAGCAATATGTCCAAGGGCCGCTTCAATACCAAGGACAACGGTTTCAAGGACCACCGCTACAGCCACAAGGTAAGAACGCTATTTTTTAATTATTATGTTGTCTATGGAAAAAGAGATTATACGTCCACTGCTGAACATTGGTCTCCTCTTAACAGACTTTGGCAAGTGATGGTCGGTGAGGGATATTGTCGTAATCCCCACGCTTGGTGATCGCAGTAAGATGGTGAGTATCCTTGAGCTATAGATGCTGCTGCCCATCCATCCATGGGAAGACATAGTGGTCTATACTAGGCCGGAATCCTCACAGAGATTATATACAGGGTGTCCCAAAAGATTACGTAGCTGGGAAGGGGGGTGATAGGGATGGTCACAAGGGTCACCAGAAAAATATAAAAAATTCCCTCTGGGTGTTTAAAAAAATAAATGGCATTTTTTAAAAGACTAAAAATTTTACACCTTGTGCTAACTGTACCTACAAATATGGCTGTATTTAAAAAAAATGCTGTTATGTAATCTTCAATAACAACAAGGTCATCAACATCAACATCAAAAATAACAAGGTGTAAAATTTTAAGTTTTTAAAAAAATGCCATTTTTTTTTGAATACCCAGAGCAGATTTTTTTTTATTTTTCTAGTGACCATTGTGTCCACCCCTGTCACCCCCTTTCCCAGCTACTTAACCTTTTGGGACACCCTGTATACATGGTGATCGTGTGATAATAATAATTGGCAGGACAAATTGCCATCAGTATTGCTATAAAAAGGTAACGTTAATATTTTAAAATAGACGTTATTTTTTATAATGAATAGAATCAGGCGTAACTTTGCGGAAATCCATATGTTAGATGATGTTAAAGTTAGACAAATTAAACGCCAAAACTGATTCACAGGTGCTTTATTTTTATATTTATTCATTCTTAACATAATTATTATAATATTACACGGTACGTACCTTAATAGTTATAGACAATTTAACACTGATTTTACAACACACACCACTGTATTATTTAGACTTCTTCTATTCCGCTATCCAGACAAGACTGACTGTAATATTGTCGTGTCGCTACCATCAAGTCTCCCCTCTACTACATTAACAAGAAGTGGGGCGATCACGTGATTAAAGTCAGTGTTGTCGGACCAAAAAAATAATAACAATACCATACAAATTAAGTAATAATAGTTTAAATGAATGACCAATGTTTTAACTATATTTATTAAATTAAATTATTGCTAACAGCTCGGTCATCCTGATTATTGAGCGAGTCCCTTCGCTTCACAATTATTATTTTTTTCATTTATATTTTACTTAAACCTAAAATGAAATACTAAGTTCACATTAATTTACACAAATAAGTTTAATACATCAGATTGTATAAAACAATCATTTTGGTTATATATTAAATCTTCGTCAGAATTATCACAATCAGAATCAGAATAATATTTTTTTTTATTGAATACTAACCAGGGCTTTACTTTATCTATAGATAGGTACTACATTTTCATAATTACGTCGGCCAGCTCTGCGAGTTAAACGCGTGTCTTGAATTACATAATATATATCTTTAGGTAGTTATTTTACTATTCTCTAGGGGCCCTGATATTTATTAACAATTGTTTTGATTAGCCAACGCTAGGCGTTGAATTTGTAACTAAATCACCAACTATTTTTTTTTTTTTTTTTTACTTTCGTTTGTAGTCAATCCTAGCTTTAACTTTTGTTTGCTGCTCTTTGATACGTTTACTTGCTTGTTCTCGAAAAAAAAATTTAATCGATGTAGTAATTTTAGTATTTTATCTAATAATAACTAGCCAGTAACAATTTCCCTTCTTACTTTTAATGAACGGTCCCAGGTGATCCGCATGAATAGAATCAAATAGAACATCAATTTTGGGTATTGGGTGTAATTCGCCCTCAAGCTTCCCCGAACTACCTTTATGATACATACGCACACTCCAAACACGAATTTACATATTTCCTTACAAATTTACGCATTTTGGGAAACCAATACGACTGTTGTATTCTATTAAGCGTCTTATCAAAACTGAATTGAACTAAATCATGATTATCTGCTGGCGGACACCTTTCGGTACTAACCAACGAATATTTTAAATAGGATACCAATAAGGTAAACTCTCAATCTATTTAAGAACGACACTACTGAGAGTGTTCCTAGCTCGAACGAATGGTAATTTAGTTCGTCGGGGTAGTTTTACGACTGAAGTATGATGCAGGTCGTAATAAGGCATTATCATCTTTCTGAAGCAAAATTCTGGTTACACAATGCTTATTCGCATCAGTATGAACTTGAGTGTCTCTTGTAGGTTCATACGGTGCTAAGACGGGTCTCGTGGTTTCCTTTTTCAAAATTATTTTGTTTAGATCTACAGTACAATTCTAAATGTCCTATCCTATCACAAAATCCGCATTTAGTAGGTTCTTTTTTACATGTGAAACTTTTATGACCTTCTTCATTACAGTTGTGACATTTAATTGTATTTGGGGAAACATATCTCATTCTATTTGTATCTAATAAATTCAAGTTTTTACGGTCTACTTTTACATTTCCTAATGCATCCTTACAGGGAACCACTCTTACAGTTTTTAGATACTTAAGTACATCTTCTGGTTCTTTAAATTGAGCTGCTTGAGCTCCAACTCTAATTGCTCGATCTTCAATACCGTGCAACAAACAATCAACTCCCCTAATACCTTTTATCCCGCAACGGTTCAATAAATTGATTTTTGAATAGTAATATTGTTCCAATGACTCGCCATAACGCACACGCTTAGCCAACATTTCGGTTAGTAATTCTGCATAATCGTTTCTACAAGGGAATGACTCTATAAGCTTTCTTTTCCAGACACTCCAACTATAAAGTACCGTATCTAACCCTTGATACCACGTTTTGGCTACACCTGCAAGCTTAGGAAGGGCAAAATGAATAATTTCGCGCTCATCCCATGAGTATATTTCAGCACATTCTTCAACTTTAGTAAGCCATGTAATAATAGTTTGATCTTTAGATATAGGGTCAAACTCCGAAAGCACATTGGTTAAAGAAAGCTTAGAAGTCGAAGTTCCCTTTACATTACTTAATATGTTTAGAAATTTACTTAAAATATCTTTATCATCGCCAGTCATACTGTTCATGGTTTTATTAAGATTATCTAATATAGAATTATTATTGGAACGCGGGTGACGAGACAGAGAACGTCGTCGTTGCTTCTTCGTTGTTTGTCTTATGTCATCGTCGCTATCCGTATAGGATCTTCGACGACGTTGTCTCTCTCTCACCACACGTTCCTCCTCATCAGACGATATATAATTTGTTGTTTCTCTTCTACTGTGACTGGGTCGAGATCTTTTGTAAGATGGACCCCGCGGAGATCTCCTCATATTATGGTACGTATCAGAATGATTATTTGTTAAGGATGCAGAGTCTTGATGTCGCACCTCCCCGCGATTAATGCGTTGATGCGACACCTCCCTACTCGGACTTGGTGAATTAAGAGAATAAGAGTGCTTGTGGACTTGCCTTAATTGCTGGCTCCCTTCCACTCCCTCACTCTGATCTCGCCCAGTGCGTTTGTGGATTTGCCATTGATATTGACTCCCATCCACTCCCTCACACTGGCCTCGTTCTGGAGTCTGCCTACTTTCGCCTTCATTATTGCGATTATTATTATTGGTAGGCTCACCCTCCAACACGAGATCTGATATGACGCTGTCCATTGTTCTGAAACTTATTGCATCTTCTTTAATATCTTAATTTTAATTAATTTCATTACGTTAAATTTTATTCCATTACGTTAAATTTTATTCCATCAAGTTAAATTTTATTCCATCAAGTTAAATTTTATTCCATCAAGTTAAATTTTATTCCATCAAGTTAAATTTTATTCCATCAAGTTAAATTTTATTCCATCAAGTTAAATTTTATTCCATCAAGTTAAATTTTATTCCATCAAGTTAAATTTTATTCCATCAAGTTAAATTTTATTCCATCAAGTTAAATTTTATTCCATCAAGTTAAATTTTATTCCATCAAGTTAAATTTTATTCCATCAAGTTAAATTTTATTCCATCAAGTTAAATTTAATTCCATCAAGTTAAATTTAATTCCATCAAGTTAAATTTTATTCCATCAAGTTAAATTTTATTCCATCAAGTTAAATTTTATTCCATCAAGTTAAATTTTATTCCATCAAGTTAAATTTTATTCCATCAAGTTAAATTTTATTCCATCAAGTTAAATTTTATTCCATCAAGTTAAATTTTATTCCATCAAGTTAAATTTTATTCCATCAAGTTAAATTTTATTCCATCAAGTTAAATTTTATTCCATCAAGTTAAATTTTATTCCATCAAGTTAAATTTTATTCCATCAAGTTAAATTTTATTTCATCAAGTTAAATTTTATTTGATTTAATTCTTATTTAAGTTTATTTAAATTGTTTTATTTTATGTTAATTTGTTTATTTTAATTTAATTTATTTAATTTAATTTATTTTAATACATTTGATTTTATTTTTATCTAATTCTATTTTAATTTATTTCATTAAATTTTGATTTATATAATTTAATATAAATTTATTTTATTTTAATTTATTTTATTTTAATTTATTTTATTTTAATTTATTTTATTTTATTTTAATTTATTTTATTTTAATATATTTTAATTTTATTTTATTTTAATTATTTTGATTTAATTATATTTTAATTTATTTAATTAAATATTGATTTATATAATCTAATATCAATTCATTTTATTTTAACTTGAATTTATTTCATTTATTTTAATCTAGGTAATTTTGTTTTAAAAATGTAATGTAAATTATAAGCAGGTATATATAATAAATTATATTTCTTATTCTAATTTAAATTAGTATTACAAACGACACTTAACAAAGCAAAAATAAATCTTAACTTGTTAAATCATTATTTAATTGACTTTTATGCATTTTTTTTTTAACGCCGCTTCACTTTTAGCAAAACTGTCCATAGTTCTTCACTGCGCTTTGCCAAGAATAAAACGACACAAATAAACCAAGAAAGTAACTACTGTGGAGTGCCCCAGTCAAATTAATGTCTCAGTAGCACAAATATTTGTTACATCATCCGCTAACCATCGACTACCATGTACCAGTACCTACCCAAGCCAAACAAATAGCGAATGATGCCGCGGTTTAAATAAGAACAGAAAAAAATGAATCGTGCCATCGGCAGCGAATTCAAAGCTTTATTCACCTGAATACGCCTCATGCAAATCGACAAATTATCGGGGAGTGCCCCGATCAAATTTATCCGTTTGCAGCCGATACATAATTCACAAACACTACACTACACCACTGGCACACTACCAGGGAGTACCCTGGCCAAGCGAACCAATAACGCAGCAGTGCCCATTAAAACCCCAAAAGTTTAATATATTACACGCTGTTATATGTCGTCAGTTATGAACAAAAAAAAAACCGTTGTGAATCAATTTCAAACATTATGTAATTCGATCAAAAATCAAAGGTTGTTTTTTTTTTTGTTTTTGTGGGCAGGATTAACGAATAGTTTGCTCCCTTTATACATAGAGATATAAATAGAGACAAAAACCCGTCAATCCCACTTCTGAATTGTTAGATGATGTTAAAGTTAGACAAATTAAACGCCAAAACTGATTCACAGGTGCTTTATTTTTATATTTATTCATTCTTAACATAATTATTATAATATTACACGGTACGTACCTTAATAGTTATAGACAATTTAACACTGATTTTACAACACACACCACTGTATTATTTAGACTTCTTCTATTCCGCTATCCAGACAAGACTGACTGTAATATTGTCGTGTCGCTACCATCAAGTCTCCCCTCTACTACATTAACAAGAAGTGGGGCGATCACGTGATTAAAGTCAGTGTTGTCGGACCAAAAAAATAATAACAATACCATACAAATTAAGTAATAATAGTTTAAATGAATGACCAATGTTTTAACTATATTTATTAAATTAAATTATTGCTAACACATATTAATCTCATTTAAAAAGACAAAATATCTAGTGTTAATTCCGCAAAAAAAATGTGTCTATGACACGTGTTTCGCTCCTCCACGGAGCATCATCAGTGTGGCATTACCTCGTCGAACGCTACTACGCAAATGACCCGACCGGTCGTGAGGTCTTTCGAGGAGACTCGGGTGAGACAGAGGCCTCTACAGTGGTCTCTGCCGCCAACTGTAACGACAGGTGGGTTATTGGCAGAGATGAATAAAATACCATGAACAAAGTATCTGAAATACAAAATACAAGATAATTTTAAATTAAGTATTTCAAATACCAGATACAAAATACTTTCGAGAATAGTATCCGAAATACTAGATACAAAATATGTATCTTCTAAATACTTCTTAAGATGAAAATACTTTTGTAAGAAAACAAGATTTTATATATAATGATTTTAAGTTTATTTTTGACAACCTCCGCAGCTTAGCGGTATTTGGCTCGCTTTAAATCACGTAGGTCGTGGGTTCGATCCCCACGCCGGACAGAAAATCCTTGTGTAAATTCTAAGATTCTTTCTGGTTCTGGTCGGTTAAGGGACTACCCTCCGTGCGAAAGAAAGGGGGATCTATCAATGTGATGATCGACTAATAAGGACGTGTTCAGTTTTACGCATTTATTTTATAAATTTCTACCAACATATTACTAAAAATATTTTATCAGAAAAAGTATTTATAAAACACTAAGATACCCAACAAAATATATTTAAATACAAGATACAAAATACATTTATTTAAAAGTATTTTAGATACAAGATGGAAATACGTATCTTGTATCTGTATTTCAGATACTTGTATCTTATACTTCGTAAAAGATAGCTTGATCTCTGCGACAGCTGTCAGTAAAATCACGCCGATGAAGTTTTGAATTTATTAGTACCTACATACAGACATTACCTGCCAATGTCATATTTTATGGGCATGCCGACCGAATTAGTGATGGGCGATGAATCATCGTGGCTTTCGACTATAAACTATCGATATTTTTCTTCATTAAAAAATAATTTATCATTTAATTTTACGATATATTTTAGTATTATAACATTTTACTAACAAATTTACAAGATTGCTCTAGCGATTTAGAAAGTGATTCTGATATGGATTTGAGGTGTACTCCTTTAAGATAATAAATGTATTTGATTTTATAATATTTGTTTAATTGAGTAACGTTTGAAATTCAATTAAACCCAATTATATGTTACATTATTATCAAAAATAGTAAGAAAAGTCGATAAGTACTATCGACATTTGTTTAAATCTTAACAACCCTAGGAATGTCACTATGACATATTTTTTTCCCGCACTAGGGAAATAAATCCCTGTGTCGCGGGGGACTTTACAAACATGAATTTCACGGACACAAAGAACACCCAGACTCAGAACAACTATTTGTGGTTCACACAAATAATTGTCCCGGGTGGGAATCGAACCCAGAACACCAGGACTCAGAGGCAACTATCATAACCACTGAGCCACCGGTGCAGAGATCAAGCTATCTTTTACGGAGTTTAGATAAGTCACATCTCTGGCTATTGGGTGGGGGGCCGAGGGCCTTCATGGTCTTGTCCATGTGTGAGCGCGCTGCTAGCGAGTTCAAGCTAAATACAACTTTGTAGATATTTGTCGAAGTATTGTTTATCATTACCGATAGATGGCACTTACGTTCTCCTTAGAGACGTGTTATTAACAGATTGATACATTTCGACGTCTGGTTGGGTTCTAACGTGGTCGAATGGTTAAAGGATTAAGATCTATACCGAAGATGCAAGTTCGAATCCTGCCAGTGGTTACTATATACTTATATTAATCTCAATTTTGAAATAAAGTAAATATTAAGAAAGATGGATGACTGTGTGAAGAGTGATATGAAAAAAAAGGGAGTTAGTGATAGTGTGACGGGTGACAGGACAGAATGTAAGAAACAAACGTGTTGCGCCGACCCCGAGTAATATGGGATAAGGGCAGGAAGTACTAAATATTAAGTAGTATTAATCTAAGGACTACTTCTAAAGATTGATTATTGTTAATTGAACTTTTGAGCGCAAATTACCAATCAAATATATTTTCCATTCCAGCGCAAAGTCGCGGCATTGGTTTAGCGGGGGCACTTGGGGCCGGCGCTGTGGCCGGCGTGGTCGGAGGCCTGATAGGGGGAGGCATATCGAGCGCTGTGGCCGGCTCCGGTGGACACACCACGGTGAGTAACAATTAATATTATTTATCACTACATACTATCAAATTAAGTTGCGTCTTTGTCTGTCCCTATGTAGGCTTAACTCTTGAAAATTACGCAACGTATTTTGATGTGGTTTTTTTAAAAGATAGAATGATTCTAGAGGAAGATTCATATATGTTGCAGTCAAAACTCTTAACCAGTCAAAAGTACTATTGACTGAACAGGTTGGTCAAAAGTGGTTTTGACTGCAAATTTGCGGTTAAAATTGCTTTTGACTGACGCTCTTCGTCAAAACAATAATGCAACATTTATATTATAATAATATATAAGGTGCTATAAAAATATCTGCCACGGCTTTAATGGGAGGTAGTATTATGTTTAAAGATTGCAATAGTGAAGAGCTTTCGTACCCCGGAACAGTTATTTCAATTTGAGAAAATAAATAAGTTAAATAAACATTGACTATACTCTGCATAAAGCCGTTCACAAATTACGCGCGATGTGTCGCATCGTCAATGAAAACACATGCTATCTCTTTCCATCTGTTCCGTGAATGAAAACTGAAATCACTATATGTACGTGTAGGTACGCAATAATACGCTGTCAAACAAGTGTTTTAAAAGTGCAATTACTTACCAGCTTCTGCATTCTTCCAAAAAACTTCTATATATATATATACATATAATAAAACTGTAAGTGGTCGATGTCTGTACATTGAAGATTTTTATGAAAAACCGTTACAGGGGGTCTTAATTATAGCAATAGAAGCCAAAACAACCATTTTTAGAATTTTTGTCTGTCTGTCTATCTGTCTTTCTGTCTGTCTGTCTGTCCGGGCTAATCTCAGAATCTACTGGACCGATTTTGATGGAACTTTTTTTATTTGACAGAGTATTACCTGGACTGTAAACTAGGATATAAATAATCACGCCAATTGACTTAGGGGGTAGGCAGGAAATTGAATTTTGATTGCTTTTAACCGATTTTGACAGTTTTTTTTGTTCGACTGAGTTTTACCTGGAGTAAAACTAATCACGCCACCTGACTTAGGGAGTAGGCAGAAAATTGAAGTTTGATTGTTTTGAACCGATTTTAATGGAACTATTTTTTTAATCAAGTGACTGTTATCTGGACTTGAACAAAGGAAACAAATAATCACCTATTTGCTATCATGTTAGTGTTCTGTGGTTCAGGTTAGGTTTCAGACCCTTTAATGTTATGGAAAAAGTATAAGACGTATCTTTCTGAAGACTTCCATCATTCTCTGAGGAGCAATTTAAATCAAGAAATTGATCCAAATGACGAAAGAGTAATTAATAGTTCCCTTTGTTCTATTCAGGAGATCCTTTTATCAATTGGTGGTAAATCTTTGAGTGACTTCAGTCTTCCTTCTCCCCAAATGATACCTGATCAACCGCGTATCTATCGTGAGTATGCTACGGAGATAAACTATAGCTCCACTGACCTTACCGCTGTAGTAAATGATAATTTACAAAATTTTACACCAGAACAAAGGGAAATATTTCACATCGTCGTCCAAAGCGTACTTAATAATTAAGGGAAGATATTCTTCCTAGATGTTCCAGGTGGTACTGGAAAGACCTACCTAACAAAAGCGATTCTTGCTGAATTCAGGCGACAAGGTAAGATAGCTTTGGCTGTAGCATCTTCCGGAATCGCAGCTACACTTCTTCCCGGTGGTAAAACTGCCCACACAATGTTCAAAACTGAACTGAAACACTGAAACACCAACATGTGCAGTTACAAGAAACTGCGATAAAGCAAAGGTGTTTCAGGATTGCTGTCTTATCGTTTGGGATGAATGCACAATGCAAATAAAAAATAAAAAAGCAAATAAAAAAACTGTTGAAGCCGTGGATAGAACACTACGGGACATTCGCCGAAACGATAGTTCGATGAGGAATGTGATGGTACTGTTCTCTGGCTATTTCCAGCAAACTCTTCCGGTTGTTACTAGAGGAACCAGAGCCGATGAAATCAATGCGTCATTGAAACGGTCATATCTATGGCCTCATAAAAAAATTTCGTCTTACAATAAACATGCGAGCACAACTAGGCGGAAATTCTCAGGCACAAGCATTTTCTAATATTCTTTTGGAAATTGGAGAGGGTACTCTTCCTGAAGGTGAAGGACAAGTTGTAATTCCCGAAGTTTTAGGCAGAGTTGTGTCGTCCGATGATGAGCTGATAAATTCAGTGTTTGGAGACGTTTCAAGTATAACGCATCATGATAATTCTTGTGAACGCGCCATACTTACACCAAAAAACATTTTGGCAGGTATTGTTGGAGATGAAGTGGTTTACACGTCCTTTAACAGCGTTGTAAACGAGGACGATGCTACAAACTACCCAGTAGAGTTTTTGAGCTCTCTAATAGCGAGTGGCCATCCTGCACATAAAATCACACTGAAAGTCGGAGTGCCCATAATGCTTTTGAGAAATCTAACTCCACCCAAATTATGCAATGGCACCCGACTTAAAGTAAGTGCTTTGCAGAGAAATTTAATACATGCTGAGATTCTCACTGGATGTGGTGCGGGCGAAACCGTTTTTATACCAAGAATTCCACTCATTCCCAACAATTTCCCGTTCGAATTTAAGCGCACACAGTTTCCTATAAGTCTCTGCTTCGCTCTAAGGCTGCTGGAGTGGATCCAAGATCTAACTGTTTTTCCCACGGCCAGCTGTATGTTGCATGTTCACGAGTGAGGAGTGAGTAGCGCTGAACAATTGTTTGTTTTAGCCCCAACGGGAAAAACGAATAATGTAGTTTATAGAGAAATTCTTTGATTTAAAAACTTATTAATTACTTTTACATACTTCAACGCGAACGAAGTAGCGGGCACCAGCTATATTATAATATTTCTGGCATCTCAACTTCACTATAACTAGGGTAGGAGTAGTAGTAGGATTAGAATGAAATTTATAGTTTATTACCTTGATTAACACATACTTTGCATTCTGGAAAATGAAGGGTTTCATGACAGAAAATAAGTAAATAAGATGATAAACTTCCCATCACACTTAAAACAGGCTTTGGACTGTCAAGTTAGTGTAAGAATCGCAATTTTTTTCTTATTATTTTTAAACAATAGGTAGGTACTTAGATTCATTTCAAATAACGATAAATTACAGTAACTTGGCGTGTTTAAAAGTTAATCATCTTATTTACAACAATTGCACCGTATTTACAGTTATTTACACACTCCCTACCTACTTATCTACAAAACTGTTGCACGAGTCCGCGTTGCACACAAATGTAGGCACGCTTACATACGTGTCTCTTAACTTTGTTTAATGTGTCCGTTTCACTTTTTAATTGTCTAAATGCGCGTTTGATTCGCCTTATTAGTTCTACCACACTTCTGATATCATGTCCGGTTCAGCCGTACACTAGGTCCTTTACACGACCCCACAAAAAAAAGTCTAGAGGGGTTAAATCCGGCGAGCGAGTAGGCCACGGCACTGGCCCTCTTCGGCCCGGGCCTTTCCAACTTTCACGACCGTACCACACACCGTTCAAAAATTCCCGTACGTTGATGGCGAAATGAGGTGGTGCTCCATCATGTTTGAAGTGCAGGCCTCTTATCTCTTCAAGAGGAATACGTTCCAACATTCTTCTCACACGGGTTCGTAGTAAACGCAGATACGACTCTCCGTCCAGTCTGTCCAAGAACACTGGTCCTAGTATTCTGTTCCCCAGTATCTAGTGTTAATATGTGGGCTGGCCCACACATTAACACTAAACCGAGTCTGAAAATGGTCAGGCCGCACAACACTACGTCGGAGTACACTAGTATGGAGGCCTGCCTGCGTCAACCGGAGGCGGGTCAAAGCGGCCGTGCTCTCTAAACCTGTACACGGCATCCAGAATGGTATGATGACTAACTCGCACACCAAACCTCTACTGGTATAAGTTCACGGCATGTGCAGTTACGGAGTTACACTCGCGGTAGCACAATACCATTTCAAGGTATTCTTGATTAGAATACCGTCGTCTGGGAGGCATTTTTAATAAAGGCGTGCGATATTCCCAAGTTGATGTGTTAATTTCGATTTGTTTGAAAGTCTATATTTGAGTGTATGGGGGGTTAACTTAAACTCATAAGCCTTCGGACAATTTAATTGTTATTTTGATTTGTATTTATTTTACGTATTTATTTTATTTTATATTTATATGTCCAACGATACTGATGATTATTCATTTTTTTTCTTGTTCTTCCATAGATTCATACGCCAGTGCATCTTATAATGACGAGTCACTCCAACTGCGCGAACTATTGTACTCCCACTTATCTTTTTCTTCTACAAAATGTTTTAATGTAGTCCATATAAATGCTCAAAGCGTTCATGCCCATTATCCCGATATTTTGTCTTCTTTTGATCCTGATCTAATTCATGCTGTTCTCATTTCTGAAACATTTCTCAAACCTTCACTGCCTTCTGCACAGTATGCCTTACCAGGTTTCAAGCTACTTCGTAATGATAGGACCGGGAAGGGCGGAGGTGGTGTTGCCATATACCTCCGTGCGGATCTTAAACATAAGATTCTCGATCAGTCTCCAAGTGATTACTCAAAATCAGCAGAATACCTTTTTATTGAAGTCAACATAAACCACAGTAAAATGATTTTGGGCGTATTGTACAGTCCATCGTGTCAGATAGATTACTTCTCCTCACTCGAACATAAACTCGAAAATCTGTCTGCACTATATGAACACATAGTTATCCTTGGAGACTTCAATACTTGTCTGTTAAAAAATGACGCACGGAGTCAACGACTTCTCTCTCTCGTCTCTTCCGTCAACATGCATATTCTGCCACTCGGTTCTACTCACCATGCTCCACATAGCACTCCCTCTCTTCTAGACTTAATACTTGTCTCCGACTCTTCTAAAGTTTCAACTCATGGGCAGTTGCCCTCCTCTTTCTCATACCATGATCTTATCTTTGTCTCTTATAAAATCTACTGTCCTCGGCGTAAGTCTAAATTTCACTTTCTTCGAAGCTTTAAAAATATTTCTCTGGATCGCTTGAGGGCAGATGCGGCCAGTACAGATTGGTCTCCTGTTTACACCTGCAACGATATTGACTCAAAAGTAGCCACGTTTAGCCAGTTAGTATTGAAATTGTACGACATACATGCGCCAATTAAAAGGGTGCGCATTAAACATGCTCCGGCACCATGGCTTACAGACGAAATTAAAAAGGTGATGTCTCAAAGGGACAAAGCTAAAAGGAGATACAAAAAGGCACCTACTGAACAAAATTGGGCACAATACAAAACATTGCGCAACCGTTGTAGTCGAATGTGTAGAGATTCCAAAAGACGCCACATTCACCATTCTATTAGTAATCTCAATACAGCACAAGTATGGCAATTCCTAAGATCTCTTGGTGTCGGCAAGAGTACTGGTGATGGTGCAACATCAGTGGATATTAACACACTTAATACCCACTTTGCAATACCACCGCTTCGTGTGAATGCTGATACCAAAACTTCTACTCTTGAGTATCTCTTGAATCTTTCTAAGCCATTTTGTACTACTTTCTCCTTTACAGCAATCACTGAAACCGAGACATTAAAATCCATCAAATCCATTTCCACTAAAGCGGTAGGACATGACGGACTGCAAATCCAGATGTTAGATTTGTTATTAGAGGAACTGACTCCCATCGTAACTCATATAATAAATTTCTCACTTGAGTCATGTTCCTTTCCATCAGCATGGAAAAAGGCTCATGTTCTACCGTTTCCTAAGACCGCCAATCCTACTTCCACAAATCATTTCCGCCCTATCTCCATCCTTCCTATCCTGTCTAAGGTACTTGAGAGTGTTGTTCACTCGCAACTGTCTCATTATCTTTCCTCTAACAACCTCTTAAGTCCTTTCCAATCCGGCTTCCGTCCTAGCCACAGTACAGTAACTGCGCTTGTTAAAATAACTGATGATATCCGCTTGGCTATGGAACAGAAGCTACTCACTGTCTTAGTCCTGCTGGATTTTAGCAGCGCTTTTAATTCAGTAGACTTTGACATCCTCCTTGGCATTCTCACATCCTTGAATGTCTCGGCTCCAGTGGTTGCCTGGTTTGATTCATATCTTAGAGGTCGTTCGCAGGCTGTTCGCGCCAATGAGACTTTCTCTCAGTGGTGTGATCTTACTGCGGGCGTCCCTCAGGGTGGCGTCCTGTCTCCTCTTCTATTTTCTGTTTTTATTAACGCAGTCACGAAAATTTTATCTTCTCATTACCATCTCTATGCAGACGATTTGCAACTATATAGGCATTTTAATGTCATAGATGCTAGGGAAGCCATTGCTGCTATCAATAATGATCTTGGTAACATTAGCAAGTGGGCGAAGGCTTATGGCCTTCTGGTCAATCCCGCTAAATCACAAGCTCTCATTATTGGTAGCAGATACATGTATAATTCCATTGATCTCAATTCCTTATCACCAATTATTTTTGATAATGAGCCTATAGACTTCTCCAAGTGTGCAAAAAATTTAGGTGTCCTTATAGACTGTAATCTCTCTTGGAGCAATCACGTTGCAGAGGTAAGCAGGAGGGTGTACTGTTCATTTCAATCCCTTAAACGTCTCCAGAAATTCTTACCTTTTCAGACTAAAGTCACCCTAGCTCAATCGCTTCTTCTTTCTCACTTAGATTACGCCGACGTTTGTTTCTTAGATGCAACAGAGGAACTATTAGACAAACTTGAACGCCTTCAGAATTTGTGTATCCGCTTCATTTTTGGCCTCCGAAAATATGACCATGTGTCAGAGTTTCGGTTGAAACTGAAGTGGCTGCCTATTCGGAGGCGTCGGGACTGTCATATCTTGTCTCTTCTGTTCTCTATCCTTCACAATCCCAATGCCCCTACATATCTTCGCGAACGCTTCGAGTATTTGATACCTAGAGACAAACCCTGTCGTACTGCCACCTCTCTTCTTTTAAAGAACCCACCTCATGTCTCTAGTAAATACGACCACTCTTTTACCGTCCGTGCAGTGCGGTTATGGAATTCCCTTCCACACCCCATTCGCGCTTGTTCTTCTCATAACGCATTTAAAAAAAGAACAAAGGAGTACTTTTTGACTCAGTAATCATATTACATAATTTGGACATATAAGTTAGTTTATGTAGTATATTATAATTAACAATATGTATATAGGATTAAATATTAGTATGTAGTTGTATATGTATCTATTAGAGTGTATGTTTATTGATATGTAAAAAATAAAAAATAAAAAAAATAAGGTTTGCTGGAAGAAAATTCAGTATTGAATTAAGCTCGCCTTTGTACATGTTGTTTCCGTTGTATTAATTGTATGTTATGTATTTACTGTGTGCAATAAAGAATAAATAAATAAATAAATATTCCCGTCGTTGACCGCTAAAACTATCTTCCGAGCGGCCGCGGCCGGGGGCCGACTGGCGAGCGCCCGGCGATCGGCTAGCGCGTGCGACGAACGGGGTAGTGCGGGCGGGTGCGGGTGGGGGCGCGCGGGGTTGTCCTTTGACAACCGCTGCGCGGTGGCATCGTTTGATAAAGGTAGCATTCGGTTCTTAGCGACAGCAACGCGCGACGGCGACCCGCGACCGCGGCCGGGTCGCGCGACCCACTGCTTTGTATTGATTTATATGGAGCACTAAACAAATCCCGCGACCGCGTCGCGCGACCGGTGGGCGGGGCCAGGGAGCACACTGTGTAATTTTGTCTCATCTGCGGTCACCTATGTTTTATCCCTTTATCCTGTAGATCCAGCAAAGAACTAAAACTTCTAGGAAGAAACCATGTTTTTTTTTTGTTTAGTTTTAATGTTATAAAATAAATCGAGAAAACTCCATAGAAACCATAAAAACGCATTATTCATTTCAAGTATATCGCACCCCTAGATGAAGACTCCAGCAACTCAAAAAAAACTCATTTTTCAGAAATGACGAAAAACTGTTTTTAGAGTATATAAGAAATATATCAAAATATTTATTATTGGTTAGTCCCATTGTATCCGCATTTTTTTTCAACATAGATAGATTTGTATTATAATCAGCTATAATTCATGAAAAAATCAGGTGTGCGTGATGCGGGACTTCCGAGTTATTGAATTTGTATTTTTGTGTTTAGGGCCGTCACTTACTTACTTTACTATAACAATTTTCGGATAACTTAGACTGCCAATTTTCTATTACCATTCTACAGAGAATGAAAATAGTGGCGTAGAAATGCGTGTCATTTTTGATAAATTTGATAACTCTATTTCCATAGAAATTCTATGGAAACTTTAGAAATGCAATATTTCCGAAGTCCCACTGTTTACCTATATGCTTTTTATTTTGTGTTATACCTAACTAAATTATGCAAGCTCAGAATTAAAATAAAATACGGAATCGACAGGAATACGGAGTAAACGGCAATTTTGTAAAAATTGAAAAAAATACGATTTATCGTTGTATATAGAAGCTACAATAACTCAACTTTGTATGTAGTTAGATATTAATGGTTACCATTATAAAAACTCTTATTTATGTAAATTATATTATAATTTTGAAATAAACAAATAAAAACAGTTATTTGCTGACGTCAGCATAACTTTGAATAACTTCAAAACTAAACAAAAAAGAAACATGGTTTCTTCGCAGAAGTTTTAGTTCTTTGCTGGATCTACAGGATAAAGGGATAAAACATAGGTGACCGCAGATGAGGCAAAATTACACAGGAGCAGCGTGGCGACCGCGACCTAGTCGCTCCGGAACCAGTGCCGTCGCGCGACGCAGGCGAGAAGCACATCTAAATGGCGGCGTTTTTACCGAGCGAAGACGAGATATTGATAGAATTTGTGAATAAAAAAATAAATAGAGAAATTGTCCGACATATCGTACTACAACAGAACACAACCGTCACACATAAAAACTGCGGGAAGACTGGCGATGTCGCGGTCGCTGACATCCGAAAGCTACGGGTCGTCTTGCGACAGGCGACCATGTTCGCGTAGTCGCTGGTCGCAGTCGCTCGTCGCGGTCGCCGAAGAACCGAATGCTACCTTAAGAATGGCAGTTCAGCGTATGAATTCGGTGCGGGGCGTGCGGTGCGGCAACAGCTTATTAAGTCTACAGAATGGTGTTATGCCAATAAATCAATTCAAATTTAGACGTACAATTTTTTGTATGAAAAAAAATATGACATATTATCAATAATTTTTCTTCACTATTGTAATCTATAAACACTCCCATTGCAGCCGTGGCAGATATTTTTATAGCACCTTATATAATACATCTGCATTGTACCCGTGCGAAGCTGGGACGGGTCGCTAACTAACAGATAATTCTTACTCTATGAAATATCCGACTAGGTAACTAACAGTAGTAGGCAATAGCAAATCTAACCAATCTACAGTCTAAATAGTCCGTCCGTTTGTCTTGTGACATTTATTTCAGTTATCCAGTTTCAATTGAAGACGTGAGTAGACGAAGGTGATAGTCACATAATTCAAATTTTGAGTAAATCAAGGTTAAAATTTTACTTTTATTTTTTGAGATAAGTCGCTACAAAACAGTTTTTTGTATCAAACTATGATGCCAAGTTGTGTAAATAACCTGAAATATTAATGGTATGAAAGCAATCAAACAAATTTATATTTTTATTATATTATTTGCAAAAAAAACTTAACGTAACGTAACTCCTTCTTTCATAAACATATAAGTAAACTTTTCTGAGTGTTCAGCTATTCAAAATTAGGTGTTTATTAGGAATGCATGTGTCCTATAAAACCTAAAATTGACGGTTTAGGGACTAATTACACTTATTCAGCTCAATTCAGCTAATGTCCATAGAAAACGCCAGTTTTGTATGGAATGCGTACCTACGCGTCTGTTCAGCTGAACGCGTGCGTACGCGTCCCCTACAAAACTGCGCGTTTTCTATGGACATAAGCTGAATTGAGCTGAATAAGTGTAATTAGTCCCTTAAGATTCGTCGTATTATATCGACATATCACCTTCATCGATGCAAAAAAATTACCTTTACACAAAAATGCGACATAGCACCTTCATCCACTCACATCTTTAATTATCATATATGTTCCTTATCCTAGCCTGATCATCCTGGCACCCAAGAACCTCCCGGGGTCCCTCCTGCAATCCCACCTCAACATCCTCCCGAGGTTCCAGTAGAGGAACTGCCTCCAGAAGAATATTATGATGACGTGAGTTCGATCATCATCAACAGCCCATTTACATCCACTGCTGAACATGGGCCTCCTCTTAATAGACGTTAGCAAGTCAGGGTCGTTGAGGGATATTGTCGTAATCCCCACGCTTGGTGATCGCAGTAAGATGGTGAGTATCCTTGAGCTGGTAGATGCTGCTGCCCATCCATCAGCTGTATGTCCCTTAGTCGCGTTACGACACCCGTGGGAAGATATGGAGTGGTCTATTCTGAGCGGGAAACCACATGGCTGATTTAGATGCATGCTGTAAATATCCAAGGTTGTGGTTACTGAACCCGCAGTACAGACTAGAGATCTTTGTGTAATACCTAAGATTTTTTCCGGGTCTGTTTGTTGAGGGAATACCTTCCGTGCCTCGGAAAGCACGTAAAGCCTTTGGTCCCGATTGTTATAACATCATCTATAATAATAATCGTATCTATAATAATAATCGTATCTATATCAAGGAACGGGCAGCAGCGTTTTCCTGTGTGTTACAACATACTACTGCGGTCACTAATCCACCTGCCTGCCAAGAGTGTTGAATATGGTAAAAAAACCCTTTCGGGAGATTATGTCCAGCAGTGGACGTATATACGGGCTGATAATGATGATGATGAATTAAAATATAAGATTAATTTAGTCTTGAAGCGGCCGTAGACTGGCTAGAGCGACGGACGTGCAGTCATGTGGTCGCCGGTTCGATACCGAAACATTGTACTACCGACGTGAACTCACTCGTAACACAAGCATTTTAGCTTAGCACGAGGGGTTAACAAGAATACTAGTATACTGCAAAAACACTGATAGTAGGTAATCTCTTAGAAAAAAGTCTGTTATTTCCATTCTGGGAATGTTTCTTAATAGTGTTTTAGAATTGTTAGTATTTTATTAGTTAGTTGATGTCCATTTCTAGACCTCAGAAGCATAAGATCGGATGTACTATTATACTTCAGTAGCATTTGGTCGTAAGTGTCAGTTCACGATAAAGGCACATACGACGAATGTTTCTGATAGAGATGGGCCGACTATAGTATTTGCCGACTAACCGACTAGCCGACTAATCGGATTCCAAAATGCCGATTACAATGCCGATCATTCTAATACCTACTTGTCGTAGGTATTCGGGCTTTTTCGTCATCACCCGGCTTAGTCATCGCGCGGCCGCTGAGCTTAATTACTGACTGATTAATACGTTCCTATGTTTTAAAGACTGTAACTTTAGATAACTACTATAAGTAATGTTTAGAAATTATAAAACAAGTACGAATTATTTGTTTTTTTTTTTCATTTTTTTTGCGCCGATCACAATCGGCATATTTTGCCGAATAGTCGCCGACTACAAACGATGCCGAGTAGTAGACTTTCCCGACTAGTCGGCGGCTAGTCGGCCCATCTCTAGTTTCTGACGTATAGCGGCAAACCCGACATTACGCTTCTGTGCGTTTGGTCAAAATTTGACGATAATAAAAAAAAATATAAGCAATCTGTTCTCCTTTTAAGTATTAACTATAAGTGTGCGAAATTAGATATTCCTCCGTCCGCGCAATTTTCGTAAAAATGGGTACGAATTTGTTTTTTGTTTCACGTATTCATTTAAGTATAGATGTTACAGTCAAAACTTGTAATCGGTCAAAACCACTTTTCACTGCAAAAATCACATTAAAATCCAGAAATGAGATGCTCTTAGTTTTGGTTAAAAAACACACCAGGATTCCAACTTCTGTAGGTTAGGACTGTGACTGTGTTAGAACTGTGACCACAACACAACGCACGAGTGTGCTAGAAGTGCCAGATCCAAATTCCATACAAATTATGAATTATTTTTTGCAGTCAAAAGTGGTTTTGACCGATTATAAGTTTTGACTGTAACATAGATAATGCGTCGGTTATATTATTTAATTTATAAAGAACATCTCTTTGACTTTGTAAATTAATTTAAGTCCCACTTACTTGCTAGCCAAGCCTGGTGATTATGTCAATGCCGCCTTCAAGAGAATTTCTAGAAAAATCATTAATCGAAACGGTTTTTAATGTTAAAAATATACAGAGCATAGAAATATGTTCAGTAAATAAACTAAATCGGTTCAGAAGGTCCAGAGATTACCCCCTACAACCTCACAAACAATGGGCGTGAAGACTAAAAAAATCTATTTAGTCCGTCAGTTAGATTACTTACTAAAAAATATTGGACACGTATTTTTTTATTTATCAAATCAATAAAAATTGACAAAGATACAGAGCAACAACAAACTATAAAGTTCAGGAGAGGGAGGCTTGTGACGTCACTACTAGGTACAATTGTACCTACAAGTGACGTCACACGAAATTTCAACGCGCTGTATCTTCGTCATTTGTTGTTTCAGGAACGAAAAAAAATACGTGACCAATATTTTTTGGTGATCTAACTGACGGACTTAATAGATTTTTTTTATTATTCATGTCCATTAACAAATTTTATTTCTTTATAATATTAGTATAGAAGTATAGATATATATATATCACTTAAGTATAGGTACTTTAGCTATATATAATTATTTAGCTGTCCCAAGAGCTCGAGGGGACCCATATATCGTCACAGCCTGATGATTATCCACACAATGTTGAAGTAAGTCTGTTTTATGCTGACCCCACATTGGCGCGTTAGTACTGCGTCACATCGACATACAGTCGATGGGTAACGGGTGAACACAGTTACCACTCTATCCTACCCGCCGGAGAAGAGTGCGCCTGCGAACGCGACCCGTCCCCTCTCGACCCTTATAGACCCGAAGTCCGAGAGGCCCGCAAACTGTAAAGTAGAACGACAGTTGCACAAAGCTCTAACTAAAAGTCATAATCCCTCAATCTCCCCGTCAGCGACCGCCCTGAGCCGAGGTCCAAGTCCCACAGGGGACGCCCTCTTGCGCAGGTTGTTTAGTTTGTAGTTTATAAACTATTTATTAAGGCTGGAGCTCTGCTCGCCTTTATGGTCGACGAAATAGCCTCGAGGCTAACTATGATGACGGGGACGCAGATTGTTCGCGTCGTTAACATGCTCAAGGCAAGCTCACGCCAAATGTGGGGTCAACATTAGTGATGAAACATGCATGTATTGATAGAATGTTTTAATTGTTATTGGTAAAATTGAATTTACAATCTAAGCTGTGTTTTTTTTTTAATTTCATGTTTTATCTTTAAATTCATCAGACAAACTCCGTAGCGTAGCGGTATTTTGCTCGCTTTAAATCTCGGAGGTTGTGGGTTCGATCCCCACGCTGGACAGGAAATCTTTGTGTAAATTCTAAGATTTCTTTCCGGGTCTGGTTGGTTTAGGGACTACCCTCCGTGCCTCGGAAACCACGTTAAGCCGTTGGTCCCGATTGGTATAACATCATCTGTAATAATCGTATTTCAAGGAGCCGGCAGCAGCGTTTCCTTGTGTGTTATGGCAAATACCCTCCCTCGGGAGGAGGCCCATGTTCAGCAGTGGACGTTATACGGGCTGATGATAATTATGATGAACTTAAAATTACGCAAAATACAATTTATAAAATAAAATCGTTTCTGATGAATGGCATGGCTTATCTGATGTGTTACCCGGAGGCTAATCCCGTAAGGATATTACTATGAATTCGATAAAACTGTCTTCAATACTCACCGTTTACTATGCATGCAAAAACTATTGTAAATATATCAATATATTAAATTAATCTTCAATAATACAGTAACGATAACAATGACAACGAAATGCGTTACAATACCCTACAGCAGAGGTCTCCAAACTAAGGCCCGCGGGCCTAATCCGGCCTGCCAGTGCCAACAATCCGGCCCGCGACAGCTTAAGACTAGTGTCGTCAATCTGGCCCGCGACACCCCATGTCTTATTGTTGATACTATTGCTGTGATAAGTTGAAAAAGAAAACACAAAATGATTACAACTCGGTCGCACATTTTGCCACTAGTCTATAGTTAAGGATAGAAAAATTTAAACTGTTTTGCCCCTTCGTCATTATGGCAGTCCGTTAGCCATGTCCATAAAAATATTTAATGAATTACCAGAAATCATCAGAAAAAAATCCAAAATGAACATATTTACAAAAAAGTTAAAACTCTGCTAACAAGCAAATCCTATTATAGCGTAGATAATATTTGAAAGACAACTTAAATTAGTAAATTTTTCTTTTCTTAATTAGCCGTTTATATCCCACTGCTGGGCAAAGGCCATATCTTTCCAAGTGCTCTTTTCTAGTGCCACTTCGGACCAGCCATCAATGTACGCATCGAGACCGTGCTGCGAATTCTTTTCTTAAAAAAAAAGTCCTCTTTCCTATTTTGCTGTGCCCTAAATTTTTCAAACCTTATTATAAGACCTAATGTACATAGTTACATACACTATGTACCATAAACCATTTTTTTTCCGTGGGCAAATGCATTTACGCATTCCCACCGCCGCTGCAGCCTATTCGCGCGCTGGCGGCGGGATATGTTGGACTCGCCCGCTCCATAGCGTGGTATGCGACACTCATACCACGAGGAGAGGACCCTACACCACTAAAACCCCCCGAACCATATACCATACCACCATGGAAGCAATAAAGATTTGAATTTGAATGAAGACATTTTATCGAAGTCAGTCATATCGTTATAGAATTACTCTCTTAGTTTAATATTTCCTGATAATTGTTTCAAATCGTGTTTTTACTTTATATGTTTATTTATGTATCAAGCTTTGTTTAATTAATATAGTTAATTTTAATTTGCCATGAGTATGCGTTTGTTTTTGCATGTAATGTACTACATATAATGAATTATGATATAATTCTATAATCTCACCTGACATGCAGAGGCGGATTAAACGTGGAGAGTGCCGTATGCAAGCATCTCATTGGCGCCCCTATTTTATAAATTACTAGTACTAGTAAATATTTGATCACTGTAGTTGTCGTTACTACATGTGTGGTAGAGGTGACTCCAATTTGGAGCTGGCATATCTTTATTCCGACTTGTGGTAGCCTCAACTACAGTTGCTGTCCCAGCGTGTATTCCGCCCGCGCGCCCCTAGGCACGTGCCTATACTCCGCAAAAGATAGCTTGATCTCTGCGACATATCGCACACCTAGATGAAGACTCCGCTAACTCAAAAAAGTACGAGTTTTGAGTTAGTAGCTTTGATATATTTGTTATATACTCTAGAAACAGTTTTTCGTCATTTCTGAAAAATGAGGTTTTTTGAGTTGCCGGAGTCTTTATTTAGGGGTGCGATATGTCATAGTGACATTCCTAGGGTTGTTAAGATTTAAACAAATGTCGATAGTACTTATCGACTTTTCTTACTATTATTGATGATAATGTAACATATAATTGGGTTTAATTTAATTTCAAACGTTACTCAATTAAACAAATATTATAAAATAAAATAGATATATTTATTATCTTAAAGGAGTACACCTCAAATCCATATCAGAATCAGTTTCTAAATCGCTAGAGCAATCTTGTAAATTTATTATGAATTGTCAGTCTTACATATTATTATGTACATAATGTTATAAATTTATAATACTAAAATATATAATAAAATTAAATGATAAATTAATTTTTAATGAAGAAAAATATCGATAGTTTATAGTCGATAGCCACGATGATTCATCGCCCATCACTAATTAGGTCGGCATGCCCATAAAATATGACATTGGCAGGTACTGTCTGTCTGTACTACTAAATTCAAAACTTCATAGGCGTGATTTTACTGACAGCTGTCGCAGAGATCAAGCTATCTTTTACGGAGTATAGTTTGCCTTATGGATAATCCGCCTCTGAGTGCTCATCACATGTTTAATGTTTTTGAATACTTCACGGAAAAGTTTACCATATACTATGTTTCAAAATTGAGATTAATAAAATTCGACCACCGGCGGGACTCGAACCCGCATCTTAGGTTAAGCTCAATGCCTTAACCAATTAGGCTACGGTGGAACCCTACCGGTCATCGAAATTTATTAATCTCTTTTATAACTATGTGTTTAAGTTGCATGAAATGTGTGTATCAATTGTTTTACAAAATAAATATTTTTTTTGTTGTGTACATAATATAAAATGTATTGCGATGCAACGGTTAGAATATACACAAATTTATTACCTAAATTATCTTTAGCCGTTCCAAGATCGTGAGGAAACACCTTTGGCAGACCCTGATGATGATTATCTTCAGAATGAAGAGGTAAGCAAGATATGAACACTAATGTTGATTCATTCACAGCATTATTACAAGCACGTAGAGCTCACAATAAGATGACTATTATATTAACAAGACCTTAAAAGGGATATGCTGATACTGCTTATGCAAGTTAAGTCAAGCCAAAAATCGTGATTCATAGGAAAATAAATTATCTTATAATGCGTCCATTTTTTTTCCTACTGACAACTCTGAAAAGAACTGGCAAGAAACTCAGAGGAATGCTTTTAAAAATTATCAATTTATCATTAGGTATACAATATGAAATAAGTAAATGAATACTTATTTATTAAAAATAATAACTTATTGTCTAAAGAATTTTGATAGTCTTTTTAATTGAATAATAATAAAAATGCGTCTTTTTTTTTTCTTTTCTCTCCCTTCTGAGAGCTTTTGGCTCGCACTTTCTGTGCATCTGCCATATTCAAGTTTTCTTGACATTTTCAGTTTTGTGCTTGTGTTGTATCGTATTTTGATGGGTTTGTTTGGATTGGATTTTTACGGATATAGGTAAGGTAGGGAAACGAAACGTGTTAAATGCAATTAAATTAGATATTTCAATACAGGATCAGAGATAAAGTTATTTTATAAAACGTATAAAAACAAAATTATACTATTTGTTGAAATGGAGAAAAAGTACTTTTAATTTAAAAAGTAGGTCAAAGACATCTGCCGCGGAGCATAGAATTATGATGGAGATGACATTTGACGTTTTTCTGTCATATATAATATGTATATAAAAAATTCTTTAATATATTTCGTAATTTTATTTTAAAAATAATTTAAATTTGATTAATCAATATTTTTGCTATTACAAAAACGTAATAACAAAACAGTACTGCATATTAATAAAATTATAAGATCTTGAATGGACTAAACGTGAGTTTAACCTTACGCTGTCCACACATTGAGCGTGGGCGATCCTCGAGCCAGTGTCACTAGTGGGTGGCGGCATGTGACGGATGTCGGGGTAGGTAGCTTGGCGCTCGCGACTTTAACATGAATGTTGGGTCGGCGTTAAAGTATCTAGTGGAGGTTGTACGAAAATTACGAAGTTTTTGTTTAGTTAACAGTCTTATTTATTAACTAGACCAAATGGCACATTCCCAAAGGCGCTTCTCAGGGCCACCCAAAAATCCTTTGTCGCAACGTCTCTGATAATACTGTGTCGGTGGCCGAGTACTGGTCTTCTCAAATTTGAACGCCAGGTCGACACGAAAAGAATAAGAAGAAAACTAGTTGGGAAACTAGTCTTCTTCTTCTTTAACGCGGTATCGTCCCCTTGTCTGTCCCGTTATCGTAGGATCTTCATAATAAAATATATCTCATGTTACTACTTGATAACGTCGCTTGCTAATGGTGAAAGATTTTTTTACATCGGACCAGTAGGTCCTGAGATTAACGCGTTTAAGCAAACAAACAAACTTATATTTTTAATATTATAATTCAGCCATCTCAGGATGCAGAGGTAACTCCTAAAGCCGAAGAAACTGATGATTACCTTGAAAATGAACAGGTTAGTCAAATATTTTGTTTAGCTGTTAACTATTTATACACTCTCCGGCAATACTGTCTCGCCCTCGTAGACCCGAAGTTCGAGAGGCCCGAGAACTGAAACGTAGAGCGACAGTTGCACAAAACTCCCCTGAACAAACTATAAGTCATAATCCCTGAATAACTCCATCAGCGACCGCTCTGAATTGCGGTCCATGTCTCACGGGGGGGGCCTCTTGCGCAGGTTGCTTTTAAATCATTCATTTAAGGCTGTAGCCCTGGTACACTTGAATATATACCATATATTTAGATACTAGTAGAATTGAGCGGTCTCTTACTGTGTAGCTCAATAAGAAAGCTCAAAGTCGCTCAGCGAGTAATGGAAAAAGCTATGCTCCACATTTCCCTGCGCGATCTAATCAGAAATTATAAGATCCGCAGGAGAACGAATGTCGCTGACATAGCAGGACACATAGCTCAAAGACCTGACGGCCGATGGAGCAGAAAGGTTCTAGAGTGGAGACCACGAACTGCGACGACCGCATGATGGACTGACTCCCTGCTACCTTAAGAGGTCGTCGACCTCATAAAAGATCGCAGTCACTCGAAAATCGGCCAAATGTCGGAGTAAACTGGATTATGACTCATGAACGACTTTCAGATTTGATTATGCATTTCCTTTTAACCATGCATAATTCATTATTGAAGCATTATCATCAGCCTATTACTTTCCGATGCCTTCGTAGACTCGAAGTCCGAGAGGCCTGCGAACTGTGACGTAGAGCGACAGTCGCACTAAACACACCTGGAAAACTAAGTCATAAAGCCCAATCCCCTCGCCCTGAACCGAGGTTCAAGGCCCCCAGGGAACGTCCTCTTGCGCAGGTTGCTGCTGCCATGCTGAGTTTATCATTAAATTAGATTATCTCACACTTTAGCCAGCTGAGGAAGTTGAAGAACCACCGAATGCAGAGGAGCCAGACTCTGATTACTTGGAGAATGATCAAGTGAGTTCTATATAATCACTGCACAAGCGCGAGTCCAGTTCTTGGATAATCAGAAATTTGATATAGCTTTTTTACATAATTTCTCTTGACATATCGTTTAAACTTGAGGCTAATCACGTAACACTTACCTAATTACTTAGTTTAATATGCAAAACATATTTTAAATATGTCAATTTGTTAAATTATTGTAGCGTAACATAGGATATGCGTTAAAATAACCCTACAGTACCTAATAAAGACATTTTTATTGAAGTTGTTAAGGCCCAGGTGAAAAAAAATAGCAGACTGTATAATAATAGGTTTATTGCCGGTAGTAACTATCTAATTAATTAAAAATATACAAAAAGTGTTGCACGCGATCGGGACGTACGGATTCTACCTTCAATAGGCTTGTTAACACTTTTTTGAAATGAATTTTATATGGTTAAGAATGGTTTTACTAGATCAAGAAAAAAATATGGCATTTATTTGAGATCTAGAAAGCACTAAAATAAATATTTTAAAATTGGCTTGAAATTTAGAGATGAAAACCATGTTAATCTGTAAACATTAGCTGTTTTCATGATCTATGACGTCATGACTCAGAAAGTGTAATAGTAAAGGATCCCGTTCATGTTTTTTAACAAGATGGCTGATAGCGTTTTCGGAAGTTAAAGACATGACAAAAGAAATAATTTTCATATTGAGTTTATACAAACATATTCAAGTTTTATTAACAGAAATTATTATATTTAGGTTCCATATGACAAATACTTTTAGAAATAAACATCATTGTAACATAATTTCATATTTTATGTGTCAACTAGCCTATTGTTTTTCTTAATTTATTTTTAATTTTCGTTTCGCGCGCTTTGCAGTGTGCTCTATGGTTTGTATTTTTTTTTAAAACGTGGTTTATTATTTTTAATCGTGTTCATAGTTTTCATATCGTTACGTGATTAGCCTCCTTGTTTGTAAAAAGATCTGTTACATTATTGAGCGGTGTGTTGTAAAAGCGTGTAAGTAGGTCTGATTCATTTTAGCGTTCGATACTATTTCTAAGACATTCCTGCATGCATTTTTGTTTCCACTTTTTGTCGAAGTTAATATGGTATTATACGGCTATCGTATTCTTCCTTAGCCTGCTGAAGAAACGGCAGAGAACCCTGAAGAGGAAGAACCAGAGCCCCAGGAAGAAGTGAGTCTAGTGGAGTGATAAGTTGTAGATTATAATAAATAACAGCATGGATTTTTTTTATTACTTTTTTCTGCGCAGTCATTTTTAGTGCCATTGCAATTTTCTATTATTATTAGTTTTAATATTAACAATATTTATTAAGATACATATTTATTTACACACAACATTTTACATGCATAAAATACATATATACAACTAAAAGTAGCCAAAGACAATTTAACTTTTTTTTTCTATAAAGTTTACTAGCAGAGTTCGTAGCAAGCTAAAATGCTTGTTACGAGTGGGTTCACGTCGGTAGTGCAATGGGTGGGAGTCGAACCGGCGGCGACCACGTGATCGCATGTCCGATGGTAGTCATTGGGCTACGGCCGCTTTAAATAATAAAAAGTATAGAATCATTTATATTGGCATGGTTTATTAGGAGGTTTTTTGTGTGTGCAGGTTTATTATCTATTGATATAATAATGGCTTCGGTACATATGTCTTAATAACTGTAGGGTTATTGTAATACATTGCTTAAGTTATTATACAATCAGCATCGTATAGATAGAGACAGTGAATATCTCTAAATATATTGCAACATCTGAAATGATCTCTAATACTGACGCATCTAATAACTAATCACTAAGTACATAGTATAAAACAAAGTCGCTATATCCCTATGTATGCTTAAATCTTTAAAACTACGCAACGGATTTTGATGCGGTTTTTTTTAATAGATAAAGGAATTCAAGAGGAACGTTTATATGTATAATACATCAGCATTGTACCCGTGCGGAGCCAAGGCGGGTCGCTAGTAATAAATAAACATAATACTCTCCTGAGCCACACTACTGTGGGACATTTGCCCAAATTATAGGGACGCCCGGAGTGTGAAGGCGTCCCTACTCCTCATGGGTCGGCCTCGAAGGGAGCGGGGCCTATGTGCCCCACTCCCCGAGGGCGGTTGGTGGCGGGGAGCTGCTGATAGCATCATAATACCCAGAACACCGTTGGTATCTGAGCATCCAAAGTATCCAAAATTACGGGACACGCTAGAAAAGTCACCTTTTTTTTTCTGAGCAATATGATCGCTGTAGATGCGTCAGTAATAGTCAGTATCATTGATCATTTAAGATGATCTAAATGAAGCTGACTGCATCCTAATCTTTTCATTTGTTTCCTCTGTATGTGCTGACCACGAGCTGGGGCCTCCAACGGGCAGGGGCCCCTGCTATATTACAAATTACGCTACTGTATTTTAGCCAAGTCGAATATGTAGAATAGGAATAACGATAATAGAATAGGAAAAAAGTGTTGCATCATTTATGTTGAAATGGTTCCTTTTTGTTTTCAAAAATAACGGAACTAGATGTCAACTAGATGCCAGTTTTTCTCATAATCACCACGCTTGGCAAGCTTATTAGCTTATTTTTTACTTTTTAATATTTTACTACCTACGCATACTATATTTAACATTAGAATGTAATTAAATAACGGGCGGGACGTTAAGTTTCTACAAAATTTGAAATAAGAATGATTTACAATACCCGCAGGACAATTTTAGGGCTCAGAAGCGTAAGGTCGGATGTGTCATTATACGTCAGAAACATTCGTCGCATGTGCTTTTATCGTGAACTGGCACTTACGACCAAATGCTTCTGAAGATAATAGTCCATCCGTCGTTATGCTTCTGAGCTCTAGATTATGTCACTTGCAAATATTTTTATTCTAATAAACTGCCTTTAAAAAACTAAGTCGTAACCTCTATCCCTCCCACAGAGTCTGCCTTTTTTTTTTTTTGTCTTGGGGGAAATGCATTGACGCGTTCCCACCGCCGCTGCAGCGTATTCGCGCGCTGGGATATGTGGGGCTCGCCCTCTCCATAGCGTGCTATGCTAAACTAATACCACGAGGAGAAGGCCCTACACCACTAGAACCCCACGGACACTCCTTCGATCCGTCGTTGGCGGGGGCCGGGTACGCATGAGCAATCCGGACAGTGTCTGCCCTGAGCAGAGGTCCAAGTCCCACACGCGTCGCCCTCTTGAGCAGGTTGCTTTGTTTGTAGTTAATAAACCATTAAAATAAATTAGCCCTGCTTTTATCCGCTCTACCAATCCTTAGTTTGCAAAGAACCTTCCGATGCCCTCAAAGAGAGACCCGCGAACTGTATAGTAGAGCGACAGTTGCACAAAATTCCCCTAAAGTCATCAATCCTCAGACCCGCCAGCGACCGCTCTAAGCTGAGGTCCAAGTCCCACAGGGAACGCCCCGTTGAGGTCTTCCGCGGAGACTCTGGTGAGCCCCCGGGGAAACTGTTTAGGCCTGAAGCCTTTTCAGTGGCGTCAATCGCCACCTGTGACGACAGGTGGGTCGTTGGGTATGGGCCTGAGGGCCCTCGTGGTCGTCCATGTCTTTGTTGGCGCCGCTAGCGAGGTCAAGCCCCTTCAGACGAGTCCGAAGGGGCGACCAACATGCTAGCGGCGCTTGCGTCAAGTCCGGTGTTCGTCGCTCCCTTCAGTGTGTGGCGAGGTCAAGCCCGCCAGGGAAATGTCCCCGGGGGCGACCGTCAGCCGACAGGTGAAGGGAGCGGTAGTCTAGTCTGGGGGGGGCGCAGGAGACCTCTCCGCGCTATTGGTACGCCTCGAGGAGGCACTGCAGGATCAGCTGGGTGGGGTCCCGCTGCTCCTGGAGCGCGATCAGCACCCTCTGGAGGGTACCAATAACGCTGGCCATCTTGGGGTCTCGTGCCGGCTACTGCTTCGCCTTCGTCCCCTCCGATAGGGCGGCGACCACAGCAGTCGTCGGCTCTATGGGCTTCTGTGTCTGGGCCTTCGCCTTGCGCTTCCGCTGGCGTTTTGTCTTCTTTGAACGCCCCCCTGGGGCGTTGGCGGCAGCCATCAGGGAGGTCGGGGCGTTCCCCTCCTCAACCTGACGGTGGGCAACAGGCCTAACGCCTGTGGTGGTCCTGGCGACGGTCCCGGCCTTCCTATTGCGAGTTTCTCGCCGGAAGACCGGGCACTGGGTGTTATTGGCCGTGTGCGGCCCACCACAGTTGGCGCACGTCGGCGGCTCCTCCCGGGGGCGCGTACAGTCCCGGGCGTTGTGATGCTCGCCGCACCGCACACAAGCAATCGGCCTGTGGCAGTGGTGCGACGAGTGCCGGAACTGTTGGCAGCGGTGGCATTGCGCAGGGCCTTTTTTCCCGCGCCACGCCTCGATTTTCACACCGGGCATACACAGAAGCTCGGTGACTTCGTATATGCCCGGCATGAGGTTTGCAGTCCTCGCCAGCTGCGCGAAGAAAATGCAGCCGGGGCGTCCTTGACGAGCGCGAATTGCTCGGTCCACCGGCGGCCGGCGTCGACCGAGAGAACACCCGCCGTCTCACGCCGGACGTAGGCGGAGGTTGGGGCCGGGTGGCCCGACGCGCGGCTGATGGGGGCGGTTGCCCCGACATCGTGCCGGGTTTCTTCCCCTTGGGGGGGGGGAGGGTGCGCAGCGCGTGCCTCGGGGAGTGCCCCGGCTACAGAGCACCTACTGCACCGAACCTCCGGGGCTTGCCGCTGGTGGCAGACCGGAGGCCGATACAGCAGTGTGCCCCGCTTTCCGGGGGGCCGAAGCAACGCGGTGAGGTGCGCAGGGGGGGCGGGGCTCTTCAGCCCGCGGGATTCGGGGGGGCGCGCGTCACGCGACCGCCACCCGACGCTCCCGGCACTGTTGTGACGGGTTTGTCGGGGAAGTTCTAGATTCCGCCGGTAGGCGGCAGAGGTGCGGTCCGTGCGTAGGCAGGTGTTGTTGGCTTGACGGCGCGGCGAATCCAGGGAACGCCCTCTTGCGCAGGCTGCTTATATAGATTTTAGTTTCTAAGGGCCTATGCACACCACGTTTTTTAAACGCGCCGTTGGAGCGCGTTTGTAGTGATACAGATACGATACGCACGAACAACAAACTGCTCTGTAGGATAAAAGCGCGCCGTCAACGCGCGTTTCTAAAACGAAACGTTTAAGAAACGTGGTTTCCATAGGCCCTAATAAGGCTGGAGCTCTGCTCGCTTTTATGCCAGGTGAAGTAGAAATAGTCTAGGGGTTGATTACAAAATAAAATATTAATATCTAGACCATTTCAAAATCATTTGGGCGTATAATCTTCAGAATCATTTGGTCGTAAGTGCTAGTTTATATAAAAGCACATACCACGAATGTTTCTGGCGTATTATGGGACATCCGACCTCTATATAGATTATAACTTCAAGGGACTCAAAAGTCTAAAAAAAATATGATAATGTTGTCTAATAACATTTTTCTTTTCCAGACTGTTTATGAAGATTACGGTGGAGACGACGGAGGAGATTTTGGCGGCGATGACGACTGGGTGGAGTAGCGTTGGTAGCATTGATGTGAATATAGAGTTTGATATCTATGGTTATTAATTGTTAAGTTGGCACTATGTGTGTTATTTTTTAATCTGTATGCGTCTGCTTAGATTATAAAATAAGTAAGATATAGAGCGCACCTTACAAAGTATGAACTGGTGGCACGGGTATAAACAACTACATAATATCATGATATCGCTGCGGTCCGTTGCATTGATTGTAAGCAGGTGTAATGAATGGTACGGCGCTCTTAAGGGGAACATTTATATTTTCATTTTTTTTATTGAGGTTCCGCGAATCACTTTTGCGACCTGGTTACTTACTTGCAATAATAGTATTCATCATAATTATTACAGTACATAGGTATAAAAAATAAGTTATTGACTGGGTGACTTTTCCTACCGTCTTGAAAATATTAGGGCGTGATATGTTTATGCAATAGATGTCTTAGGCATAGTTATTTTATCTTTTTTTTTTACTCCCATAGAGTGAATATCGTTACGGTAAAAATGCGTACTCTAAGTAGGTAGTCACGCTATTTCCCTTACTCTTTTCATTCGTGTGTGATTGCGGCTCCAAAGCCGCTGTATTATAGACACCTATTTTATTAATATTCATTTTCTAAACTCTAATTACCGAAATACTTGTGCACATATACGGTGGTCTAAAGATTCTATTCCACTTACACAACACACCATATTATTATCAAGACGGTAAAAAAAGTCACCCTGTATAATTAGTTTTTTTTGTCAAGATATAGTAAGTCTTTGTGTAAATTCTAAGATTATTTCCTGGCTCTGGTTGGTTGAGGGCCTACCCTCCATGCCTCGCTAAGCCGTTGGTCCCGATTGTTATAACATCATCTATAATAATCGTATACCAGGGAACGGGCAGCAGCGTTTCCTTGTGTGATACAACATAATACTGCGGTCACCAATCCGCCTGCCAATTGTAATGACTGTTGCAAATACCCTCCCCCGGGAGGATGATGATAATCATGTTGTTTATACTCATTCCACTAGTTCATACCCAGTAAGGTCACTCTATAGCTTGTTTATATATACTCTATGAATGCGACTACATGCAGTCTCACCGCACAGGCGTCGACGGTAGAATATATTTAGCATTGAAATGGTACAGTGACCGGTAAGACTTTACCAACCAGCAGTACAGAAACTGCAAGTAACTAACAGCGACTATTTGTAATATTTCTGATTTGGACTTTCAGCCTTAAACACGTTAAATAGAGTTTAAATTTCCTTAAACAGTCATACCTGGCACCGTATCATTTGAAATTACAATTTTATTTTTATAATGTAGCACATGAAAATTTATTGAGGCTAGTTGACACATATGAAATTATGTGACAATGATGTTTATTTCTAAAAATATTTGTCTTATGGAATCTAAGTATAATCATTTCTGTTCAAAAAACCTGCATATGTATGTATAAACTCAATATGAAAATTATTTATTTTGTCTATGCCTTTGCAACTTCCGAAAACGCTATCAACCATTTTGTGACGTCATACATCTTGTTAAAAAACATGAACGCAATTCTTTAATATTACACTTTGTGAGTCATGACGTCATCGATCTTGAACACAGATAATTTATATAGACCAACATGGCTGACATCGTTTTCATCTCTAAATGTCAAGCCAATTTTTAAATATTTATTTAAGTGCTTTCTAGATCTCAAATACATGCCATATTTTTTTCTTGATCTAGTAAAAACATTTTTAAAACATATAAAAATAATTTTAGAAAAGTGTCAACTAGTCTATTTGAGGTTTTGAATTATAAATAAGTGCTGGTGTGATACCGAGTAAGAGTCAGTGGTTAATTTGGTGTAATTTCGCTACCAAAAAATTATTTCTTTATTCGTGTAATAAGGGACGTTATTTTTTAAAGATTACTAGCAGAGTTTTGTAGTCTACTAGTATTCTTGTTAACCCCTCGTGCTAAGCTAAAAATGCTTGTGTTACGAGTGGGTTCCCGTCGGTAGTGCAATGGGTGGGGTTCGAATCGGCGACTACAATATTAATAAAAATTATCGCTTACTCGGTATTACACAATCATCCACGATATTATAGTTTAATTAACTTTATTACAATGGAACTGTGATGATTGGCAAATAAAGTATTATTAGAATATATAAAAGGCATTTTTAAAAGTGGCACAGCATAAAGAAATATTTTTTAAGTTAACTTTTTCTAATCTTAGTAGTGACATTACCAGCAGTAAAGATTTTACTATGACCTCGAATTAAAACGATATTTAATTATTTTAACCTGATTGTCTTCCTCCGGTAGCTTTGGAGTTACGGTTGGAATTATAAATCACAGGTTAACGTTCATTTTAATTACTAAAAAACATAGCAATTATAATCAACAATACGATACAACACGAAATAGGTATAATGAAACAATTTAGAAAGCGCGTGCGCCTGTAGCGTCGCTGTGGGCGGACTAACAAGGCTTTAGAGATGGGTAACTCAGGAGTGATAGATACAAAAGATATGTATCAATCCGTTTCCATCACTCACTCTTTGTATCCGTTCACATCCGAATGTATCAGTGTATCTTTACAACTCATTCGATCACGGCGTCTTATTTGATCTGTGTCGTAAGTACTGCTGCTAGCGCACGCTCTATGCATGCACGCGTTCTCGTTCTATCATACCTCAAAATTCAAACGTCTCTTTGGAATTTGAGCGCGACTTGATTGACCATTAGAGATGGAACAAATCATTGGTAGCGGTGAAAAATCATACGGATATAAAGATACAAAAGAGAGATGCATATTCCACTCATCCACTGACATAGTGGATTGAGTCAATGCGCTCATGCACTGCGTGTCGTGTGCGCAAGCGTGAGCCTGAGCTACTGATACATACGGATATAAAGATACAAAACAGTGATACATATCCCAGTGAGCGAATGATACATATCTATCTTTTCTTTTTAGTGATACATTTTGCCTATGTCTACCGAGACGCCCCGCGTCCCGGCCGTTGGTGAGGGGCGGCGGGGGCGAGGTACGTTGCCTAGCAACGAATGGCGCTGCGCGCCATAACGCGTATTTAAGATACCGCTCACCCGAGTGCTAACTTAAGACTCCGTGTTACATTATTTATTCAGCACTTGGATATTTACATATACTTGTACTTAAAAAATATATTTTCAATATATCAATTTATTAAGTGAATGTAGTAGTGTGTAGCTTCAATAATACAGTAATAATAACACAGGAAATGCGTTACAATCATGAAGACATTTTTAACGAAGTCATAGTGATATCGTTACGTTGATTAGACTCCTAACGGCTTCTTAATAACAAAATTAGATGTGAGATTTTGGTATTAGTGTATTTAACAGCCACTGTGTGCCTAGTAATTAAGAAAGAAATTGTATCATTATTGTTGTATTTTGTTATTAAGGGCCTATGCACACCACGTTTTTTAAACGCGCAGTTGAAGCGCGTTTGTAGCAATACAGACGCGATACGTACGCGAGTCAGACGCAGCCTGTAGACCTTTGCGTATAAATCGATACAAACGCGCGTGTGTAGCGATATAGACGCGATGCAAACCCAACCAAATTGCTCGATTGCAACTAATGTAGATTCACACCTCCCTCGTTGCGGGCGAAACCCTGCCTGTAGAGAAGGCGCGCACGCTAGCGACGCACCATGCTTTGAAAAGATACAAACGCAATGCTAACGCGCGTGTGTATCGATACAAACGACAACAAACTCTGTAGAATAAAAGCGCGCTTTTTAGAAATGCGCGTCGAGACGGTGCGTTTAAAAAACGTGGTGTACATAGGCCCTACGACGCAACGTTCGCACTTAAGGTATTTAACGGAGAAATTGTCGGAAATTGGCATTTTTTATTTGATATATTTAAAGATTATTTATTTTTCGAAAGTAAGTGACAATAACAGACCTATGTTAAGTCATTATTAGGTCAAAAACAAAGAAAAAGCCTTGTGAATATCTTAATCTAAATTTTACATTTTTATCATTGTATTGAGATTCTTGGTCTACTGATGCTTTTAACTTTTAAGGCCTATTAACAATAGACCTTTTTTTTCGGACGGACATATATAGCCCTGAGGCTTTTGCTACTTCACCGGGCATAAAGGCGAGCAGAGCTCCAGCCTAGATAAATGGTTTAAACAATACAAACTAAGCAACCTGCGCAAGAGGGCGTCCCCTGTGGGACTTGGACCTCGGCTCAGGGCGCGTGCTGACGGGGAGATTGAGGGATTATGGCTTTTCTTTAGGGAATGTTGTGCAACTGTCGCTCTACTTTACAGTTCGCGGGCCTCTCGGACTTCGGGTCTACGAGGGCATCGGAAGAAATATAACAATAGACCCGTTGTTTATTTTTATATTCGCAAAATAAACAATTATTTTAGTATAACAGTTAAAAATTCCATATTCCGACATAGTCATCGATAAACACTTTTAAGTGCGAACGTTGCGCTTAAACTTAGATATTTTAAGCAAATGCGCTCGAAATTGGACGTACAGTGCTAAGACATAAGGCCTAATTTACGGAGAGGCTTTTAAATTTCTAGTCCTCAGAAGCGTAAAGACGGATGGACTATCTGCAGAAGCATTTGGTCTTAAGTGCCAGTTTACGATAGTTCAAGTATTACGTAGGTAACGCAATTTTTGAAGATTTTTGAACCCCCTCCCCCCCTTGTAACGCACCGTAACGTTTTTCTGGACCCCACCTCCCCCTCTCTAAACGTTACGTAACGATGAAGTGATCATTTTTACCCCAAGGTCGTAAAAAGTTATGTAATAGTTTTTACACACTTGGTATAGTTTTATTCAACTAAATAAAACAAGAGAATTTTAATTCGCAACACTTGCATATTTTCTTTATTTTTTATAAATTTTTGGCTTTTAATTTTTTTTTATTTTAGTTTTGGAGTTTTAGTTCCCAAATTTTTTAGAAACAATGTTACGTAACGTGTTGTAAGAAAGACCCCCTCCCGCCCCTGTTACACATCGACCCCCCCCCCCCCCCCCTAATTGCGTTACGTAATACTTGAACGCTCCTTAGTGAAATAAAGAATTTATTCAGCACTTAGTTATTAACATACACTTATGCTTGTAAAAATCACAATGAAAAAGAAATGTAATTAATAGATATGTTATTATTCTTATTCTATGAATAAAACTACTTAGGTAACTATAACTAGCAAGTGCAACCTGTGAGTGCTGCTAATTGTAGGACATTACAGACAATGTACTCCGTCTGTCCGTGTGTCATTAATTCCTCTACTCATAATAAGTACATATTTACATAAAAAATTTGAAAGCATACAATTAAGTGACACACACCTGGGGGCACCCTTATGGGGTTAGGACCACAACCCAGAGGTGCCACTGATATCAAAGTCAGATTTATGGATATAAGAGGAAGTGACCGCTGGCACGGCCTACAGGCGCATCTCAGGGCAGGGGTAGGGGTACAACGCGGTCCTCGCCGGCGAGAATCCTACCCTAGCTAACCTGCAACTTTCACTAGCTACCTAGGTGGACGACCCGGAGAAGAAAGGGGGAAAGGAACTCCGGGAGAAAGGGGAAAAGACACTCCGGTTATAAAGGCACTTACGACGAATGTTACTGACGTATAATGGCACATCTGACCTCAAGCTTCTGAGCTGTAAATTTACGAAGGGACATATTAGGTATATATAGGACTAGGACTGGTAATTAGTGACCGATACCTAAACACATGATTGTGCTCATGATAACAAACAACTTTTACTATGGCACCAACCCTGAAATCGCGAAAAAAAAATCAGCTGTTCCATACATTCATCTTCACATAACTCGTCAACATGGTAGGGAGCAGCTGATTTTTTTTTCGCGATTTCAGGTTTGGTTCCATAGTAAAAGTTGTTTGTTATCATGAGCACAATGATGTGTTTAGGTATCGGTCACTAATTACCTGTCAGCCTATATATTTAACATTTTTAATATTCTATTTCTGGGGTCTCCAAACTTTGACGCCTTAGGGCCATAACGATTTTTTCAATACGTTCGAAGGGCCAAAACTGTTTAATTTTTCTATCCTTAACTATACTCTTATTTCTAGACTAGTAGCAAAGTGCACGACCGAGTAATTATCATATTGTGTTGTCTTTTTCAACTTATCACAGCAATAGTTTCAACAATAAGACATTAGATGCGCGGGCTAGATCGATGACACTAGTCTTTAAGTTGTCGCGGGCGGTATTGTTGGCACTGGCGGGCCGTAGTTTGGAGACCTCTGGTCTAATTCATGTCTAACTATATCACAAAGAGATTTATATTTAAATTAGATGTGCAAGTTGATTAAAATTATAAATATTTGTCTAATAATATATTTATGTATGAATGTTATTAAGCTTGATGCTAAATAAAGATAAAACAAAAATGAGTTTTTTTTAAATCAACTCCTAGCTTGTTTTAGGTCATTAGCTAAACGAGGGAAAGTCATCACGGTGGGTTGGTGACCGCAGTATTATGTTGTAACACACAAGGAAACGCTGAAATGAAATGAAAACGTTTATTGATAATGTAGACCAGGGTTTCTCAAAGTGGGGTACGCGAACCCCTAGGGGTTCGCCATTCGACGGCAGGGGGTTCGCGACAAGATTTACGTAATGGCGGCTTGAAAATTCAATACGCGGTCCAAAATTACTCCTAAAATTGAATCCATTTGCGACAAGAAACAAGCACACCCATCACATTTATATTAAAAAGATATTTCTTTTGGCACTTTATTTATTACCTTTTATTCAAATAAAAACCTTATTTTCTTCAACAGTCAATTTTATTATTTTCTTGGGGGGGGGGATTAATTAGTTAGTTAGGGGTTCGCTTTCACCTGGAAATTTTAACAGGGGTTCGTGGAGCCGCAAGTTTGAGAAACCCTGATGTAGACGAATCGATCCTACTTATTTTAAGTCAAATACAATGATAATGAAAACAAAATAAAACAATCTTGACTAATAAATTAGTTTACATTTCAACAATAGTGTTATTAAATAAAATTTTCTAATGTTGTTATGGCATGTGATAATCCCATATTATAAAATATAATTAAGATCAACCAGCGCGGGCTGGGATCGGGTCTGCATAGAACGCGTCGCTCACCTCGCCTCGCGAGGACGACCGGACCATATCTTAGATTCCTACGAGTCTTTCTCTATCTACCTACGTTGTGACACTCGGAGAAGAAAGACTATAAGAAACTCCGAGATCATTCTTTTTGTCATCTTTTAAAGTCTTTGATTAATCATTTTGTACATGTTTAAACATTTTCAGTATCTAGGTTAGCGATCCCCATACATCGATATATAGGCATTCATACCAGGAAAGTGTGAAGACAACGATGATAATTTCAAATAGGTATCGATTACAGGGAGCACTGCCCATTCCCTGGTATACGATTGTTATAGATGTTATTACAACCATCAGACTAGCGGCTTAGGTTATCCGATGGCAGTCCCTTAACCAATCGGACCCGGCAATAATTCTTAGAATTTGCACAAAGATTTCTTGTCCGGTGTAGGGATCGAACCCACGACTTCCAAGATTTAAAGCGAGTCTAAGACCGCTGCGTCACGGAGGTTCAGGATATCGAGATGTTTTAATGGCAGCGTCCAATACGTACAGTCGCCGTCAGATATATTGTAGGAGTAGGAGTAACCAAATACTTCTGAACAATTTAGAATGGCAATAAGTTCTATACACTACAAGTTACCATTTATATCTGAACATTCATTACTTCATTAAGGCTTATGTTTAACTTACCAACAGATATAGTAAAAATGATCACCAAAATTAAACCCGCATTTTAATGTAAAATTGTAACCAAAGTTTTAACATTTCGCTATCGTATTTAAGCAAAATGACTCCAAATAAATCATTGTTAACCCAAAAGTAGTAAATGATCACCAAAAGTACCTAAATGTTTTACTAATTTACTATTCGGTTCTGGCCGCCGTTCTGGCTGGTTGTATGGCCGCAGCTCTAACCTAACCTAACCGATTGTCATTTTTCATTGATTTTATTAAGGTAGAAATAGCGCAATAATTTGCTCGCTAAGATTTGGCGATCATTAACTACATTTGGTGTTCGAATACAATTTGAAGTGCAGTCGTGACTAAAATAGCTAGTACTATTATAATTTTAGACTTTATTTTTCTGGTGTCAAGTGTATATTTTTGGTGGTCATTATATTTTATCCCCTTCATTAATATCTGAGCAGAGGCTTGTCCTTTATTCGCGTTGTCCCCGTACGCCGTGTCCCCGTCCTACGGGGGCAACGGTACTTCAGGGCAGGGCAGTATTAGTCGATCCGTTGCTTCATCTGTTTAACATCTGTATTGAGACTGCGACGTTCCCGGAACACTGGAAACTTACTCGTGTGGTGCCAGCACCGAAAGGCAGTGGAGGATCGGCGCCCACTGACTACAGACCTGTGGCCATCTTGTGTACTCCGGCAAAGGTATTCGAGGCGGCCATCCATGGTTGTCTTTATCCGCAGGTGAGCGCCCAGTTGTCTGACGCTCAGCACGGGTTCCGACCTGGGCGGGGGACGACTGGGAACTTACTGGATCTGATGACACATCTGGTACCCGCAGTAGATGCTGGGCTGCAGGTGTACGTCGCTTATTTTGATTTCCGAAAGGCGTTCGACACAGTCGACCTAGACATCTTACTGGCCAAGCTGGCCGGTATAGGGTGCACCCCACACACGTTAACATTCTTCGCCTGTTACTTCCGGGACAGAAGTCAATATGTCGACTGTGGCGGACATCTTTGGGATCCCTACCCGACAAGATCTGGGGTGAGTCAGGGGAGCAATTTAGGGCCTCTTTTATTCATCTTGGCAGTCAACGACTTGCCGTAGGTAGCCAGCAAGTGTACGCATAAAATTGAGCATAACGCAGATCACGCCACACTACAGCGGGATATTAATAGCATAGTGAATTGGAGCTTTCAAAATAGGCTTTATTTTAATGTGAGTAAGTGTTCCGTGCTGTCTTTCAGTCGCGCACGAACCCCGCGCCATTACCAATACCTTATGGACGGGGCGCCGGTACAGCGGGTGACAGAGACACGGGACTTAGGCGTACGCTTCACTGCTGATCATCACTGATGTATGCAAGAAAGCTTATCGGAATCTGGGACTAATATTACGCCAAGCGAACAACTTCACAAACATAGGCGCTTCGAAAGCACTTTACGAGGCACTCGTGAAGAGTCACCTGGAATGCAATGCCGTAATATGGTCACCACACGAAGAGAAGTACAGGCTGATGTTGGAGCGTATCCAGAATGAGTTTGTAAGGTTCGTGTATTTGAAGCAATATGGGATATACCCGGGCTATCCGCTCCTTTACCCTACTCTATTCGTTCTGGGTATGGTGGGGTATTACAGGCTTGAAGTAAGAAGGGAGGTCGCTCTCAGCGTCTACATATTTAAAGTGATGCGCGGCAAAATCCATAATCCGAACGTGTTGGAGGTGCTCATGCTACGCGTCCCGGATGAGTACGTGACCGGAAGTGCGCGCGCGCACGTGCCTGCTGCGCGGGCGCTCAACACGTTGGCTCACAGAATTGATCTATTTTCGTGCACGCTGAGCGAATTCACACGGGCAGCTTATTGTGCAATTTGTTTAGTTTAAGTTACTATAGAGTTACCATTTTTGTTTTAATTTATATTCGGCTATTGAATTAGGTATTAAGTACCTGTAATGATAGTTTTATGTGTGTTTAAATAAATAAATAAAAATAAATTCAATTTAATATTTAAAAATATTTCCCTTTGTTCCCGTACACTGTCAAGTGGATCAATTTACTAGTGAGTTGATAAACCAAAGAGGCATCTGGTGGCTAAAAAAAAAAAAATCCTAGACCGATGTAATTCAACCGGACTTATTGAAAAATCTGAACACTTACAACGTCAAGTGCAATAGTGAAATGGGAATCAATGTCGAACAAAGGCAGCATTAAGACAGCATGCAAATACCATTTGGATTGGAATAAGGACTTCAATTAAAACAACAAAATAAACTAAACTACTTTATTTCTTAATTATATACTAATTATTGTGCATGGAACTTTTTTATTATACAAAACTACAATGTTTCTTATATCTAGTTGCCCGTAATTATCACGTGTGGTGATTACAGCGAAATCTATCAACTTCCTTGCTTGCTAATGTCTGTTCAAAGAAGAATCAACCAATGAATGCCCATCTTATATAGGGTTCCGTACCCGAAGGGTAAAAACGGGTCCCTTTTACTAAGGCCACCTACGCACTACGCGGTCAGCCGTCCGGCTAACCGCAGGACGCGGTTGCGCTTGCGGTCACCGTCGCAAGCGCAAGCTTACGGTGGCCGTCAGTCGATCGGAGCGGTTGACCGACTGACGCATCACAGTGCGAATAAAAATTACTTTCTCGTACAACGGCTGTTAAGACATCGCTGTCTGTCACCGGGCTGTCCCTCAAAATCCGCTCGACAGTTAAAATTTTCACATAATAATATGATGTATTCCTATTGCCGCTCTAACAATAAATACTAAAAATAAAATAAAATAGAAATTTAAGGGGAGCTACCATAAACAAATGAGCCACAGTCAGTGTAGCCCAGGAGATTCCGCGGCGCCATATTGGCCGCGGGTGCCGTCGGGGGCCCGGATTGCTTATGCGTGCCCGGCCCCCGCCAACGTCGGATCAAAGGAGTGTCCGGGAGGTTTTAGTGGTGTAGGGTCCTCTCCTCCCATACAATAAACGCGATTTTTTTGCCGTATTTTGCTCGATATCAATAACGGTAGCTAGGCACTTAAAAATACGGAACCCTTCATGAGCGAGACCAACTCGCACTTGGCCGGTTTATAAAACAATCGCTTAATCACGTGACAAACGTCAAGTACCATACATTTAAGCGATTAGAGATAGCGATTTTTGCGAGGGATCGCTCCGCAGTAGTGGCTTGTTGTCTAGGCCTTCTGGCTTGCAGAGGTCTGTTAAGAGGAGGCCAATGTTCAGCAGTGGACTGAAACAGGCAATAGATATTCAGATAATACATATCGGGTGTACAATTTATCTTGTATATACAACCTTTGGTAAACAATAATTACAAATTAATCATATCGAGCCTTTTCAGGAAGAAGATCAAGACAAGGTTTTTTTTTAATATTTCACAAAATAATATAAAAACAGTTTTTTGGGATTTTTGGCGCTTACGATGTTTTTCCTGAAAAGGCTCGATATGAATATTGTAATTTCTGATATAATAAATCTAGTGCTCAAAAGAATAAGGTCGGATGTCACGGTCATTATACGTCAGAAACATTCGTCGTATGTGCCTTTATCGTGAACTGACACTTACGACCAAATGCTTCTGAACTATAATAGTACATCTGTTTTATGTTTCTGAATTCTAGAAATCTATTACTGACATAAATAATTGACATGTAGGTTTATTAGGTAGCTTCCAGCGCGATTCTCGTGGACACTACATAATTAAATATAGCTTTGTCTTGTGTATAGACATGGGCAAAATGTATCACTAAAAAGAAAAGATAGATATGTATCATTCGCTCACTGGGATATGTATCACTCTTTTGTATCTTTATATCCGTATGTATCAGTAGCTCAGGCTCACGCTTGCGCACACGACACGCAGTGCATGAGCGCATTGACTCAATCCACTATGTCAGTGGATGAGTGGAATATGCATCTCTCTTTTGCATCTTTATATCCGTATGATTTTTCACTGCTACCAATGATTTGTTCCATCTCTAATGGTCAATCAAGCGCGCTCAAATTCCAAACAGGGTGGTGCGAAAGAGACGTTTGAATTTTGAGGTATGATAGAACGAGAACGAGTGCATGCATAGAGCGTGCGCTAGCAGCAGTACTTACGACACAGATCAAATAAGACGCCGTGATCGAATGAGTTGTAAAGATACACTGATACATTCGGATGTGAACGGATACAAAGAGTGACTGATGGAAACAGATTGATACATATCTTTTGTATCTATCACTCCTGAGTTACCCATCTCTACTTGTGTAGTTCGTGAACGAACTAGGTCGTAAGAGCGCTACCAAAGATGAACTATGCGAACTAGTTCCCTCATTCCCCGCTCCGAAGTTCGTTAATTCGTGCCAAATGAACGAGGTTGACGTTCGCTCGCTCACTGCTTACGCGCGTTTCGTTTCGTATACTAAAATATGAAAAAGGCGAAAAATATAAAGATTTACTTTTGTAGGCTACCTTAATATTATATACATTTATTTATATTAAACATTTACAGGCTACACGTAATATACACCTACAAGTATTTAATATATCTTATAATATGTTTTATTTTATAACTTTCCAGTAAGTCGATCGATCCGACTCGTATCGACAAGTGTCGATGTAATTTATCGACCAGTACACCGCGGCGCATCCGCGACGCTAGCGCCGCGCCGGCTCACCTGTCAGAGCTGTCATTACCTTCACGCGAAGTGCACGAATTTTGCTGCTATTCTATTTGCATGGCTAAAACCACTCGCTTTGTTATTTCTCCTTTATTTCCTGCTTCTGTGTGTGTTTGTATTGTACCCATTTATTCTGTTCCTGTTTATTCTGTGCCTACCAACTGCGTTTTCTACTGTAATTACATATGTGGTCTTTGTACGGTGTTTATCCAAATTAAATGTGAACAAACAAAAACTGTAAGTGTTACGACATTATTTACCTACCCGTACCACCATACTTTTATTGCACTTTAAATAATTATATACACTTAAAAAAAAATCAGAGGTATTTGCTGTTTTTAGAGGTCCCATGCAGCAGGAGCAGTATTAAAACGAGCGACTGATGTGATCGGTCACGGATGGGTCTGATTCGAGCGGGGAACGGACGAACTAGTTCGTTTAGGAGCGGCCACCTAAACTGAGCGACCTCAGTTGCGAACTACTATGCCCAAGACTACTTTGTAATGATGAAAGAATTTTTGAAATCCGATTTGTGGTCCCGAAGTGGTGTTGCCAGGAGTCCCGATTCGCGCGGGACGTCCCGATTTGTACCTGATCGGGACGCTAAATCAAAAAATTAAAAAAGATTAAATACATATTTAATTTAGGTAACTAATATAATACTATACTTGCAGTTTAAAACGCAATAAATTAAACCCAGACTTAAAAACCCCTTGTTTTTTGTTTACTGTCCCGATCTGCAACCCTAAATCCCCTACTTTTTTTGAGCTCATGTACCGATTTATAACAAATCGGACCTGGCAACACTATTCCGAAGCCTATTCAATGCAATCAAACAATTTAAATGGTCCTCTTTATAATATTAGTAAAGAATAGCTGTCATTAGAATAACAATTAGCAAAGTACGAAAATTAAAAAAAAAAAAAATCATACTTTCGCCTTCTAATGAATTCACACGGTAAATGCTATGAATGTCAAAGAAATATGACTAAGTAGGTATCTTAGTTTAAAAAAAAAGATCATTGTAATTATATTCATTGATTTACCCGTTAGATCTTCATATTTAGCCACGAGGCTTTTGCTACTTTACCAGGCAAAAAGCCGATCAGTGCTTATGGGAATTTCGTAAAAATGTTTTTTACGAAATTCCCGCTCAAAATGGTTGCTTTGACAGCTATCTGTCAATATTAAAAGATAATATTTTATATAAGATTTTCGATCGTAATAAAAATAAGAAACAAATTATCTGTCTCAATAATTATAGTATTTAGGTATTTTAATGATATTACGTATATAAGTAGTTATTTTTATTTTATTACTGTTGATGTAAATATCACAATGCATGCATGGAGACAAAAAAAATATATTTAGTCCGTCAGTTAGTTCACCAAATTATTTTTCCAAAAAAAAACCGACTTCAAACAGTAAACAAAGAGTTCCTTGAACTGTCCTTCGGCTTTATCATCAGACCCCTAATGACAGTCACATCCCATCTAGGTGTAAAGTTCTTATCAATATTATTAATGAAAAAGAAACTTAACAAACACACTAGTCGCAAGTTCCCCTCGATGTCTCTGTTCTGCCATCATCAAACCCTGATTTCCTTATCATGGGACCACCTTTGAAATATCTTCTTTCCAACAAAAGTAAATAATCAAAATCGGTTTATAAACAACGAAGTTATCCGCGAACAAACATTAAAAAATATATATATATACGGTCGAATTGAGAAACCTCCTCCTTTTTTGAAGTCGGTATATTGGACACATATTTTTTGTTTCGTTTCTCAAACAAAAATTGACGAAGATACAGCGCGTTGAAATTTCGTGTGACGTCACTTGTAGGTACAATTTTACCTATCAGTGACGTCACAAGCCCCCCCTTTCCTGAACTTTATAGTTTGTTGTTGCTCTGTATCTTTGTCAATTTCCATTGATTTGATAATAAAAAAAATACGTGTCCAATATTTTTTAGTAATCTAACTGACGGACTGAATATAATTTTTTAGTCATCATACCTATTTAAGACTAGCTTCCTGCGTGCGGTTTCACCCGCGTAACTCCCGGTTTTCGTGGAAACCTTATAATTGAATATAGCATAATATGTTATTACTGGAAAACTTAGCTTTCTAATGGTTTAAGAATTTGTTAAATCGGTCTATTAGTTCCGGAGAATATTCAATACAAACAATCAAATATTTCCTCTTCACAATCCTGCTAATATTATAAACGCGAAAGTTTGTAAGTATGGATGGATGGATGTTTGTAACTCTTTCACGCCAAAACTACTGAACGGAATTGGCTGAAATTTTGCACCGGGATAGGTTATACGCTGGATTAACATATAGGCTACACAACATCGCGCTCCGACCCACTGGAGCAGAGTTACGGGGGGCGCAGCTAGTATTATTATAGATGTAAGTATTATATAAGTTTTTGGCAAGTGCTAACTCAATTTTAATATTAGTTAATGTGACGAAAACCCTGGAATCAGTCTTTTGTAGTTATTTGACTCGTCGAACAAGCTCTTGACGAAAATTACCTGAAAAAAAATAAAAAAATATGATATAATATAGTATGTTATCATCATCATCATCATCATCAGACCGTATAACTTCCACTGCTGAACATGGGCCTCCTCCCGAGGATGGTATTTGTCATAGTCAGCACGCTTGGCGGACGGTTTGGTGACCGCAGTATTATGATATACCACGCAAGGTAACGCTGCTGCCCGTTCCTTATAATATAGTACGATATATATCTTATATTATCATATAATTTATTAATCAAAATCTCAATTTTGACATTTAATAAATACATATAGATAATTATTGATAAGCTTCCCGCGTAACTCCCGTTCCCGTGGGAACTTTGTAATTAAATATAGCCTATGTTACTCTTGGACAACATATCTTTCTAATGTTTTTCCAGTCACCACGCTTGGTAGGCGGATTGGTGACCGCACTATTATGTTGTAACACACAAGGAAACACTGCTGCAGTGGACGTTATACGAGCTCATGATGATGATCACGATGAGGTGAGTATATCGACTTAGTTGAATGTAGAAGAGGTGAAAGCGGTATGTCAAAATCGTAGCAAGTGAAAGGAAGTTTTTTTTTCTGATGGACATACGTATTTTGCCACGAGGCTTTTGCTACTCCTCCGGGCATACACAAACTAAGCAACCTGCGCAAGAGGGCGTCCCCTGTGGCGCTTGGACCTCGGCTCAGGGCGGTCGCTGGCGATGAGATTGAGGGATTACTTTTAGTATTTTAGGGGAGTTTTGTGCAACTGTCGCCCTATTTTTCAGTTTGCGGACCTCTCGGACTTCGGGTCTACGAGGGCATCGGATGGTTCTTTGCAAACTAAGGGTCGGGAGGATGGAAGTGGTCTCTGCCTTCACCTATGGGAAAGGGGCGTGAATGTATTTATGTATGTATACTTACTTGTGTAATTCCGATGACTATCATGAATAAAATTTGTCCTATTGACCATTTCATTACTCTGAAACACAAAAAAAAACATATAGTCAAGGTCGCATATATGAAACTCAAGGTCACGTATAAGAATCCCCAGCTTCAGTATATGGGACTCAAGGTCACGTACAAGTACCTTAAGCTAATATATATCGAATGCGACCGAACCGGCAACCACATGATCGCAAGTTCGATGCCCTAGCCATTAGACTACGCTACCGCCGCTTCGCCGCTTAAGGTTCTTGTTACGGTGAGGTCACCATGACCTTGAACTAGCAATCACAGCGGGGGTAAATTATAATTAATTTACCTGTCACACATGTCGTTAGCGAGTTTCTTGTCAGAATTTACCGCCACCAACCAAAAGTGCAAGGTCATCGTGACCTTGAACTATCAATCACGGCTGGGGTAAACATTACTTAATTTACCTGTCGCACATGTCCTCTGCGAGGTTCCTGTCCCTCGCCTCGTGCGCCGAGTGCAACTCCTGCAGTCTCCTGGCCGCGGACACGTTGTCTTTGACTCGAGTCACAGACTCGGATATGTCGCGAACTCTCATCATGTAAGTCTCCGCTGAATTACCTGAAAATAAAAGAAAGGGTGGCTAGTACAAAATATGTATACTAATATTATAAAGGTTAAGATATTTGGCTCGCTTTAAATCTCGAGGTCTTGGGTTCCATCCCCACACCGAACAGGAAATCTTTGTGTAAATTCTTAGATTCTTGGTTGAGGGACGTGCCTCGGAAAGCACGTTAAGCCGTTAGTTCCGATTGTTATAACGTCATCTATAACAAGCTATTACCAGGAGAACTGGCAGCAGCGTTTCCTTGTCCACCAAGCGTGGTGACTATGGCAAATACCCTGCCTCGGAAAGACGCCCATGTTCAGCAGTGGACGTTATACGGGCTGTTGATGATGATGATGAATATTAAACGAATTAAACGATATTTATTCAGCACTTAGGTATTTACATACAGTTGTACTTGTCAATCATATAATTAAATACAAAATATGGCAACTAAACTCTATTGCGGATCAGCTAATGATCTGTCAGTCAGTCTAATATCACGTCATAGATATAGTAATAACAATAATTAATTCTATAATAAAAATCTTATATATAATTTAGCTCTATAGAAAGGGGGCACGTTTTTAAACAATATTTCTACGTATAAGCGACACACGCCTGAGGACACCCTTAATGGGCTAGGACCACGGCTCTTACCAAGTTCCATTTCTTTATCATCATCATACTCCTTGAAGTCTTGTTCTCCATTATCAATTAACATATCGAAGAATACCTGAAACAATAATAAAAAATATAATACCGTAACTAACAGATAAATTTTACTCTATGGAACATCCGACTAGGTATAACTAATAGTAGTAGGTGGGCAATAACGAATCTTACAAATCTACACACTACATAGTCCGTCTGTCCAGTCACAATTATTTCTAGAACCATCCGATGCCCTCGTAGACCCGAAGTCCGAGAGGCCCGCGAACTGTAAAGTAGAGCGACAGTTGCACAAAACTCCCCTAAAATACTAAAAGTCATAATCCCTCGAATCTCATCGCCAGCGACCGCCCTGAGCCGAGGTCCAAGCCCCACAGGGGGCGCCCTCTTGCGCAGGTTGCTTAGTTTGTAGTTTTTAAACCATTTATTAAGGCTGGAGCTCTGCTCGCCTTTATGCCCGGTGAAGTAGCAAAAGCCTCGTGGCTACATAGGTATGTCAAACCGAAAAAAAAAAAAAAAACAATTATTTCTGTCATCTAATTATTATAAGAAGAAATTAAAACCGCGTCAAAATTTGCAAGTGGTCACACTATAATTATGTCGTAAATCGTAGCAATTCGAAGGAAGTTTTTTTTTTTCGGATGTATCTTTGCAGCCACGTGGCTTTTGCCACTTCACCGGGCATAAAGGCGAGCAGAGCTCCAGCCTTAATTAAATGGTTTATAAACTACAAAGGGATGATTTTTCGAAATTCACACGTCTCCAGCAGCTCATTTGTATCCACTGCTGAACATGGGCCTCCTCTTAACAGACTAGCAAGTCAGGGTCGTTGAGGGATATTGTCGTAATCCCCACGCTTGGTGATCGCAGTAAGATGGAGAGTATCCTTGAGCTGATAGATGCTGCTGCCCATCCATCAGCTGTGTGTCCCGCAGTCGCGTTACGACACCGGAAGTATTCTGGCTGATAAAGTACAATACATAATTATGGTAATTCTGTCAAAATTCTTTTTTTTTTACTAAGATTACTAGCAGAGTTTTTGCAGTCTACTAGTAATGTTGTTAACCCCTCGTGCTAAGCTAAAATGCTTGTGTTACGAGTGGGTTCACGTCGGTAGTGCAATGGGTGGGGTTCGAACCGGCGACCACATGATCGCAAGACCGAAGCCAGCCCAATGTCTGGCTTCGGCCATAACCCAATGGTTATGGCCACTTAAATATTTATTCCTTTGAGTTTTGGAAATGTTTGCACTATTTTAATACTAGCTTTTTACGCATAGGCAACCTCCGTAGCTTAGCGGTATCTGGCTCGCTTTAAATCTCGGAGATCGTGGGTTCGATCCCTACGCCAGACAAGATTTTTTTGTGTAAATTCTAAAATTTATTTCCGGATCTGATTGATTGAGGGATTACCCTCCGTGGCTCGGAAAGCACGTTAAGCCGTTGGTCCCGATTGTTATAACATCATCTATAATAATCGTATATCAAGGAACGGGCAGCAGCGTTTCCCTGTGTAATACAACATAATACTGCGGTCACCAATCCGCCTGCCAAGCGTGGTGACTATGGCAAAACCCTCCCTCGGGAGGAGGCCCATGTTCAGCAGTGGACGTTGTACGGGCTGATGATGATGATGATGATGATGATGATGAGAAAATACTCACAGTTTTCTTACTAAACGTACTGAATGTGTTATCAAAGCAGAACCTGTAGTCTCCCGTCACTGTGGTGGTGTACCTATGATTGTTTTCTGGCTTCTTGTAGTCGGCCACGATGACGCGACCTTGAGGGTCGGTCAATTGGAACGAAATGTCAAGGTCACCGTGAGTCGAGTCGATCACCTGAAACAGATAAAAAAACAATTTAAGACGTGAGTGGATGAAGGTGATATGTCGCATTTTCGTGTTTTTGTGTTTTTTTGCATAGATGAAGGTGATATGTCAATACAATACGACTACAGATCTTAAACCGACCATTTGAGGCTTTACGAGACAACTACATTCATCTTAGCACCTCATTTTCAATATCTAAACTTGCAGAAAAGTTTACTTTTGTTTATGAAAAAAGGAGTTACGTCAAGATTTTTTTTCTAAATTAAATTATAAAAAATATAAATTTGTTTGGTTGCTTACATACCATTAATATTTCAGGTTATTTACACAACTTGGCATCATAGTTTAATACAAAAATTAGTTTTGTAGCGACTTATCTCAAAAAATAAAAGTGAAACTTTAACTTCGATTTACTCCAAATTTAAATTATGTGACTTATCACCTTCATCCACTCACGTCTTCAATTAATACAATCAAGCAAAACCATATTAATTAAAGAAAGCTTCATTGTAAGGAAGTGTCGTAGCACCGGCGTGACAGTGATGCCCACCATCTCCTTCCGTGGACGCCGTAGAGCCCGGCCTAGCAGGGGCGGATTATCCATAAGGCAAACTAGACACGTGCCTAGGGGCGCGCGGGCGGAATACACGCTGGAACAGCAACTGTAGTTGAGGCTGCTACAAGTCGGAATAAAGAAATGCCAGCTCCAAATTGGAGTAACCTCTGGTAACGGTTACTCCAATTTGGAGCTCAAGCCTTAATAAATGGTTTAAACACTACCAACTGAGCAACCTGAGGGCGTCCCCTGTGGGGCTTGGACCTCGGCTTGGGGCGGTCGCTGGCGATGAGATTGAGGGATTATGCCTTTTTTTTTTCTCTTTTCTTTTCTTCTTTCTTCCATTCTTTCTTATATATATAGAGAATCTTTCTCGACATTGCGTCGTGAATCAAAAATTAAGAGGATCAAAAGGAGCGACCAGTTTTTTTTTAATAGATTGCTAGCCAAGCTTTGCAGTCTACTAGTATTGTTGTTAACCCCTCGTGGTAAGCTAAAATGCTTGTGTTACGAGTGGTTTCACGTCGGTAGTGCAATGTGTGGGGTTCGAACCGGCGACCTCAAGATCACAAGTCCGACGCCCTAGTCATTGGGCTTCGGCCGCTTTGTTTGAGTTTGTATTAATATATCTATAACAGCTGGAAATCATACAATATACCAACACAGATGTTTTACTAACACATGTCTTTCACAGTCATTATAACAGTTACCGATAACATTCTATATGTTACAGTCAAAACTTATAATCGGTCAAAACCACTTTTGACTGTAAAAATCAGCCAAAAGTAGTTTTGACGGGTCCATATTGGCGCACATAAAATGCCAGAAACGAGATGGTCTCTTATTTTTGGTCGAAGGTTAAAAAAAACAGCAGGATTTCAACTTCTGTAGATTAGGTTAGAACTGTGACCACAACGCCAGATCCAAATTCCATACAAATTATTAATTAACTAGCGACCGCCCCGCCCCGGCTCCGCACGGGTGCAATGCTGATGTATTATACATATAAACCTTCCTCTTGAATCACTCTATCTATTAAAAAAAACCTTTTCAAAATCCGTTGCGTAGTTTTATAGATTTAAGCATACATAGGGATATAGGGACAGAGAAAGCGACTTTGTTTTATACTATGTAGTGATGAAGCAGTCAAAAGTGGTTTAGACCGAATATAAGTTTTGACTGTAACATATATATATATATATATATAATTAACTAAAATGTCATTGTGCTACTTAGTATGCGTAAAAACCTACTATATTCGTGCTCCGCCCTTATTGGTCTTACCGTTATGATATAATGAAATAATGCATTTTATTCAGCACTTAGGTATTTACATACACTTGTACTTGTCAGAATTACAATGTAAGAAGATAAATTAATAAAAAAAACCCATAACTAACAGATAATTCTTACTCTATAAAATATCCATCTAGGTAACTAACAGTAGTAGGTAGGCAATAGCAAATCATACAAATCTACAGACTGCGTAGTCCGTCCGTCTGTCCTGTGACATTTTTTGCAAAAAATTTTAACCAATTATTATTATTATAAGAAGAAATTAAAACCGCATCCAAATTGCAAGGGGTCACATTATATCCAAGTGGCACACACCTGAGGGCACCCTTATGGGGTTTATGACCACGACCCAGGGTGCCACTGAAGTAAAAAAAGGTAGATATAAAGAGGATGTGATCACATCCTCTTTCAATTTCAATCCTACCCTATCTAACCTGCAACCTTTCACTAGCTACCTAAGTGGACGACCCGGAGAAGAAAGAAACTCCGGGGTTCTTTTTCATCTTCTTTTGTTGTGTTTTAGTCTCTTCTTTTTTTTTTATCCATCTTGTTAACAAAATCTCATAGAATACATTGCAAATTTTACCATGTGCGCTGATGTACGCTCTGAAACGTTTTCATCAGTATAGGCGAAGTATTTACTAGATATCCTCAAACAAAAGAAAAATAACCTCTTACACATGAAAACGGAGGAAATATCCACGCATATACTAGCTGCGCCCCGCGGTTTTACCCGCGTTACTCTGCTCCAGTGGGTCGGAGCGTGATGTTTTGTAGCCTATATGTTAATCTAGGGTATAACCTATCTCGGTTGGCGGCGGCCGGGTACGCATGAGCAATCCGGCCAGGCTATCCCGTCCTACTAATATTAAAAATGCGAAAGTTTGTAAGTATGGATGGATGGATGGATGTTTGTTACTCTTTCACGACAAAACCACTGAATGGAATTGGCTGAAATTTTGCACCGGGATAGGTTATACGCTGGATTAACATATAGGCTACAAAACATCCCGCTCCGACCCACTGGAGCAGAGTAACACGAGTAAAACCGCGGGGCGCAGCTTGTAATAGTATATAGTATAAAATAACAAAGTTGTTTGTTATCACTCCGTAATAAAATTGATTGTGAAAGTTGTTATTTGCATAAAATTATAATTATCATAATAGTTTGTTGTTTTCTATAAATTTCTATATCTTCGCAAAACAGTACCTCTACTCTGAAATCATTTTTTTTATAGCTTGTATGCTAGCTGTGTTTTTGGATAGCTATAAAAAAATGATTTCTGCGAGAGATATTTGAACTTTAAATCACTCTCCTGTAAAGTTTACTCAATGGCGCTTAGTGATGATTGCCTTTCAAGCGTTGATATGTATGATACATCAGCATTGCACCCGTGCGAAGCCGGGGCGGGTCGCTAGTGGTTTATATACCAGTTATTGAGGCTGGACTTACGCTTGCACACATAAATGTTCCTCTTAAATCACTATATCTATTAAACAACTGCATCAAAATCCATTACATAGCTTTAAAGAACTAAGCATACATACAACAACAACCTCCATAGTGTAGCGGTCTTTGGCTTGCTTTAAATCTCGGAGGTTGTGGGTTCCATCCCCATGCCAGACAGGAAATCTTTGTGTAAATTCCAAGATTTTTTTCTGGGTCTGGTTAGTTGAAGGACTATCTTCCGTGCCTCGGAAAGCACGTAAAGCCGTTGGTCCCGATTGTTATAACATTATCTTTAATAATCGTATATCAAGGAAAGGGCTGCAGCGTTTCCTCGTGTGGTACAACATAATCTGCGGTCACCAACCTGCCTGCCTGAGTCTTTGGCTAATACCCTCCCTGGGGGGAGGCCCATGTTCAGTAGTGGACATTATACAGGATGATGAAGCATTCATACAGACAGAGAGACAGCGGGACGCAACTTTGTTAATAGTATATTCTAGTATGTAGTGATATTTTATACTTTTGTTCAACAATGCTATGAATTAGTTATCTAATTACTGTTATCTATACCCTTTATAATGCGGGTCTGTTAATACATTTCAGTATAGATAATGAAATAATGTATTTATTCAGCACTTAGGTATTTACATACGCAATAACTATACATACTAATTAATTTACATTTCAACAATAATGTTATTAAATAAAATTTACCAATGTTGTTATGGCATGTGATAGTTACAATAAATATAATTAAAATCAACAGGTCTGAAGGATAGAATAAGCGAGCCTCACTAGGGAGCCTCGTCTAGTGAGCATCGTCCAGTGAGCCTCGACTAGCGAGCTTTGTCTAGCGAACCTTGTCTAGCGAGCTTTGTCTAGCTAGGACCACCGGACCGTATCCTAGCTTCCTACAAGTCTTTCTCTACCTATCTACGGTGTGACAACTGAAGAAGAAAGTCTATAAGAAACATAGGTTTCATTATAGATACTTAAAATTATTCTCTCATGATGCACAATAAAAGTTGGCACTCCGCCAACAATTTCAATCAGTTTTTTTCAAAGCATTCGTAATTTTTGCTCAATTAGCATTTATAGCATTATTGAGCATTTAATAAAGTTTTATTTAGCGTTGTAATGGTTTTAGCTATAAAATCGGTTCGCAATAAAAACTTCATTCGCCGATAAACTGATAAGATACAAGAGGTTATGTGAAGAAAAGTAATACATTTAAAACTTTTTTACCTGATATTCTATATCGATGACATCACCCTCCGTTACTTCGTGAAAGAAACAGTCCATTTTGCCGGCTTGCACCATAAAAGTCATATCTTTTTCGTATGCGAATACTACACTGAAAATTGAAGTTAAAAATAGGTAGCGCATTTTGATAAAATTTAAAATTTATACGCTATACTATACACTATTACTGAACTAAATTATGTTGAAGAAGTTATTTATAGTAGATCAGTGAGTTATTTGTGTTTATAAATTCAGTAAAACGAGTAGGAATCTTCGAATTACGATGAGAAATAAATAAACAGTCACCCGAACCAATGGACAAATTGCTTCGTTCCGAAATAAGTAAAAAATGAAGTATCAAATTACGTTGAGAAACTGTCTTGAGATTTTCATGATAAGGGCGCCGGTATTGGAAGCCGGGACTATAGTTAATTGATAGATTTTCATTTTTTCATGCTTGCATAGGATCCATTAATATTTTTGTTTCCATGAGTGGCATATATGGCACAAAGGATTAAATACAAGGGCAACTGTATAATCGTGAACAAGCTCTTTAAAATTATATTTTACTACTTAGTATTGTACAATTCGTTTAATTTTGATACGCCCATATTTAACAGTAAATTAAAAGTATATTTAAAATAACCCAACAATAATATGAAAAGCTCTACGCACAACAGGTCAGGCTAATGTGTGGCAGTCTCTTAATATAAAAAATGTTTACAATCACAAAAATAATACTTAAAACGCGACAAAAAACAAACCACAACATTAGTGATGGGTAACTCATCATTTTTATATGAGGTTGAGGGAGTACCTCATTTTGCCTCGCGAGGTCCTCACGAGGTACCCCTCATTTGAGGCGAGGAGTCGTATGTCGGCGTATCTTACGAGCCGAGCCGAGCCCGAGCCGAACTCGGCCGAATTCAGCCGATAGTCCGAGGCAGTGGGGTGGACGGTTGCGTCGACTCATAAGTACTCACGATTCTAATTTTTACGTCTCCCTCACTCACATAATTTTCTTTCACTCATAATTTTTTTACCGCCAAAATAAACGAATCAATGACACTTGATTTAATTTAATTAAAATTTTAATTTGCTTCGTGTGTTTTATTTACCCTGCAACTCATTTCACACAATTTTTTGTATCTCTTCATAATCTAAATAATATCCTTCCAAACATCAGTATCACACACACACTATTTCATTAGGTACATACCAAAATCATAATGTTTACTGTGTTTTCAAAATTTCGAGACCTCACCTCACTCATTCTATAAATTCTGTACAATTATGAAATAACTCGGTTCATTCGCTCAATCAATAATTCGATACTCACTCGCGAGTTCTCGCGTCAATACAATACCTTCTGTCAATGTCAATTTTTAAGTGAGGTGTTTCAATGTTGAAATTCGAGTAACTCTTTCAATTTGCGATCATGAGTACCTCAAATGAGGCACCTCATGAGTGAGGGACACATCTCTACACAACATCGACCACAGATTAAAAATACACAAAAGACTGAAGACACATCCTCTTTGGTTGACATGTATTTTTAATGAAGCAAAAGTATTCAGTTTTCGTCATCATTTATAAATGAACCACCCATATTAATTAACAAACTATATTTTTGTATTAACAAAAATGTCGGGATCAAGTAACACGGGCGCTCCGCCCCCGGGCGTAGTTAGAAGCAGTGCGTTATCCTTCGTTGCGTCTGCGCAGCCTGCATCAGCTGAGGCGATTCCGGGAAATTCAGCCGCTGAAAGGGATTTAAATCAAGCAGGTAATGATTTATTACTAATGAATTAAAATATTTTATTGATATTTAGTTTATTTATGTGTATAAGTAAATGTTTGAAAAATTAAAAGTAGGCCAAACAGTCCGATGGCCTGAACCAGCATAGATAGGATATATTTTTCTTTATTTACCGGACTTCTGTTTTTTTTTTTAATAATAATAGATAATTGAATTATTTTTTAATAATATTGTTTTTTTTTGGTTTCAGTATTCAGTACTCTCTTCTTTTAGGTTTCAATATTCTTCTATCCTTCTCCCTTAGTATGGACTACATAATAAAAATGATAACAAGCATTGTATTAAAATTAAAATAAATTATGGCTGCAGTATGATAGCTGCTTATAGGCAATCCTTACTGTATCTGTATCCAGGCTATAAGCCATTCTACCAGTCCACCCAGATGAGCTTTATAGTATGACAAGGTAGATGCTCTCTAGTATGATCAAGTATATCAATTCTATGGAGAAGCAAGTTTCATAGCCTCATAGATTAATCCATTTCTCTTCAAGAATAGAAAGGCTTTATATTATTTGTTCACCTTATGATGAAATAAATGTAGAATATACACAAACTAAATAAATAACGTCCGCAGCATAGTGGTAGGCTCGCTGTAAATCTCGGAGGTTGTGGGTTTGATTCCCTCTCCCAACAGGAAATCTTTGTGTAAAATCTAAAATTTCTTTCTTGGTCTGGTTGGTTGAGGGAATACCTTCCATGCTTCGGAAAGCACGTTAATCAGTTGGTCCCGATTATTATAACATCATTTTGAAGTGTATATGTTAGTCCAGCTTATAAACTATCCTCTTGCATACTTTCAGCCTAATTCATTCATTAGTTTTTATGTCAAAGAGTATCAAATGTCCGTCTATCCATACTCACATACTCACAAAATGTCACATTTATAATATTGCTAAGGATTCTAGCCAATAAATAATTTGATTTGATAACTGCTTGTTTACAGATCGCATGATGCCAGCAGGACTGAAATCTCTTTGTGAGACATGCTCCAGACTGTATCCTGACCAACCCAACCCACTGCAAGTCACTACTCGCTTGAAATATTGGTCAGTATATTTGTATATTGATTGATTTGTTTTTCTTAATATAAATATTGTTAAAGTATTTATATTATATATATATTTCTCATAGTTTTTGCAATACTCTGAGCCATGGTCCTAGCCCATTAAGGGTGCCATCAGGACTGTGTCGCTTTTATGGTAAAAATATTGTTTAAAAATGTGCCTCCTTTCTATAGAGCTAAATTATATTAAGATTTAATTCACAGAATTAATTATTGTTATTGCTATATCTATGATGTGATACTAAAAATCTGATGATGTGAGGCTAATTTTTAATTAACTTTGTTAATTTAATTAAGTTCATTTGGTTATTGCTACTTATTATTATAGTTTATATAGCTTTAGCCTAAAAGCTGTCAGGTATGAAAATACAATATTATTTTATATCTAAGTTCTGTCCTTTGAGTATGTTATTATTTAGATGGACCATAAGAATCTCGACGAACGCGCTTTAGTGCTACTACTAGACAGACAGACAGATCATTCGCTAACCCGTAATAGATTTTAGTAGCCATATTTTGTATTTTCATTGTGGATAATTGACAAGTAGTAAGTGCTGAATAAATATCATTTAATTTATAATTCCTAGGGATAAAAGGCTTGTTTTAAATCACTGAACATATCATGGTGTATAACAGAGGTGGCCAACTGGTCGATCGCGATCGACTGGTCGATCCCGGCAGCTATTACAGTCGATCCACATAAACAATAAAAAGTGATATTTTAGTCCACGTTTGAATGAATGTTATTCTACAAACACGTGCCACAGATGCAATAAAGTTGTGATTGTAGTGTAATAATTTGAAAAAAAACCATATTAATAATTAGATTGAGTTACACAATACGTGATTCAAAGTGATGTATGCCATGTGGTCGATCGCACACAGTAGACAGTCGATCTTAGGTCTTATTAAGTTGGCCACCCCTGGTGTATTAGATTGTAATAAACTTATTTATATTGGTTCAGGCTTGGTGGCCATGATCCTCTGGACTACATCAGCATGTACTGGAACCCTGGCAAGCCAGAAGAACACATCCCGCCTCACTGGCATTACGTAAGGTAAGCTGTCTCTTTGTGATTGTAATATAAACATTACAATATTTTAATTAAGATAAACATTAAAATATTTTAATTAAGTTAAACATTACAATATTTTAATCAAGATAAACATTAAAATATTTTAATTAAGTTAAACATTAAAATATTTTAATTAAGATAAACATTAAAATGCGGAGCGGACGGTGGAGGCGATCTGTCCCCACTTGCAAACCTACCACTTGTCACCTACCACGTTGCACAGGTGGTAACAATGGCTGCTCGGGCCACTAAGGTAGTGGTCGGTTTCTCGCTGTCATCACTGTGACTGTGCCGACGATATAGCGCAGCACACGGCGTCCGGCGTGGCCCAACGAGCAGGATGAGCTCGCTGGGTGGGAGACGACCTCTCGCTGCCGACCATCATTTTGAAGATGGTCCAAACGAGAGGTCGTGGGATGCGGTTGCCTTCTTCTGTAGGCAGGTTATGTCACAGAAGGAGACCGCGGAGCGGATGAGGGAAGAAGATCCCTCCGCCCACCCTCTCCGCAGACGGAGGACTCTCGCGGATCGATATCTTTTCGTAATTCCTAAGATAATTGCGTTCAAGCAACCAAACAAACAAACTATTCAGCTTTATATATTAGTATAGGAATTAATGATAAACGGACGGACGGAGTACACTGTCTGTAATATCCTACAATTTGCTGCTACCTTTTAGTTACCCAGTTTAATTCATCATCAACATCATCAGCCCGTATAACGTCCACTGCTGAACATGGGCCTTCTCCCGAGGGAGTATTTGCCATAGTCACCACGCTCGGCAGGCAGTTTGGTGACAGCAGTATAATGTTGTACCACACAATGAAACGCTGCTGCCCGTTCCTTGATATACTATTATTATAGATGATGTTGTAACAATCGGGACCAACGGCTTAACGTGCTTTTCGAGGCACAGAGGGTAGTCCCTCAACCAACCAGACCCGGAAAGAAATCTTAGAAATTACTCAAAGATTTCATGTACGGCGTGGGGACCGAACCCACGACCTCCGAGATTTAAAGCGAGCCAAATACCGCTACGCTACGAAGGAGTTTAATTCATAGAATAAGAATAATAATCTATTAATAATAGTATCTCCACATTGTAATTCTGACAAGTGCTGAATAAATTCATTATTTGTTATATGGTGTTCTCGTAGCTTCGGTCTGTCGGACCTGCACGGCGACGGGCGCGTGCACCCGGCGCCGGCCCCCGGAGCACCCTCGGGCTACGGGCTGGAGCTGACGGTGCGCCTGTCGGCCGACGCGCAGGGCACTGGGCCTCCGCTGTGGCCCGCCGCGCTCCTGCAGGCGCTGGCCAGATACGTGTTTACTACTGGTAAGAGCAAATAAAACCACCATGCTATCAGTAACAATAACATTTTAAAATAGACATTATGACTAGTCCTTACATAAATGATAGATCTTACAAACTCGTCAAGATGCTGCCGTCGTACTTGACAAATGCGACAACAAATACTACCCGAGCCAGTCACGCTCTGTGCGAGGAATACGTGGCGACAATTTTATTACATGCCGGTTATAATCCAAGTAATATACCAGTTTGCGTAGTAAACTGTGTGAAAATAACACTACAAGAAATAAGAAGCACATCGGGATCACATACCATCGGTACAGTGTTATACACACTACTATATTGAGTTGTACATTGACACGCAAAAGCATTTATACGCAAACTGGCAAACTCCGATAATAACTAAAATTGAATAAAACTGACATTTATTTATTATATTATTATTATTTATTATATATAACTGACTATTATTTAGAATAGTAGTATTTTATAAGTTAGTTTTATTTTAAATTAGCTACTTTTAGTTGTATATTATGTATTTTATTTATGTAATATAGCAGTCAATTTAGATTGAAAACGAAAAAAAAAAAAACAATACTAGAAGTGTACAACAAAACTGTCAAAAAAAAAATTGGCTTGCGAACTAGTGTTGCGCGATACAGGTTAGTTTTCATATTACATGCTAGATGGCGCTGTTCGTCTTCTTGTAGTTTGTACGGCTATTGTAGATGTCGCTGCAAGTCTATAGCTATCTTTATCTCACCAGGTAACAGGCTGAGCGCGGGAGACCACGTGTCATGGCATCGGCCCCTCGACGGCGCCGGCTCCAGGCTCCGACACCTGCTGGTCGCCGAAGACCCTCAACTAGGAGCCGCTGATACTCCTCATGGAAGTGTCAACTTTCTACAGGTAGTAAACGAGACTTTCTACTAGGAACTTTATCTATATAAATATATTAAGCTTAAGGGTGCTTTTCCACCGGAGATGGGCTATGCTACGTTGCTATGGATGCGTTTGATATCCACCAATCATATTCATCAGTGCACATAGCTTAGCACTGATGGAAACGGATTCAACTAAAATATGTTTTTTATATGGAAGGATGCGTGCTGTGGATATGTAATTCTTCTGTGTGAGAGAAGAAATAAAGTTATATTGTATTGTATGTGTGCTATGGGTGCCTGCTTTTTTTTTTCTTTTTTTTTCTTCTTTAAAAAGACAACTCCCGCACTAGGGAAATAAATCCCTGTGTCGCGGGGGACTTTACAAACATTCATTTCACGGACACACAGAACACCCAGACTCAGAACAACTATTTGTGGTCCACACAAATAATTGTCCCGGGTGGGAATCGAACCCAGAACACCAGGTCTCAGAGGCAACTATCGTAACCACTGAGCCACCGGTGCAGCTTTTGATCGTCGCGAGTGTAGTGCAGAGCAAAGTCACCACTTCCCTGCTATCGCTACATCGCATAGCTACGCATCTTCCTCACCAGCTACTTTGCGGCGGTGCATCTGCATAGCACATCTCACTCGCACCGCTGCATAGCTTAGTATCAGTGAAAATGGTCACATAGTTTCACAGCTTAGCTGCATAGCATGTCTCTGGTGGAAAAGCAACCTAAGAATTTAGTTTTATCGAAGAAGGCTACAGGCTATATAATATTATGAAGATCCCACGGGAATTGACAATACGCGGGAAGCTAGTACTAATATATCAAGCTGAAGAGTTTGCTTGAACGCACCAATCTCAGTAACTACTGGACCGTTTAGAAAATTTGTTGTTTTATATCATAATACTGCGGTCATTAACCCGCCTGCCAAGCGTGGTGACTATGGCAAGTACCCTCCCTCGGGAGAAGGCCCATGTTATGAAGTGGACGTTATACGGGCTGATAGTGATGAATATCGAATGAATGAATGATTCGAAGATATACCTACAACGTTGATACGACAGAGGGGCATTAAATTACGCTACGTTTACTATACGTGTTTTTTATTAATCCGATACGGTATAAAAATAAAAAGCAACCAAATTGAGATTTTTTTTCTTTCAAACAAACTAAATAGCTTACAAATCAGAGTAAAACGTAACCACCCTTTGTAAATAAATTTCACTGACCTAGCAAAGCGGCAACGTCGCGCGCGCGCCGGTGCGGGATGTTTTGCAATGATTTGCGTCAGAGCGGCAACAACGCATCGTAGGTTATACTCAGATTTATCGTTTTAAGGTGCATGACCTATGCGTAGACATAATCAGCTGTTAGGAAAGATACATCGTGTTCAAACGGCGCAAAAACTTAAAAAATCATTTGCGACTAAACTACTGCTCCTAATTAATTGATTTTTGGTACAGAGCTTGGAAATGGTACCTAGTATAGGCAGTTTAAAGGAAAGCCCCTCTGTCGTATCAACCCTGTATAATAATATATTCTTTATTCTGATGTTACATTCAGAGGCGTATTATCCATAAGGCAAACTAGGCACGTGCCGGAGGGATAGACGCCGGAACAGCAACTGTAGTTGGGGCTACTACAAGTCGGAATAAAGATATGCCAGCTCCAAATTGGAGTGACCTCTACCACACATGTAGTAACGACAACTACAGTGATCTAATTTTTACTAGTACTCATCTATACTAATATTATAAAGAGAAAAGATTTGTATTTTTATGTATATGTTTTATAATGAATAAACTCAAAAACTACTGTGCCGATTTCAAAAATTCTTTCACCATTGGAAAGCTACATTCATTCTGAGTGACATAGGCTATATTTGATTATGAAGTTCCCACGGGAACGGGAGTTACGCGGGTGAAACCGCGCGCGGGAATATAGTTAATTATAAAATTAAGGCGCCGATGAGATGCTTTGATGCTCGGAGACATCCTCGCAAAAGGTCAAATAAGATCCACCCTAAACCGACGTGCTTGTATGAAGAATGTTATGAGAGTGAATGCAGCGAAAGATGTGTGTAGGGATCGTAGCAAGTGGAGGTCCATTGTCTCTGTCTACCCCGCTGGGAAACTGGCGTGAGCTTATGTATGTATGTATGTATGAGATGCTTGACTACGGCGCTCTCAACGTTTGATCCGCCTCTGGTTACATTATAGGTGGTGGGGTGCACCGGGCGTGAACTGAAGGCAGCTCAAAGACGATCCGGCTTCGAAGTACTGAAACTTATGAGTGAAGACCCCAAGTAAGTTGCATTACTTTCAGGATTCCGTACAAAAATTTGAAAAAAATACAGAACCCTTATAGCATCATTCGTGCCTCTGTCTGTCTGTCCGTCTGTCACAGCCACTATGAAGTTTGGGACGATGTTGTAATCTTACGATCCAAGCAAAGATGTGCCATGTATTTTTTAATTTTAAATAAGTGTCATTTTCCGAGGATTAATAAGAAACTAAAAGATGGTACAAATCTTTTAAATAAGAAAGATTTGATCGTTTGTTTGTTTACATTACAGCGATGCCCTGAGCCGCGGTCCTAGCCCATTTAGGGTGCCCTCAGGCGTGTGTCGCTTATACGTAAAAATATTGTTTAAAGACGTGCCTCTTTCTATTGAGCTAAATTATATTAAGATTTTGATTATAGAGGTAATTATTGTTGTAACAAAACATATGACGTGACGCTGGACTGACAGACAAGTCATTAGCTAATCCGCAAAAGATTTTAGTTGCGATATTTTTGTATTTAATTATATTAATCATATTTAATTGTGTATAACTGTAAAGTGCAATTGTATGTAAATACCTAAGTGCTGAATAAATATCGTTTAATTACATTGAATCGTTACATTGAATATTCTCCGGAACTAATAGACCGATTTCAAAAATTCTTTGACCATTTGAAAGCTACTTTTTCCAGCTGTAACATAGGTTATATTCAATTATGAAGTTCCCACGGGAACGGGAGTTACGCAGGTGTTGTTAGTAATAACATGCATACATACATAAGCTCACGCCTGTTTCCCAGCGGGGTAGACAGAGACAATGGACCTCCACTTGCTACGATCTCTATACACATATTTCGCTTCATTCACTCTCATAACATTCTTCATACAAGCACGTCGGTTTAGGGTGGATCTTATTTGATCTTTTGCGAGGATTTCTCTGATTTGGTCAGGGAACGTTCGTCGAGGTCTTCCCCTTCCGACTGTGCCACTCACACTTGCCATGTATACCTGTTTTGTCAGTCTTTCTTCATCCATTCTTTCCACGTTACTGTTAACATAGTAATAACATTTGTATTATATTTAAGTTGTGGAGGCGCCTGGCTAGTTACCCGCCTGAATCGACGCACTTCAGCCAAGCGAGTGACGTCACGAGTGAACCGAAATGCCCCCGCGCAGTTGTCCGGTGTTTCTGCTAGAGTGAGATGGATGCCTTGGACGCAGGTGAGATATATTACTTTTTAAAACGACCGTAGCCCAATGGCTAGGACGTCAGACTTGGGCCGAATTGATCAAAAAAAAAAAAAGGCCACACTAAAAGCGGGCGGGCGAGCGAGCTAGGCGAGCGGGCGAAGCGAGAGAAAGAAACTATACAAACTATGCGGAATATTGGCGAACTAAACTATGAGGTGCCTAACCTAACCTGACGAGGTGAACGAGTAGCTTCACTGGAATCGTTGGATATTTCGTTAGCTCAACTCGCATCGCTGACGTAGATTAGTCGGTAGCTCGCGATGTGAACCCGAAGTATGTAAAAGAGGTGAAACGATGTTCGCCCGCCTGGCTCGCTCGCCCGCCCGCTAGCGGTGTGGCCTGCGCTTAAGCCGTTGGTCCCGATTGTTATAACATCATCCATAGAAATTATATACCGAGCAGTTGCGTTTCCCTGTGTGTTACGATATAATACTGCGGTAACCAACCCGTCTGTCCAGCGTGGTGACTATGACAAAACCCTCCCTCGGGAGGAGGCCCACGATGTTGTTGATACAATGGACACTATACGGGCTGATGAAGATGATTATTGATGTTTCAGACAAACTCAGACGACCAGCCATCGTCTCCTTCACCAATAACGGTGAAAGTGGAACAACAGATAAAGGACACTTTACAGCGAGGACTTAGCACCATGAGCACGGAGCGAGGACCTGAAGGTAAATACATACATCCATTCATGCCTGTCCTATAGGGGTAGGTAGATACCACTTCCTTCCACTTGCTACGATCTTGACATACCACTTTCGCCTCTTCTACATACATTAATCTCCTCATGCATGTCCTTCGGTTTAGGGTACTTTTAACCTGGGCTTTCTTAAGAACGTCCTCGATTTTAACGTGGAAATTTCCGTGCATTTTTGTTTCGTAAATAATAACTTACATCTATCTATTGTATAGATTCTATACTTATATATAAAGTTTAAGAGATTGTTTGCTTGAACGCGCTAAACTCAAGAACTAATGGTCCAATTTTTTTAATTATTTCATTGTTAGATAGCCAGTTTATTGAGGAAAGCTATAGGCTATCACTAACTCCCTTTTCTTTGGCCTTCCTCTCCCTCTCCATCCATCTACATGTATACTTAAAACTCTTTTAGTAACATGCGTTTCATCCCTCCTCTTCACATGACCATACCAAGATAAACGATTCCCTTTCAACTTTTCAGTTACTGGAGTAGAGTAGAGTAGAAGTACTTGTTTTCGCCGTTTTTTATCATACCAATTGTATAATCGCGCCACATGGGGACGCATTGCGCGAACCTTTTAAGTTCGGTGATGTTGGCCAACCTGTAGTTGCGATGCATGCCGAACGCCGCTACCCTGTTCATATATAACCTCATACGGGTGTGTCGTGAACGCGCTGTTCTTACGACTGCATTCTAACCGCATTTTACTTTTATCCTCACATTTTGGACTCTAACCGTGTGTGTGTGATAACGCTTGGTGTCTGGTGTACCCATAAACATTAAGTGCTTGGATCCTGCTACTTCACATCATCACCGCGCTGAACCACGAGGCTGTCTATTTGCTGAGCACTGCTTGGAGGCTGATTAACTGGCTTACTGGTGAGTGCATGCTTCCTTAGTTTGGCTAGATTATATAATTGGTGTGATGCATTCCCGCTCCGCATTCTACCCAGACATCACAATTTTACCTACAGTCCGCATCACCATTCATTTCTGGTTATATTAAGCCGGATCTGAATCTTTATATATTATATACTTCTCCACCATAATTGTTTGGTCCTATCGAGACGGATTGGACCTTCCTCTTTATATATTACATAATTTAATAATCAATATTCATATGTTGTTCACAGGTCACATGTCCACGGATAGTTTTGAGATGTCGAGCATGGAGAGAGCTTTGCCACACATACCAGAGTTAATGGAGGTAAGACCAGAACGCTAATAACATAACGATATAACTATGACTTCGATAATTTATTTCCCTAGGGATTTATTTCCCTAGTGCGAGAGTTGTCTTTTAAAGAAAAAAAAAAAATATGCATTGTTTTTTTTTATTATTTTCTTGATTGCGTTTGACCCTAGTCTTGCCTGATGGTAAGCACAGACAGGGTCCTAGATGGAACACGCAATTCAAGTGACACCCTTTCGGGCTCTGGCTCTCACATACTCACTACGAAACACAGTAAAACTGTTTGGCGCAGGCCTTACATGTGAGGGTGGTTGCTAGCCAGGCGGATAATTAAATCCTACCATCAAGCGTGCTGGGTTTTGTCGACTTTTACGCCACGCGTTTTTTCCCAACGTGCGGGGAGGAAGTATTTTATTCTTAGCCGTCCTCCCACGAGTACATTACACCTAACGAGTACAGTGGCGAGTCAGTAAATGAGCTCCCGGTCGAGACAGTCGCCGAACCGAGTGGGTGGTCACACGTGTTTACTATAGGGATGAGTCAGTTCAGTTTTGATCACGGTTACGTCTCGGAAAAAAAAAGGAATTTAAACGAGTTTTCAACCGGCTGTTACCAGACATTATTAACGAATTGTGTGATTTATTAAAAGATGAAAACCTAAGAATTTGGACCAGAACATGGATGTTAAGGCGAACTGCGCTTGGAGCAACAAATAGCCTTTTCAATGAATTGCAGTCAGAAGATCCCAAAGAATTCAAGGCACTTTGGGAATGACTGTAGAACATTTTGAGACATTACTGGAGAACATAACAAATTTTATTGTTGTTTTCAAACTCCATTTGTTAGCGGACATTTTAATTGAGATTAGAGTAATTTGAAAACAAAAGTGACACGCTTGGTGACGAACGAACGAGTGTCGAGTGGCCGAGTGACAAGCGAGTGCGTGTTCATGCGCGCCGAGCGGGATATCGAGGAGCTGCGGGGGCAGAAGAATGAAGCGGAGAGGTGGGTACTCGGCCCAGTAAATAGATTGGGATTCTAGTGACTCTCGCCTCTCTGCTCGACCTAGCAGTCGCCCGAGCACTCGTTAAAGTGTTTAAACCAACCGAGCACTCGGCCGAGGACACTGACTCGCCACTGTACTCGTTAGGTGTAATCAATGCATTGTTACTGTTTTATTGAAGCTACTAATTTAAAAAAAAACTGTTTTGTTCATTCTAAATAGACGTAAGCGCCGGATGACGTCATTGTTATGGTTGTTTGCCGAAATTTCTTGGTGTGAACTGAAAATTAAATGAAAAAAATTGACATTAGCTAATGTTAAACGCTTGTGACTAGAGTTGACGACTTAAGAATGTTTTAATTGTATTAATTTGAAATAGGCAAAGATAATATTTCAATCCGTAATAGTCCGACTTCATCGCCAGCTCGCGCTCTTAGCCGAGGTCCAAGTCCCACAGGGGGCGCCCTCTTGCGCAGGTTGCTTAGTTTGTAGTTTTTAAACCATTTATCTAGGTTGGAGCTCTGCTCGCCTTTATGCCCGGTGAAGTAGCAAAAGCATCGTGGCTGACTACAAAAATGAAATTTACTTTTTATTTATTGTTCCAGGGTTCATGGCGGGGTGACAGTGGCGTGGAGTATTTGGACGGCGTACATATAATACTGAACGCTGAGGGAGCCAGCTTGTTGCCTTTAGCTATCGAGTGAGTATTACGGTCTATAGAACTTCATCATCATCATCATCAGCCCGTATAACGTCCACTGCTGAACATGGGCCTCCTCCCGAGGGAGGGTATTCGCCATAGTCACCACGCTTGGCAGGTATTATAATGTACCACACCAGGAAACGCTGCTGCCCGTTCCTTGATATACGATTATTATAGATGATGTTATAACAATCGGGACCAACGGCTTAACGTGCTTTCCGAGGCACGGAGGGTAGTCCCTCAACCAACCAGACCCGGAAAGTAATCTTAGAATGTACACAAAGACTTCCTTTCCGGCGTGGGGATCGAACCCACGACCTCCGAGATTCAAAGCGAGCCGAATACCGCTACGCTATGGAGGTTTTTTTTAATCTGTCTGTGTGTCTGTTAATTCCGGCTTATCTCAGTTAGGGCTTTACCGATTAAGACGGGACTTTCACTGGTAGATAGCATTTTTTTTAATTTTCTCTGTTTGATTGTTTGTCCGTGTATTTCGTTTCCTTATCTCCTAAACTGTAGTACCGATTTAGATGCGACTTTATTATTAGCTTATAAAAGTGCCTAATACAATTGTTTTTTCCCCAGTGGCCGAGTGGCACACGGCCTACAGTTCACGTGGCGCGAGTGCGGGATCTCTGTGACGTTTGTGCCTCAGACCAACAGCACGGGACGACGGCATATAGCACACAACGCGCAGCTGCAGGTTTGATTCTTCATTTTTTTCATGGACTAATCCCACCTACACTCCCTCTACAGCAACTCCTGTAAACCAGGATCAACAGTGGCACACACTGGCAATGGCAATGAGCACCGAGGCTTACCAACTCGAGGAAAAATGCGCGGACGGGGAGTATGAAATAACATCATTCATCATTTCAGCCGTAGGACTTGCACTGCTGGACATAGTCCTCCCTCATAGATCTCCAGTTGTTGCGGTTAGAAGCGGCCTGCATCCACCGTCATCCCGCGGCTTTAACCAGATCATCCGTCCATCTAGTAGGTGTAGTCCTACGCTACGCTTGCCGATCCGCAGTCTCCATTCGATAACTTTTCGGCCCCAACGGCCATCTGTTCTCCGTGCTATATGGCCTGCCCATTGCCACTTCAACGAACTAATCCGTTGTGCTATGTCAGTAACCCGTGTTCTTCTACGGATCTCCTCATTTCTGCTATTCATAATACTGCGCTTACCAGCGTGGTGACTATGGCAAATACCCTCCCTCGGGAGGAGGCCCATGTTCAGCAGTGGACGTTATACGGTCTGATGATGATGATTAATATATAATTTGTTTCAGGTGATGATACCAAAAGAGTTGGCTCAAGAGATGTCAACTAAGTTCTCAAGTATATCAAAGTTAAGCGACGCTGACTCCGGCGAAGAAAGCGATGGGGAACCGCCCGCCCCCCCGCTGTCCGACCCCTTTGTGTTCACACAACACGCCGTCAAGATATCAGTGTTAAGTGACAGCGAGTTCTTGTAAATAGTACTATGTAAGGTATTTTTGAAGTAAATATATATGTTTAACGGGAAATTATATCACGTGCCTAAGTTAGCAACCTTCCGATGCCCTCGTAGACCCGAAGTCCTCCAGGCCCGCGAACTGTAAGGGCCGGCGCTCACTGCCGGCATGGCATGGCAGGCTGTGCTTCGGCATGCCGCACAGTGGATCGTCCCCATACAAGAGGTTGGACATAGAATCAAAATTTGAAAAAGTATTTAATTTGAAAAAAAAAAATATACAGTTGCATTCCTCTATTGAAGAGCAACAAAAATGATTACTACGCTTTTTTTATTTGACCAGCACTTTACGAGCAAATCGATGAAACCTCTTATTTTTGTATGGAAACGAACACAAAAATGTCTGTATCTCATGATTCCCTCCTTGTTTCGATTTGCGGTTTTCATTACTGTTATTTACCTACTTTATGCCACATTTTCTCCAAAGACACATGGTGCCCCCAGAGGGCCCCTTCCGAAATATTTTGCCTATAGCAACTATCTTTGTTATTGTATTACTGACGGAAAAGAGGTACATTTAGTATACTTATTACCAAGAATTAGTTATCACTAAGCAGTTCCTTAAATAACAGGTGCATTAGTGAGTACTTTAATTACTTATAAAGGCTTTTGTTGTAATATAACAAAAGCGTTAATAAGTCATTAAATAACGACTACCAGTACTAGCTTAATCTAATTAGTTATTGTAATTACTATGTTAACAGCCATTAAGCTATGCATTGTGATTGGCTCATGTCATCATTAGCTTATCAAGTTCATTGCTAGTTGCAAACTTGCTGCCCTTTAAATATGTGTGTGTTTTGCAAATATACTTCAGTTGTAATTACAACCTCTACTAAGTGTTGTCATTATGGCTTTCCGTGGCTTTTCTACTTATCTAGATCTTTATGTTGCTCTTTGTAATCATAAAGACCTTCGTGACTATGATAATTTATTTAACACATTGAAGTCGAATAGTAACGTCCAGTTAAGTGAAAATGATGTGTCGGATCTAAAGAACTGGTGTCGACGATTTTGCTATCGGATTTACTCCAAATGGGTGCGATCAAGAAGGTCAGTCGACAAGTTCATGAACAAGAACAGAGAGTGGTTAAGTTCCGATATAATTTGGCCAAATTGCTTTAAGGAAAATATTGTTCCCACTGAAGAAGCTGAAAATGAGGCAGAAGAGGTAATCAGTCCATCAAAATCGGATGCATCAACTTAAACATATATTTCTCCTCGCAAACACTTTGAAGATCTATCGAGTAGACAGAAAAGAAGACGTGTTGATGAAAATATTGCTAGTTGCAGTCGTCCAAATGAGCTTTTACATACTGTTGAAAGTGCACTTAAGTCTGCCGGAAAAAATGATGTGGCCAGAATAATGAAACATTTGCTGGGAAATCCTGAACACGTCTCAACAGTTTTGAATGTCCTGGAAACTAAACAGAATACTTTGTTTCATGAAGTTCCTACTCACAAAGCCCTTGCTCTTTATGTTAGCATGCAGTTATCCAAATGGCGTTACATCACACTTAGGGACTTTAGTTTTAAAGAAGGTCATACGAAATACCCAAGCTATTACATGTTAGTGAAAGAAAAGCTTAAGTGTTCGGGTAACACTAAAGAAAAGAAGACGTAACTGTGACTGATACTTCCGCAAAGATACGGCTCCAAGCCCTCCTTGATCTCACAGTTAGGAGGCTGGTCGATTCACTTGAATCGAATTTTATTGCTGGTGAACAACTTGTGCTTCATAGTAAATGGGGTTTTGATGGAGCTTCGAGTCAAAGCATTTATCATCAAAGGACAACAACCAGTGAACAAGATTTATGCAGTGTATTTATGGCAAGTCTTGTACCTCTTAAGTTAATGACTTCTAGTGGAATCACAGTGTGGCAGAATAGTCGGCCATCGTCAACCACATACTGTCGTCCGATTTCATTTAAGTTTATGAAAGAAACGGAGGCAAACGTGAACGCTGAAATGGAGATATTTGAGACTGAGATTCGTGGACTGATCCCAACTGATTGCGGCTATGCTACTGTTACGCACAATCTGTGGTTAACCATGATTGATGGTAAAGTGCATTCAATAATATCTGGAACATCAGCAGCAGTGTGTGATTTGTGCAAAGCTCGCCCAAGCGAGATGAATAATTTGGAAGAAGTGAGAGCTAAACCTGTGAATGAAGATTTATACATGTTAATACATGTGTTCGTTGCATGCTTGGATTCGTTCTATGGAATGTTTATTACACATTGCTTACAAAATGGACATAAAATCATGGCAAGCAAAAGGTGACGACAACAAACAAATTGTTAAAGATAAGAAAGAAGCTATTCAAGCAGCTTTCCGAAGAAAGACAGGCTTACTTCTAGATGTTGTTAAGCAGGGTAGTGGCAATACAAACACTGGAAATGCTGCTAGAAGGTTTTTTGCAAACCCTGAAATGACTGCGGATATTACTAAATTAGACGTCAATTTAATTAGAAGACTCGCCGTAATTTTGCAATGCATTTCTTCAGGCGAAAAAATTCAAATTCAAAAATTCAAATTATATTGTGATGAAACAGCAAATTTATTCGTGCAGTTATATCCGTGGTATAACATGCCATCTAGTTTACATAAATTGCTGATTCATGGATCGCAGATAGTGGAGCACCTATCAGTAGTGCCTATAGGTTTTTTGTCTGAGGAAGCATCTGAAGCAAGAAACAAGGATTTTCGTAAATTTCGAGAAAATCATACACGGAAGCACAGTAGCATCGCCACTAATGAAGACATTCTTCATAATCTTCTGTTATCTTCCGATCCTCTTCTTACGAGCCTACGACCGAAGATGACCAATAAAGTTAAAAAATCTTCATTTAGAGAACTGGACGATTTGCTCATACCTGATCGGAGTGAATTGGAGCTCATTGACACTTCAACTGATACAATAGTTGAAGCAGTTTCGGAATATAGTGACATTGAAGAAGATGACGACAATGATGATCATGATGATGAAGATGAAGAAAATGTAGTTTAAGCTTTATAGTTATTTAATAGTTAGTAACTAAATAGTAGTATTAATTAATTTATTTTTTATTATATTTAATATTTTTAATTTAGTTATTGGTAGTTGTTTATTTTTTTATTTTTAAATTATTATAGGTTTAATTGTAATTTACTATAAGGTTTAATGATGTTTTATAGTGTCATGTTGCATTAAAAAGATTTTAATACATATTTTCTTATTCATCATAAAACTTTTCTTTTCGACTTGTTATTAGCTAACTAATACGATGTCACAACTCATTAGCGATATTTTTTTACAATATATAGAACATACTAATGCGCCTTTTCTTCATTTACTTTCTTAATTATGTGTAATTCTCAGTAATTACAATAACTAATTAGATTAAGCTAGTACTGGTTGTCGTTATTTAATGACTTATTAAGGCTTTTGTTATATTACAACAAAAGCCTTAATAAGTCATTAAATTATTCACTAATGCACCTGTTATTTAAGGAACTGCTTAGTGATAACTAATTCTCGGTAATAAGTATACCAAATGTACCTCTATTCCGTCAGTAATACAATAACAAAGATAGTTGCTATAGGAAAAATATTTCGGAAGGGGCCCTCTGGGGGCACCATGTGTCTTTGGAGAAAATGTGGCATAAAGTAGGTAAATAACAGTAATGAAAACCGCAAATCGAAACAAGGAGGGAATCATGAGATACAGACATTTTTGTGTTCGTTTCCATACAAAAATAAGAGTTTTCATCGATTTGCTCGTGAAGTGCTGGTCAAATAAAAAACGCGTAATAATCATTTTTGTTGCTCTTCAATAGAGGAATGCGACTGTATATTTTTTTTTTTCAAATTAAATACTTTTTCAATTTTTGTTTCTATGTCCAACCTCTTGTATGGGGACGATCCACTGTGTGCCGTGGCATATACACTAATGCGAACGAACCAGATTTATCAGTTTCTCTTCATTCATTTTTCTCTCCCTTGCTCCCGCGCACCGACCGGACTGCGCCCCATTAACCGAAATGACCTCATAAACTCATTGAAATAAGATTCAAAATAACTTGATTAGTAATAAAATCCTTTGCCTTGCCGTGCCGGCAGTGAGCGTCGCGCCGGCCCTAACGTAGAGCGACAGTTGCACAAAACTCCCCTTAACATGTAGTCATCATTTCTCAGCGACCGCCCTAAGCCGAGGTCCAAACCCCACAGGAGACTCTTGTGCAGGTTGCTTAGTTTGTAGTTTATAAACCATTTATTAAGACTGGAGCTCTGCTCGCTTTTATGCCCGGTGAAGTAGCAAAAACCTGAGCCTTGTACCTCGGCTCAGGGCGGTCGCTGGCGATGAGATTGAGAGATTATGACTTTCAGTATTTTAGGGGGTTTTGTGCAACTGTCGCTCTACTTTACAGTTCGCGGGCCTCTCGGACTTCGGGTCTACGAGGGCATCGGATGGTTCTTTGCAGACTAAGGGTCGGGAGGATCTCCCATGGGTGTCGTAAGTCGACTAAGGGATATACAGCTGAAGGATGAGCAGCAGCCTCTATCAGCTCAAGGATACTCACCATCTTACTGCGATCACCAAGCGTGGGGATTACGACAATATCCCTCAACGACCCTGACTTGCCAATCTGTTAAGAGGAGGCCCATGTTCATCAGTGGACGTAAAATGGCTGATAATTTTTATCAAAATACTGTTAAAGGCTGGTATAATGTGTCTGGGTAACTTTTTTACCGTCTTGAACATAATAGGGCGTGATATGTTTATAAAATAGATGTCTAAGGCATAGAGTAAAAGTCGTAACGGTAAATTGCGTACCGTCAAACGGGGTGAATAGATACAGTTTGGTACTTTGCAATTGACATTCATATTGTTTTCGATTCGTTTCTATTATCTATATTGTACTTTTCAGCTATAATCTTTAATTAAACTTTCGATGTTCTATATTCTTCAAAAGCTTGTTGTATTACAGATTCATCATACTTTTTGTATCTTTTTTCCTCTATTTTGTACCTACCCATAACAAAAAAATATTTAATGTAAATTGTGCAACTTAAACGTATAAAAGTACTTGTAGCAACCTACAAAGTACATCGCACAAATCAGTCATCAAACACTCGAATCGTTGCGCCGCCGTCGCGCCACTTACAATAGGCGTGACGACAGTATCAAAAAATTAAAGATTTAATGTTTTTAGGGGAAAGTACATATAAAAAGAAATTATTACACTTATTTATTTTTATATATAACTTTGAGATTAATGTGATTTTTAATAAAATAAAAGTTTACAATACTGCAATCGGCCATTTTGACTGAAACACCAATCACGGCGCATGACGTCACGATATTGTAACCATCAAAGAGAATTTAACCACTACGTTAGGTTTGGCGGACTCAATGACATTTTTTACAATAGCGTGACGTCATAGCCGACGCCATGACACTTGAGGCTTTTTTCGCGCGCTATTTAAAATTTAATAGAAATATGGCTAAAATTCGTTAAATTTAAATTTATTACCGAAATATTGTGTTTTTCGTACTTAGAAAATGACTACCCACGTTGCGCAAGAGGATTTCAAAATCTTGCCTCATGCCTATTGTGTTTAGTTGTAAGTAAGTTTTAAGTCGACGCTGATTGGTCGGATAAACTGTCTCGGAATGCAACCACTTCTAAATCTATTTAAGTACTTAAGTAGACTCCCTTGTAAATAAATTCCATTCCCTCACCGTTGTTCTTGTGTTTCACTACCTACCTCGAAGAGACCCCGAGACGACTCAGCCACTAAATTGGTGACCCCGAATTCACTAAATACTTATGTAAGTACCTCCATTGTTAGAAGGGATTAAGCAATGTGACCTTTTTTGTTTTTAATAAACCCTTTCCCGTGACTATTTGCCCCATTCGTCGTATCTATTGAACCCGTACTATGTATCTATTCACCCCTTTCCCGTTTCTCCTCAAACCTAAGTAAAATCAAACAATAATAAAATTTTCTTGAATATCACCAATGAATTCAAATCAAAAGTGTACTTACTTGTATAAAAACTAGATCCTGATGACACTTTACATAACTTATATCACACAAAATTTTGTATTTACTTATTTATAAAATCACCAATACTAAACGATACTAAAGCCAACCCGTGTTTGACAGATACGTGACAGAGCGCGCAACAACATAATCAAATGTCATAAGGAAATGTTGCCAGTATGAGAACGAAAGGAAACAAGTCTGTGACTCATTTCTCTTCTTAAATATACGTAAGAATGGAAGTCTACATTTAATATGGAAAATGAACTGACTTATTCCGTTTCTTGAATAACAGCGATAGGCCTTAATAAAAGGAGTCGAATTGCATAATGCTGACTAATTCCCTTTGGTATACTGTGGTCTATAGATTCTATTCCACTTACACAACACACCATATTATTATCAAGACGGTAAAAAAAGTTACCCAGTACATTGTAAGAAGAAGAGAAGGATATATGTAGGTATACTAATGATTAATTAATAAATAACAATATAATTATGTACATTATTTTGTAACTAATAAAGAAATTTAAAAAATGACCACAATCTTTTATTGATGTCTCTAACAACAGTAAACAAGTAAGTAGTGAAAGATGTGTGTAGGGATCGTAGCAAGTGGAGGTCCATTGTCTCTGCCTACCCCGCTGGGAAACAGGCGTAAGCTTATGTATGTATGGTGTAAGTGCTGGTATTTACTTTGCACAGCAGGCAAGCATTGTCATTCAACGGGGTAATGCTGCCAGCATTCTGGGAACCCTGCCAAGTAGAATAGATTTAGAATAGTAGTATTTCATAAGTTAGTTTTATTTTGAAATAGCTACTTTTAGTTGTATATTATGTATTTTATTTATTTAATAAACTTCTTTATATTACAATAAAAAATAAATAAAACTAAACAGTAAACAGTATTCAAAATTTCAGCTGAATCAATTGAATTATGAAACGTGCTTTCTGGATTCGGTCCCGTGTTAAGTAGATTACTGTGAAACATCATAGCAACTATTTTACCCACACTAATGCACATAAACTAATGCCGTAGCGTAGCGGTATTTGGCTCACTTTAAATATTCGAGGTCGTGGGTTCGATCCCCACAGGAAATCTTTGTGTAAATTCTATGATTTCTTTCCGTGGAGATCGAACCCACGACCTACGAGATTTAAAGCGAGTCAAATACCGCTATGCTACGGAGGTTGTACACCACGCTTAATGACAAATATTCTATTCTATTCTATGAGCCAACTAGGCTATGCCATCATCTAGGTAGCCAGGATACTAGTAAAAAACCAAACTGCAGATAAATTATATTCTTCATCAGCTTAATTATTAAAAATATAACATATACTGCGACGAACAATTCTCTCCTACGTCATCGCTTTCTTCTTGTTTTATCTTCTGCGAAATACTAGAAGCTTCTTGTTTTGTAATTTCTTCATCATCATTCTTAAAATTTCCAACTATAGACTCAATTTTAGGCGCCATTTCTGTAGTAACATCAGTATTTTTAAGGTTTATTTCAATTTTTCTCTTTTTATGAACAGGAACGGAAACACCGGACTGTTCATCTTCTCCGTCATCTCTTTCGGTTTTAATTTCGCACTCGAGGGGATCTTCTGCTTTTATGTCTATGGGAGCTATAACGGTTTCTTCTTGGTTTGTGATGTAACGGTCTAAGAATCGGACATCTGGACCTAAGTAAGGGATGGAGGGGTTGTTAAAAGATATGACGTAAGCATCCTGAATGTTGCTCCATTCCGATTGGCAGGTGGTTTCTGGAAAAGAAATGGTCAGTTACTTTTGTAAATCATCCCTATATATTAGACTATCTTCCGCGCGCAGTTTCTCCCCGTTCCCGTGGGAACTACATGATTGAATATAGCCTATAAATAGGCTATCTACACTGAAATAATTACACACTTACATATCGGGCTAGTAGTTTCTGAGATTAGCAAGCAGACAAAGACAAGCAACAATCTTCAGCTTTATATAGTACTAGCTTCCCGCGCGCGGTTTTACCCGCGTAACTCCCGTTCCCGTGGGAACTTCATAATTAAATATAGCCTATGTCACTCAGGGTGAATGTAGCTGTCCAATGGTGAAAGAATGTTTGATAGTTTTTGAGTTTATTCATTACAAACACACACACATACAAATCTTTCCTCTTTATAATATTAGTATAGAAGTATAGATAGATTGAAGGAGCTAACGTCTTCTCTTGGCATGGTCTGATTCTGTAAGCAATTATTTTAATGGGGCACCAGAAAAAGGGTGTTAGGTTTTTTTTTTTCTATGTATATGACTGTCACCACGTAGTTTGATAACGGCACTGTTATAAGTTAACATAGTATTAACATATAAAACAACATATAAAACTGAAGTTTTTTTACTTAAACGCGATAAACTCCCGAACTAGGGGTCCGATAAAAAAAAAAGTACAATTCGCAAAATGTCCAGCGGACGCAAAATGTCCAATTCGCATAATGTCCAGTTCGCAGAATGACCAGTTCGCAGAATGACCAGTTCGCAGGATATCCAATATTCATCGTCACGTTGTCACCACTAATTGATGGGGAATTTAAATATGAATAAACCAATAAGTAGCTAAGTTACTAGGAAATCACATTTATTTTTGACACATTTATTTTAATTTAACATCAATTATAGAATCAATTACTTGACTTGACTGCACCGGTGGCTCAGTGGTTACGGTAGTTGCTTCTGGGACCTGGTGTTCTGGGTTCGATTCCCACCCGGGACAATTATTTGTGTGAACCACAAATAATTGTTCTGAGTCTGGGTGTACTTTGTGTCCGTGAAATGTATGTTTGTAAAGTCCCCCGCGACACAGGGATTTATTTCCCTAGTGCGGGAGTTGTCTTTTTAAAAAGAGAAAGAGAGAGAATAAAAGAAAACGCAATATCCGTCAACGATCCTGGCTTGCCAAAGTCTGTTAAGAGGAGGCCCATGTTTAGCAGTGGACGTCAACGGGCTGTTGATGATGATGATGATAAGGACTTGCGGTCACGGTTGGTTCGCTTGTAAGTACTCGCTATAAAAACTAGATGTCGCTGTATGTGAATAGATACTGATTTACAAATGTTACAATCACTAGACTGCAGCGTTTTCTTTTATTGATTCTATAATTGAAGTTAAATTAAAATAAATGTGTCAAAAATAAATGAAATTTCTTAGTAACTTGGCTACTTATTGGTTTATTCATACTTAAATTCCCCATCAATTAGTGGTGACAACGTGAAGATGAATATTGGACATTCTGCGAACTGGTCATTCTGCGAACTGGACATTATGCGAATTGAACATTTTGCGTCCGCTGGACATTTTGCGAATTGGACATTCTGCGCCTAAACGGTTACGGGAGGTGGGGACCGCGCGCCTTAAGCTAGTATAACCATAAACTAGACACAAATACAAGCAACAATACTCTACGGAATATCTTAATGTTGTTACAAACGAACGTTACCTAAAAAGTATAAAACTTACCAAGTGATCCAATAGTTTTTCCTATCTCTACCCAAATATGTCCTGCGATAAGAACATTATCATAAGCAGGGTTCAAAGGATCGTATAAGCACGGATGCTTTTGGACCTCCCGTATGAGGGCACTATGAAATTCGCTTAATGCCGTTTGGGTTGAATTTTGCGCCGGCGGAAGTTCTGTTGATGCATCTGTTAAAGTACTTGGTTCTGGTGTGTGTCTCGGTGTATCGTCTTTTGTTATATTTGGTGACAATTCATCGTTCGATGAGCTTATCGTGAAATCACCCTGAAAATATTATTGTTAAGTATCTGTCTCACCTAAAATAATCACCTGATTTCTTTTGTCACTAGGCAGAATTTCAAAAATAAGATTTATAAATTTAGACCTCTAGCAGAATTCGAACTTGCATTTTACATATGGTCCCTAATGCCTAGACCATTCGGCCACGGCGGTTCCCAAATGGTCGTCGAAATGAATCAATATGTTCAATTACGCGGCATTTAATCTTTGTGTCAACTTTAAGATTGTTTTCTGGGTTCGGTTGGTCGAGGTACTGCTCTCCGTGCCTCGGAAAGCACGTAAAGCCGGTGGTCACGATTGTTATAATATCATCTATAAAATGTACCAAGGAATTGGCAGCAGCATTTCCCTGTGTGTTACAACATTATACCGCAGTCACCAACCGGCGATTATTGCATATAGCCTCGCTCGGGAGGAGGCCCATGTTGAGCAGTGGACGGTATACGGGCTGATAATGAATACTTACTTCGTTTGGTTGTATTTCAACTTGTATCTTGGTGTTCAATTTCTTTTTCCTGTAATCATTATAAATATTTATCATTGCATACATTATAATTAACATTTTTTAATAGGGAATTTGTTACACCGAATGTCATGCAATGTAATTCCTAGTGTCCTTGTCATCAGCATTTAGAGAAGCCCAGAGGAGTTTAATGGGTAGACCCCTTCCATGGTCTTAAAGGAGAAAGCCCCACAAAACCACCGTCATGGCAAAGACACAATCTTAACATGATGATGGAAAGCAGAGAGCCACGAGGCTTTGCTACTTCATCAGGCATAAAGACTCACAATGCTCCAGCCTCATTAAATGGTAACAAACTACAAACTTAGCAACCTGCGCAAGAGTCCCCTGTGGGACTTGGACCCCGGGGATTGAGGGATTATGACTTTGTGCGGTTTCCGGCTTAGAATCGATCACCTGTCATAGATTAATAATCATGGCGGTTGCCAAGAGACCATCTTTCTTATTTTTCAATTCAATTCATCGTCACTTGTAAATATATGTCATATTATGAAGAACGTTGTTCTTATTATATTAAATATATAACACCACCCTATCTCCACGTCTTTCCACGGATAAGGAAGGAGGCGAGTTTGTTTAAAAAAAAACCGACAAAGTGCGAATGGGACTCGCGCACCAAGAGTCACCATTTTCAAATGCCTACCTGTTGACGTAATGACATCAAGCAAAAAAAGGGCAAAAGAAAAAGTTTGTTGTATGAGAGCCCCCCTTATTTTTTTTCGTATTTTTATTATAGCGGCAATAGAAATACATCATCTGTGAAAATTTCACCAGTCCAGCTATATATATCGCGGTTTATGAGATACAGACAGATAGCGAAGTCTTAGTAAAAGGGTCCCGTTGTTACCTTTCGGGTACGAAACCGTAAAAAGGTTGAACCAATGAATGCGCATAATTTTTCTGCGCCCGCTTAATCACGTGACAATTGTCAAGTATCCATACATTTCCGTTAGCGATCGTTTGTAGTGACATGTTGTCTACGTCCTATGATCGTACCTATATCCAACCTTTGTCTGCTCCTCGTCAGAGTTACTGAGGTCTTCAGACAGGTACTGGTCGCTGTCTTCAAGGAACTTCTCGAATTGGCTCACGGGCCCAGGACCATCGTCATCTTCTGAGCAGCTTGGGCTTATCGGACGTTCCGTTTTGACTGCTGCGGCATTCTTATCTGAAAGACCAGGTTATTAATCTTCGACTTATCTATATTCTTTACTAGCGACCCGCCGTGTCGTCGCACGGGTGTAATGCTGATGTATTACACATATAAACCTTCCTCTTGAATCACTATCTATTAAAAAAAACCGCATCAAAATCCGTTGCGTAGTTTTAAACATCTAAGCATACATAGGTAAAGACAGACATCGGGAAGCGACTTTGTTTTATACTATGTGAGTGACTAGTGGCTAATATAATAATAATAATAGAGTCAAACAAAACCACAGAAAATAATAATAATAATCTCGGAGGTCGTGGTTTCGATCCCCACGCCGGACAGGAAATATTTGTGTAAATTCTAAGATTTCTTTCCGGGTCCGGTTGGTTGAGGGTCTACCCTCCGTGCCTCGGAAAGCACGTTAAGCCGTTGGTCCCGATTGTTATCACATCAACTATAATAATCGTATATCAGCAGCGCTTCTTTGGTACAACATGATACTGCGGTCACCAACCCGCCTGCCACGCGTGGTGACTATGGCAAATACCCTCCCTCGGGAGAAGGCAGTGGATGTTATACGGGCTGATGATGGTGATGATGTATTGTGTTAATTACTTACGATAAGCTGACAAATAACCTAATCATACCTCGTCCATTCATCTTCCGTGAACTACAGTCAGAATCATTCGTGGAAACCACTCGAAATACGTCTGAAGACGATATTTTCGCCAAAGACTTCCTTCTGCAATAAAAATTCAGGTTCACCACAGAGCAACAGCTTTTTTTATTATTTTACTGAAATAATAAACATTATTTTCTTGGTCACGTGGAAAGAATGGATGAAGAAAGATTGACAAAACAGGTATACATGGCAAGTGTGAGTGGCACAGTCGGAAGGGGAAGACCGCGACGAACGTTCTCTGACCAAATCGGAGACATCCTCGCAAAAGGTCAAATAAGAACCACCCAAAACGACGTGCTTGTATGAAGAATGTTATGAGAGCGAATGAAGCGAAAGATGTGTGTAGGGATCGTAGCAAGTGGATGTCCATTGTCTCTGCCTACCCCGCTGGGAAATAGGCGTGAGCTTATGCATGTATGTATTTTTTTTTAAGTACGAAAGCTGCTCAATCTTCTCTGTGCTAAGTGAGTCGCTATTAAGTATTACAATAAATAACTATAACTAGTGGGTACTTGGTGTGATCGCGGGATTCGGTGGATGCAGGCCGCTAGCGATCGTTCCCGCTGGAAATTGATGAGGAGGATGTTCAGCAGTGGACTACAACAGGCTGATGATGATGATAAAAGTTCAAAACTTACTTCTTTTTCCCAAATTCTCGCACCACCGTCTTCAAAACCGTCAACGTACTAGCTTGTCTTCTTATTTTCTGTTTCAAAGTTCTGATAATTCCACATTGTATCTTGATCCGATCTTGCGCTTTCTTGAGTTGCATTTGCAAATCAGCATATTTAGAATCAGCTAAGTTTTCCTCTACACCTTCATTAATATCTTTCGTCAAGTCAGTGTATTCAAAATTTTCCAGAAATTCCTCATCAGAGTCTGAACGGTTCGTTGGAGACGCCACCGGATTCTGTAAGGAATTAACTATCATTACATAAGCTTAGCGGTGGGTTCGATCCCCACGCCGGACAAGAAATCTTTGTGTCAATTCTAAGATTTCTTTCCGGGTCTGGTTGGTTGACGGAGTACCTGTTGTAATAAAAGATGGTTCAATTGACAACTGATTTATTTCTTAAAATGACGTAACATCCAAATCATAATAAAACCTCATTATACTTCATCTTCCCTTTTTATAACAAATAAGAATTAACATGAACATAAAATAAACACACTTAACTTAAACAACAACAGCGTATACTAACTCGTATTTCTCGCAGTTATAACAAAGCATTCAGTGATGTAGATATCTTTCGCTACTCTAGATCATCCTTCAAGATGAAAGTTATAAAGGCAATGAAAAATAAACAACTCCGCCAAACCCTAAAACCTTAAAACCTATATAATATTGAAGTATTAATGTTTTTTGTAGTTTTTTTTTTTTTGCTTCTGTACAATTTATATTTTTTAGTAGATTCATTAATTTGTCGTCCGTTCATATCAGCTGTTATATAATTATAAGTTATAGAGGGAAACCTATTATTGGCCATACCATTTGTATTATACCCTAGTTGTTAAACCTATTGTACACGCTGTTGGTTTTCATAAATAAATAAATAAAAAATAAAAAAAAAACATGACATATAACATAAACAACAACATAACATGAAATATCTAACATGACATAATATGTCTGTGAGACAAACTTAGACATAACCAATTTATAACGATAATTAAAAAAGAGTATCAACGTAAACATTTAGTTTTTTTTTTCACTGTATGTAAAATAATGGTAACCGATGACATCAGCTTGGCTATGGAACAGAAGCTACTAACTGTCTTAGTCCTACTGGATTTAAGCAGTGCTTTTAATTCAGTGGACTTTGATATCCTTCTTGGCATCCTCACTTCCTTGAATGTCTCGGCTCCAGTGGTTGCTTGGTTTGATTCATATCTTAGAGGTCGCTCGCAGGCTGTTCGTGCCAATGAGACTTTCTCTCAGTGGTGTGATCTAACTACGGGCGTTCCTCAAAGTGGCGTCCTCTCTCCTCTTCTATTTTCTGTTTTTATAAACGCAGTCACTAAAGTATTATCTTCTAATTTCCATCTCTACGCAGAAGATTTGCAACTATATCGGCATTTTAAGGTTACAGATGCTAAGGAAACCATTGCTGCTATCAATACTGACCTTGGAAACATTAGTACGTGGGCAAATGCTTTTGGCCTTTTGGTCAACCCATCTAAGTCACAAGCTCTCATTATTGGTAGCAGATACATGTATAACTCCATTAACCTCAATTTGTTACCACCTGTTATATTTGACAATAAAATAATAGCTTTCTCCAAGTGTGCAAAGAATTTAGGTGTCATCATAGATTGCAATCTTTCTTGGAGCTGTCAAGTTGCAGAGGTAAGCAGGAAGGTGTACTGTTCGTTTCAGTCGCTTAAACGTCTCCAGAAATTCCTACCCTTTCAGACGAAAGTCACCCTTGCTCAATCGCTTCTACTTCCTCTCTTAGACTACGCTGACGTTTGCTTTCTAGATGCAACAGAAGAACTTTTGGACAAACTCGAACGCCTTCAGAATTTGTGTATCCGCTTCATTTTCGGCCTCTGAAAGTATGACCATGTGTCAGAGTTTCGGTTGCAGTTGAAGTGGCTGCCTATTCGACGGCGGGCGTCGGGACTGTCACATCTTGTCTCTTCTGTTTTCTATCCTCCATAATCCCAATGCCCCTACTTATCTTCGCGAACGCTTTGAGTATTTACATCGACCATACAGCCTCTAGACTCCTAATGTTTGATTTAACGCGTTTAAACAATTCTGTCAACTAGCTGAGGTGGGACGAAGCGGGGTACTGCGTTCTGATTGGCCCTACCAAGGTCATAACTTTTCAGTAGGGATGGGACACAATACAATTAAAAACGAAAGTATCGATAACAAAAATATTTATTACCAATTATTTAAATGACTAACTTTTCTATTTCTTAATATTATTTTAACATGCACATACTTGATGCAACTACTACGCTTAGAGAGATAACATAGCATCTTGTAAAAAACAAAATACACTTAAAAAACAAAATATGTTTTTTTTTCGGAGATTGCTTCATAAATTTATTGCAATAGTAAACAAAATTATAACCCGTAAAAAAAACTAAAACTGCTAAGACAGAGGCTAATTTTTTGTGAATGTATTTTAAAATACATCATAATACTCGTAATACTCACCAAAAGAGGCAAAAACATTGTCGGTACTGCTGAACTTAGTAGCCGACGACGGTTTTTCATAGCAATAAAGTAATCTTCAGAAAAATGCCGTGAACATATTACACTGTGCGTTGATGGGAACCAGTTTTCACGCTTGGTGGCAATAATCCATTTATTTTTTAAATCGGGATTTTGTGGGTACCTTAAATCGAAATCGTTTCACAATCAGTTAATGTCTGTATTGTATATGGTAAAAAAGAAGATCTTCAAATTTCGTTATTAAGTAAGTTTTTTGCTTTATCGATAACAGATGTGCCCACAAGAATTGGTACAACATTATTTTGTTTACCAAATAATTGAGCAAACGAGATAGCGAAAAAAATACTTTCAGATGAAAGGGACGCAAACATGAAAGACATCAACGCGCGCACTTGTCAAGTGTGCAACCATCAGTTATGACCAGTATAAGATGAACTCCGATAAATAATATCAGAAAATTAATCAAATAACTATTATGTAACTATTAACTCACCGATGAAATGTTATGCCATCTTTCCGGAAATTCGAAGTCTGGCTGTTTTTACCACACCAACGTATTGTACACGGGGCCATTTTAATCTTTATTTTCCAAAAAATTTATTCACTTACGCGGAAGTGTTTACGGCTCACAGAAGTGGTCGAAACTAATTCGATATTGTTGAGTGGCGACCTACATTAGACGTATACGTCTGATGTGTTGACAGATATCGGACGCCTGTTATTAGGCGTCTAGAGGCTCTATGGTCGATGAGTATTTAATACCTAGAGACAAACCCTGTCGTACCGCCACTTCTCTCCTTTTAAAGAACCCTCCTCATGTCTCTAGCAAATATGACCATTCGTTCACCGTCCGTGCGGTGCGGTTATGGAATTCCCTTCCACATCCCATACGCGCTTGCCAGTCTCCTGATGCATTCAAAAGAAGAACAAAGGAGTATTTTTTGTCTCAGTAATTTATTGTGTAATATGGACATATAAGTTAGTGTATGTAGTTTATAATATATAGCAGGCATATTTATTAGTATGTAATTATATATGTATATGTAACTATTAGTGTGTATGTTTATAGTATGTAGTATTTTACCAAGTAGCTAAATTAAATCTGTTGTACACTTCCTATTCACTAATTTTCATGTATCTCTTTCCTAAAGGTTTTCTGGAAGAGAATTCATTAATGAATTAAGCTCGCCTTTGTACATGTTGTTTCCAATTATAAAATGTATGTCTTGTAACTTTCTGTGTGCAATAAAGTATAAAAAAATATAATATGAATACATGTACAAAATAAACTTGACAATAAATCCTGGACGCGGCGGGGCACACTTAAAGAATTTTTACTTGCGGCAACACTAATGTTATTTACAGCTTGTTGTAGTCCACTGCTGAACATAGGCCTCCCCCATCGATTTCCAGCGGGAACGATCGCTAGCGGCTTGCATCCACCGAGTCCCTGCGACCTTTATGAGGTCACCAGTTTATCGTGCAGGCGGTCGTCCTATGCTGCGCTTGCCAGTTCGTGGTCTTCACTCGAGAACCTTTTTGCTCCATCGGCCGTCAGTTCTTCGAGCTGTGTCCTGCCCATTGCCACTTCAGCTTGCTAATCCATTGAGATATGTCAGTGACCCTCGTTCTCCTGCGGATCTCTTCTTTTCTGATTTGATCACGCAGGGAAACGCCGAGCATAGCTCGTAGTTGGGACTTAGTACGTAGTAAGCAACATTTTACTCTTATTACAATGTAATACCTACTCCATCCGGCTCGAAGGACCATACAAGGTGCAGTACTAGATGGGACTTAGTACGTAGTAAGCAACATTTTACTCTTATCACAATGTAATACCTACTCCATCCAGCTCGAAGGACCATACAAGGTTCAGAACTAGATGGGACGAAGTAAGTAGTAAACGACATTTTACTCTCATTACAATGTAATACCTACTCCATCCGGCTCGAAGGACCATACAAGGTGCAGTACTAGATGGAACTTAATACGTAGTAAGAGACATTTTACTCTTATCAAAATAACGGCGTAATATATTAATATTATGGCGAACCCGTATATTCGCGGAAGCGTGCGTCGGGTTCGCCGCGATCATGCGAAAGCGGTGCGCTTCCATGATGGCGCGCTTGCACTCCTCCTCCAATGGCATCCTGAATGTGTTTGCAAGCCGGTGGGGCTCCCCCTCTTACGAAGGTGGGTTTGTGTTCAGACACACTTTTCCAATTAAACTGGTGTTCCATTGAATGAACAGTTCAATAGCACACTAGTTGTGTAATATTGTAAATTTTATTTAATACTAATACTAGGCTAAGTTATACTAATACTAACAATATATGGATTAAATTCTGAAATAAAATATTTGAATTTGAATATCACTCTCATTCGGGCCTTAGGACCAAACACATAATGGCACTTAATACGTAGACACAGACATTTTACACTTTTAATATAACACTAATTAATAACTTTTCCATCCGGCTCGAAGGACCAAATATATTACAATATTGGTCCTTCGAGTTAGATAAAAATAAATCAAGAAAAATACTCACAGAATCGTGTAAGTTACTCGACGCACGTGGATTCTAAAAAAAACAATAATAATTTTAATTAGCTTTATAAACAGTAAGGTTATATTTTTATGTATTTTTATTTATTTAAAAACTACTGCACAAAATAGTACATTGGCGAAATTAATGCCAAAGGCATTCTCTACCAGTCAACCATTGGGTGGTGCAGAGTACTATAACTACGTGGTAGATGCACAGAAGAATGCCGTCGGGTGGCCGGATTGCTTCGTGCGTACCCGGCCCTCGCCAACGATCGATTGAAGGAGTTTTCAGGGGGTTTTAGTGGTGTAGGGTCCCTCTCCTCGTGGTATGAGTAAGCATACCACGCTATGGAGAGGGCTAGTCCCACATATCCCGCCGCCAGCGCGCGGATACGCTGCAGCTCGGTTAACATATAGGCTGTGGAGGTGTTCAGACTACCGGTGTGAATAATAAAAATATTTAGTTTAAAGTATTTACAACGAGTTTATAATTAAAAATAAAGAAGCTATTTTACAAATGAACAAGCAGAGAAAATTATTAAAATGAAGTAACGGTAACAAAAAATCACGATATGACCCACTGGAGTAGAGTAACGGGGATGCAGCTAATGTGTCAATATTCATACTTACAGCACTGAATGGGTATATTCTCTGAGTCGGTATAGCTTTTCTACTTAAGTATTTAGATCCTTTAGCACTTTTCACAAAATCTTGTTCTTTAAAGTGGACTGAACATATTGTATTGGTCTTCGGTGGTATCCAGTTCAGTCTTCCAGTAGCTTCTATCCATTTTGCTTTTTGCAAAGGATCTTGAGGAAATCTAGAAGCAGAAATAGAAAGAATCATTTATTTGCCAGAATATGGTGACATTTATAGGTCCATAATAGAACATTGATAGATTTTAGAAAAAAACCGGCCAAGTGCGAGTCGGACATATGATAGATTTATCGCCTACTCAAGCATAACTGCACTATTAAATATGAGATTTGCTTAATTTTAATATCAGGCGCTAAAAATATTGATAAACAATACTTTAGTCGATATCTTCAATGCCGTGATAGTTACAGTATTATCGTTGTAAAACATTGAGAGTAGCAAATGAGATGTAATTAATGGTCACCGTGAATTTCAATAATTCTATTTATCAGGGACGGTACGACGCGGTGACCGGCCGACCGTCACCTTCAAAATGTAGTTTTTCTTCCAGATTAAGATGGAAGCAATTGTTTGAGAATAGGAAGCAAATAGAAGTAATAGGGAAGCAATTCTTGGGCATAAATTCAACGCTAAATACGCCTAGTGACCGTCCATCCTGATGTAGATCCATATTTCGCTAGGTATTTTTACAACTTACCGATGGTAGGAAATTCCGCCAAGGCGGCTATCATTCTTGCACTGCAAGACACTGCAGTATGGCATCTTAATAATAATTATTTCTCTCTGCTTTCTTGCTTTAACCAGTGTTGCCAGGGATGACCTTTGGACCTGAAACGTGGGTGTTTCTCAATAAACCTGGAAAGACTTTAGGGTACTCTAGACAACCTCCGTAGCGTAGCGGTATTTGGTTCGCTTTAAATCTCGGAGGTCGTGGGTTCGATCCCCACGCCGGAATAGAAATCTTTGTGTAAATTCTAAGATTTCTTTCTGGGTCTGGTTGGTTGAGAGACTACCATTCATGCCTCGGAAAGCACGCTAAGCCGTTGGTCCCGATTGTTATGACATCATCAATAATAATCGTAGGTATATCAAGGAACGGGCAGTCGCGTTTCCTTGTGTGGTACAACATATTACTGCGGTCAGCAATCCGTGTCAAGCGTGGTGACTATGGCAAATACCCTCCCTCGAGAGGAGGCCCATGTTCAGCAGTGGACATTATACGACCGCCCTGAGCCGAGGTCCAAGCCCCACAGGGGGCTCCCTCTTGCGCAGGTTGCTTAGTTTGTAGTTTTTAAACCATTTATTAAGTCTGGCTCGTCTTTACGCCCGGTGAAGTGTCAAAAGCGTCGTGGCGAACTACGCAAGTCCGTCCAAAAAAAAAATTACTTGACATTTGTCAAGTGACTGGACGGGTGCGGGAAAAAATGAAATTCTTCTTTGCAACAAGCGAATTGATCGTTCGTAATTTGGTTTCATAAACCTTCTATCGCTATGCTATCTATCTACAAGGTTTATGAAACCTAAATAATACATACATACATAAGCTCACGCCTGTTTCCTAGCGGGGTAGGCAGAGACAATGGACCTCCACTTGCTACGATCCCTACACACATCTTTCGCTTCATTCACTCTCATAACATTCTTCATACAAGCACGTCGGTTTAGTTAGGGTGGGTCTTATTATCTTAAACCGAAATCACACCCATCGAATCACTCGTTTATATACCTACGTACCAACTTTAGTTTACAGTAAATACATAAACGACAGTTTTAAATTCTCCACAAATTGAATTATTTAACACCAATTTTAGCGATAAACTTTACACCGATAAAAAAATCATTCGCAAATCATAAAAAAGGATTATGTAGGTATTTTGACCCCTTTTATTACAGCTAAGATAAATGATTAGTCTCGCACGCACGACTAGATACCGGCGTCGTACTTGACAAATGCGACAACAAATACTACCCGAGCCAGTCACGCTCTGCGCGAGGAATACGCGGCGACAGTTTTATTAAATAATGGGTACAGTCGAAGTACCTAATATGCCAGTTTGCGTAGTAAAAAAGTTTTTTTATTTTATCAACTGTTAAATCTGCCCTTCGTGATAAGTGTATCCACTCCAAACACTAACCTTCCGATGCCCTCGTAGACCCGAAGTCCGAGAGGCCCACGAACTGTTAAGTAGAGCGACAGTTGCACAAAACTCCCCTAAAGAAACTAAAAGCCATAATCCCTCAATCTCCCCGTCAGCGACCGCCCTGAGCCGAGGTCCAAGTCCCACAGGTGACGCCCTCTTGCGCAGGTTGCTTAGTTTGTAGTTTTTAAACCATTTATCTAGGCTGGAGCCCTGCTCGAATTTATGCCCGGTGAAGTAGCAAAAGACTCCTGGCAAACTACACAGGTCCGTCCGAAAAAAAAATATCTCCTAACGCTTTTTTTTGTCAACTTGTTGTTTTATAAAAGGCGCAAATTTTACACCATCCTGATTGTATCGACTATCAGACGTACAATTAGCGAATGCACAATGTTTTGTAGGCATGACGATTTCTTTTTTAATATTTTTTATCACAATATTTATTTATTCTAATAATAATAAGACGTACGTTTCTCTATTCACGTTGTTGTCAATAGAGAATTCAAAACATATGTACCCCCACCGGTGCTGCCCCTAGCGGATCTTTTTTAAATCTTTCCAGGAAAAAGGCTAATTAATTGGTCACCCCAATACCATTTAGTTCTGCAGTATCTCATTCCTTGCTTCACTTTGATCTAACATAAAACCGGACTTCCTTACTTATTTACTATCAAAAATAAAGTTTAAATATCAGAAATATATTCTATTTACCTGTGGAAATTCACTCCGTTATTCACTTTTGCAATTATTCCCTCGATAATTTCGTTATTACACTATTTTTACAAAACAAATATGCGATTTATGATACACAAGAACATCGAATTGTAACTATATTCAGAGTTTCACACATAGAGACAGTTCGTAGTACTTCGTAGCTAACTTCAGATCGGTCGGGTGTAATCTCGTTAGGTTGGTAAAACTTGCTTATTGTAATGTTGGTCATATTGATACATAATACATTGATTGAGTTCAGTCTTGAGAAACTGGCCAAGTGTAAATCGGACTTGCGATTAAGGGTTCCGTAGTTTATACACGGCTATGTTGTAATCGGTATATGTATACACTTTTTAGGGTTCAGTACCCAAAGGGTGAAACGGATCAGCAGCCTTATTAAAGGTTATAAACTTCATGCTTAAGCAAACACAAAGTTTGTCTTGGGTGGGAATCGAACCCACGACCTCCGGCTTAGGGAAATATATAATGAGTACAAGTATATTTACGATTGAGTCTGAAAGTTTCATTGATTCGTCTAGGGCTCCAGGGTCTGCGGCAACATGTTCTTTCTCCTATAAATTTTTAAATAATTATTACCAAACACAAAATAAAATTCTGTTTTAAAATTAGAATTATTAAAATATCACGTACAAGTACAACTTCTGTTACCGAATCTGAATTGTCACTGGTTCGGCTTGTACCTGGCACGGCATCTGATCTAAAGGTGCTATCCTCCTCTACGCGTTTTAAACGATTTTTCATACTTAAATAAAAAAAAAATTGCTGATAATTTAAGACGTGAGTGGATGAAGGTGATATGTCGCATTTTCGAGTTTTTGTGTTTTTTTGCATAGATGAAGGTGATATGTCAATACAATACGACTACAGATCTTAGACCGTCCATTTAAGGCTTTACGAGACAACTAAATTCATCTTAGCACCTCATTGTCAATATCTAAACTTGCAGAAAAGTTTACTTTTGTTTAAGAAAAAAGGAGTTATGTCAAGATTTATTTTTTCAAATTAAATAATAAAAAATATAAATTGGTTTGGTTGCTTTCATACCATTAATATTTCAGGTTATTTACACAACTTGGCATCATATGTAGTTTAATACAAACATTAGTTTTGTAGCGACTTCTCTCACAAAATAAAAGTGAAACTTTCAACTTCGATTTACTCCAAATTTAAAGTATGTGACTTATCACCTGCATCCACTCACGTCTTCTATTATCAAAGTTAAAATTAAAAGTTATATCAAAAATTTCAGTTACAGTAAAAGCCAATAAAAATAAATAGCTACCTCGCTTCTGTTGCTTTCTTTAAAGCTGCTGAGTTATCACGTTTCCTTTTTCTTACACAATGGTATACACAATCCTTGCGCCCCATAGCTAAACGAATAACACAAAAACATATAATTATTCAACAAACAACTAAAATCTTAATACAAACTTGAACACAAACGAAACCCTTGAAAAATCTTACCTTATGAAAAAAATACAAAGTGGATGGAAATTATGTGGTCGCAGTATAATAATTGCGTCACTATATGAACAATCGAAAATCGGGAAGCCGGATAAAATGACACAGGTCCTTCCTTGACGGGCGCTTGAGCCGTACTAATTAGTGTTGCCTATCGATAGTCGACTATCGATATACTATCGATAGTTGACGTCATATCAATAGTATCGATAGGCTATCGATAGTATCGATATTAGTGATAGTATCGATACTATCGAGGACCAATTTGTGTTTAGGAGCAATACTATCGATAGTATTGCTCCTAAATATGGGTCGGTCTTCGATAGTATCGAAAGTATCGATAGTTTTACAAACTATAGATAGTATTGATAGTTTTAATCATTTAATAATACTTTAAAAATATCGATACTATCGATAATATTATAATGTAATAGTATCGATACTATCGATACTATTGCTTCCAATCAATAGTATTAGTTAATTTGTGATATCGATAGTATCGATATTATCGATACTATCGATAGCACTATCGATATTGTTACTATTTTTCGAGGTCATCTATCGATAGCGAAACTAGCAATAGTTGGGCAACTCTAGTACTAATCGGTGCCCACTTGGGTATTGTAATTTAGACTGAAGTATACATCGATATTTTGACATCATAAAAGCAAGATTTTTTCAAAATAACTATAGAATTCGATTCTCCAAAGAACATAGTTTATTTGGGTATAATTTTATTTTTGTAAATATTCCGTATTTGATTAAAAAATCACGATAAAATTTCAATGTAAAAGTAAAAAATAGGTCTAAGGGTTTATTTTTTTACTAATTAATGGTAATAAAATTCAAGAATCTGTTACATTAATCGACAACTAAAATATATGGCGGATGCTGAATGTATTTTGTTTAGCTTAATTTATATGTATTATTAATAGATATGGGACTCTCAAACTGACTCTGCGGCGTATTTTGAGCAAAATGGTTGTGGGAGATGAGTCATTACAGATCAAGCAAGCTACTTTTAGTAAATGTGATACATTAAATGTCAACATAAAGGATTGACCCATGTTTTCCATGCATTCAATAAATTCTGGGTATTATTTAAAATGGTAATAGAGGAGCCCAAAATCTTAGAAATTCGTGCGAAAACGTGAAATGACTTTTAATAAGGCTGCTGATCCGAACAACAAACTAAATAGCCTCCGCAAGAGGACTTGGACCTCGGCTCAGGGCGGTAGCTGGCGAGTCATCATCATCATCAGCCCGTGTAACGTCCACTGCTGAACATGGGCCTCCTCCCGAGAGAGGGTATATGCCATAGTCACCACGCTTGGCAGACGGATTAGTAACCGCAGTATAAAGAAACGCTGCTGCCCGTTCCTTAATATACGATTATTAATAATCGGGACCAAAGGCTTAACGTGCTTTCCGAGGCACGAAGGGTAGTCCCTCAACCAACCACACCCAGGAAGAAATCAAAGAATTTACACAAAGATTTCCTGTCCGGTGTGAGGATGGAATCCACGAGCTGGCGAGTGGATTGAGGGATTATGACTTTTAGTTGTTGTCGGGGGCTTCTGTGCAACTGTCGCTCTACGTTACAGTACGCGGGCCTCTCGGACTTCGGGTCTACGAGGGCATCGGAGATGTCTTTGCAAACTAAGGGTTGGGAGAAGATGAGGCTCCGACGGATCAGAAAGGTAAAGGATTAGGACCGCTCGAAACCGCTCGCTTTCTGAGAACAATAAGTCAACCAGACCCGAAAATAAATCAAAAATTTTACACATACATTTTCTTGCCTGGCGTCTGTATCGAACCCATGATCTTCGAGACTTAAAGCGAGACTGTTACCGTTACGCTTCAGAAGTTGAAATAAATCATAATAGCGAATAGAAATAACAAAAAAGTTTGTTAAAAACTTCTACGTTTTAGTTTTTAAGCTTAATACTAGATGGCGCTACTTGTATCATTTGATGTCAAAACTACATTTCATTAAAATTAGTGTACTCAAGGATCACATTACGAGAAATGATCATTTATAATAATTATTTAATAATAATACTAACAAAAATAACAATAGAAAATTATCATTATATCAATATAAATAAAAGTTTAGTTCCTAAGCAGGTCAAGAGATGGCGCTAGCAGTCTCATTCGTTTACAAAAATATATAATAAATTTCGAAAGTATAATTTCTTGGCTAATGATCTCATCTTAATTACGGTAACTACGTACGTACAGTTATCAATAACACGACTTATATAACTCATGGCCCCAATATCGATGAATAATACAAACCATTTTTATTTAACTTATACTAACCCTCTTTAAACATAGAAAACCAACTTTTTAAAAATTTATAAGTGGAACATTGATTTGGTTTAAAACCTTTTAGTCTTGTTCAATCAATAGTAAAAGGTCATAAGCTGGCCAAATGATCATTCAAAGAAATGACCCCGATTTTAATACATTAATAACCTCCAAACCACATATTAAAGTCAAAATAACTAATTATAAATGTTATTAAAACTTGTATAATAATGTCAAATGTATATGATATATCTTATAAAGCTTAATAACATTAAAAACATAATTTTAAACGTAATATAAATAGTAAAAGTTCAGTATTTGACTCGCATGGCAGCAAACAACATTTTCAATGCGACGTTGCCGCTCCGTCTATTATTGTTCAACTTTCTTACAAGTCCCTCTGGCTGGTGGTAAACACGTTTCTGTTGTCGCTAAGATTCGATTCCCGTAACAGGTAGCTTCGTTTGTTTACATGTTTAATATAATATTGATAATTGATTGAAAAACTAGGTAGGTATTTTTATTTATACCTACCTAGTTACGTAAATAGTTAGCCCTATAACAGACAATGGTAAAAATGTTTTATCAATAATATTTTTTTATTGATAAAAAAATTAGGTACGTAAAAATTGAGTAATCCGAACCGGGGCGTACCTCCCGTTCCCGTGGGAACTATTTATTGCACACAGAAAGTTACCTACATGACATAAATTGTATTACTTACTAATTAGAAACAACATGTACAAAGGCGAGCTTAATACAATTATGAATTCTCTTCCAGCAAACCTTTAGGAAAGAGATACATGATAATGAGTGCATATCAAGTGTACAACAGATTTAATTTAACTATTTTTTACCAAATTGGTAAATACATTACATATCTATAAATATACACACTAATAGTTACATATAGGTACAATTACATACTAATAACCATGCCTGCTATTTATAATAAACTACATACACTAACGTATATGTCCATATTACATAATAAATTACTGAGACAACAAATATTCCTTTGTTCTTCTTTAGAATGCATCAGGAGACTGGCGAGCGCGTATAGGATGCGTATAGAACTTATTAAATAACGTCTATGTTTCCCCTAGATCAATGATAAATAATTTCGTTGAAGCCTTATTAGTAACCATAAAATAACCTTCATATATACCCATAGCCCAATGGTATATTGAAGCGACTAGTGAGCGAGTGAGGTATAGTTGGAAAGAGAAGCAGCGGATGTCCTGTGACGCAGTCGACCCTTCACAAGGTCAAGGTTTCTAACCCTTGGTACAGAATACAGAGGTACCTACAGCATTGCGTCAATGATATTTTTATATTTTCATTTTTATTTATTAATCTTCATCCACAGTACATGCACAGTCGACAAAGGAGATAGGGTTACACATTTTAAAATGTGAAGAAAGAAATTTTATGAGAAGAGTGTCACTGTTATGTGTCTTTGTGCACTGTTTGCAGCGAACTCTTCGCCCATACAAAATAACCGGCTGTTGTAGTGACATAAACATATTTATTTCCAATAATTGATACAGAAGGTGTAAATCTATCTTATTGGCCGTTTGTACATTGGCGGATTTAATGCAAGAGTCTACTTTTGGGTGAATTTTCCACAGAAACAAGACAAAAAAAATTGGTTTTCTACTGGGTTTGAACACTGGCACCACGAAACTAAGCTAATTGGCACAAGCGAACATATATCTATATAGCTACCCGCACGCGATTTCATCGACATAGCTGCTGTTCCGTGAGAATTTCTTTATAAAATATAGCCTATAGCCCTATATAGATAAATGGGCTATATAACACTACAAGAGTTTTTCAAATCGGACCAGTAGTCCTTGATATTAGCGCGTTAAACCGAACATACAAACTTTTCAGCTATATATTAGTATAGATATATCTAGTAACAAGACAACCTCCGTAGCGTAGCGGTATTTGGCTCGCTTTAAATCTCGAAGGTCGTGGGTTCGATCCCCTCACCGTACAGGAAATCTTTGTATCAATTATAAAATTTATTTCCGGGTGTGATTGTCTAAGGGACTACACTCCTCCGTGCCTCGGAAAGCACGTTAAGCCGTTGGTCCCGATTGTTATAACGTATCTATAACAATCGTATACCAGGGAACGGTCAGCATCATTTCCTTGTATGTTTCAAGATAATACTGCGATCACCAACCCGCCTGCCAAGCGTAGTATCAATGGCAAAAACCCTCAGTCGGGAGGAGGCCCATGTTCAGCAGTGGACGTTATACGGGCTGATGATGATGACTTGCCAGGTTGATAAAGTTTTTGGTGCATAAAAAGAAATAGATTTGAATGAACACTTAGGTACACTATATAAATATCATTGTTTGTTTCATTCTATCCATTATCAGCACGCCACTAAAATAACTATTGATTTGGTCTAGAAACGTCGAGATGTGACCCCCGTTCGCCCTCCACTCAAATTACCTAAGCGTTGTAAACAAAGGCAGTAACTATACCTACCATACTACAGATAGTTGAGATAAATTATTGAAGTCTGGAGTGTTATCATCTATACCTACTAATATTGTATATTTTTTGTTGTTTTTTTAAAGATTACTAGCAGAGTTTTGAGTGTTACGAGTGGGTTCACGTCGGTAGTGCAATAGGTGGGGTTCGAACCGGTGACCTCAAGATCACAAGTTCGACGCCCTAGCCATTGGGCTACGGTCGCTTTTTGCTTGCTTTTTTATCTTATTTTAGTTTAATTAAAACTAAAATAAGACAAAAAGGGGGGATATTAAATTGCTCCGCATCGATGTCCACCGGAAGAGTGCCCACTGCCCAGAAGGCTGGCAGCACTGCCACGTTGAATGGCAATGCTAACTCGTTGTGCCAAATACAAGCCAGCCCTCAGGTCACGGGTGGCCTCGACCAAGCGTTTTGATATTTCTTTAAAAAGTTTGTGCGCGCTAAGAACCCATGGCACTTCTTTGTTTGTATTGAATAGGCTCCGAAACTACTTGACCGATTTGGAATATTCTTTCACCGTTGGAAAGCTACACTATCCCCGGACGACATAGGCTATATCGTTATCAATAAAGGCAGAAGGCAGGCCCTTTAAAATGTTACGAAACTCGCGCACTTGGCCGGTTTTTTTCTGTGTACTGAAAGAAGAAGAAACATTGGACCTTTACAGTTTGATTATATTTACAAGCTGTGTCCCGCGGTTTTAACAGCGTTACTCTGCTCCAATGGGTCGGAGCGTGATGTTTTGTAGCCTATATGTTAATCTAGCGTATAACCTATCCCGGTGCAAAGTTTCAGCCTATTCCGTACGGTAGTTTTGGCGTGAAAGAGTAACAAACATCCATCCATCCATACTTACAAACTTTCGCGTTTATAATATTAGTAGGATAAGTAGGTGACCGTTGTTATTACATAAATGTTATGTATGTATTTATAAAGTATATAAAACATTATGCAAGCCAAATGTATGTCATTCGAAAAATAGCGGTATGACTCATCTGTGATCCTATCATGGTATTATAATACACTAGCTGATCCCTACAGTTTTACCCGCGTTTCTCTGCTCCAGTGGTTCGGAGCCCTCGTAGACCCGAAGTCCGAGAGGTCCGCGAACTGAAAAGTAGAGCGACAGTTGCACAAAACTCCCCTAAAATACTAAAAGTCATAATCCCTCAATCTCATCGTCAGCCACCGCCCTGAGCTGAGGTCTAAGCCCTACAGGGGGCGCGCTCTTGTGCAGGTTGCTTAGTTTGTAGTTTTTAAACCATATATTAAGGCTGGAGCTCTGCTGCTTATGCCCGGAGAAGTAGCAAAAGACTCGTGGCAAAGAAAGTACGAAAAAATAAAGTTTCGGAGCATGATATTTTGTGGCCTAGATATGTTAATCCAGCTCATAAACTATCCATGTGCAAACTTTCAGATAAATCTTTTCAGTAGTTTTTGCGTGAAAGAGTAACAAACATACATACATCCACACATACAAACTTTCGCATTCATAATATTAGTAGAATTGGCTACTTTTAGTTGTATCTATATGTATTTTATTCAGTACTGTGATAAACGCGAAAGTTTGTAAGTATGGATGGATGTTTGTTACTCTTTCACGTAAAAACTACTGAATGGATTTATCTGAAAGTTTGCACGCGGATAGTTTATAAACTGTATTAACATATAGACTACAAAATATCACGCTCCGACCCACTGGAGCAGAGTGACGCGAGTTACACCGCGGGACGTAGCTAGTAAAAAAATATTGTTATAATGCTTCACCTTTTATGCAAATAATATTGTAAATACGCTTCGTTATTATGTCAAAGTAACTAGGTACATAGGGAAAATAATAAAATGTTCTATAATAAAACTGAAGTAACAACAAAGGCATTTTTAACATAGGTATTTAGGTAGGTATCTACGTACTTTCCTATCAAAAACTGTGTTTAATTAGGAAGATAGGTAGTTAGCCACGAGGCTTTTGCTTCTACAACTTACATAAACCAAAGCTTTATAACTATTCAATAACAAAACGTACTTAATATGAATATAACTTATTATGAGTAGAGGAATTAATGACAAACGGACGCAACGGACGGAGTACCTACATTGGCTGTAATATTCTACAATTTGCTGCCTGTTAGTATGCCTACTTAGATAATCCAGGGATTAATTCATAGAATAGGAATAATAATCTACCTACGGACCTGACACGTGTATGTTAATACTTAAATGCTGAATATATTCATTATTTCATTCATTGTTTTAACTTTCTTTTAAATCTAAGTAGGTTCTTTTAACAATTAATTTAGGAATAGACCGTGTTGAATTCCACAACTATATCGATCGAAAACAACCATTTTACTGTTACCTACGTATATAAATGGCCTCATTTATTTTTTACTTTTTGTATACGAAACGCTACGTGAGTTTTTACACGCTGCATCGACGCCATGTTGATTAATCTTACACACAACTTCCAACTATAACACTAACAGAATAAAGTCTACAATCGTATAGCTACTGTATTTGTTTACATCTGTCGTATAGGTTAAGACGCCATAACGTTCAAACTCTGTTAGCCAAATATAAACTCTATTTGTATCTAAATATGGTTGGTTTTCTTCTGAAGTTAGCTCCAGTCATTGGTAACTACAATTTAAGTATGGAGTTGTTTTCGACGTAAGAGCGGCAACGTCGCATTTATTTTGTTTGTGTATATTGATCATTCTATAAATGGAATTGAATCTTACCTGGATTCAGGGAATGACGCAAAAGGACTTTTTGATGGAAGACGAAGGAATTAAGTAGGTACTTATTAGGGAACGGGCTGCAGTTTGTCCCTTTGTTACAATATAATACTGCATTAGTACATATAGGTACCTACATGGATAGTTGGCGATCACCAATCCGCTTGCCAAGCGTAGTGACTATGGCAAACCAGCGATATCGCCCCATGGCGGACAATAAATCTTTGAGTTAAATCATTTTATAAGGACGTAGGTACCTGCGTTAAGCCATTGTGTCCCGATTCTTATAGGCTGTCTTAACTAAAACTAAATTAAGCGTGATAGCTTTGAACTAACCGTGACGATAATAGTTTAAGAAAACTAAAAGAACCCGCTTTTATAGCTAACCGAACTAAAAAATAGAAAATAATTTTCACCTCAAAATAAAATTATAATATAGTTTAAGTTATTAACAGAATAATTAAATTCACAGTGAAAAGCGTGGGGTGCTTGATAAAGTAAATGTCACAATCATTCTATTGGCAACTATCTATGAGAGGAGAGTTATGAAAAGTGGTAAAATGCACCCCACGCTTTTCACTCTGAATTTAATTATTCTGTTAATAACTTAAACTTTATTATAATTTCATTTTGAGGTGAAAATTATTTTCTATTTTTTAGTTCGATTAGCTATAAAAGCGTGTTTTTTTAGTTTTTTGTATATAGGGGGTAACTTATTTACCGTCTTTGAAATAATAGGGCGTGATACGTATACGAAATAGATTTTGGCATACTTAGTTATTTTATCTTTTTTTTTATTAGCATAGAGTGAAAATCATAACTATTAAAATACGTACCTAATTTGCTGCTTCACCGGGCATAAAGGCGAGCAGAGCTCCAGCCTAGATAAATGGTTTAAACACTACAAACTAAGCAACCTGCGCAAGAGAGCGTCCCCTGTGGGACTTGGACCTCGGCTCAGGGCGGTCGCTCACGGGGAGATTGAGGGATTATGGCTTTTAGTGTTGTTAGGGGAATTTTGTGCAACTGTTGCTCTACTTTACAGTTTTCCTCTCGGACTTCGGGTCTACAAGGGCATCGGGATTGGGACAACTAGTCTATATTAATATTATAAAGAGGAAAGATTTGATTGCTTGTTTGTATTGAATAGGGTCCGAAACTACTTGACCGATTTGAAAAATTCTTTCACTGTTGGGAAGCTACACTATTCCCGGATTACATAGGCTATATGTGATTCAACCTCCGTAGCCTAGTGGTATTTGTCGGAGGTCGTGGGTTCGATCCCCACGCCGGACAAGAAATCTTTGTGTAAATTCTAAGATTTCTTTCCGGGTTTGGATGGTTGAGGGATTAGGTACCCTCTGTGCCTCGGAAACCTCGTTAAGCTGTTGGTCACGATTGTTATAATACCATCTATAACAATCGTATATCACGACGAACGGGCAGCAGCGTTTCCTTGTGTGGTACAACATAATACTGCGGTCAGCAACCCGCCTGCCAAGCGTTTTGACGTTTTGACTTCCTCGGGAGGAGGCCCATGTTCAGCTGTGGACGTTATACGGGCTGATGATGATGATATGTAATTACGAAGATCCCATGGGATCGGGAGCTACGCAGGTGTATCCGCGCGGTAAGCTAGGATGAGTATTACATTAAAATTCTCTGCTTTCATAACTATATATTTTTGTAAACGAAAAACAAGCTTGTTTTATCTGTTCTTACGTCAAAGCGTTACGTTTATTATAAACCACGGCTTTTAAAATAGCAGGAAGATATTGTTTGTGTTTTCTGATATGTATGAGAGTACTAACTACTCCCCGTGGGTTTACCCACGTCATTCTGCTCCATTGGGTCGGAGCGTGATATTTTGTAGCCTATATATTAATCCAGCTCATAAACTCAAACATCCTCATGCAAACTTTCAGCCAAATCCATTCGGTAGTTTTTGTGTTAAAGAGTAACAAACATCCATACATCCATACTTACAAATTTTCGCGTTTCATCTTCAGCCCGTACAACGTCCACTGCTGAACATGGGCCTCCTCCCAAAGGAAGGCTATTTGCCATAGTCACCACACTTAGCAGGTGGGTTGGCCGCAGTGTTATGTTGTACCACACAAGGAGACGGTGCTGCCCAATCCCTGGTTTACGATTGTTTTAAATGATGTTATAATAATCGGGAACAACGGCTTAACGTTTAAACATGGTAAAAATACATCACGTCATTAGTGGACGACCCCTAAAACAAGGAAATATGATGTACAAAAGATGGTACAAATGTACCTACGTAATGTATGTGTACAGGTGTTACATAAACATAACAATACTGAAAGTGGTATTCATATATACACTTTGTTTACATTGTTATATATTGTATGATTTCTGTACACAGCAAGTGACTACGAAAGTTGAAAACAATGATATCCATATTGAGAGCTTTGTTAAAAATAGTACATTACGTGCCAAGGGAGGAAACTATGACTTTTCAACCCGCGCGATATGGGCAACAAAAGCATGGGTTCCAGACGAAAAAAAAAACAAATTAATAGATTTAATTGTCTTATACTTAATAGATATTATTATTAATATTCGAGATAATTCAATATTGAATTTTTTTAGTAAGAAAAATAGTATTTAGTATCGCACGCAAAAAAAAAACATTGAACGTTGAACAGGAAATAACAATAACAAATAACAACTCACGGTTACCATGGTAATGAGTTATTACAAATAGGTAACGGGAAGAAAATTAAAACAAAAAAAGACTAAATTTTAAACTGTCACTAATTGTGAGCAGTCTGAAATATGCATCTTTCCGTCCCAAGGGAAGAAAATTAAACTTTCGGCCTCGGGTGGGTAGTCTGAAATATGCATCTTTCTTCCCGCAAACAAGGGAAGAAAGTCAAACTTTCGGCCTCGGGTTGATGAAAATATATATTCCGCCATTTTGTAGCGGCGGCCATCTTGGACGAATTCTCATCAAACATAGTTAAGAACACTCCCTCTAAGGGAGCGGGGTCCATGTGCCCCATTTCCCGAGGCCGAGCCTAGGGCGGCAGGCGGCGGGCCTATTCTCGGTACGGTTTATAAACAACTTTGAGAATCACTGTACCAAACCAAAACCTACGCAGTCTATGGTGTTAACAAAATGGCTGCGTACCATTTATTTATTTTTTAATGTTATTATTTAATCAGATGTCTTTAAAATCAGTGCGACGTCACAAAATAATATTGACTTTTCAACGTTGATTTGGCAAATACTAAAAATTAAATAAATACAGCTGAAGAAATCTGTTTGTTAATGAATTATTTGTTATTGTTGCTTTTAGTTGCTATGACCACCAGATCATAAAATATATGGTATACATATATGGGTTCATCATCATCATCATCGTATAACGTCCACTGCTGAACAAGGGCCTCCTCCCGAGGAAGTGTATTTGCCATAGTCACCACGATTGGCAGGTTGGTGACCGCAGTTGTTGTAACACACAATGAAACGCTGCTGCCCGTTCCTTGATAAATTATTATTATAGACGATGTTATAACAATCGGGACCAACGGCTTAACGTGCTTCTCGAGGCGCGGAGAGTAGTCCCTCAACCAACCAGAACCGGAAAGAAATTTTAGAAATTACACAAAGATTTCCTGGCGCGTGGCGATTGAACCCACGACCTCCGAGATTTAAAGCGAGCCAAATACCGCTACGTTACGGAAGGTGTTCAAAGACAAATTATTAAGATATATTTACGGAGAAATGAAAAAGAAAAACTTAAATACTACGTAAAGCTTAAATCCTATTAATATTATAAACGCGAAAGTTTGTAAATATGGATGGATGGATGAGTGTTTGTTACTCTTTCACGCAAAAACTACTGAACGGAAATGGCTGAGATTACGTACTAGTTACGTTATACGTTGGATTAACATATAGGCTACAAAACATCACTCTCCGACCCAGTGAAGCGGTGTATCGCGGGTAACACCGCGGGGCGCAGCTAGTATTAAATAAAAAAACAACTTCACGGGACCGGTGGGCTACCTACTTGCGGCCCACGGGCCGCGGGTTGAGTATAGCTGCCGTAACACCTTAAGGGTGCCCTCAGGTGGATGTCGCTTAGACCTTGGCCGGGTTCTTAGAAGTAAATTTTGTACTTGTTATCTCTAGTGCATCTTACAATAATATTATGTACATCTTTACTTATCACTACATAGTATAAAACAAAGTCGCTTTCTCTGTCCCTATATCCCTATGTATGCTTAAATCTTTAAAACAACGCAACATATTTTGATGCGGTTTTTTTTAATAGATAAAGTGATTCAAGAGGAAGGTTTATATGTACAATACATCAGCATTGCGCCCGTGCGGAGCCGGGGCGGGTCGCTAGTAATATTAGAAAGGCGAAAGCTTGTATGTATGGATGGATGGATGAATGTTTGTTACTCTTTCACGCAAAAACTGCTGAACGGATTTGGCTGAAAGTTTGCACAGAGATATTTTATAAGCTGGATTAATATATAGGCTTCAAAATATCACGATCCGACCCACTGGAGCACAGTGACGCGGGTAGAACCGTGGGGCGCAGCTAGTTTATCATATATCGCACGACAGGACAGACGGATTATACATACATACATAAGCTCACGCCTGTTTGCCAGCGGGGTAGGCAGAAACAATGGACCTCCACTTGCTACGACCCCTACACACATCTTTCGCTTCATTCACTCTCATAACATTCTTCATACAAGCACGTCGGTGTAGGGTGGATCTTATTTGACCTTTTGCGAGGATGTCTCCGATTTGGTCAGAGAACGTTCGTCGAGGTCTTCCCCTTCCGACTGTGCCACTCACACTTGCCATGTATACCTGTTTTGTCAGTCTTTCTTCATCCATTCTTTCCACGTGACCAAACCATCTCAACATTCCCTTCTCTATCTTCGTAATCACTGACGGATTATATAATCTGTTAAGATCAACTAATGTCAACGGTATTTGGCTCGCATTAAATCTCGGAGGTCATTGGTTCGATCACCAAGAAGGACATTTTTTTTCTTATATTACTTATAATCTAATATTTCGTTCCGGGTTTGGTTGGTTGCTGTACTTTGAAATGCACGTTAAGCATTGAGGTCTTGATTATTATAACATCATCTATAACAGTTGTATACCAGGGAACGGGCAGCAGCGTTTCCTTGTGTATTACGACATACCGACCTAATACTGCGGTCACTAACCCGCCTACCGAGCGTAGTGATTATGGCAAAACCCTCCCTCGGGAGGAGGCCCATGTTCAGCAGTGGGACGTTATACACGCTAATGTTGATGATGAATATAATAAATGACAATTGTACAAAATAAAAAAGTAATTTATGGGTTCGTAAACAATATTAAATTAATGTTAATAATAAAAATACTCTCATTCGAAAGCATCAGTCAACTAGACTTGTCACATTAATTAATAAAAAATACATTTATTATGTTCTCAAAAATTTAACATAACTCCCTTTTACTCTCAAACGAAAATTACTCCTATCACCTTTGTCATAAAGTATAATTTTATATGAACTGTTTGTTATTCAAAGCGTTTTGATTATTTACATTTGAACTTTAGGCGAGATGCGACGTTGCCGCTTCGTGCGCGGTCATTTGGGACGCCCGTATTTTGGGATATAACTATTTTTGTACTGCTTTTTATGTCATATTAAGTAATTTGTTTATTTAAATGGATATTTTTATAGATGTTACGATGTGTTAGATAGAAAAGATAGTTCGTTAACTTTTTAATAGTATCTGTTTTGGATTTATCCTAGGGTTGCTACCCGTACTATATTATATCATCATCATCAGCCCGTATAACGTCCACTGCTGAACATGGGCCTCCTCCCGAGGGAGGTTATTTGCCATAGTCACCACGCTTGGCAGGTGGGTTGGTGACCGCATTATTATGTTGTACCTACCACACAAGCAAACGCTGCTGCCCGTTCCTTGATATACGATTTGTACCTATAGATTATGTTATAACAATCGGGACCAACGGCTTAACGTGCTTTGCGAGGCATGGAGGGTAGTCCCGCAACCAACCAGACCCGGATAGAAATCTTAGAATTTACACAAATATTACTTGTTCGGTGTGGGGATCGAACCCACGACCTCCGAGATTTAAAGCGAGCCAAATACCGCTACGCTACGGAGTTTGTTGAAAAATTATATAGTACGAATAGTACTACATTTTCATCGGTAATTAAGTTTTCGCGCGACGACAAGTAAACATCAACTTCTTGAGAGTATTGAGCCTAGTTTCCTTTACCAAAGCATAAAGGGAGAGTATATAGAGGCGTCGTTGACACCTCTACAAATATTATTTCAGACTTTGTTAACCGGACTACATAAAATTAATGTAAAGGTACCTACTATTATTTTCAAATGTTTTGAAAAAAATACAATTTTTCATCAAAAAAAGGCGGCAGCCCTAGTTGAAACGGAAGTCATGATACTTACTTTTTTATTTTGTTCTTTGAAGATAAGACCTTAGCTATGACGGTTATGACTGCCTCTGTACCGGGTTGTGTGTGCGATCCCCGGACAAAAAATCTTTGTGTAAATTCTAAGATTTCTCTCCGGGTTGGTTGAGGGAGCTAAAGGAGCAACCAAACATACAAACTAGAGATTGGCCGACTATAGTATTTGCCGACGAACCGCCTAGCCGACTAATCGGTTTTCGAAATGCCGATTAATCGGCCGTCTAATCGGCAATGCCGATCATTATAATACCTAGTTTTCGGAGGTGTTCGGGCTTTTTCGTCATCACTCGGCTTAGTCATCGCGCGGCCGCTGAGCTTAATTACTGACTGTTAAATACGTTCCTATGTTGTAAAGACTGTAACTTTATATAACTACTCTAAGTAATGTTTAGAAATTATAAAACAAGTACAAATTATTTGTTTTATTTCATTTGTTATGCGCCGATCATAATCGGCATATTTTGCCGAATAGTCGGCCCCTCTCTAATACAAACCTTATAAATGTTTATAATATCACCAGCTTCCCGCGCGCGGCTTTACCCACGTAGCTTCTATTCCCGGGGAAACTTCATAATTAAATATAGCCTATATTAATTAGAAATACAGTACACCTATAATTCATCTTGCATTCAAATGGCGAAAGAATGTTGAAATCTTTACTGTTGTTCCTATTCCCAGTATAGCCTATTCATTTTATTTATTTATACTTTATTTCACACAGAAAATTACATGAAATAAATTGTATAAATTGGAAACAACATGTAGGTAACAAAGGCGAGCTTAATTCAATTATGAATTCTCTTCCAGCAAACCTTTAGGAAAGAGATACATGATAATGAGTGCATAGCAAGTGTACAACAGATTTAATATAATTGTTACCAAATTGGTAAATACATACCTATCTATAAACATACACACTAATAGTAACATATACAATTACATACCAATAAATGTGCCTGCTATTTATAATAAACTACATACCTATACCTACTAACTTCATCATCAGCCCGTATAACGTCCACTGCTGAACATGGGCCTCCTCCCGAGGGAGGGTATTTGCCATCGTCACCACGCTTGGCAGGCGGGTGACTGCAGTCAAAGTCAATAATATCTTTATTCATATAGACACAATTCAAAAATAATTAAATCATGTTCTTATGATGCGTCCATTTCTTTTCCTACCACCAGTTCAAAGACGTGGCAACTCTGAGAAGAACTGGCAAGAAACTCAGAGGAATCCTTTTTTAAATAATCAAATCATCATTTATTTTACAATATTGTTAAGCAGCAGTGTCATTCCAGAGCAAGTTACTCCCAAGCCATTCTGTCATTTACATAATCTGATATTTTATAATATGCCTTTTTACATAGTTTAGCTTTGACAGTGGCTTTAAATTTATTAACAGATAATTCTCTAATATTATTTGGGAGTTTGTTATAGAAGCGAATACATTGCCCCGTAAAAGAGTTGCTTATTCTATGGAGACGAGTTGCAAGTACTACTAAGTCATGCTTATGTCTAGTATTCATATTATGTATATCACTTTTTTTCTGAAACTTATCTATATTCTTATGTACGTATAACAAAGCAGTATTATGTGGTACCACACAAGGAAACGCTGCAGCCCGTTCCTTGATATACGATTATTATCGATGATGTTATAACAATCGGGACCAACGGTTTAACGTGCTTTCCGAGGCACGGAGGGATACAACAAACAATTTTTTTCTTTTTAATTTTTTTGTTTGATATCTATAACGGCAACATGTAAATTGGCACTTGAAAATGATACGGAACCTTACGTGCGTGATTCCGTCTCGAACTTAGTCGGTTTTTTTATAAAAATGCCTACTACAGCCATCGCGGATAATCCGCAAAGCGAATAAATAATCGAGAGTTTACTGTTTTACGAATCTAATTTAAGATAGGATCGCTAATTAAATGTTACAAGCTTTTAATACATATGAAAAGATAATAAATTTAGCTAATTATATAATTAAAGGAGTGTTAAGGAAGTATCTGATCTGACGAAGTAGGAAGGAGTTACTTCCTCAACCGGCTTATGTCGAGTTCCTCATTTATATCTCGAAATAAATATTGATCTGCATTGTATTGTCACAACAACAGACAATTATATACATATACATATTAATATATGTCGACTACCTCTGCAGTATAGCGGTAATTGGCTCGCTTTAAATCTTGGAGGTCGTTGGTTCGATCTCCACACCGGACAAGAAATCTTTGTGAAAATTCTAAGAATTCTTTCCGGGTCTCGATGGTTGAGGGACTAAAGCCGTTGGTCCCGACTGTTATAACATCATCTATAGCAAACGAACCAGGGAACGGGCAGTAGCGTTTCCCCTGTGTATTACAACATAACACTGCGGTCTCCAATCCGCCTGCCAAGCGTGGTGACTACGGCAAAAACCCTCCCTCGGGAGAAGGCCTTTGTTTAGCAGTGGACGTTATTCGGGCTGATTATGACATATATGTCACAGGTGCAAGGCCGGATTTAAGGGAAGGGCATCCAGGGCATCCAGGTGTTGTACCTTCACATACCGCACGCTTAGAAATAATTATAGGGACCCAATTCAAAAATTCGTATACATCGACTTTTATTCATAAAACGACCTAAATCCAACAAATTCATCGACCCATATTAATAAGTTTGATATAAATTAACTTATTATTTATATATATATTTTTAAAACAGCTGAATATTTTACATTTTCTACAAGATGTATGGACCTATAACAATCTTTTTTCGCCATTTACCTAAAATTTGGTATTTTCAATTAGGTCACTATATTTCTAAGCGTGCGATACACACAATACTACTTTGTAGAATCATGATTTATGTAATAGTTCTTAAATGTTGTAATAACGGCTATTCATCTATACTTGTTCACTTCAATTAGACGATCAGTAAATAGTTAAAATATTTATTAACCTACACTGAAACAATGTCATCGTATCCCGTCACTAATAAATTTCTTCAAAGATGGCGGCCAAGAAAACAATTCCTGCCTTCAAAGTTCCAACCATAAACTTCAAATATTTTAAAAGAAGTAAATTCGAATAAGTTTGAATTGCGAACTATGTACATTACATACTCAAAGGACAGAACTTAGATTTAATCATAGATGATAATAATAGATACCTATAAAATAATATTGTATTTTCATACCTGACAGCTTTTAGGCTAAAACTATATAAACTATTATTCTATGTAGCAATAACCAAATAAAATTAATTAAAAAATAAGCCAAAATATGTTTTGACTATTTACAAATACCGGTTTACGTGAATAAAAACTTTTTTTATATTATTACATTTTGTACAACCGGAAAATAATAAGAATCGTAAGTTGATCAACTTAATAATAAAATTATTTGATGAACTAACGAGATTTCGGGTGGTTAAAAAAAATAACCTAAACCTTTTTTTTCGGATGGACATATGTAGTTAGTCACGAGGCTTTTGGTACTTAACCGGGTATAAAGGCGAGCAGAGTTCCAGCCTTGATTAAATGGTTTAAGCACTACAAACTAAGCAACCTGCGCAGGAAGGCGTCCCCTGTGGGTCTTGGACCTCGGTTCAGGGCGGTCGCTGGCGATGAGATTGAGGGATTATGACTTTTAGTATTTTAGGGGAGTTTTGTGCAATTGTCGCTCTACTTTACAGTTCGAGGGCATCGGAAGATACCTAGCAAACTAAGAGTCGGGTCGGGAGGGTAACCTAAACCTAAACCAATGGCGTTCAACAGAACTTATAGAAGTTGAAGTTTTAGTTACAACAGTAGCATAGTCTCGTTTGGTTAGGTTAGCTCAAGTGTCATAACAATTAATTAAATAATATTATAATTATGCGCGTTTACTGAAACTAGCAACTAAATTTAACAATATGAGTGGCACGGAACTGATCAACTTTTGATTTGTATTAATTTCCTGCTAAATATACATTTATATTATTCTTGCAACTCGTCACCGTAGATTTGTTATTTTTCGGACAGACATTAACCAGTAGTAGTCAAGGAAGGCTGTATTTAATCATGAAGCTCCTTCGGGACCCCTAGTTACGCTGGTGAAACCACGGAAACCAATAATCGATGAACACATAATAAGATAAGAATAAAATAACCAATTTCACAAAACAACTCGTTCGAAATCAAACTAGGTCAGCATCTAATAGATTATTATCTATCTGATTCTGACTGTACCCAGTTTGATCACGGAATACCGTTTATCGCGGTATATTATATATGTATCTCCGGTATATTGGAACACGGAGGATGCTCTCAACTCCTCCCTACCCTTAGTTTGCTATGAACCATCCGATGCCCTCGTAGACCTGAAGTCCGAGATGCCCGCGAACTGTAAAGTAGAGTGACAAACATTGCACAAAACTCCCCTAAAATATTAAAAGTCTTAATCCCTCAAACTCATCGCCAGCGACCGCCCTGAGGTCCAAGCCCCACAGGAGGCGCCCTCTTGCGAAGGTTGCTTAGTTTGTAGTTTTTAAACCATTTATTTTTATTATAATAATTATTTTTTAAAGATAACTAGCAGTTTTGCAGTCTACATGTATTCTTGTTAACCCCTCGTGCTAAGCTTAAATGCCTGTGTTACGAGTGGGTTCACGTCGGTAGTGCAATGGGTGGGGTTCGAACCGGCGACCTCAAGATCACAAGTCCGACGCCCTAGCCATTAGGCTACGGCCGCTAATTAAGGTTGGAGTTCTGCTCACTTTTATGTCCGGTACTGCTCCGATTTCAAAAATAGATAGAATCGAGAAAGGTATATAGACAATACTTAATTTTCAAAAAAATTAGGGATCCGTAAAAAAATTACGATTTACTTTATATCCTTAGGTGTAAAATCGAAAACCTTTTTATGCGTTCGCTGCAAAAACTATTGACAGTAGAACAAAATGATGTACTACGGGTTTGTAGGTCTTATTTAAATCTACAAAAAAATTGCGAGAGCACATAACTAACTTTCATAGTTTAGTCACAATAACCGCTTTTATGTTCATAAAAAATATAAAATCGTCTGAAGAAAGAAACTACGTTAAATGTGTATCGTAATAATAATCATTATCTAAATTAAGCATTATGTTATCAAGGGTATTTATGTAGAAGTAAAAAACTTTTTGTTTTATTCCAATCGGACCTTTCGTTGAGAAATTATCACTAGTATAAAAAACGCAAAGAATTGGTACCTAATAAGTAATAATATTATAAAGAGGAAAGATTTGTATTTTTGTGTGTTTGTTTGTAATGAATAAACTCAAAAACTATGACTACTAGCCGATTTCAAACATTCTTTCACCATTGGAAAGTTATATTCACCCTGAGTGATATAGGCTATATTAAATTATGAAGCTCCCACGAGAACAAACCGCGCGCGGGAGTCTATTATTTGGGTATCTGCACTGGCACTATCTTTTTGATGCTGACTGTACGATAAAGTTATACCATACCTACGTCGCCATATCCACACAACATAACCGGTTGCCAGTTAACCGGTACGAGTTCAGAGCGGCAACGTTGCTTTCCTTCTTTAGACGCGTGTCGCGTTCATTCATTCTTTTTAGTCAGTCCCGAGTATTGACGTTGTTCTGTGTATTTCGGTAAAATTACGTTATATAACGGTTATAAATTGTGAAATAAGTGTTCTTTTTACGTATTTTGGTGAATAATTGTGATTTGTAGCTTAAATTAAACGATTTTTGTTGTAGTGTTGTGAAATACCGGTATTAATTAGGTTTAGATATCTGTGACGTTAAAAGAACTGTTCTATGATCGATTTCCATCTATGCTTACTATTTGTGTCACCTTCAGATAAGTTGTTGATATAAAACATATTAAAAAAATATTTAATCTTGACCTCAGTACCTTAAGGACGGATCTCCATCCGTGGTCGAATTTTATTAATATCAATTTTGAAACATATTACCCACCTATATGTTTAACTTTTCCGTATAGTAGGTATTCAAAACATTTAAAAATATTAGTAAGTATAGATTATAGAATTGTGTTTAGTGAAAGTTAGTCATGGGAAGAAAGAAGTTGAACAATGCTTATCAATACTTTGAGTTGTTTGATGACCGGCTGGCGTCGAGATGCAAGGTGTGCCACAAAGTACTAAAGGTAAGTTATATCTGTTAACTATGGTAGATTTACCCTAGGGATTATCCATAAGGCAAACTAGACACGTACCTAGGGACGCGCGGGCGGAATACACTTCGGAACAGCAGCTGTAGTTGGGGCTACTACAATTCGGAATAAAGATATTATATGCCAGCTCCAAATTGGAGTAACCTCTACCACACATGTAGTAACGACAACTACAGTGATCTAATTTTTACTAGTAGGGACTAGTTATTTATGAAATAGGGGCGCCGCCGATAAGATGCTTGCCTACGGCGGTCTCAACGTTTAATCCGCGTCTGTAGGCATGCGTGGTTATTAATGAATTATATTTGTCAAAAATTGTGTCTCATCGGGTTAACAGATGGGTGAAAGTCGATCATCCACGTCACTTATACTAAAATAATAGTAGAATAATATTCATAAAAAATAAAAGAAAAATAATAGCATAAAGGGACAATGTATGCTATTATGTAGGTATTCGATAGGATCGATTCCTACCCATTGCACTACCTACCGACGTCAACCCACGCGTTCGTTAAACAAGCAATTTAGCTTAGCACGAGGGTTTAACAAGAATATTAGTAGATAGCAAAACTCTGCTAGTAACCTTTATAAAAAAAACATTTTTTTTTCTTTTTGGGTCCATGTGCTACGGTATAAACACTGTATGTATGGTACACAAAAAAGAGATCGATTTTTAATTTTTAATTGACTATTTTTTTTATAAAATTCAACCGGGATTATTAAAAATCACATAAAATAGATAACGTTTTGATATTGGCATTCCGGTTATCTATTTAAGTTTATTACAGCTTGGCAAAAAAGTCTAGAAACGGAACTATTTTTTTGTCTGTTGACATTCCCAAAATTCCCAAAATAATGTCATTTCATAATAAACAAAATTAAAATCAATAAGTAGAATTACTTATTGATTTGAAAAATAATACATAAATAAAATAGGAATAAATATATGTCTAAAAAAAAACCAGGTAAGTATCAAGATTAGGTTTATATGCTATTCGGTTGCAACGCGTTGCTACACAAACAACACAGTGGCGCCCCCATTATTTTCTGCTCTTTTTTGCCAAGCTATATGTGCGAAGCAATTGCGTATATTGATAAGTTTTAACATTTCTTTTAAATTAAATAAACGAAACTTTTTTTTATACATTCCATGGTACTAGTAATAATATTTAATTTATTCACATGAAATTATGGTAAGAGAATATTGGGAGTTGTCTTTTTAAAAAAAAAAAATCAAAAAAAATTTATTATTTTTATTGAGATTTTTTTTAAGTTTCTGATCACAATCTGCATCGAGGAACCACCGCACCGTGAAAAGAAACGTATTGTCATTTATGTTTTGACATTTGACAGTTTGTTTATACTGTCCGACGTCCGTTTCTTTCGAATTGCGTGAAAGTGTTTTTATCTCCGAATATTATTTGAACAATTTTATGGTTATGGCATCAGAAACGATCAAAGGACGATGTGTTAATTGTTCGGTAAGGTATCAACGCAGTACGCGAGGACAATTACTAGTCGAGACAACAGCTGATGTTCGCCTACTTATGTCTTTGTGGATTTCTCGCGAGGTGAGTGTTTCAGATTAATAATATTCATATTAATTTATCGCACACCATATGTAGTTATTATAAGTTGTTACAAAGACAAAACCAGTACAAAGTATAGACCCTGTCGGGCACGGCAAGTTAGAAGAGAGGAGGAAGCGATACATTTATTCTTCAATAATCTAAAATAATTAAATCATAGTAAGTAATCCATTAAGTGAAATATATGTACCTTCCGTAATTGAAGACGTGAGTGGATGAAGGTGATAAGTCACATAATTTAAATTTGGAGTAAATCGAACTTAAAGTTTCACTTTAATTTTTTGAGATAAGTCGCTTCAAAACTAATTTTTGCATTATACTATGATGCCAAGTTGTGTAAATAACCTGAAATATTAATGGTATGAACTAAACCAAACAAATTTATATTTTTTATAATTTAATTTGAAAAAAAATCTTGACATAACTCCTTTTTTCATAAACAAAAGTAAACTCTTATGCAAGTTTAGATATTGAAAATGAGGTGCTAAGATGAATGTAGTTGTCTCTTAAAGCCTTAAATGGACGGTTTAACATTTGTAGTCGTATTGTATTGACATATAACCTTCATCTATGCAAAAAAACACAAAATCTCGAAAATGCGACATATCACCTTCATCCACTCATGTCTTTAATTACTTATAATGAAATAATGAATTTATATTTATATATTTATTATTTTTATTTAAAATCTTTATGCACAACATGGTACAAAGGCGGACTTAATGCCAAAGGCATTCTCTACCAGTCAACCTTAGGGTGAAGCAGAGAATAACATGGAAGGTGCACTTTTAAAGACAAGAAATGAGATAAATAAAAAAATAAGTATATACCTGTTTACATACACTTGTACTTGTCAAAATCATAATGAAAAAGAACTGTAATTAATAGGTTATTAAACGAAATAAACAAACGCTGCTAATTGTAGGACATTACAGACAATGTACTCCGCCTGTCCCTCGTTGCTTAGTATGTAGTTTATAAACCATTTATTAAGGCTGGAGCTCTGTTCGCCTTTATGCCTGGGGAAGTGGCTTAAGCTTCGTGGCTAACTATGTCTTAACAAAAAAAAAAAAACTAAATTATCTACTTGTTTCAGTTAATTTCGCTAGATACAGTATGCGAAAATTGTTTAAGGTTAGTGCAAGAGTGCCTTCACACTGGTAATTTGATTAGAAGATTTGGGTACAGGAATGTATGCATTCCATGTGGTCGTTCCATATTAAGAAAACAATCACAGTCTGTACCCCCTGACTCTGCAGAGTGGCATGTTACACAACATTGGATACCGTCACACCAGGTAATTTTTAAATTTTTATCATCATCATCACCAGCCTGTATAACGTCCACTACTGAACATGGGCCTCCTACCGAGGGAGGGGTGTTGCCATAGTCACCACGCATGGCAGGCGTTGTTGTATACACAGGGAAACGCTGCTGCCCATTCTCTGATATATGTTTGTTATAGATGATGTTATAACAATCGGGACCAACAGCTTAATGTACTTTCCGAGGCATGGATGGAAGTCTCTCAACCAACGAGACCCGGAAAGTAATCTTAGAATTTACACAAAGATTTCTTGTCCGGTGTGGGGATCGAACCTACGACCTCCGAGACTTAAAGCGAGCCAAATACCGTTACGCTACGGAAGTTGTCAGTTAAAATCTCGGAGGTTGTGGGTTCGATCCCCACACCAGACAGGAAATCTCTCTCAGGAAATCAGGTTGAAGGAATACCCACCGTGTCTTGGAAAGCATGTTAAGCCATTGGTCCTTATGGTTATAACATCATCTATAATAATCGTATATCAAGGCACGGGCAGCAGTGTTTCCTAGTTTTCCAAGAATGGTGACTATGGCAAATTCCCTCCCAAGGGAGGAGGCCCATGGTCAGCAGTGGACGTTATACAGGCTGATGAGGAACCAGGACTAGAGATAAGAATTTGTTTTGTTTATAACAAAGCTACCAACGTTTATCTATCTATCTAATCTAAGTTGTTATGACACATATAGTACTTAAATCTGCGTTATTAGTTACTTATTTTGATACTATGTTTTCAAATAGATACTATAAGGAGTAAAGAGAAAGACCTGCTTGTTTAAACTTATAACAATGAATAATTACTAATGTGTAGGTGGTAGGAAAAGAAATGGACGCATCATAAGAACATGATTTGATTTTTTGAATTGTGTCTATAATATGAATACAGAAATTTTTGACTTTGACTTTGGCTAATGTTACTTTTCCGTACACAAGTAAAAGTAATAAATTCTGTATTAAGTGTGATTTTGAGACTTGATCGAGACTGATTATTGTCATAATTGTACATAAGCCAGTTTGAAATAAATATTAACCATTTGTATACAGGGTGTCCCAAAAGGTTAAGTAACTGGGAAAGGGGTGACAGGGGTGGACACAATGGTCACTAGAAAAATAAAAAAAAAATCCGCTCTGTGTATTTAAAAAAAAAATGGCATTTTTTTAAAAACTTAAAATTTTACACCTTGTTATTTTTGATGTTGATGTTGATGACCTTGTTGTTATTGAAGATTACATAACAGCATTTTTTTAAATACAGCCATATTTGTAGGTACAGTTAGCACAAGGTGTAAAATTTTTAGTCTTTTAAAAAATGCCATTTATTTTTTTAAACACCCAGAGGAAATTTTTTATATTTTTCTGGTGACCCTTGTGACCATCCCTATCACCCCCCTTCCCAGCTACGTAACCTTTTGGGACACCCTGTATAGAACATTTTCATAAAATACTTTAAAGAATTCATCGCTAACACACAACCCGCCATATATGAGAAACATACCGGAAGTGCAATCTCTAACTATGTTTTTTTGACCAGTAACAATTTGTATATTTTAGGCCGAACGTTTGGACAGAGTTTGCATGGCTTGTTGGCTCCGAGCTACTCGTCTGGCCCAAAAGCTCGGGATACGAGAAATGAAAGTGGAAAATGGCGACACCCCTCAATCACCACCTATGCCGGTATCTGTTACCAATATCAACTACACCGGGACCTCTTTAATCCGAACACCCAATCCGGTCGGATTTTCACTCGGCAAGCATTTCCAATTCAAGCGCGGTGTCTGTCTTAAATAACCTAGAATAATAGATTTTTATAGTCTTCATGCCTTGAATAGGATTAATGAAGACTTGAAAAAAAAAACTATTTAGAATATGTTTTATTTTCTTTAATTACTTACACGAGCTAAAAATATAGCTTCTGTAGATTGTAGTAGAACATTGCAAATATATAAATAAATTAAAAATCGTTTCTATTTACGTAAACCAATGACAGGTACCTACTTGTAAATACTCAAACAATAATTGAATAACTATTGAATTAAAAAAAACCCCAACTTAATGAAATATAAAACAATTGTCATTATTTGGGTGCTTTAATGACACCACCGGATCTTGAACCTGAGAAGATCCGGCGAAACAAACCGAGTGGGTTACCATCGGTTTCAAAATGGCCCATGAGAGATGAGCCGGTCCGGCGAAATAGTAGGTACTATTAGAAAATTCAAGAAAAAAAAATTGTACATTTTTATTTTATTAGGCTAGAATTGTCTAGAAACCACTGCCGATGGACTTAAGCAATGCAAGAGGCGGATTAAACGTTGAGAGCGCCATAGGCAACCATCTCATCGACTCCCCTATTTTATATATAACTAGTATTAAGTAAAAATTAGATCACTGTAGTTGTCGTTACTACATGTGTGGTAGAGCTTACTCCAATTTGGAGCTGGCATTTCTTTATTCCGACTTCTAGTAGCCTCAACTACAGTTGCTGTTGCAGCGTCTATTCCGTCCCTTTTTACCTAGGCACGTGCCTAGTTTGCCTTATGGATAATCCGCCTCTGGTATATATACCTACACAGGCTTTTTTTGTCCGAAGGAAATGCGTTTACGCATTCCCACCGCCGCTGCAGCGTATCCGCGCTAGCGGCGGGATATATGGGACTCGCACTCTCCATAGCGGTGGTATGCTTACTCATACCACGAGGAGAGGACCCTACACCACTAAAACCAACCGGACACTCCTTCGATACGCACGAAGCAATCCGGCCCCCCAACGGCACCCGCGGCCTATATGGCGCATCTGGTATACCGACACAGCCTGCCAAGCTGCTGCTTACCGTGATAAAAGTTTACCTTTATTCCCGTTATCCCCGTCCACCGGTTCAGTTCCGTACAAACCCGGACGATGCCAGATGAGCTTAGCACGGCCATGTTACGGTATTTATCATGGGTATTAAAAATTTATGGTCGATTTGAGGAGTAGGATTTGAATATATATGTCACCGGAAAATACAGTAGAATCCGTTTAGTACGACTTCGCATAACACAAACAACCGTTTATAGCGACGTTAGTTTAGGCATATGTTTGGTTTTATTAAGAGCCTCTATGAGAGTTCATCCGTTTATTACGACTCCGCTTATAACGAAAGACCGCTTTTAACGACGGAATTCTACAAAAATGACCTGTTACAACGACGACGATGAAACACGTGTTTACAAATAAAAAGTAGATTTCATATTTCGTAATGCATTAGGTGCACATTGTGAAATAATTATTTTGATTTCATGTTTTTTGTCTCTAATAGGCATGAGGCAAGATTTTGGAATCCTCTTGCGCAACGTGGGTAGTCATTTTCTAAGTACGAAAAACACAATATTTCGGTAATCAATTTAAATTTAACGAAGTTTAAGCCATATTTCTATTAAATTTTAAATAGCTCGCGAAAAAAGGCCTCAAGTGTCATGGCGTCGGCTATGACGTCACGCTGCACGATTGCAGTATTTTAATCTTTTATTTTATTAAAAATCACATTAATCTCAAGGTTATATATAAAAATAAATAAGTGTAATAATTTATTTTTATATGTACTTTCCCCTAAAAACATTAAATCTTTAATTTTTTGATACTGTCGTCACGCCTATTATCACATACATATTATTATTTATAAACATTATATAGTAATTTGTATTTAATTATTTTTATAAAAAAAAACTAAAATTGAAATTGTATGTTCTTTTAGTACGTCTTTCGGTTACAACGTCGTAATATCGTAGGTCCCTTGGCCGTCGTTATAGCCGGATTCTACTGTAATAAGAATCGTAATAAGATCATCTTACTAGTTAGTTGATAAAGTAACGAGGTTAAACCGTTCGGGCGGTTAAAAAAATAACTTAAACCTAAACCAATGGAGTTCAACAGGACTTATTGAAGTTAACGGCGGATCGAAGGAGTGTCCGGGAGGTTTTAGTGGTTGGTAGGGTCCTCTCCTCGTGGTATGAGTTTAGCATACCACGCTATGGAGAGGGCGAGTCCCACATATCCCACCGCCAGCGCGCGAATACGCTGCAGCGGCGGTGGGAATGCGTAAATGCATTTCCCCCCGGACAACAAAAAAAAAAAAAAAAAATGTTTTTTTTTTTTTGGTTTTTTCTTTTTTAAAGTGCAACTCCCGCACTAGGGAAATAAATCCCTGTGTCGCGGGGGACTTTACAAACATTCATTTCACGGACACAAAGAACACCCAGACTCAGAACAACTATTCGTGGTTCACACAAATAATTGTCCCGGGTGGGAATCGAACCCAGGTCACCAGGTCTCAGAGGCAACTATCGTAACCAATGAGCCATCAGTGCAGTCAAAGTTTAGTTACAACAGTAGCATAGTCTCGTTTGGTTTGCTATTTGGTTGGTTTTGCTATTGCCTACTTACTACTGTTAGTTACCTAGTTGGATATTTTATAGAGTAAGAATTATCTATTATCTTATCATAACAATTAAGTAAATAATATAATAATTATGCGTTCACTGAAATTGGCAAGTAAACGTTGGGGACAACGGGAAATAAATTTAATCACGTCCCGCTGTCCCCGTGACGGGCATATGGCATACGGGGGACAACGGGAATAAAGTAAAGTTTAGTAAGTATTCCTGTTCGACAACGTATAAGTAATATTGCCACTGTAAGCTAGACATTGTATGGAATAAATCAACGCACGATTTATAAATATACTAGCGACCCGCCCCGGCTCCGCACGGGTGCAATGCTTATGTATCATACATATAAACCTCCCTCTTGAATCACTCTATCTAATAATAAAACCGCATCAAAATCCGTTGCGTATTTTTAAAGATCTAAGCATACATATGGACGGACAGACAGCGACAAGCGACTTTGTTTTATACTATGTAGTGAAGCTTAAATGTATGGTGGGCCGAACGAAAAAAACCGGCCAAGTGAAAGACAGAAACGCGCAATGATTCCGTACCCTTTTTAAGTGCCTAACTAAAAAAATAAATAAAAAGTTTGTTATAGCGGCAATAGAAATACATCATTTGTGAAAAATTCAACTGTCTACCTATCGTGGTCGTATACAGACAGACAGATAGCGCAGTCTTAGTAATAGGTATAGTATAAAATGTATTTTTTTTATAAGATTACTAGCAGAGTTATGCAGTCTACTGGTATTGTTGTTAACCCCTTGTGCTAAACCAAAATGCTTGTGTTACGAGTGGGTTCACGTCGGTAGTACCGGATCTGAGGATCGAACCGGCGGCGGCGGCCACATGATCGCAAGCCCAACGGCCTAAGGACTATGGACGTTATACGGGCTGATGATAATAATATTCTTGTTTATAATTAATAGAATCGCGAGCGGAAATCAATATTAATCTAATTTAAAAAGACAAAATATCTAGTTAAGATTAGTAGAGTAATTTTTATATGGTTAATGTGCGGGACAATATAAACAGTTAATGTGCTACGATAGTCAATAGACGAAACACTTAGCGTTATAAAGTGTAAAACTTTGTGTTCGATTTCCTGACAATAGTTATTACTCCTTAAGTGTATTTTTGGTGTTAATCGATTCATTAGTGACTAGAGTATTGAATAAAACTATTAAAAGTAATGTATATAATGGTAAATAATAAGATAAAGACAAAAATTGTGTTTTATAAAATTGTTATAAGTTGTACATAGAAATTTGTAACTCGCGCTATAGTTTTGGTTGTGATAAGTGTTTGTTTGTATATTTATATACTTTATTAGTTATTTAATGATTAATTTGTAATTAGTTTATAGTTTTAAAATAAAAACTTATATTATTTGTTAAGGAAACACCATAGGAGATAAGGTGAAATTATCTTAAATCGAGCCTAGGTCTACTTTACGGTAAAGTTTCGACCTAGGATAGTAAAATTCGCCTTGTCTCCTATTGGTAGTAATTCCGGCTCTCTGATTGGTCAACCAATCAGAGCTAATTAAGATTTGCCTAATGATTGGTATAAAAGAGGGATGTTCCGAACCGATCGACACAGACGGCGGGCATCCCTACAAATGTAAGAAACTGGAGCAAGAAATAAATAGAAGAAACCCTCTCAAGAAGTTGTTTTTATTTTCCACGAAGAACAAACCTCAAATAGTGAATGTGGTCACACACATTAAATGGTCCTTTGAAGCCGGATAATTCTTCGTGAACAACATGCCAGTCACACGCTCGGAAGGAAAAGGGCGTAAGCAGCGAGTGGAGCCGCGGTCGGGATCAGAAGAAACTACTAGCGCCGAGACGTCCTCCGGTACTACCGCTACGGGAGGTACCACGACGACGGAGGACACAGCTACCTCCGTGGAGTCCTCCGTCGCAACCACAGCCACAGCTCGCCGCACCGCACCGGCCGCCGCGCCGGCCGCCGCGCCGACCGTCGCCGCCGCTTCTGCCGCCGCGTCTACCGCCGCCAATGCCGCTGCCGCCGCCGATGCGGCCACCCATCCTTCCGAGACGCCCAGCTTCATCGCCTCGTCTGTAACCGCGTCCGCTGCGCCGACTGTACCGGTGGACGCGGTTATGAAACCGCCCGCCGCTGTCAAAAATATCGAAGCATCCATAGTGAAGAAAATAGTGCAAGGTCCGCCGCTGCCGAGCGGACCTCTAGACCCTCGCCCTCCGAGCAAGAGGGGGGGAGGGGGGATGTCTACAAAATCAAAATCGCATAGAATAGCGAAAGCTAAAGAAGAATTATTAAAATTACAGGTGGAGCTTGCCACTGTACGCCTCGCCGCCCTGGAAACTGAGGACACCGATGAAGATGATGATGTTACAGTTTATTCGAAAAATGAAGAAACAAACCAGAAGGTGGACACCTGGCTGAACAGCCAAACCGACAGACCGGCTCCCGCTAACCGACCGATGGAACAGGCGGGAGATATAATAGAAAATAGAAGTCCACCAACTAAGTTTGTAGAAGAACATCATCAACGGCATCAGCGACCGGCGGGAGAGCGACAGGACTACTCCGCACTGGCTGAAGCCATAGTACGGGCTGTCAACACAGGACAGCGACCACGTGTTATAGAACTACCATTCTTCAATGGATCACATCAAGAGTGGCTACCTTTCCGCGCCGCATACTACGAAACAGAAGATACATTCACGGCTATAGAAAACACAAATCGACTGAGAAGAAATCTGAAAGGGAAGGCGAGGGAAGCAGTCGAGGGTCTTCTCATCACCAACACACATCCAGCAGACATCATGAAGACCCTGGAGTCGCGGTTTGGAAGACCAGAGTCGATCGCCATGATGGAGATGGAGGCGTTACGATCACTACCTCGCCTCACAGAGTCGCCGCGCGACATTTGTATATTCTCCACCAAGGTCTCCAACATCGTGGCCACACTGAAAACCCTCAGCTGCATCAACTACCTCTACAACCCGGAAGCTACAAAAACAGTGGTAGATAAACTCACACCAACCTTACGTTACAGATTTTACGACTTCTCAGCGACGCAGCCGAGAGAGGATCCGGACCTTCTGAAATTAGAAAAGTTCTTCAGAAGAGAAGCGGAGCTATGCGGACCGTATGCGCTACCCGAGCCGGTGGCAGCATACGCACCAGCCACAACCGTACAGAAGAGGACCCAGAAGATAAACAACGTCATAGAGAAACCGTATACACCGAGGTGTCCAGTATGTGAAGAACTAGGACACATAGCGATCGACTGTGAACAGTTTAAGAAGAAAAATGAAAACGCCAGATGGGATATAGCTAAATCGAAACAGTTATGCTTCAGGTGCCTTCGCTTCAGGAGTAAAGCTCACAACTGCCGAGCCAAGCCGTGCGGTGTCGACGACTGCAAGAACACACACCATAGGATGCTGCACTACAGAAAAATAGAAAAGGCAGAAGAGAAGGAAGCACCAGAAGTAATCAACTCCACCTGGACAATCGAGAAGAAACAATCGTACCTGAAAATCCTTCCTATAAGTGTGGAGGGACCTCGGGGAGCAGTCGACACCTACGCGCTGATGGACGACGGGTCAACAGTGACATTGATAGACAGCGACCTCGTTGACAAGATAGGAGCGACGGGACCGCTAGACCCACTGAAAATAGAAACCATCAACGATATGAAGACATCAGAGTCGACATCAAGAAGAGTCGCAGTGAAGCTGAAGGGACTCACCGGTCAACAGAAGCAAATACAAGCACGAACAGTTAAGAGCCTCCACGTGGCATCGCAGCGGGTTCCTAAGGAGCTAGTGGAACAGTGCGGCCACCTGGCGGACATCAGTCGTCACCTCACCTACGCGGACGCCAAGCCTCAACTACTCATCGGTCAAGACAACTGGCATCTCCTGCTCGCCACAGAAGTGAGAAGGGGAAGCAGAAGTCAACCGGTAGCATCACTAACACCTCTCGGATGGGTACTACATGGCAGCCAGACACGGAGCTTCGGAAGAAACATCGCCTTCGTGTCCCACCTAGTCGACCGACCGGAAGACGACCTAGAGAAGTTAGTCAAACAGTATTTCGAAGCGGACGCCTTGTGTATCAACCCCAAGAGGCCGAACACAGATCCCGAGGAACGAGCGCTACGCATCCTACAGAAGACTACAGTTAAAACAGAAGAGGGGACATACCGGACAGGGCTTCTATGGCGAAAAGAAGAAATATCGTTTCCCGACAACTGAAAATTCATTAAGAAGGCTCTACAGCATAGAGAAGAAAATCGACCGTAGTCCGGAGCTGAAAAGAAAATATAGTGAACAGATGGAAGCTCTCATCACCAAGGGGTACGCGGAGCCAGCTCCAACACAGAAGACTACTAATAAAACGTGGTATTTACCACATTTCGCAGTGATCAACCCCATGAAACCGGACAAGCTAAGGGTAGTTCACGACGCCGCAGCCAAGACCAAGGGGGTCGCCCTCAACGACATGTTGCTGAAGGGACCGGACCTACTACAGTCGCTACCAGGAGTCGTCATGAGGTTCCGACAGCACCGAGTGGCAGTCACCGCCGACATCAAAGAAATGTTCATGCAAGTCAAGCTGCGAACAGAAGACAGAGACGCGCTACGTTACCTGTGGAGAGGTGACAGAAGAGATCGACAGCCTCCGGAAGAGTACAGAATGACGTCACTAATCTTCGGGGCATCGAGTTCACCATCTACAGCAATATATGTGAAGAACCTGAACGCTGAAACGTATGCGAAAACCAACCCAGAAGCAGCAGAAGCTATAATAAAGAAACATTATGTCGACGACTACCTGGACAGCTTTAGAACAATAGAAGACGCGACACGAATCACTAAAGAGGTCCGAGAAGTACACAGTAAAGCTCGCTTCGAACTGAAACAATGGAAGTCTAACTCGCAAGCCCTTCTGAAAACCCTAGGAGAAGACAGCCAAACAGAAGACTTGGAGCTACATAGACACGAAGAGAAGATGGAGAGAGTACTAGGTGTCATATGGAAGACCAACTCCGACGAGTTTACGTTCAACCTCGACATGACACGAATACCTACAGCGCTTGTGGAAGGAAAGAAGCCTACAAAACGCGAAGCTCTCCGCATAGTAATGTCACTATTCGACCCGCTTGGCTTCGCATCACCGGTCACAATCAAAGCGAAACAACTACTCCAGGAAGTATGGCGCAGAGGAACATCATGGGACGATGAAATCGATGAAGATCTGGCGGAGCAGTGGCAGATCTGGATGGCTCACCTAAGAAATCTCAAGAACATAACTATACCAAGATGTTACGTGAGCTACAGCGACGCCGTATCGTTACAACTTCACGTCCTCACCGATGCCAGCGAGTCGGCGTACTCTGCGGTACTATACTGGAGGACAGTAGCACCGAGTGGAGAGGTCAGCTTATCATTCATCATGGCCAAGGCGAAAGTAGCACCGCTCAAGTTGACTTCGATACCACGGTTGGAACTACAAGCAGCGGTCATGGGCACGAGGCTCGCAGAAGCAGTCACAGAAGAACACGAGAGAAAACCGGACAGCAAAACCTTCTGGACCGACAGTAGAACAGTACTCACATGGATAAGGACGGGTTCGCGTTCGTACAAACCCTACGTGGCTCATCGACTAGCGGCGATCGAAGAAAGTTCCAAGGTCAACGAATGGCGATGGGTACCTACGAAGCTGAACGTGGCGGACGACGCTACGAGAGATACCCCACCTACCTTCGACAAAGAACACCGATGGTACAAGGGACCCGACTTCCTATACGCACCCGAAGACACCTGGCCGTCCGAAGCACCATCACCTGTAAAAGAAGAGACCTCAGGTGAAGAAAAGGTACACCACGTGAGCGAGAAACGAAGACCGAAGCTATCAGAAGCCTTACCTGATCCATCGAGATTCTCGAACTGGAACCGACTTCGTTACTCCACAGCGCGTGTACTTCAATTCATTCGGCTATGTACACCTCAAGAACAAAGTGTACACTACAGAAGAACGAAAAAGAATAAAGAAAATGATCCGAGCTGGAACAATAAAAAAGAAAACACAGCGAACAGAAAGAAAATAGTACAGAAAACACTACAGTTATCAGAACGAAAGTTTATTCCGGTCACCGCGGAAGAATTAAAAATAGCGGAAGAATTACTTATACGGTCGTCACAAGAAGATTCCTTCGCGGACGACATCGAGGTATTGAAACTACAGAAGCAAATACCTAAAGAAAGTCGCCTACATCAGCTGAGCGTCGAGTACGTCGACAACGCCGTGCGCATAAGAAGTAGGATCGGAGCAGTACGGGACATCACAGAAGCTGTAAGGAAACCTATGGTGATCGACGGCGACCACCCGACAGTGAGACTGTGGATACAGTCTATACATCGACAACTACATCACGCCGGAGTGGAAGCTACCATCAACGAGTGTAGACAGCAGTACTGGGTATTGCGTCTACGCCCCACCGCTAGATCACTACTACGAAGGTGCCTGTACTGCAGAATGAAGACACAACAGCCACCGCACCCGAGGACCGGAGACCTACCTGGATGTCGCCTAGCACACCACAGCAGGCCTTTCACCTACACCGGGGTCGACTACTTCGGCCCGCTCTCCGTAACCGTCGGGAGAGCTCGACAGAAGAGATACGTGGCGCTCTTCACGTGTCTCACTACGCGGGCTGTACACCTAGAAATCGCCGGTTCACTTAGTACTGATTCCGCTGTTATGGCACTTCGCAGGATGTTCGCTCGCCGAGGGTGCCCTACCGAAATCTGGTCGGACAACGGCACCAACCTGAGGGCTGCAGACAAGGAGCTGCGGCGCTCCATCGACGAGGCGACGGCTGAGGAGGCAGCGAAGCGGACCATCCGCTGGCGCTACATCCCTCCCGGGGCTCCCTTCATGGGTGGAGCCTGGGAACGCATGGTGCGTTCCGTGAAGACAGCGCTCGCAGCCGCGCTGCACGAGCGCCACCCGACCGAGGAGGTGCTCACCACTCTGCTTACTGAAGCGGAGTACACCGTCAACAGTCGCCCGCTGACGCATGTCTCAGTCAGCGAGGAGGATCCCGAGGCCCTGACTCCCAACCACTTCCTGTTGGGAGGCTCCGGACGCGTGCCACAGCCAGGCACATTCACCGAAGAGGACGCTATCTCCCGATCCAGCTGGCGAGCCGCACAGAGGCTCGCCGACATCTTCTGGGCGCGCTGGGTGAAGGAGTACCTTCCCGAGCTTCAACACCGGCGGGAGCCACACGGTCGAGGCGCGGCGGTGCAGATCGACGACCTCGTACAGATAGTCGACCCCAATCTACCGCGCAACGTGTGGATCCGCGGCCGAATCATCGCTACATACCCCGGCCCAGACAACGTGGTACGCGCCGTGGACGTGCGGACCAAGGGAGGAGTGCTACGTCGGCCTGTAAGGAAGCTGGTGGTCCTACCTCTACCTACAGATATCGAGCCCGCACCGAGAGAAGATGCGACACGGTCGCACGGCGGGAGTGATGTGCGGGACAATATAAACAGTTAATGTGCTACGATAGTCAATAGACGAAACACTTAGCGTTATAAAGTGTAAAACTTTGTGTTCGATTTCCTGACAATAGTTATTACTCCTTAAGTGTATTTTTGGTGTTAATCGATTCATTAGTGACTAGAGTATTGAATAAAACTATTAAAAGTAATGTATATAATGGTAAATAATAAGATAAAGACAAAAATAGTGTTTTATAAAATTGTTATAAGTTGTACATAGAAATTTGTAACTCGCGCTATAGTTTTGGTTGTGATAAGTGTTTGTTTGTATATTTATATACTTTATTAGTTATTTAATGATTAATTTGTAATTAGTTTATAGTTTTAAAATAAAAACTTATATTATTTGTTAAGGAAACACCATAGGAGATAAGGTGAAATTATCTTAAATCGAGCCTAGGTCTACTTTACGGTAAAGTTTCGACCTAGGATAGTAAAATTCGCCTTGTCTCCTATTGGTAGTAATTCCGGCTCTCTGATTGGTCAACCAATCAGAGCTAATTAAGATTTGCCTAATGATTTGTATAAAAGAGGGATGTTCCGAACCGATCGACACAGACGGCGGGCATCCCTACAAATGTAAGAAACTGGAGCAAGAAATAAATAGAAGAAACCCTCTCAAGAAGTTGTTTTTATTTTCCACGAAGAACAAACCTCAAATAGTGAATGTGGTCACACACAGTTAAGAATGGTTTTACTAGATCAAGAAAAAAATATGGAATTTATTTAAGATCTAAAGCACCAAAATAAATATTTTAAAATTGGCTTGACATTTAGACATGAAAACGATGTCAGCCATGTTGGTCTATATACATTATCTTTGTTCGAGATCGATGACGTCATGACTCAGAAAGTGTAATAGTAAGGGATCGCGTTTATGGTTTTTAACGAGATGTATGACGTCACAAAATATTCAAGTTTTTTGAACAGAAATTATTATAAAATATGTAGGTTTTTATTTTATAAAGTTATTTAAAAATAAAAATGTTTATTTCAACAATTTATAAGTAAAACAATTTCATATTTTGGAATCAACTTTTAAGCAAAATATACACAAGCATTTGTGTTAGTTGATTCCGCTCTTCCAGTTTACAATAACATTTGTATAAATGTGAGAGATAAACACTGTTTATAAAGTAATAACTATTACATGCAAAGTGTAGTAAGAATAATTGAACTAACTAAGACGCACAAGGTGTGGGGTGAAAAGTCATCATCAACAGCCCGTTTACCTCCACTGCTGAACATGGGCCTCCTCTTAACAGACCTTGGCAAGCCAGGATCGTTGAGGGATATTGCCATAATCACCACGCTTGGCAGACGGATTGGTGATCGCAGTAAGATGTAAAACTTGAGCTAATAGACGCTGCTGCCCATCCATCAGCCATATGTCCCTTAGTCGCTTTTTACGACACCCATGGGAGGACATGGGGTGGTCTATTCTAAGCCGGAAACCACACGGCTACACGGTGATGATGTATAAAGGCAATAATAGTATATGACAAATACTTTTAGAAATAAACGTCATTGTAACATAATTTCATATGTGTCAACTACCCTATCAACCTCCGTAGCGGTAATTGGCTCGCTTTAAATCTCGGAGGTCGTGGGTTCGATCCCCACACCGGACAAAAAATCTTTGTGTAAATTCTAAGATTTCTTTCCGGGTCTGGTTGGTTGAGGGACTACCCTCCGTGCCTCGGAAAGCACGTTAAGCCGTTGGTCCCGATTGTTATAACATCATCTATAATAATCGTATATCAAGGAACGGGCAGCAGCGTTTCCTTGTGTGGTACAACATAATACTGCGGTTACCAACCCGCCTGCCAAGCGTGGTGACTATGGCAATACCCTCCCTCGGGAGGAGGCCCATGTTCAGCAGTGGACGTTATACGGGCTGATGATGATGATGATGAACTACCCTATCTGTAATTTTGCGCTGTAGCGTTCGAGTAGTCAACATGACCCTGATGATGCTCCGTGGAGGAGTAAAACACGTGTCGGGTCTTCGGCTGGTGATTGTGTTTTTGCATGTTGCTACTACCTCTCCTGCATTTGGGGCATAATTTTTGCAGGCGTAAGAGTGGTGCAAAAATTACATTACAGCTCGCCTTTATGCCCGGTGAAGTAGCAAAAGCCTCTTACGGTAGGCAGCGGCTTGTGCAATGGCAGTCTGCTTCCCTGGCATTGCTTGAGTCCATGAGCAGCGGTTAACACTTACCATCAGGTGTGCCGCTTGCTAGTCTGCCAATGAAGCAATAAAAAGCTTCGTGGCTAAATACATATGTCCGTCCGAAAAAAAAAGAATTATTTTTGCGAATTTACGCTAGGTATTTTGTATTTTGACAACCTCCGTCCCGATTTTTATAACACCATCTATAATAATCGTATATCAAGGAACGGGCAGCAGCGTTTCCTTGTGTGGTACAACATAATACTGCGGTCAACAACCCGCCTGGCAAGCGAGGTGCATGTTCAGCAGTGGACGTTATACGGGCTGATGATGATTTTGTATTTTTAAATAGCCGGATCCACACCGGACCATCGACCGCGCTCCGATCGCGCGCGGCTTGGAGGTCACGCGGCCGAGAGCGCGCGCTCCCCGCCGCGTGCGATCCATTTGTCGTCGGCCTCAGACGCTTCGCGCGTGCGGTGCGGACGGTTGTGATTTTTGTGCGGACGGTTGTGAGCGTGATCCGCCGTTATGGATAATTGGCAATGTCTTCGATTAATATCCCTTTATAGGGAGAATAAATGTTTATGGGATCCTAATGATACCAATTACACAAATAGGGGCGTAAGAGAAGATGTTTGGCGGCAAATTAGTCTGGAAATGACCTATCCAACAGAAGAATTAAAGAAAAAAATGAGGTCTTTGTCGGGTGGCTACAGACGAGAACGATTTAGAGAAAAACAGAGTCGTTTATCCGGATCAGGTAAGAAATCATAGTTCGTGTAGCCCCTCTCGCACATCTCACTCACCGCGTGTCTAGGGCGAGTCATAGTTCAGTCAAGGTGAGCTCAGTAGGTATATACCCTTGCCACTTTTAAACTCTTTCCATTTCTTTATTTTCTCGATGACAGTTCCAATTTGATAGTTGTAGTGTTGTGACCAAATAGGTAATGATATCGATCGCATATATTTATTATATTTTGAACAAAGAAAAATACAACAAAAACATTCAAATATATTTTTTCCTACCTATAATATACCTACTTAGAGGTAGAGGGAAGATGATTGGCCACTTAATACAACATGACAAGCTTTTTAAAACAATCTTAGAAGGAAAAATAGAAGGAAAGAGAGGAAGGGGAAGACCTAGACGAACCTTTAAGCAACAAGTGAAGGAGAAAGAGGGCGCCAAGTCGTATCAAGAGGTTAAAATGAAGGCTGAAGATAGAGAGCTGTGGCGATTGCTCCTCCGACAAGAGCTGAGCTCTTGAATTAAAGAAGAAGAAGAAGAATACCTACTTATTTTACAACAGCTTCGAAAATTTAAAAAAAAGTTGGCATTAGCAATCAAGAATTAATACGTGTAACATCTTGTAATAAAATATTATATTAGTACACAAATTTTAGTTTCTTAAACTTTGAAAAAAAATATCGGGTTACCTTTATCGATAGCCCATCCCTATCGGTTTCGGTTCGGTATAACCTTGTACGTGTGTATGCGTCATGTTTTTATAAAATAATGCACACAAAATGTAAAAAAGACGCCCATTCAAGTTTTCCACAGGAGCTGCCATCGAGAAAATAAAGAAATGGAAATAGTATAGTGAAGTTTTAATTTTATTTCATTAGTTATAATAATAATAAAATTTTATTGCGTTAAACTCCACAACGTTATAACGTAATTAGTTTGTAATAAAAAGACATACTTAAATGTTTGGGGCCGTTCATTAATCACGTGAGGCTTCAAAGGGGGGGAGGGGTTTAACAAAAATCACGAAATGTCACAAGGGGGGAGGGGGGTGTAGTAAGATATAACGTGTATTAATTTTTGGGAAATTATAAGTCCAGCCACACATTTATTTATTGGCCACGTGATCAAACTTCTCATTTTATAACTAAGCAACGGGAAAATTATATTTAGAATAATATTCTACAAAATTTTAGATTTTTTGTAGATACTAAAAATACACGTGATGTTGGGTGGGGGGTGGGGGGCTAGTCTTAAACCTCACCATGTATCACCGAGGGGGAGGGGGGGGGGGTGAAAAAATGCTTAAAAAAATTATGTGATTAATGGACGGCCCCTTTAAAAGTTTTGGGTAGGGGAGTGACTTGTCGAACAATTGATATTTACCGGTTATATTATAATTTGTTGTTTATTTCAGGTGCTGGAGATACTTACAAATCCAAATGGTTTGCTTACGATGATTTTGCTTTCATGGCGGATAAAAATTACCCCGGGACAACAAGGGATACACTTCAACAGGTTCTTTTAAATTATTTTTGAAGTTGACACAGGCAGATACAGACCAGAAAATTATGGATATTACTCTACAATTTCATCTTATATAGGACGACCTTCAGAATAAACAACAACTCAGCTTCCATCATCATCTTCGGCTACTTCGACAACTTTGCAGGCTTCTCCGACACCCCGTCCGGCGTCCCCCCGTCCCGGGCCTATTATTGGGCAAATGGGCCACTGTAAGTGTGGCCCCGGAGATCCCGCGGTACCATATTGGCCGCGGGTGCCGTCGGGGGGCCGGCCCCCGCCAACTGCGGATCGAAGGAGTGTCCGGGAGGTTTTAGTGGTGAAGGGTCCTCTCCTCGTGGTATTAGTTTAGCATACCACGCTATGGAGAGGGCGAGTCCCACATATCGCACCGCCAGCGCGCGAATACGCTGCAGCGGCGGTGGGAAAGCGTTAATAAATTACTCGCCGGACAAAAAAAAAGGCGTCTCCGTCACCACAATTACCACCAATTTAATTATAATATGTAACTTTTATGTATTCTTAAGCATTATCTAAGTTTGAAATAAAGAAAGAGTTTATTTTTTTAAATATGTAATTCCACTTATTTTACATAATCATTCAAAACGTCGATGATTGCTTCACAAACCTCAGGAATCATTTTTTATATTGGTTTTGGACATATATCGACAGGAGCGTGTTGGAGCAGCCAGTCAGGATCGCAAAAGATTGATGTTGGATCGGCCTAGTACGATCCACGCTCCACGCATCACGATCTTAGATCGCGGATCGCGAGATCGCCGATCCATTTTGCGTTGTAGACCCGAAGTCCAAGAGGCCCGCGAACTGTAAAGTAGAGTGACAGTTGCACAAAACTCCCCTAAAATACTAAAGGCCCTGAGCCGAGGTCCAAGCTCCACAGGGGGCGCCCTCTTGCGCAGGTTGCTTAGTTTGTAGTTTTTAAACCATTTATTAAGGCTGGACCTCTGCTCGCCTTTATGCCCGGTGAAGTAGCAAAAGCCTCGTGGCTACAAACCGAATAAAAAAGTGTGGCTAATAAGATATTCTTTTTTGTTCACAGACACAGCACGGTACCAACTTGTTGAACCATCTACGTAACAACCATGATGAGGATTACCAAAAAGTCAAAGTCCTCAATGAACTCACTTATCCTAAGAAAGACAGCAAAGAAACCGATGGACCTCGTTCACTATCGACCTCAAGTACCTTACCCGACCCACAGATGGCAGGTGTGTATAATGTGTATCATCATCATCAGCCCGTACACAGAGACCAATTTATCCGATCCGCCGGAGAAAAGTGCGCCCGCGAACGCCCGCCCGCGGTTTTAAACCATTTATTAAGGCTGGAGCTCTGCTCGCCTTTATGCCCGGTGAAGTAGCAAAAGCGTCGTGGCTACCTACGTAAGTAAAAAGTAAAAAAAAAAAAAAATCAGCCCGTGTTACATCACCTGCAGAACATGGGCTTGTGACCTATAACCGTGACCGATAAGCTCACGCCTGTTTCCCAACGGGGTAGGCAGAGACAATGGACCTCCACTTGCTACGATCCCTACACACATCTTTCGCTTCATTCACTCTCATAACATCCTTCATACAAGCACGTCGGCTTAGGGTGGATCTTATTTGACCTTTTGCGAGGATGTCTCCGATTTGGTCAGAGAACGTTCGTCGTGGTCTTCCCCTTCCGACTGTGCCACACACACTTGCCATGTATACCTGAAGACTTTTTAAATCGGTCCAATACTTTTTGACCCAATTCGTTACAAACATACACGTAAGTCCCAGTTCACGATAAAAGGCACATACGACGAATGTTTCTGACGTATAATGACACATCCGACCTTACGCTTCCGAGCTCTTACCATGTTATGTTTCAACAGAAGAACAAGAAGAGAGTATCCTCGCTGGAAAGAAGAAGTCAAACCACGTACAGAAATACTTTAAAACTTCTGGACCTGATAATACTTGTAAGATTTGTGATAAAACTATTAAGGTAAATATATTTTCTCTTTCTACATCATCATCACCATCATCATCATCAACTGCTTACAAGGGCTTATCTTAAAAATAATCTAAATTACGCACCATATAATTATTTATTTTAAAAATATTTTTGCCGTGTGGTTTCCGGCTTAGAATAGGCCACCCCATGTCTTCCCATGGGTGTCGTAAAAGGCGACTAAGGGACATATGGCTGATGGATGGGCAGCAGCATCTATTAGCTCAAGGTTTACATCTTACTGCGATCACCAATCCGTCTGCCAAGCGTGGTGATTATGGCAATATCCCTCTACGATCCTGGCTTGCCAAGGTCTATTAAGAGGAGGACCATGTTCAGCAGTGGACGTCAACGGGCTGTTGAAGATGATGATGATGAAATTACGCACCAACTGAAATAAACATTTAACTTATTATCATTACATACCAACAATGTAAGATATTTCTTATTACACATCAAACTACAGAAATTACTTTCTATACAAAACTAACTTCCCGCGCGCGGTTTCACCCGCGTAACTCCCGTTCCCGTGGGAAATTCATAATAAAATATAGCCTATGTCCTTTCTCAGGCTCTAGACTATATCTGTACCAAATTTCATTTAAATCGCTTCAGATGTTAAGGCGTGATTGCGTAACAGAACGACAGAGTTACTTTCACGTTTATAATATTAGTATATAGCCTATGTCCTTTCTCAGGCTCTAGACTATATCTGTACCAAATTTCATTTAAATCGCTTCAGTAGTTAAGGCGTGATTGCGTAACAGACAGACAGAGTTACTTTCACATTTATAATATTAGTAAGGATTAGTAAGGATTAATACGAAGTGGGTAAATCTAAATGTTTTAGATGCTACTTTAATGCTACCACCGGATCCAATGCGCACCAACTGAGAAAATCCGGCGAAACAAACTCAGTGGGTTACTTTACTACCGGTTTTAACACGGTGATGATCTAGATTCCGCCGCTGCAGTATCTCAAGCATATCATACATACATACATAAGCTCACGCCTGTTTCCCAGCGGGGTAGGCAGAGACAATGGACCTACCCTCGCTACGATCCCTACACACATCTTTCGCTTCATTCACTCTCATAACATTCTTCAGACAAGCACGTCGGTTCAGGGTGGATCTTATTTGACCTTTTGCGAGGATGTCTCCGATTTGGTCAGAGAACGTTCGTCGAGGTCTTTCCCTTCCGACTGTGCCACTCACACTTGCCATGTATACCTGTTTTGTCAATCTTTCTTCGTCCACTCTTTCCACGTGACCAAACCATCTCAACATTCCCTTCTCTATCTTCGTAATCACGTCCTCTTTCACTCAGCACCGTTCTCTTATCACGCTATTCCGTTCTCTTATAATGCATTTCATCATGAATAAAATGCTTGGTAGAGGTAATTATCAGAGTCTTCGTCTTCAAGCAGTTGTCTCTTCCAGGGTCACCACGCCTCAAACCTTATGGAGCACCTCAAACAACACCCTGAACAGTTCTCACAGCTGGAGAAGCTCAATCAGCAGCAGATGCCGCACTCTTGGACAAGAGTGGATATCAAGGTGTCTCCATCATCAGGTATTTATTGTTCGGCACTATTTTTCCACACACATTTTGACAACCTCCGTAGCGTAGCGGTATTTGGCTCGCTTTAAATCTCGGAGGTCGTGGGTTCGATCCCCACACCGGACTAGAAATCATTGTAAATTCTAGGATTTTTCCCGGGTCTGGTTGGTTGAGGGACTGCCTCGGAAAGCACGTTAAGCCGTTGGTCCCGATTGTTATAACATCATCTATTACAGGGGTCTCCAAACTACATCCCGCGGGCCAAATCCGGCCCGCCAGTGTCATCAAACTGGTCCCCGACAGCCAATGTTTTATTGTTGTTACTATTGCTAGAAATACGACTATAGATAAAGCCAGCAAAAAATATCTGTTTTTGCCCATGAAGCATACTGAAAATATCATTATGGCCCTAAGAGCGGTTTCGCACTATGTCCGATCCGAATCCGATCCGAACCCGTGAGAATATTTGTCTAGAAATTTGGAAAGAAATCAGATGACGGAGATCGGATCTAGTGCGTAAATTACCATAGAATTAGTTCTACGGCTACTACGGACTATATTTTCACGAGTCCAGATCGGATTCGGATCGGACGTAGTGCGAAACCGCTCTGAGGCTTCAGAATTTGGAGGCTTCAGATCTATAATAATCTTATAGAAAGGAACGGGCAGCAGCGTTTCCTTGTGTGGTACAACATAATACTGCGGTCACGAACTCGCCTCCCAATACCGTCCCTCGGGAGGAGGCCCATGTTCAGCAGTGGACGTTATACGGGCTGAAGATGATGATGGTGGTGATGGTGATAGATGAAGTTCCTATGGGGACGGGAGTTACAGGGGTCAGACCACCGGAAACTAGTCACAATAACATGTTTCTCACAATAACATCTCCCACGCGAGGTATTTCTGTCTTCAGTACACTCGGATGTTTTATTTATAATACGATGTTTATCGCGACGGTGTGTTGAGTCATGTTGTATTACAAGATGTATTTCAAAGATGGGATTTACTAATATGGTTAGTGTAGGTTATATCTAGGGATCCCGTCATAGGCTCGGCCTCGGGGAGTGGGGCACATAGGCCCCGCTACCTTCGAAGCTGACCCATGAGGAGTAGGGACGCCTCTACACTTCGGGCGTCCCCATAATTGGGCAAATGGGCCACTGTAAGTGTGGCCCAGGAGATACCGCGGTACCATATTAGCCGTGGGTGCCGTCGGGGGGCCGGATTGCTTCATGCGTACCCGGCCCCCGCCCACGGCGGATCGAAGGAGTGTCCGGGGGTTTTTGGTGGTGTAGGGTCCTCTACTCGTGGTATGAGTTAGCATACCACGCTATGGAGAGGGCGAGTCCCACATATCCCACCGCCAGCGCGCGAATACGCTGCAGCGGCAGTGGGAATGCGTAAATGCATTTTCCCCCGGACAACAAAAAAACAGGTTATATGTAAGGTTGCCACCCATACTATATTATATAGTATCGTACTATAAATGGATTTGGCTGAAACTTTGCACGGGGATAGTTAATAAGCTCGATTAACATATAGGCTACAAAACATCACGCTCCGACCCACTGGAGTAGAGTGACGCGGGTAAAACTGCGTAGCTAGTTTAATATATGCGACAACCTCAGTGGCGTAAAGGCGTAAATCTCGCTTTGAATCTAGGACGTCGTGTGTACGTTCCCGACACCGGATAAGAAATATTTGTGTAAATTCTAAGATTTCTTTCTGGGTCTGGTTGGTTGAGGGTCTACCCTCTGCGACTCGGCAAGCACGTTAAGCCGTTGGTCCCGATTGTTATAAATCTATAATAATCGTATAAAAGGGACCGGGCAGCAGCGTTTCAACATGACTCTGCGGTCACCAACCCGCCAAGCGTAGTGACTATGGCGAAACCCTCCCTCGGGAAGAGGCCCATGTTCAGCAGTGGACGTTATACGGGCTGATGATGATCTCATTTTTACCAAAATTTATTTTTTTCCGCCATCTTGCTTTGAATAACGTAGATAATAAAATAAGCATTCATCTTTTTTTCTCTTTTACCCATATAACAGATGAGCGAAACGGCAATAACAATTACCGCAATATATTTTGTCGTGACGTGGAACGCGTCATATGTATGACGTCTCATCGAACGATGTGTGACGGAAGTTTTAAAAATGCCTTGTGAATGACAGAGGGGAATTAAATAAAACTTAAATCATTGAGAAAAACACAATATGAAAATTCACATCTAACATTAAGATAGACTTAGTTAAAGATACTAACTTCGATAGACATGTCTTCGATACTCACCGTTTACTATGCATGAAAACAATATTTTAAATAAGTAGGTATATAAATTTATTAAGCGAATGTAGCTTCAATAATACAGTAACAATAACTTGCATTGTTCAAAAGCCATAAATACAATTAGCCTAATACAATATAGCTGTTTTTGTATTTTTTTGAAATTTCAGAAAAAAATACAGTAGAATCCGGCTATAACGACGGCCAAGGGACCTACGATATTACGACGTTGTAACCGGAAGACGTACTAAAAGAACATACAATTTCAATTTTAGTTTTTTTTTAATTAAAATAATTAAATACTAATAACTATATAATGTTTATAAATAATAATATGTATGTGATTATTATAGACAAAAAACATGAAATCAAAATAATTATTTCACAATGTGCACCTAATGTACCTATACATTACGAAATACGAAATCTACTTTTTATTTGTAAACACGTGTTTCGTCGTCGTCGTTGTAACAGGTCATTTTTGTAGAATTCCGTCGTTAAAAGCGGTCAATCGTTATAAGCGGAGTCGTAATAAACGGATGAACTCTCATAGAGGCTCTTAATAAAAACAAACATATGCCTATACTAACGTCGCTATAAACGGTTGTTTGTTCTATGCGAAGGCGTACTAAACGGATTCTACTGTATAATGATAGTCAACATTTGTTTATAACAAATTGTTAACTTATCTAACAATGAATTTGTGGATGATTTTTTTATTTTAAACTAATCCATTTTTTTATAAAAAAGATTATAAATAAAAGATGTAAAAAAAATTATCACAAATTCACAACATTTTTTAATGCCATTAGCAGATACGAAAACTGTAATAATAAAAGATATGATTAAAAAAAAAAAACAATTTTAAAATATATCTTTTTGTTCATTAAAAAGAATTATAATTAACAAAATAGGTTAACAATTTTTAAAAACTTTAATAACTTGATCCTACTGAGTATAAATATAATAAGGGCTCCAAGAAGTGAAAGATTTTTAGAGCAATTATTTAAACATTTTTTTTACCTACAATGAAGACGAAGGCCCGAAAAAATGTTGTTAATTGACAATAACCTAACTTGTTGAAAAATGAATTTTAAAACTTTTTTCCAACGGGATTTTTTTCATTCAAGCGTTCAAAATACACAATCATCATCATCATCAGCCCGTATAACGTCCACTGCCGAACATGGGCCTTCTCCCGAGGGAGGGCATTGCCATAGTCACCACGCTTGGCAGGCGGGTTGGTGACCGCAGTATTATGTTGTAACACACAAGGTAACGCTGCTGCCCGTTCCTTGATATACGATTATTATAGATGATGTTATAACAATCGGGACCAACGGCTTAACGTGCTTTTCCGAGGCACGGAGGGTAGTCCCTCAACCAACCAGACCCGGAAATAAATCTAAGAATTTACACAAAGATTTCTTGTCCGGTGTGGGAATCGAACCCACGACCTCCGAGATTTAAAGCGAGCCAATTACCGCTACGCTACGGAGGAGGTTGTAAATACACAATAATTTTTTAAAATTAATATTTAATAACATAAAAAAAAAACTTTGGGGTACTCACTTTGAGGCGGCGCGCGCATGCCGTAGCTGCCGCGCGGAGCTCTATATTCAGCGTTAAATTAAAATTATAAAAAATGGATATAGGACTTTTTTATTCGAAATTTCTACCTCTTTAAGATTTTTTTTTTAATTCTTTAATATGAATAGTTTCTGAGTTATTGACAAAAAACGTAATCCTTTTTTTTTTGCAACTTAATTTGTTAATAACTTTTGTCATTTTTTGCGTGCTTATTATTCCTTCGAATACATTTTTCTAGACGTCATTCCGAATCCAATGAGCTATCACTCATATTTTTAGGAGCTTTATCACTATTTTTGACGGTCACCGTAGCCTAGTTGGTAGTGCTCCTGCCTACGAAGCTGGTGGTCCTGGGTACGAATCCCGGTAAGTGCAAATATTTGTGTGATGAGCACGAATATTTGTTTCTGAGTCATGGATGTTTTCTATGTATTTAAGTATTTATCTATCTATATAAGTATGTATATCGTCGCCTGGTACCCATAGTACAAGCTTTGCTTAGTTTGGGGCTAGGATGATCTGTGTGACATTGCCCTAGATATTATTAGATATTATTATTATTAATTACCAGATTTAAGGCGAGCCAAATACCGCTACGCTACGGAGGTAATCTATAGTTACAACCTACAAACTAACTAACCTAAAACTAAACCCTACAATGAAATAATAGAATAATGAATTTTATTCAGCACTTAGGTATTAACATACACTTGTACTTGTCATGATGTTTTATTAATAAAAAAACTATAACTAACAGATAATTTTTACTCTATAAAATATCCGACTAGGTAACTAACAGTAGTAAGTAGGCAATAGCAAATCATATAAATCTACAGACTGCATACTTGCATAGTCCGTCCGTCTGCCCTGTAACATTGACCCGCCGGAGAAGAATGCGCCCGCGAACGCGACGCGTCCCCCCTCGTCCTCCTGACCCTTAGTTTGCGAAGAACCATCCGATGCCCCCGTAGACCAAAAGTCCGAGAGGCCTGCGAACTGTAAAGTAGAGCGACAGTTGCACAAAACTCCACTAAACTAAAAGCCATAATCCCTCAATCTCCCCGTCAGCGACCGCCCTGAGCCGAGGTCCAAGTCCCACAGGGGGCGCAGGTTACTTAGTTTGTAGTTTTTAAACCATTTATTAAGGCTGGAGCTCTGCTCGCCTTTATGCCCGGTGAAGTAGCAAAAGCCTCGTAGCTAACTAAGTTAGTGAAACCGAGAAAGAAAAAAAAAACTCTGTAACTTTTTTTTGCAATTAAATAATTATTATTATATAACCTCACAAACTTTACCTATTTATAATATTAAGTATTGAAGTATGTATACTTGTGTGGGAAATTTCATACTCCATCCATGCAATTTTCGTAAAAAGTTGTACAAAGTGTTAGCTTCACGTATTATAAAGTCAAATAGCGTGTTATTTCCGAAGCCCTAGTTATTTGTCACAAGCGATGTAATAATACGCTATGCGGTATTGCCAGGTAATTAATGTTCTACTAAATGGTAGAAGCCGTGAAGCGGCCGCAGCCCAATGGATGGCTAGGTCGTCGGACTTGTGATCTTGTGGTGGCCATTGTACTATCGACGTGAACCCAATTGTAACACAACCATTTTAGATAAGTACGAAGTATTAACAAGAATATTAGAAGATAAAATCGGCTAGGAATAAAATAAAAAAAATGATGTGTGTAATATTAAATTATTATATGTGTGTTATTAGATACTATACAAGTGTTATAAAATGGAAATATTTTTATATTTGTTGTGTAACGGATTAACATAAAAAATGAGATCGAAAACGCGCAAGCAAGACATACCTTAGGTGTGCGAACGTTTATAAGCAGCGGTAACTATTAACCATCTGATGGGCCGTATGATTGTTTGCCTACTAAGTCGTATATTTCATAGAAATAATTGACCCGGTTAGAGAAAAAAACATGAGTTATGTGTTATACAGGAGTAACTTATTTGTATACAATGAAAGTGAGTGTAAGAATAAGCGAAAGCTTGCGGACAAGTAAGTGCCGAATATAACTTTTTTTAAATTAAAAATGAAAAATAAAACATGATCTAATTATCGTTATGATTTAGTTGTGTTTTGTACAGAACCTATCTCTATTTTACCGGTGAGTTTTTCTATTTTTTTATTATAAAAATATTTTGAAGATGATAATCATTATTGTGATGTTAAATAAAATATATACACAGTGCTTACTTGCGCAGTTTATTTAAAACCTCTTTTTTATTTCAGACAAATACGGCTGTTCCTTTCAGAATTAAAATTACATTATATTATTCAAAGTCCCCTAAAAACCAATAAATGTAATCATTCTTATTAATTACTATTGTTATAAATGTGTAACGGGACGCAGTATAACAATACTCTTTGGTACGTGGTAGTAAAATGCAAATCAAACGCTGGCAACACCACGACTGTCAAAATGGAGTTCGAAGAGAGGTAAGCAGCGTGTTATTTTCATTTATAACTGTTATTTAGCGTTGCTATATATTCGAAAGCTATTACAAATTGTTTTGATATGTTATAACGGACTTAACTAAATGTCAGTGACCGATTTCTAGTCTTTTTTTTATTATTATGACCGTACCAAATACTTCTGGCGTCTATTCAATCTTGCTACATTTATTCGGAATTAAAATTGAAGTAGGTATGTAGTATCAAATCGAACTGGAACGAATGTAAACTTACCTACAAAAAAATGTTTAATACTAAAACATATCGTGTGCTTTAGTATGTTATAACTATGATTAAAGTCGTTTTGTAACGATAAATAACCCGTTGTTGAGTCACACTTAGAATAGAAAATAACCTTGTACAATTGTCGAGCCTGAATATCGTAGTAATAGCTAGTAGGCTAACACTAACGATATGACTATGACTTCGATAAAAGTAGTGATATTGTATCGTATTTCCTATGTATTACATATTAAAATATTTTTTCCATGCATAGTAAACACTAAGTAGCGAAGAACTTTTTATTAAACTCATAAGAACTGACAAGCAACTCATATACCTACTTAAATCCTTTTTGGAAACCATTTTTTTTTTCTCAAAAGAATACGGTCGGATGTGTCATTATACCTACGTCAGAATAATTCGTCGTATGTGCCTTTATCGTAAACTGGCGCTTACGACCAAATGCTTCTGAACTATAATAGTAAGTCCGTAGAATGTCCGTAAAGTGAAAATATTTGTCTAGAAATTTTGAAAGAAATCGAAATGCGTAAATTACCATAGAAATAGTTCTACGGCTATTACGGACCATATTTTCACGGTTTCGCATCCGACGTAGATCGAAACCGCTCTTAGTCCGTCAGTTAGATTACTAAAAATTTAGGACAAGTATTTTTTTTTCTATCCTTTTTCTTTTTTTTTTTTTTTTTTTTCAAACAAAAAATGACGAAGATACAGCGCTTTAAAATTTCGTGTGACGTCACTTGTAGGTGCAACGTTGCCTAGTAGTGACGTCACAAGCCCCCCTCTCCTGAACTTTATAGTTTGTTGTTGCTCTGTATCTTTGTCAATTTTCATTGATTTGATAAATAAAAAAATACGTGTCCAATATATTTTAGTAATCTAACTGACGGACTAAATAGATTTTTTTAGTCTTCATGCTTGTTTTTTATGAAGCAGCATTTTCAGGCGCAATGTCTCTTCAGCATGGGAGTGGTTCACCAAGAAGGACGTGACCCTCAAGGTAGCTACCTGCAAGATCTGCCACAATGATTACTCTTATAAAACAACTATTACCAACCTAAAAAAACATGTCCGACAGAAACATGGCATTATTATCAGAGCGGATACTGAATACAAACACAACAGCGATAGCGATAGGTGAGTATCATTTAAACATTTAGCCACCAGGCTTTACCCGCGTGGCTTTTGCCAGGCGGCTTTAGCGACGAAGTTGTTTTGACGCAAGGTTTCCCAAGTGGCTTTGCCGCAAGGCTTTTGCCATGAGGGTTTAGCCATGAAGCTTTTCTACGAGAGGGTTCTGACGCAAGGATTTTCCATGATTTTGCCGCAAGGCTTTTGCCACGAGGCTTTTGCCACGAGGTTATCCTACTTTACCGGGCGATATTGGTGGATCCAGGGTTCCAGCCTTATTAGATGTTTTTGTAACTGTAGACATATTATGTCGTTAGCCACGAGGCATTGCCTGCCTAATAACAGTCTGAGAAAAGATAATGAATTTGAAAAAAAAAGCAGCGGTATAGGTTATACGCTGGATCAACATATAGGCTACAGAACATCACGCTCCGACCCACTGGAGCAGAGTAACACGAGCGTCCATGAGCAGCGGTTTCTAGACAATTCTAGACAAATAAAATAAACAGTAAAAATATGTATTCAATTGAAGACGTGAGTGGATGAAGGTGATAAGTCACATAATTTAAATTTGGAGTAAATCGAAGTTAAAGTTTCACTTTTATTTTTTGAGAGAAGTCGCTACAAACCTAATGTTTGTATTAAACTATGATGCCAAGTTGTGTAAATAACCTGAAATATTAATGATATGAAAGCAACCAAACAAATTTATATTTTTTATTATTTAATTTGAAAAAAAATCTTGACGTATCTCCTTTTTTCATACACAAAAGTAAACTTTTCTGCAAGTTTAGATATTGATAATGAGGTGCTAAGATGAATGTATTTGTCTCGTAAATCCTCAAATGGACGGTTTAAGATCTGTAGTCGTATTGTATTGACATATCACCTTCATCTATGCAAAAAAACACAAAAATACGAAAATGCGACATATCACCTTCATCCATCCACTCACGTCTTAAATTATTTTTTATGAATTTCCTCATATACCTAGTACCTCCTATATTCGCCGGACCGTCTCATGAGGGCCGAAGTTGAGTGAGGGCTGAGTTTGTTTAACTTAAATTTAGCTTAAACTTTAAAAAATAAAAAAATAACAACGTTTATTGCAGCCACGAAGAATTTATCACACCAATCAAATCTAAAGCGAATTCCACATTAAAGTACTTCGATAATATAGACAAGAACACAGCCACTTGCAAGATATGTGACATCGAGGTGAGCTACAACACGGTGGAGGACTTGACGAAGCACGTTGAGAGTCACGATGCTAAGCTTACTGATGATGAACTGTCTGAGGAGTTGGATCTCGACGAGTCCAAGTAAGTTATACTAATAGTAGTACCCCCTTAGCACCCCCTGCCCCGCCGTTACCATGGCTGGTACCGTGGCCAGGACTAGCGGCCTGATCCTGGTATGTGCCACCATGAGGGGTGTATTTGACAATACTCGCCACGCTTGGCAGGTGGGTTGGCGAGCGCAGTGCAGTTCTTTTTTGTTTTCATCATCACGATGGACCGACGACCTCATAAAGGTCGCGGGGAGTAGGTGGATGCAGGCCGCTAGCGATCTTTCGCGCTGGAAATCGATGAGGGAGGCCTATGTTCAGCAGTGGACTACAACAGGCTGATGATGATGATGATGAGTAATCTATACTTAAAAATAAAGCTGGTTTGCTTGCTGTGAAAGGAACTACAAGTTTGATTTTAGTATTTTTCAGTGTACGTTATCCTATTTATCGAGGAAGGCTACAGGCAGGGTACTATATTTGCGCCTCTTGAGATTCTCCGCGGATTCAGCCGCCATGCCAGCCCTACTCTGAGTCCCGGAAAGATGAGACGGCGCGAAGGTGTCAACGCACGTAGCGTCCCACACCAAAGGCCGTCCCATTCTCGAGGGCACCAGAGTCATTCCGTCGTACCTCTTATTCTTTAGTTGACTTGTATCTAATGATGTCCACTAGGTTCTCGCGCACGGTATATCCCGTTCCCGGTAGAACGTCTATCCTATAGCCTTCCTCGATAAATGGGCTATCTATTAATAAAATAATTTTTCAATCGGCCCAGTAGCAAACACTAAGAACAACATCTTCAACTATATATCTAGACCTCAGAAGCATTTGGTCGTAAGTGTCAGTTTACGATAAAGGCACATACGACGAATGTGTCTGACGTATCATGGCACATCCGACCTTATGATTCTGAGCTCTTCATATTAGTATGTCTTCAAAGCCGTTCTCTCTTCAGACTGTCAAGTCCTTCCCACAATACCGTGTGGAAGTACTTCGAGCGAGTAGACCGGCAGAACAAGATGGCCATATGTCTGATATGCAGGAAGAAGCTGTCTTACAAAACTTCGACGCACAATCTGAAGCAGCATCTGTTTAGGAAGCATTCGAAATTGAGCCTTAAAGATGATGAGGTATGGTTCAAAATTCCTCCCGACCCTTATAAAGAACCATCCGATGCCCTCGTAGACCTGAAGTCCGAGAGGCCTGCGACAGTTGCACAAAAACCCCCTAAAATACTAAAAGTCATAATCCCTCAATCTCATCGCCAGCGACCGTCCCGCCCTAAGCCGAGGTCCGAACCCCACAGGTGGGCGCCCTCTTGCGCAGGTTGCTTAGTTTGTAGTTTTTAAACCATTTATTAAGGCTGGAGCTCTGCTCGCCTTTTTGCCCGGTGAAGTAGCAAAAGCCTCGTGGAGAACTAAGTAAGTCTTTCGGAAAAAAGGGTTCGAAATTCATGCAGTTTTTATTCCCGACAGACATTTTTCTCATCAACCTCCGTAGCGTAGCGGTATTTGGCTCCCTCCGTGCCTCGGAAATCACGTTAAGCCGTTGGTCCCGATTGTTACAACATCATCTATAACAATCGTATATCAAGGAACGGGAAGCAGCGTTTTCTTGTGTGTTACAACATAAGACTGCGATCCATGCGTGGTGACTATGGCAAGAACCCTCCCTCGAGAGGAGGCCCATGTTCAGCAGTGGACGTTGTACGGGCTGATGATGATGATGATGATGATTGAAGGCTGGATTGTCCGCCTATATCCCCTGGTGATGTAGCTAAAGCCTCGTGGCTAACTATATAAATGTCCGTCAGAATAAAATCGCTTGCGTGGAAATCGATGTGATTTTTTTTTGACATATTTATTTGTTTTCAGAAAAAAATAGTGATATCCTCACACGGACAGCTGTATGAGATCGCTACTTCTCCTAAAAGTATAAAAGAAGACGACAATGAAGATGTAAGTATTAAATTATATTAGATACTCCTTCACTTTTCTTATCTCTCTTTCACTTCTTCACTACTTTACCTTGCCTCACTCTCCTTCACTACTTCACTTTCCTTCGTTCCCTCACTACCCTTCATGTCTTCACTCTCCTACGCTCCTTGCACTCCCTTCTTCACTCTTTCTCTACTTATCCCTACTTCACTCCTTCTCTACTTCTCCCTTAATCACTCCTACTCTACTTCTCCCTTCTTTACTCTTTCACACTCCATCACTCCTTCACTATCCTTCGTTCCTTCAGTTTCTTATACTCTACCACTCCTTCGCTATACTTCGTTCCTTCACTCCTTGAATCTTCTATATTCCTTCGCTCTTCTTTACTCTCTGAGTCTCCTTTACTACTTCACTCTTTCACTCTCCTTTATTCCTTCACTCCTCACTCCTCTCTCCCTTACTCCTACTATCCAAGCAATCAGTCTACACCTTACCAAACGAATATAAAATTGTAACTCCATTCAACAATCTAACATTATTTTCCTCTCCACAGCCAATAGAAATGGACGCCGTTTACTTAGACGATAATGACGAAACATACACACAACACATACCCACCAGAGAAACACAAAAACACAAAAAACACACCTACCAAAGAAGAAGGTATTCGAAACCAGTACCATTAGACTCTAGTACTGATGATGAGGAAATAGTAAGAAAGAAGATTAAGAAAGAAAATAAAATCAATTCAATAGATTGTTTTGGAAATTATATCGTTTCTTTGTTAAAAGAAATGCCTAAAAATGTCGCGGATCAGTTGCAGAGCGATATTATAAAACAGGTATAGTTATTTATACTAATATTCAGCATCATCATCATCATCAGCCCGTATAACGACAACTGCTGAACATGGGCCTCCTCCCAAAGAAGGTTTGTGCCACAATCACCACGCTTGGTAGCCGGTGACCGGCTTAATGTGCTTTTCGAGGCACGGAGGGTAGCCCCTTAACCAAACAGACCTGGAAAAAATCTTGGAATTTACACAAATATTTCCTGTCCGAAGTGGGATCGAACCCACGACCTTGGAGATCTAAAGCTAACGTCCAAAGCTGAACATGGGCCTCCTCCCGAAGGAGGGTATTTGCCATAGTCACCACGCTTGGTAACCGTTGACCGCAGTATAATGTTGTACCACACAAGGAAACGCTGCTGCCCATTCCTTCATATACGATTGTTTTAGATGATGTTATAACATTCGGGACTAACGGCTTAGCGTGCTTTCTGAGGCACGTAGGGTAGGAAAAGTAATCTTAGACTTTACCCAAAGATTTCTTGCCCGGTGTGGGGTCGAACCCACGACCTCCGAAATCTAAAGCGAGCCTAATACCCCTTCTATGTAACAACTAGTAGTACCCGCGACTCCGTCCGCGTGTAATAGTGGCTTTGAGAAGCAGATTTATTTATTTAGGCTTAAAAAATAATGATACTTTTATACAATATTCATTCCCCAGTTTTAACCCTACAACCCTTTTTTCGCTATAAAACGTAGCCTATGCCCTTTTTCATGTTCTAAACCAGTGGTCTCCAAACTTTGAAGCCTTAACGATGTTTTCAATATGTTCGAAGGACCACTGGTCTAGAAACAAGAGGGAAAAAAAAGGTTGTGATTTAGTTAAGGATTAAAACTAAACAGTTTTAATTTTTCTATCCTTAACTATACTGTTATTTCTAGACTAGTGGCAAAGTGTGCGACCGAGTCATTATCATATTGTGTTTTCTTTTGCAACTTATCACAGCAATAGTAACAACAATAAGACATTGGGTGTCGCGGGCCAGATCGATAACACTAGTCTTAAGCTGTCGCGGGTCGGATTGTTGGCACTGGCGGGCCGGATTTGGCCCGCGGGCCGTAGTTTGGACACTTCTGTACTAAACTATCTGTGTACCAAATTTTATATATATCCGTTTAGTAGTTTTGGCGCGAAAGGCCGACAGACAGAGTTAATTTCGCATTTATAATATTAGTAAGGACTAGCTGTGGCCCGCAGTTTTTCCCACGTCACTCTGCTCCAGTGGGTCGGAGCGTGATATTTTGCAGCCTTTATGTTAATCCAGCTTATAAACTATCCGCGTGCAAACTTTCAGCCAAATCCATTTAGTAGTTTTTGCGTGATAGAGTAACAAACATCCATTCATACTTAAAAACTTTCGCGTTAATAGTGTTAGTAAGGATTAGTAGTGACAACCTTCGTAGCGTAGCGGTATTTGGCTCGCTTTGGTCGTGGGTTCGATCCCCACGCCGGACAGGAAATCTGTGTGTAAATTCTAAGATTTCTTTCCGGGTCTGGTTGGTTGAGGGAATACCCTCCGTGCCTCGGAAAGCACGTTAAGCCGTTGGTCCCGATTGTTATAACATCATCTATAACAATCGTATATCAAGGAACGGGCAGCAGCGTTTCCTTGTGTGGTACATTATAATACCTGCCAAGCGTGGTGACTATGGCAAATACCCTCCCTCGGGAGAAGGCCCATGTTCAGCAGTGGACGTTATACGGCCTGATGATGAAGGATTAGTAAGGATTTATCATCAGGTTATTAAAAAACGTATTTATTTTCAGGTCATTTCAGCAAAGTTAGCGTGTGAGAAAACCGAACCTAACATAATGATAACTGTGAACCCTGTCATGAATAATAGTGATATAAATAATATGATTGCAGTCACTAAACTTGATAATGGAGAAAATGATAATACAAATAATGTCCAATAAAAAAATTACGTGCCTCAGAAAGCACGGTAAGACTGTAACGTGCTTTCTGGGGCACGTTGTTTTATTCGCCCGCTGTACTTAATGGAGACTATGACTATACAAATAATGTCCAACAATAAAAATTACGTGCCTCAGAAAGCACGGTAAGACTGTAACGTGCTTTCTGGGGCACGTTGTTTTATTCGCCCGCTATACTTAATGGAGACTATGACTATACAAATAATGCCCAACAAAAAAAAATAGGTGCCTCAGAAAGCACGGTAAGACTGTAACGTGCTTTCTGGGACACGTTGTTTTATTCGCCCGTTACACTTAATGGAGACTATGTCTATACAAATAATGTCTAAAAAAAATAACGTGCCTCAGAAAGCACGTTAAGACGGTTTAACGTGCGTTCTGAGGCACGTTGTTTTCTTTGCCCGTTTCTTTAAATTTCATCATAAACTTACTTAAGTTAGTGAGACTGAAAAAAATTATGTTCAATAAAGAATATTTTGTATTTTAATATATTGTTTTATTTTACACCAGTTGTGATTCGTGTATCGTATATCTAGCTCCCGTTGGAATACCTTAAAAATAAAAATGAAATCATTTTTTATTATAAGATTACTAGCAGAGTTTTTCAGTCTACTAGTATTCTTGTTAACCCCTCGTGCTAAGCTAAAATGCTTGTGTTACGAGTGGGTTCACGTCAGTAGTGCAATGGGTTGGGATCGAACCGGCGACCACATGATCACAAGTCCGACGCCCTAGCCATTAGGCTACGGTCGCTTTTCACGGAATTAATTTTATTCAGCACGTTGTTATTATTTCATATTTTACTAATCACGTTGCAAGAAACCTACCACTATACAGAGACCACTCTATCCGACCCCCCTCGTCTTCCCGACCCTTAGTTCGCAAAGAACCATCCGACGCCCTGGTAGACTCGAAGTCCGCGAGGCCCGCGAACTGTTAAGTAGAGCGACAGTTGCACAAAACTCCCCTAAAATACTAAAAGTCATAAAGGCGAGCAGAGCTCCAGCGTAGATAAATGGTACAAAGTAAGCAACCTGCGCAAGAGGGCGCCCCCTTTGGGGCTTGGACCTCGGCTCAGGGCGGTCACTGGCGGGCAGATTAAGGGATTATGGATCTTAGTTTTTTAGGGGAGTTTTGTGCAACTGTCATCGGCTTAACGTGCTTTCCGAGGCACATAAAGTATAGTACCTTAATCAAGCAGACCCGGTAAAAGCTGTAGGTATGTAAGTCGCCCCGGCTTCGCACGGGTACAATACTGATTACACATATCAACCTTTCTCTTGAATCTATTAAAATAAAAACCGGCAAAGTGCGAGTCGGACGTTATAACAATCGGTACCAACAGCTTAACGTGCCTTCCGAGGCACGGAAGGTAGTCCCTCAACCAACCAGACCCGGAAAGAAATCTTAGAATTTACACAAAGATTTCTTGTCCGGCGTGGACAAGAAATCCCACGACCGTTTTTGTTTTTGCTTTCCGAGGTAAAATGCGTTACGCATCTCCTCGCTGGAGACAGGATCACTATTGCGCTATCCCAGCGAAGGCTATGTGGGACTCCCTCTATTGAAAAGGAGACATACCCGCTAAAAACCCCCGGGAGTTCCTCCTTCTGCCGTTTGGTATGAGGGACCCAAGCACCGGTAGTCCTTCGGGATCCCACCGGCAGCGTTCTCCATAAACTCTCGCCACGGTAAAAGAAATGAAATGAAAACGTTTGTAGACGAATCGATCGTATTTATTATAAGTCAAATACATTGATAAAAATATCCAAAGAAAAAAAAAATCTTGACTAATTAATTAGTATACATTTCAACAGTAATGTTATTAAATATAATTTAAATCTACCAATGTGGCATGTGATAGTCGCGTATTATAAATATAATTAGAATCAACCAGCGCGGGCTGGGATCGGGTCAGAAGCATAGAACGCGTCGCGAGCCTTACCTTGCAAGGACGACCGGACCCTATCCTAGCTTCCTACGAGTCTTTCTCTATCTACCTACGGTGTGACACATAGAACGCGTCGCGAGCCTCGCCTCGCGAGGACGACCGGACCCTATCCTAGCTTCCTACGAGTCTTTCTCTATCTACCTACGGTGTGACACATAGAACGCGTCGCGAGCCTCGCCTCGCGAGGACGACCGGACCCTATCCTAGCTTCCTACGAGTCTTTCTCTATCTACCTACGGTGTGACACATAGAACGCGTCGCTCACCTCGCCTTGCAAGGACGACCGGACCCTATCCTAGCTTCCTACGAGTCTTTCTCTATCTACCTACGGTGTGACACTAGGAGAAGAAAGACTATAAGAAACACTGAGATCATTATTTTTGTCATCTTTTAAAGTCTTTGATTAATCACATAAAAGGGCGAGAGTATAGAACCCACGATCTCCTGGACTCAAAGCGGTAAAGTAAAGTAAAGTATGAGAATTCAAAATGTATTTATTTCTCCCTACAGATGAAGAAGACACAGAAACCATAAACTCTTCGGAAAACCCGCATTTCTTAATGTTGGAGGACAGCAGGGTTGTTTGTGTGGTATGTCAAGATGCCATGGACCCTGACAGTGATAAGCTGAAAGAACATCTGCTAAGGAACCATCCTGAACTGCTGGGGAGTTCGGAACAGGTAATTATAGTGTCCTGACCATAAGACTGGTCACGGAACAATGTTATTATCATCATCGACAACGTCCACTGCTGAACATGGGCCTCCTCCCGAGGGACCGCAGTTTTATGTTGTAATACACAGGGAAACGTTGCTGCCCGGAACAGGTATTATTAGGCTCGCTTTTAATCTAGGAGGTCGTGGGTTCGATCCCCACCCCGCCGGACAGATCTTTGTATAAATTCTAAGATTTCTTACCGGGCCTGGTTGGTTGAGGGACTCGGAAAGCACGTTAAGCCGTTGATCCAATAATCGTATGTCAGGGAATGGGCAGCAGAGTTTCCTTGTCCAATCCGCCTGCCAAGCGTAGCGACTATGACAAATACCCTCCCTCGGGATAAGGCCCATGTTCAGCAGTGGACGTTCTCAACTCTGAGAAGAACTGGCAGTTCACTGGCAAACTCAGAGGAATCCTTTTTTTAAATAAATTTTATTTTACAATTATTAATAAAGCAGTATTGTTTCAGAGCAACTCACTCCCAAGCAGTTTTATCATCGACATAATCAGAAATTTTATAATAAGCCTTTTTACATCATTTATCTTTGACATATCGTTTAAACTTGTTTGTAGAAAGATCTCTTACATTATTAGGAAGTTTGTTATAGAAGCGTATACATTGCCCCTTAAAAGAATTGCTAATTTTGTGGAGACGTGTAACATGTAAAACAAGATTATGCTTAGATCTAGTATTAACATTATGAGTGTCGCTTTTTTTCATAAAACTATTAATATTCTTATGAACATATAAAAGGTTTTCATAGACATAGTATTCTATTCTATAAAATACTAGTGATGCAACGGATCTCTGTTTCTGTTTCTGCTACTTTTATAACGGAGATATAACCGGAAGTTAACGACGGCTGAGTCATGCGCGGCGCGAGGCGCTTTCTAGTCGCTAGACGGTCGAGCGCTCGGGTGCACGGCCTTTCACCACGTGTCGCATTTGTTTAACGTACTTTTTCGTGAATATAAGCGCGTAATATTTTCTGTTGCTGTTTATGTCGATACTTGTGTGTCGTCTGTGTAACTTTAGTGCAATTATGAAGCCAAAAACAAGTCTAGTTTGGATCTATTTCGTTGAGATTGACGCTGCAAAAGCCAGATGCAAACTATGTGATAAAGTGTACTCGCGAAAAGGCCGCACGACTACCGCTCTAAAGAGTCACCTCAAAGCAATACATACCGAGGAGTTTGCAGAGTTTGAGAAGTTAAATGAAGAAGCTAAAATTTCATCGGAAATGAAAAAAGAAATGGTCAGTTAATGAAATGACTACATACCTACTTTTTTATATATGAATTTATATGTAATTAGGCAACGTTAGTCTGTTATGTACAGTATACACCTACTGTATGGATAATTTGAGTACTAAATCCTTAACGTGAGCGATTTATGAATAAAAAAACATCATTTCTATTAAAGTTATTTTGATTTAATTTTATACATGCGTACTTAGTAATAAACGGTATAAGATTTTACTATTATCTTCCAGTTAACTTAAATAAATATTGTGTTTAATAAGTATTGTGTTATTAACAATATTACATACATAAGCTTACGCCTGTTTCCCAGCGGGGTAGGCAGAGACAATGGACCTCCACTTGCTACGATCCCTACACACATCTTTAGCTTCATTCACTCTCATAACATTCTTCATACAAGCACGTCGGTTTAGAGTGAATCTTATTTGACCTTTCGAAGATGTCTCCGATTTGGTCAGAGAACGTTCGTCGAGGTCTTTCCCTTCCGACTGTGCCACTCTCACTTGCCATGTATACCTGTTTAACAATATTATGCGTACCAATATCTATTTCTAATCTAGATTTGGTGTATTTGATACTTAATAAAGAAATATATTTGTAATTTTTTTTTTCATTTTTTTTACACTTCCGTTTGTGCATCCGTTTCCGTTTCCGTTTCTCCTAAAATTTACTTAAGACATCTGTTTCCGTTTCTGGTTCCGCTAAGACACTTCCGTTGCATCACTATAACGTACTGTTAGTGCCTCGTTTTTGCGACTCGCCAAGTGCGAGTCGGAATCGCGAACGAAGGGTTCCGTCCCATTTTCAAGTGCCGTTGTTGTTATCGAGAAAAAAAGGGCAAAAAAAAGTAAAGTTTATTGTGTGGGAGCCCCCCTTCAATATTTTATTTTTAGTATTTGTTGTTATAGCGGCAATAGAAATACACCATCTGTGAAAATTTCAATTGTCTAGCTAGGTATCGCGGTTCTTGTGATACAGCCTTTTTTTTCTATTGTCCGGGGGGAAATGCATTTACGCATTCTCACCGCCGCTGCAGCGTATTCGCGCGCTGGCGGTGGGATATGTAGGACTCGCCCTCTCCATAGCGTGGTATGCTAAACTCATACCACGAGGAGAGGACCCTACACCACTAAAACCCCCCGGAACTCCTTCGATCCGCCGTTGGCGGGGGCCGGGTACGCATGAGCAATCCGGCCGCTTATGCAGCCTGGTGTCAGACAGACAGCGAAGTCTTAGTAATATAATAGGGTCCCGTTTTTAGCCTAAAACCTAAAAACTATTCATATAACAAAATAATATTCATTTTTTTTTCCACACAGAATCAAGATAATTCAAATGTCAAGAATAGCACCGCTGACACAGAAGTAATTTACGTCGCAGAAGATCATTTACAACTCAAAACACAACACGAAGAACACAAACCAAGCACAAGCACATACAAGCGCACGACGAAACGGCAAAGGAGCAAATCTTCAGACAGTTCAGATGATGAGCCATTGAAGAAGAGAAAAAATGACAGCGAATTAAAGTCATTTTTAGGTTATATTAAATGTTTATTAAAAAAATTACCCGAAGAAGCGTTCTCGAAAGTTCAAATTGATATCATAAATATAATTTTGAATGCTAATAAACAATTTAACAATAAATAATTCGCAAACTTAGAATACATAATATCTTGTTTCATTTTCGGACAACATTCGTAGTAAGACTCGAGGCTTTTGGTACTTCATCATCAGCCCGTATAACGTCCACTGCTGAACATAGGCCTCCTCCCGGGGAGGGTATTTGCCATAGTCACCACGCTTGGCAGGCGGGTTGATGACAGCAGTAGTACGTTGTAACACACAAGGAAACGCTGCTGCCCGTTCCTTGATATACTATTATTATAGATCATGTTTAACAATCGGGACCAATTTTTATTTTTTATTTCGCCTCTGGCAACACTAAGGATAGGACGTCAAAATTACGTCTACCAATAAAATTAAATTATTAATAATTTAATTATTTTTGTACATAATTATCAAATTAGCTCGATTATTTTTATTCCAGTTAATGTAAAAGACATATACCAGTGATAAAATAAATAATAAAGTGATTAAGGTGACTACAGGGGCTAAATGCGAGTTTTATAATGCATTAAAATGTATGATGCACTGCAATAAACATAATCAGAAAAATACATGATATTCTTCAGGATATATGCTAGTTAAGTAATGTGATGAAAACATAATATAACAAAATTTTGTCGATAGAAAAAAATCACAAAAATACCTCCAAACAAATCTTATAACGAATAAAAACCATAAGTACTAATATACATACGACATATTATGACTTTTGGGCAAATAAATCTACATGCTAAATATTAGCACAATAGTGTTTTATTTTTTTAATCCAATCAATAGATATTTGGTAAATCGCATTTTCTTATTTCGCAGCGTAAAATGTACGCATGTGTGCGTAAACGCCCGTGTACCGACAGCGACAGCAGTGTTGCCATATATACAGATTTATCTGTATTGGTACAGATTTTTGGCTCCTGGTACAGATGACAGATTTCACTTGAGGTTTATACAGATTTTTTAAATTCAAATTTTCATGTGAGAATACAAGGAAGAATATAAGTAAATGGCTCAAAAATTAATACATTTTGGTCCTAAAGATTTATTTGTCCTTTAAACTAGATGCTACAATTACTTTTGCTATGGCAAACCAATTGATAGATATTACTTTATTACTGGATCAATTTCTTAATAAAGAATATTTTCTTCAATTAATTTGATAAAAACGAAAACTCGCAACTATTTAGGTACAGACAAGGTAGGAAAAACAATTATTAAAAAACGAGCCATGTTTCAAGCTAAAAATTTGATTAATAAAATGAATAAAGTATATCAATAATAAATATGTTTTTCATCGTATACAGATTTTCAGACATAGTGATTCAGATTTTGAGGTCTAAGATATGGCAACACTGAGCGACAGTGCCGGCCGAGGCCTGTTGCCAAACGGACGTGTGTCGCTCTTCGTGGCGCTCTTGTAATCGATCTATTTCTACCAAATTAGTTTTTGTTAATTTATTGTTGTATTTTATTTAATCTTTTTTCTATAAATATTTCTCTTTCTTTTAAAAAAAAATACTTTAGGTTAAATTAGCGTAATAAGGTAATAGTTTTAATTTTATAAATATGGGAAATAAAGTGAACCCCACTAAAAGAACTAAAAAACGTTCATATAAAGCAAACGCTGAACATATGAACGATGTTAAAAGGTGAGAGCAATTTATACTACTTAGTATTTCAAAAAGTGAATTTTGGTCACGTCCGAGTATTGAGCAGTCAATTTTATTTGAATACAGTCAATATTTTCAAGTCTGTTGTCACCGTTCAGATGGCTTGTGTAATACAATACAGTAATGGTTTCGTTATGTGCGACGCCCTGGTTCAAATCCAGGAATCTGCTTGCTTTTTGTGATTTTTTTTTTACATTTTTGTTTTGTTTATTTTATAGTACCTAGATATTTTTTGAATATCAAAAATAAACTTTTTAATGCTAATATTTTTTTAGGAGAAAAAAAGTCGAAAATGGCAACGCAGAATATGTTACTGTCAATGAGTAAGTACCATCTGCCATCTAGGCTATAATAGAATTAAAAGTGAGCACTATTTTGTTTGAAGACCGCGGCTTATTGATATCGAGCATGACCCATGATAAAATAACAAATCAATCTGAAATTGTGATTTTTGTTATCGTACCTAATAACCTACGTAGATAACAACATCATCGACCCAGCATCAACCTAATTCTAAGTCTTATTATTACGAAGTAAACAAAATGAATTAGACCGTATGTATGTATCAATGTTAGGTACCTAATCTGTGATTTGTAGCTAAATAATATTTACAAAATCAAACAGAATAAAATTGATGTAATATTTATTTACCAACTTGTGAACCATAGAACATATTTTATTTAGAATTGACATTTCCACGTACAAGGACATCATTCACATTCCATAGGCCCACATTACACTATCAATCTGGATCGAGATCCGTGATCGAGATCAATGATCTCAATCCAGATTGACTGTTTAATGTGTGTGATTGACGGAACGCGACATCGGATCGCAAATTATTAAATATTTTGAAATCCATGATCTCGATCCGTTTATCGCAATCCAAATTGAGCGTCTAATAAACCAGACCCGGAAGGATATCTTAGAATTTACACAAAGATTTACTGCCCGGCGTGGGAATCGAATCCACGACCTCCTAGATTTAAAGTAAGCCAAATACCGCTACGCTACGGAGGCTTTCGCGATTGTGAACACACAATCTTCATGTTTTTTTATTAATGGCAATCAGAATCCTCTGAGGACACGTCTTCATGTGATCATTGCGAACAGTGGACTGACGTGATTTGGATTGACTGTGTAATGTGACATCAATCCAAATCAGTTTATATCAATCTACCGCGATCACGGATCTCGATCCAGATTGAGCGTGTAATGTCGGCCATACATTTTTCATCAAAAATGTACCACTTAGAGTTGCCCAACTATCGATAGTTTCGCTATCGATAGATGACCTCGAAAAATATTAACAATATCGATAGTGCTATCGATAGTATTGATACTATCGATATCACAAATTAACTAATACTATTGATTGGAAGCAATAGTATCGATAGTATCGATACTATTACATTATAATACTATCGATAGTATCGATATTTTATCGATAGTATAGTTGCAATAAATGATTAAAACTATCAATAGTACCGATAGTTTGTAAAACTATCGATACTATCGAAGACCAACCCATATTTAGGAGCTAAACACATATTGGTATTGCTCCTAAACACATATTGGTTCTCGATAGTATCGATACTATCACTAATATCGATAGTCTATCGATAGGCAACACTAGTTCCACTGCCTGTCAAGTGTCAATAGTTCGTAACGAACGATCACTTTCAAACTTTGTTTTGTGAATATTTAAGTGAATCAAACGGATTATTGTATTTTAAGTAACTCGCATATTTTGGTAAGTCCTAGACTTATTAATTCTATTATATTCAGCATCCTACACAAATAACGGCGAATCTTACCTACATGAAATAAACAATTAAGTGTTCCCTTTATTGTTGTTCAAACCAACCTGTAGTTTGCTTTCCTTTAAAGTTAACTTTTCTTTTTATCGAGAAGTAGTACAATAAATACATACAGGCTATTGCACAGAGTACGACACAGTTGTTATTGACAAATTACAAACTCAACAGCTGTTAAGGGGTCAATGCTCTTGAACTTGAGCTATAAACATTACAGGTGGATTTTTGCTATAACCTTCACATCATAACTAGTTATACTAACACTATACTAGCTCCCTATAATAGTGAGCCACGTCCCTAAACACACAGGCTCTGCCATTGTCTCTTTTCACTTAACAATAAGTTGAAGTGGAATTGAATGACAGGCAAATCTTGCCTACAGACAAGTAACACTACAATAAACACAACATATTAACAATACAACCATAAGGATATAGTGGCACCCCCTTGGTGGATTGGTGCATAGTTTTTGAGTGACTTAGATGGCTAATTGTTATTGTTTGTTAATTAAATAATTAATTGAAATAGCTTTAACATACTAGTTAAATTTATCTTAAACTGAGTCACTTAACCTTAAATAACTGTCTGATTATCATTTATTCTAAGTAACATTTTAATTTTTTTTTTTTCTAAATCTACTTACCTTATTAGTTTTATTTTTCTTTCTTAGGCTTAATCTTTAGCTTTTACTTTTATGAGCATTTTTCCTTACCTTCTACTAGACAGTTTGAGGTACAAAATAAAAAATAAAATGATGATGACCAGAAAGGCAATTGCTGAAGCAAGCTATGAGGAGTTGAATGACAAATACACAAACATCTCAAAAGGATTTAAAATATTTAGAGATTCCCTGTAAGGAGCTGAATAGTAAGCTTTTAATTGTATTGAAAGATTTAAAGAAATTTAAGGACTTCTCGGAGAAGTTGCAAAAGGAATGTGCTGAAAATGAGTTAGAAACACTATCTATTATTAAAAATAATGCAATCCTGAAGGGTAAGTTATCAGATATTAACTTAGAATTCGACAGTGCCATTGCAGACCGGGATGCATTGCAATCATTAGTATGTACTTTTGATCAGTGTAGGATGGAGTTCGAGACCACTCTTGAACGTAATTTTGAGCTGGAATCTGAGTTAAAAAAGGCACTATGCACCATTGAACAGCTTGAGTGCGCCCAGCAAATGTCAACAGCTGAACATTCTCAATCACTGTTTGATGAGTTGGTAGGCAGCGTTCCTGACTTAGTTTCTCTTCCTCCCATTTCAAATGAGCCGGATGTATTGACAATTGATTTACCCTGTGATGAGTCTCTTATTTCAAATAATCAGGTTGAACAAGCTGGCATGTGTAAAATTTGTTAATTAAAATTAAAAAGTAATAATCTATATATATAAAAGAAAGTCGTGTTTGTTACAACACTTATAACTCGAGAACGGCTGGACCGATTGCCATGGTTTTTGATTTGTTGGATTTGTTTCCGTCCCGAATAGCAGAATACATTTTAAAAACAAAAGAAAGTCGTGTTTGTTACACTATTTATAACTCAAGAACGACTGAACCGATTTGGCTGAAAATTGGTAGGGAGGTAGCTAAGAACTGGGAGAAGGACATAGGATACTTTTGGGTAGGGGTAGGGTAGGGTAGGGGTAGGGTAGGGGTAGGGTAGGGTAGGGGTAGGGTAGGGGTATGGTAGGGGTAGGGTAGGGTAGGGGTAGGGCAGGGTAGGTGTAGGGTAGGAGTAGGGTAGGGTTAGGTTAGGGGTAGGGTAGGGCAGGGGTAGGGTATAAAAGTCCACCCGTGCGAAGCCGGGGCGGGCCGCTAGTAGGGAATATAAATTTATAATTAGTGACCTTCAGTCAAAGATAATACAGGTGAATGCAACTTTAGATAAACTATCTAAAAAGTATGAGGTTGCTCAAAAAGAAATACAAGAGTACTGTGCAGGTATGGATTGCTTAGTGGCTGACCTTAAGGACAATGAACAAAAACTATTGTCCTTAACAAATTATTACAATAGGAATGGAGTTAACCGAACTCCGGTAAGTTCACAGTCAGCAGTTTCCTATAAATTACCATTAGAAAAATATCAAATTAATAAATTTGATAGTAGTCTCAATAATAGTGCTTCACAACAAACATTATTAAATAAATAATTATTACTTAATAATTCTCAAAAATACACTAAAAATAACTCTAAAATAATATTGTTTAGTGATGAACTAGGCAAAAATATGGGTAAATTGCTTTCCGAGGCACGGAGGGTAGTGCCTCAACCGACCAGACCCGGAAAGAAATCTTAGAATTTACACAAAGATTTTCTGTCCGGCGTGGAGATCGAACCCACGACCTCCGAGATTTAAAGCGAGCCAAATACCGCTACGCTACGGAGGTTGTCATCCAATACTACTTAGAGGTTTGCACCGGAGCAGTGAGTACCGGAGTATCTCCGGTGATGAACCGGTAAAAGTAATCGGTTAAAATCACCGGAGATTAATCGATTAATGAAATGAAAATTAATCGATTAATGAATGAAATAATAAACCTGTATTAGTGTATGATTATTCTTTATTTTTATTATTCGGTGTTAGTATTCGATACTCTTATCTATATTATTATAAAAATATTTTTATTACACAATTTTATTCATTATTTTTTAAAGCCTCTATAATTTTTTGCATAATTTTATAACGTTTATTGCCAGTATATTGTTCAAGTTCATGCGAAATAAACTTACAAAACATTAGATATTGTGTGTAAGTGTACGTTTAAATACTTTACTGTACCGGCAACGTCAGTTAGATCAGATGCAGTCTTTTCAACAACAGGTTACATTCTTAATAACCGAAGAAATGTGCATGTTGCGTAATGACGCAGTTTTCATTTGAGTAGCTCGATCTATTCCCCAAACTCCTTAGTTCCGTGTGGCAAAAGTTCCAGTCGCATTTTTCCTCACTCGCTTTTATTTCTGTTCGCGCATTTTACCAATCGCATTAGTTCACAGACGTTTATTTCTCTAAACGTTTTTTTTTCACACGTATTTTTCTGAGAAACTATTAACGCTCTCCTTTTTTCGTTTTTCATTTTATTTATTGTTTGTATTATTATTATCAAATTATGAATAATAACTACTAGCGACTATTTTGAAGTCTTTGAAAGGTGTTTAAAAAAAATATTTTTGTTACTATGTGAATCCATATTTTAATTAATTAATGTGCTTAATTTTATTTGTACGAAAATGTTTTTGGAATTAATCTTCATCTTTTTCACTCATGAGCACTTTTACGTTCATTACCGGTCACGGGCCTCCTCTTAACAGACCTACAAGGCCTGTTATGAGGAGCTAGGATCCTTGAGGGATGTTGCCATAATCACCACGTTTGGCAGGTGGATTGTTGATCGCAGTAACATACGCTCAGTCCATGGCTACCCATCCATGTCGTATCTTACGACACTCATGGGAAGACATGGACTGAGCTATGGAATTGAGCTGACCATAAAATGAATGCTGTTCCAAATCCTCGCGGTGGTCTAAATTTTTTTTTTTTTTTTTTTTGCGCCTTTAAAATTATAAACAATATAAATAAATAATATAATATAAATAGTCAAATAATAACATTTATAAAATAAAATTTAATAAAAAAACTATATAAAGGGCGCCCCCCTATTAAGTGCTTCCTAAAAAATACGTGTGGAAAAAAAATTAGAGAAATAAACGTCTGTGAACTAATGCGATTGGTAAAATGCGCGAACAGACAAAAAAGCGAGTGGGGAAAAATTCGACTGGAACTTATGCATCACGGAACTAACGAGTTTGAGGAATAGATCTAGCTACTCGAAATGTTATGCTTTCTACATGAAACCCATAATTTATTAGAATTGTAAAATATAATAATTACTACGGAACATTTTTTTATTTAAATTTCATTACCTACGTCTCGCACTTGTCCAGTTTTTTTTTTATCTTCGTAAATATTTTTATGTTGATTAAACGTGTAATGAATAAAAGGTGTGTGTTATTATTTTAAACTCCGAATAAAGCCTGACCAAGAAATAAAAACACTTGATTATCTATGCTATGGCTAATCAAGTTAGTTATAATTTAAATATGCTTTCATTCTCCGGTGATTCACCGGAGAATAACCGGAGATCGCTCAATCACCGGTGGATTCAATCGGTTGTCAAAATCTCGCTCCGGTGCAAACCACTAATACTACTTTTTAATTTTTCTACTATTTATAGTTGGATGTGGTTGGCAACACTGCGTATCTATAGTAGTAATAATACCAACTTCGTGGCGGAGACACGTCGCGTCGCGGTCATTCCGCCATTTGTTATTCTAAAATCTATCGAAATTACTAGCCTTTCTATTAACATTTTGATGTTTTATATTTCTTAAAACAGTTGTTATTTAACCTAAAGTTATCGCAAAATCTATAATTAATAGGTTTAATACGTAGAAAGTATATTTTTTTAAGTGATTGGGGTAATTTTTACGTTTGTGTGCGAGCTCAGCATGCGACGTTGCTAGGCTGAATGTGTGAGTGGAAACACGCTACAGTGCGACGCGATTGACGCCATGTCACAATAACGTGACGTTGCCGCTCTGACTCAATCAAAGACTTGTAACTTGCGCTGGTAAATTGAAAGTGTGAACCGTATTATTAAGTAAATAAGGTTGACTTTTATTTTGATGTTCTAAAAGTAAGAAATCGTATTACGATATTTTGTGTTAAATTGTCAAAAATAGGCATGTAAACTAAAAAAATCTAATAGCTCCGTCTGTAAGATTACCAAAAAATATGCCCTCTGTCCAGTAGGATCCACTATCTCGATCCACCAGTGGATTGAACAGCACGCCGAAGTACACTGTGATCCACCGATTCTCTCGGTGGATCCTGTGATACTTGCATCTCCTAATATGCTCCACCAGTGGATCGAATGTAATTCAGGGAGTTTGGTAAGATCCACACCAGTGGATGGAATAGCACGCCGAAGTTCACTGTGATCCACCAATTGTCGTGGTGGATCCTGTGATACTTGCATCTTCTAATATGCTCCACCAGGGGATCGAACGTTAGATTTTCCTCTTTCTTGCCTTTCAGGGTGGTTAAATTTAAGTTAGAAGGCAAGTTTTTTTTCTCTATTCTGTGGTTCTAATATTTTTATTCATTAAAGACTATCTACCATATACTTTTTAATTCTATAATATAAGTGCGTAAACAGACTATGCCAAAAATGATTATCAATGGCATAATCAGGCTTAAGTTACCGAGGCTAACCTAGATTCCAGTAGACCCTATATACTTATATAAATTATATCACAGGTTCCACTGAGATCAGTGATGGATCTTACAAAACTCCCTGAATTACGTTCGATCCCCTGGTAGAGCATATTAGGACATGCAAGTATCACAGGATCCACCACGACAATTGGTGGATCACAGTGAACTTCGACGTGCTATTAAATCCACTGGTGTGGATCTTACCAAACTCCCTGAATTAAATTCGATCCACTGGTGGAGCATATTAGGAGATGCAAGTATCACAGGATCCACCGAGAGAATCGGTGGATCACAGTGAACTTCGGCGTGCTATTCAATCCACTGGTGGATCGAGATAGTGGATCCTACTGGACAGAGGGAAAATATGGGACACGTATTTTTTTTTGTTCCTCATACAAAAAATGACGAAAGTACAGCGCTTTGAAATTTCGTGTGACGTCACTTGTAGGTACAATGTTACCTAGTAGTGACGTCACAAGCCCCCCTCTCCTGAACTTTATAGTTTGTTGTTGCTCTGTATCTTTGTCAATTTTCATTGATTTGATAAATAAAAAAATACGTGTCCAATATTTTTTAGTGATCTAACTGACGAACTAAATAGATTTTTTTAGTCCTCATGCCCAATTCAAATCTAAAATTAATTGATCGTTTTGCGTAAATAGGTATACAATTCCTATTTAGCTTGTATTTATTCATTATTCAATACGTGGCCGCCCCAGATTCGCACGAGTGGACTTTTATAGCTTACTAGCTTCCCGCGCGCGGTTCCACCCGCGTAGCTCCCGTTCCCGTGGGAACTTCGTAATAAAATATAGCCTATACCTTCCTCGATAAATGGACTATCGAACACTCAAAGATTTTTTGAAATCGGACCAGTAGTTCCTGTGATTAGCGCGTTCAAACAGACAAGCAAACTCTGTAGCTTTATAATATTAGTATAGATGTTAGTAAAGGGATAGGGTGGCCATCCGTCCGGGTGCTAAGGACAAATCAAATTCGTCCTAGTTTAGAGGGCGTCCGGGGTGAGATCATTTGTAGTCCGGGCTTAAAAATTTAAAGTCGTAGACATTTCCAGCTGTAGTAGGTATTTTATTTATTATATTGACTATGCTTAAAAAAACCCGTTGACATGTCCGGGTTTTGGGCGGGTTGCCAAATTTAAGAGATGCATTCATACTCAGGGATAATGTAGCATTTGAATGGGGAAAGAATAGGCATGAGGCAAGATTTTGAAATCCTCTTGCGCAACGTGGGTAGTCATTTTCTAAGTACGAAAAACACAATATTTCGGTAATAAATTAAAATTTAACGAAGTTTAAGCCATATTTCTGTTAAATTTTAAATAGCGCGCGAAAAAAGGCCTCAAGTGTCATGGCGTCGGCTATGACGTCACGCTATTGTAAAAAATGTCATTGAGTCCGCCAAACCTAACGTAGTGGTTAAATTCTCTTTGATGGTTACAATATCGTGACGTCATGCGCCGTGATTGGTGTTTCAGTCAAAATGGCCGATTGCAGTATTTTAATCTTTTATTTTATTAAAAATCACATTAATCTCAAGGTTATATATAAAAATAAATAAGTGTAATAATTTCTTTTTATAATTATGTACCTACTTTCCCCTAAAAACATTAAATCTTTAATTTTTTGATACTGTCGTCACGCCTATTATCGAAATCCGTTCAGTAGGTAGTTTTTGAGTTTATTCGAAATAATCATACAAAAGTACCCATAAAAATACAAAATTTTCCTCTTTATAATCTCCACCACCAACCTTTTTTTTTTTTTTTTTCCGGGGGGAAATGCATTTACTCATTCCCACCGCCGCTGCAGCGTATTCACCCGCTGGCGGCGGGATATGTGGGACTCGGCCTCTCCATAGCGTGGTATGCGAAACTCATACCACGAGGAGAGGATCCTACCAACCACTAAAACCTCCCGGACACTCCTTCGATCCGTCGTTGGCGGCGGCCGGGTACGCATTAGCAATCCGGCCTTATAATATTACCCCCCCTATTACTTAAGATATCTTCTGAACAGAAACGAGATTAAACGAGAATCACAGCAGTGTGAATGTGCGTGCATGTAGCTGTGCATCATGCCCGTTTTCAGTTGACAAATATAAGGTTGGGATTTGACGGGATTCTCCCGAAGTTTTGGATACCCTCCCGACTCCCGAAAAAACCACTTCATTTTATAAAACAATAATTTTAATTACCTATTTTACTGAATTAATAATTAAACTAAACAATCTTCACACAAAAGAAATGTGCATGGATTTATTAAAAGCAGAGTTAATGATTCGACTCAATTTTGATGAAAGTTGTTTGAATTTACATTTAACGCGTACACGCACGAAGCGTTTCGCTTCATCTTACATCATGCGAACAGCTGAAATGTGGAACAGTCTCCCGGCATCTGTATTTCCGGAACGATATAATCTGGGTGTCTTTAAGGCTAGAATTAATAGGCATTTACTGAATGCGCGTGCTCCATCTTCGTCTTCGTTGTCGCTTTCCATCAGGCGAAACTGAGGACAAACGCACTTTCAGTTATGATTAAAAAAAAAATATAAAAAAAAATCAAGTCGTCTTTAAAAAGTGAAAAAGGACAAAAAACCTGTGAAATCTGTGAAAAGTAACACAAAATACATAAATTACTTTATTAATGTTGATGTTTTTATTGAAAACATATTTAATCTGATTTTATTTTTGTATCTCCTGACCAAAGTCACAAAATACCGACAATTTGTTATTTTCTCCCGATGTCATTGTCATTCGATGTGGCATCCTTTAGGCATATCTTCGGCAAAGCCGTTTTCCTGCTAATCTATCTTCTAATATATAAAATTCTCGTGTCACAGTTTTCGTTGCCATACTCCTCCGAAACGGCTTAACCGATTTTGATGAAATTTTTTGTGCTTATCCGGTATCTATGAGAATCGGCCAACATCTATTTTTCATCCCCCTAAATGTTAGGGGTAGTCCACCCCAAAATTTTTATTTTTCAGACAAAGTTAGGGGTAGATTAGAGGTAGGTGTAGGGTAGGGGTAGGGTAGGGTAGGGGTAGTGTAGGGTAGGGGTAGTGTAGGGTAGGGGTAGTGTAGGGTAGGGGTAGTGTAGGGTAGGGGTAGTGTAGGGTAGGGGTAGTGTAGGATAGGGGTAGTGTAGGGTAGGGGTAGTGTAGGGTAGGGGTAGTGTAGCGTAGGGGTAGTGTAGCGTAGGGGTAGTGTAGGGTAGGGGTAGTGTAGGGTAGGGGTAGTGTAGGGTATGTATCGATTGAGGCAGTACGATGTCTGCCGGGTCAGCTAGTACATATATATAAAAGAAAGTCGTGTTATAACTCAAGAACGGATGATCCGATTTTTCTGAAAATTGGTAGGGAGGTAGCTAAGAACTGGGAGAAGGACATAGGATACTTTAGGGTAGGGGTAGGATAGGGGTAGGGTAGGTCTAGGGTAGGGTAGGGGTAGGGTAGGTGTAGGGTAGAGGAAGGGGTAGGGTAGTGGTAGTGTAGGGGTAGAGTAGGGGTAGGGTGGGGTAGATGTAGGACACCGCGTAGATTTTGAGGCGGTACGAAGTTTGCCGGGCCAGCTAGTATTATAAATAAGAATGTTTGTATGAGTGGATGTATGTATGTTTGTTACTTTCACGCAAAAACTACTGAATGATTTTGGCTGAAACTTTGCACGGGGATAGTTAATAAGCTCGATTAATATATAGCCATATAGGTAAAACCGTGGGACGCAGTTAGTAAGATCTACTTATGTCTTATTCTTAGACAGTGGTGAGACAAAATGGCTACATCGCAGTCAGCGTATAGAAAACATTTATATTCGGGCCCAGTGAAGAGCCGAAAACGTGTCCGAGCAGGCTTGAAGACATACTATGGTGAAGGAGTTTCGTAAGTCATCATCATCATCAGCCTCTCTTTCTTACATACATACATATATACATATAATCACGCCTTTCTCCCATGGGGGTAGGCAGAAACTACAGAACGCCAACTTCTACGATCGTTACACACTCCCTTTGCCTCGTCCTCGTTCATACATCTGGTCATACACGCACGCCGGTTGCGAGTACCCACTACGCACCTGACCTTTCTGAAGGACATCACCTATGAGGTCAGTGTATGTCCTTCTAGGGCGTCCCCTCCCGGCGTTTCCACTCACATCTGCCTTGGAAATACCTTTTGTTACTCGCGTTTCATCCACTTTTCCACATGACCAAACCACCTAAGCATACTCTTTCTTACCTGTACAAAGAATCTTCCGATGCCCTCGTAGAGCCGAAGTCCGAGAGGCCCGCGAACTGTAACGTAGAGCGACAGTTGCACAAAACTCCCCGACAGCAACTTAAAGTCATAATTCCTCTAACAGCGACCGTCCTAAGCCGAGATCCAAGTACTCACAGGAAAAAAAATTACCTACCTACATTATTATTGTAGTTCCGTCCACTGCTGAACTTGGACACAGGTTTTTTTCGGTTTGACTTACGTAGGTATCCACGAGGCTTTGCTACTTCACCGGGCATAAAGGCGAGCAGAGCTCCAGCCTTAATAAATGGTTTAAAAACTACAAACCAATCAACCTGCGCAAGAGGGCGCCCCCTGTGGGGCTTGGACCTCGGCTCAGGGCGGTCGCTGGCGATGAGATTGAGGGATTATGACTTTTAGTATTTTAGGGGAGTTTTGTGCAACTGTCGCTCCACTTTACAGTTCGCGGGCCTATCGGACTTCGGGTCTATGAGGGCATCGGATGGTAAGACAGGCCTTGGCAAAGCCAAGGTTATCTATAGTTATTTCCATAATCCCCACGCTTGGTGATCGCAGTAAGATGGTGAGTATGCTTGAGCTATAGATAGAGCTATAGATGCTGCTGCCCATCCATCAGCTATATGTCTCTTACGTAGCGTTACGACTCCCATGGCAAGACGTGTGGTATATCATAACCAGGATAGTCAGTTTTTAGGCGAAAGCATTAAGTTTCGTTTCATTAATTTCGTTGCGTTTATTTTCAGACGAAGAGATGTATGGACTAAAACAAAACGAAAAATTGAAACTAAAACGTACTCAAGGTAAGTTATTTCATCATTGTTGAGAGACATTAAGACGGATTTGAAGCTTCAGAAGCATTCAGTCCAGCATTATGGCCAGTTTACGATTCAGTTATCTGACTCGCGACCGGCTCCCGGTCGTGAGTCCAATCCCGTATTTGTCACGCACGGGGAGCCGGTCGCTATGAAATACATAGGAACCAATTCTCAATTTTGTGTTATAACTGTAACGAAATATTATTCCAAAATAATACATGTACAATATTTTATGTTCAATCATAATACTTAAATCATGTTTTAACCAAAATTCAAAGTAAAATCGGAGAAATTCCAATTATATCAATCCATGAGTTAGCATATAGTGTATGACCAATGTCTGTCCGCGGGCCCGATAGTCCAGTTGCGCCATTTTGGAATTATTGACATTAACTTCAACTAACAACTGAAGACGTGAGTGATAAGTCACATAATTTAAATTTGGAGTAAATCGAAGTTAATGTTTGACTTTTATTTTTTGAGATAAGTTGCTACAAAACTATTGTTTGTATTAAACTATGATGCCAAGTTGTGTAAATAACCTGAAATATTAGTGGTATGTAAGCAACCAAACAAATTTATATTTTTAAATATTTAATTTGAAAAAAATCTTGACATAACTCCTTTTTTCATAAACAAAAGTAAACTTTTCTGCAAGTTTAGATATTGAAAATGAGGTGCTAAGATGAATGTAGTTGTCTCGTTAAGCCTCAAATGGACGGTTTAAGATCTGTAGTCGTAGGTATTGTATTGACATATCACCTTCATCTATGCAAAAAGCACTAAAACTCGAAAATGCGACATATCACCTTCATCCACTCAAGTCTTTATTTAACAAGTGAAAGGATTAGGCACACGCGACGAATGTTTCTGACGTACACATCCGACCTTATGATTCTGAGCTCTCGAATGATTAGTATCAATTATTCTACAAATGAACTATGATTTTAATTCACAAAAAGATCAAAATACCTAATCTCAGGCAAAATAAAAAGTAACGAGGAAACGCTGTCGCACTATGCACTGAAGCCGGTTTTTAACCCCCGACGCAAAGACGACGGGGTGTTGTAAGATTGACGCGTCTGTGTGTCTTTCTGTGGTATCGTATCGAGCCCCTCTTATAAAAATTTTATTATTTCCTGTTATAGCGGCAATTGAAATACATCATCTGTGAAAATTTACTGTCTAGCTATCGCGGTTTTTGAGATACAGCCTGGTGACAGACGGACCGACATATAATAGGGTCCCGTTTTAACCCATTGGGTACGAAACCCTAAAAAGATATGCGGTGGTCTATTCGTGACCGCTGACCCTAAATAACATTCATTCTTCTTCACACAGGCGTCCCAAATCCCCTTCCACGATACCAAAAGAAGACCTAATAGAACATAGATCTGATGGCTGTCTTCTGTCCGAAGAAGTCCTCGAGCAGCATCACATCACTCAAGCTAAGAAAATTGTTTTGACGAGAGCTGATGTACCATCAATAGATATACCATCAGTTCGACCGGATCAGGAGTCGGTGGAGGATGCAGGTGGACTGGAGAAAAAGGAATTTAACTATGGTAAAAAACTGTACATAAGAATATAGATAAGTTTCAGAAAAAAGTGATATACATAATATGAATACTAGACATAAGCATGACTTAGTAGTACTTGCAACTCTTTTATGGGGCAATGTATTCGCTTCTATAACAAACTCCCATATAATATTAGAGAATTATCTGTTAGTAAATTTAAAGCCACTGTCAAAGCTAAATTATGTAAAAAGGCATATTATAAAATATCAGATTATGTAAATGACAGAATGGCTTGGGAGTAACTTGCTCTGGAATGACACTGCAGCTTAACAATATTGTAAAATAAATGATGATTTGATTATTTAAAAAAGGATTCCTCTGAGTTTCTTGCCAGTTCTTCTCAGAGTTGCCGCGTATTTGAACTGGTGGTAGGAAAAGAAATGGACACATCATAAGAACATGATTGAAATTTTTTTGAGTTGTGTCTAGATATGAATAAAGATATTATTGACTTTGACTACTTATTGTAGTAAAAACTTCTTTGGCGCGTATATATGTCAAAATTACAGAAATTGGGCCACAACAAAAATAAATTGCTTGAAGCAGTTTACAGTTGTCACATTTCCGTCACCGTAACCATCGTTCCAGTGACTCGAAAGTAACCGTTCAAAATAATCGGGTCGTTTTTCACGTCAGTCACTCTTATCACAAATACATGCTTCCGAGGTTACAAGGTCCTTTTATATAGGTAGTCCGGATTCGGATCACAGTGATTGTTTCACTCCCAACTCTACTATTTTACAGTTTACAGATCATAAAACATCATTTCAGTCAATTCTAAATGTCTGGCAGGCGGGAACAGGGACATGGAAACGCTGCTGCCCGTTCCTTGCTATATGCTTGTTATAGATGATGTTATAACAATCGCAATCAATGGCATAACGTGCTTTCTGAGGCACGGAGGGTTCCTCAACCAACCAGACCCAAGTTTCCTTGTCCGGTGCGAGGATCGAACCCGATATCCGTGACTTAAAGCGCGACTTTACAGCTTTGTTACGGAGGAGGTCTAAAATTTTATTGGTCGAATGTTAATTACTTGTTCTTCCAGGCCAGAATACAAGAGCAAGCAAAAGAAATCGTCGGATAAATCCACGATACGCAGAAGATGACGCAGCTCCCAGGCCCGTGGACCCTTTCGAGAGGTTCCTTGAGGACTGCGACTATTTCCTCTCTAAAGACCTCAGTAAATTTGTCAGGGAACAGACAAATCCTAGACATAGGTGAGAAGATGTTGTAGCGTCATCTACAGTAGCCGCACAACCCACATGATAAATAGTAGCGCCATCTGGCACTTAGCATCTCAACTACCAATTAAAATCCTCTGAGCTCGTCCAAATGCTGATAACAAGGACACTATTAATTGTTTCTCATGACATTCGGTTTAAAGAATTCCCTAGTAACAAATCGTTATTAAAATGTTTGCGATGTGATTTAAATGTTATAATGATTACAGGAAGAAGAAATTGAAGACAAACATAGACGTTGATGTTAACACAAATGTAGTAAGTAAATATTTACTTCAATCTTCTTACGATTTTAATTCAATAGTTTTATTATTAATTTTCGAATTCACGAAAATGTTTACTCTTATTATGTCGTTAACATATCTGTCGAATCACTTAAAGCGGCCGTCGCCCAATGGCTAGGGCGTTGGACTTGCGATCTTGTGGTCACCGGTTCGATCCCTCCACATTGCACTACCGACATGAACCCACTCGTAACACAAGCGTTTTAACACTAGGGGTTAACAAGAATACTAGTCATCATCATCAGCCCTTATAACGTCCACTGCTGAACATGGGCCTCCTCCCGGGGAGGGTATTGCCATAGTCACCACGCTTGGCAAGCGGGTTGGTGACCGCAGTTGACTATGTTGTCACACACAAGAAAACGCTGCTTCCCGTTCCTTGATATACGATTATTATAGATTATGTTATAACAATCGGGACCAACAGCTTAACGTGCTTTTCCGAGGCACGGAGGGTAGTCCCTCAACAAACCAGACCCAGGAAGAAATCTTAGAATTTACACAAAGAACCCACGACCCCCGAGATTTAAAGAGAGCCAATTACCGTTACGCTACGGAACCTCCGTAGCGTAGCGGTAATTGGCTCTCTTAGCTTCTAGTCTAGAATACTAGTAGTGTGCAAAAATTGCTAACTATAGATGATCTACCTTCCCGGTAAAGACATGTTGTCACTTATAAAAAGAACGATAAATTTATCCGAGACTACGACTGGTGTAACCCATGTCGAAATATCGGCTTAAAAAAGGTAATGATTTGCCTTACAATTGTACCACGATTGAGACCCATGTCGGTTTTTTTTATGAGGCTAATCCACACCCGCCTACCACTGAACTTGTAAGCCAGGATCAGTGGCATGCACTGGAAATGGCAATGAGCACCGAGGCTTACCAAGTCCCGGGACAAAGTCAAACTGCCTTGCGACCAGCAAATTTAATCAAAAAGAGACTAACAAAGACCCGTGTCTTTCATAAATTATGTGAAACAAACATCAAAGATCGATAAATTTCGACGACCGGATGGGATCCACCGTAAAATGAAAGGTTCAAATTCGTAGGAATCTGCTGGAGGTCTCAATCTCAATTTGCAATTTTGCTTCACAATTATTTTATGTAAGCCAGATACTAAACAGTAGTTTTTTCAGGGTTATTTCGCTATGAGCTCAGCGACCGATGAATTGGCACCAAATATATCAAAAGTCGATACTCCAAAACCTACACTCGTACCACTTACTCCAATAGAAACAACAATAGTCTCATTTCCGCCAGCGCAAATTCCAACCCCAACGGCATTAAGCGGATTTCATAGTGCCCTCATACTGGAGGTCGAAAAGCATCCATGCTTGTACGATCATTTGAATCCTGCTTATGATAATTTACTGATTAAAGGTCATATTTGGGTGGAGATAGCAAAGACTATTGGATTACATGGTAAGTTTTATACACCAACAACAACATACGTCTCTTTCGCACTTCCTTCCACTTGCTACGATCTTGACATACCACTTTCGTTTCTTCTACATCCATTAATCCCCTCATGCTTGTCCTTCGGTTGAGGGTACTTTTAACCTGGCCTTTCTTACGAACGTAGAACGTCCCTCTTGGTCCCCTTCCAACATTTCCGTTTACAATCGCCCTATAAATTCTACTTGTAAGTCTCCTTTCATTAATTCTCTCTATATGTCCGAACACAATTTACCATACCTTTCTCAATCCTAGTCACTTCATTTAATTTTATACAACGTTACCTAATCTCTCTGTTCTTAATTCCATCACTCAATTTCACTACAATCATGCTTCTTAGTGATCTCATTTCCACAGCATTTATTCTAAGCTATATGCTATTTAAGTTTGTTAATATACTAACTCTCTGTTACCTTATGATAGTGCCGTTATCAATCTACTTGGTGGCCCTCTTCATCATCAACATCATCAACAGCCCGTTGACGTCCACTGCTGAACATGGCCTCCTCTTAACAGCCCTTGGCAAGCCAGGATCGTAGAGGGAATTTGCCATAATCACCACGCTTGGCAGATGGGTTGGTGATCGCAGTAAGATGTAAACCTTGAGCTAATAGATGCTGCTGCCCATCCATCAGCCATATGTCCCTTAGTCGCCTTTTACGACACCCATGGGAGGACATGGGGTGGTCTATTCTAAGCCGGAAACCACACGGCATTCTTAGCCGTGGCCCTCTTATCTGTACTAATATATAAAGCTGAAGAGTTTGTTTGCTTGATCAAGCTAATCTCAGGAACTGCTGATCTGATTTAAAAATTGTTTTCAGTGTTAGATAGCCCATTTATCGATGAAGGCTATAGGCTATTTAATTATGTAGTTTCTACAAGATTCTACAAAAAAATCAAGATTTTCAAACAACTTTACCATTTTTTTGTGCTATTACTGGTGGCTCTATAACGTCACTACTTTCGGAATCACATTATGATGTTTCCCCCTTCAATCCAATTTAAAGAGATGGTAAATCAAGTAACTGATCATTTCTTTTCCAGAAACCACCTGTCAATCAGAATGGACCAACATTCATAACGCTTACGTCAACTCTTTTAACAACCCTTCTATCCCTTACATAGGGCCTGACGTTCGATTCTTAGACCGTTACATCAAAAACCAAGAGAAGGAAACCTTTATAGCTTCCATAGACGAAAAAGCAGAAGATCCCCTCGAGTGCGAAATTAAAACCGAAAAAGATGACGAAGAAGATGAACAGTCCGGTGCTTACGGTACTGCTCTTGGTTTTACTAGTAATAATAAAAAAAATGTAATAAACCTTAATAATACTGATGTTACTACTGAAATGGCGCCTAAACTTGATTCTATAGTTGGACATTTTAAGAATCATGATGAAGAAGTTAAAAAACCAGAAGCTTTTAGTATTTCACAGAAAGCTCAACAAGAAAAGAGGAATAACGTAAAAGAGAATTATTCGTCGCAGTTTTTGTCATTTATTAATAATCTAGCTGATGAAGAAAATAATTAATCTGCGGTTTGGTTTGACTATCCGAGGTACCTAGCTGATGTAATAGTCTAGTTGACTTATATCAAAATATGTTAGAATCATGTTTATTTTTGATTGTTTTTGGTATAACATAAATATGATAATAAATGTTTTGTTTAGCCTATCTAATGGCTGTAATTTTTTTGTATTCGTTTTTATACTGTTCTTAATCGCCGGAAACGCTTTCAACCATTTTAAGACTTAACGCGGTTGTAAAATTTTCGCGTTAAATTGCCCCGCTTTACGCGAGTGCACTATTGGTCACTGATTTGATATCTGATTAATTATTTACCTACTTGCGCGATTTGATGAAGCAAAAAGCCACTCAGAAAAAATTGGAATGTTATTTAAATAAAAAATAGCAATTTATCATGTAGGTATTTTTTTTATTGTCAAATGTTAAAATATCTTTTAACAAGCGGTTTATATGTCATTTCTTGTGTTATATGTAAGCAATTTTCTAATAAAAGCGGTTTGGTTCTAAATTTTGTACTTTATTACAAGACCCCGATATACGCGCAATTCGCTTTACGCGATTTTCGATCTCTCGCGTAAAGTGGGGTAGAATTATAACAAGCAGAACAATTTATAGAATTGAAGTAAAATATTAAGTCGTACTTATTAAAAATATGTCTACAATAGTGTTGCCTATCGATAGTCGACTATCGATATACTATCGATAGTCTATCGATAGTTGACGTCATATCGATAGTATCGATATTAGTGATAGTATCGATACTATCGAGGACCAATGTGTGTTTAGGAGCAATACTGTCGATAGTATCGATAGTATTGCTCCTAAACACGGGTTGGTCTTCGATAGTATCGATAGCTTTACAAACTATCGATAGTATTGATAGTTTTGATCATTTAATGCAACGAACTATCGATAATATCGATAGTATTACTTTAAAAATATCGATACTATCGATAGTATTATAATGTAATAGTATCGATACTATTGCTTCCAATCAATAGTATTAGTTAATTTGTGATATCGATAGTATCGATACTATCGATAGCACTATCGATATTGTTACTATTTTTCGAGGTCACCTATCGATAGCGAAACTATCGATAGTTGGGCAACTCTAGTCTACAAATAATTCTGATGTCAATTTCAAGTCAGATAAAATGTCAAAAGTGATCAAATGATTAGTCAAAGTCAAAACATTGTTGATGTCAAAAGTTAATACAAGCAAGTTAAGAGCGTGTCCTGCAGTATTATTATAGAAGTATTTATTAATAACTAGCGACCCGCCCCGGCTCCGCACGGGCGCAATGCTGATGTATTATACATATAAACCTTCCTCTTGAATCACTCTATCTATTAAAAAAAACCGCATCAAAATCCGTTGCGTAGTTTTAAAGATTTAAACATACATAGGGATATAGGCACTGAGAAAGCGACTTTGTTTTATACTATGTAGTGATTTAAGAACAGTTAGCAGGTAGTAACCTATTAAACAATTCAACTGCATTTTTAGGCTTAGTATGAAGAAATGAATTAGTATCCACAGGAACGGGTGCCACGAGGAAACCGCTTTCGGCAAGCTAGTTATAGATATATAAGTCGTTGATAAGTAATTTCGTATTACCGATAACATGGTAACCTAATTTATCTGTGAAGATAAAAGTAACGGTTAAATTAAAGTTATTTTTATTATTTGATGCATCTTCTAGAGGTTACTTAAAAATCTTTACCCTAAGTCGCGAGCAACTGCTAGTGTAGAGTACTATACTACAATGTTTAACCGTTCCCGTGGGAAACTCATAATTAAATATAGCCTATATCACTCAGATTCAGCTTCAGCTTCGTGCGTACCCGGCCTCCGCCAACGACGGAACGAACGAGTGTCCGGGGGTTTTGGTGGTGTAGGGTCCTCTCCTCGTGGTATGAGTAAGCATACCACCGCTATGGAGAGGGCGAGACCCACATATCCCGCCACCAGCGCGCGGATACCCTGCAGCGGCGCGGCGGCGCGGGCGGTGGGAATGCGTAAATGCATTCCAATGGTGAAATAATTTTTGAAATCGGCACATACGTTTTTGAGTTTATCAATTACAAACATACACACAAAAATACATAAATACAAATCTTTCCTCTTTATAATATTAGTAAAGACCTACGTAACTTAATTAATATATTTACGTGATGATAATTCGCGTCGCAAAAGAAAAAATATGGACCAAGGCCATTCTTAAAAAAATAACTTAATGATGTTGATATCGCAAAAACAGATAATAGTATTACTGAACCGGCTATTTTAATACGTACACAATATATAGTCAACACACACTAAATAAAAAGTAAATCGATTGAGGCACGGAAGTCGGCAAATCTCTGCCTTGGCGTGTATATATCATCATCATCAGCCCGTATAACGTCCACTGCTGAACATGGGCCTCCTCCCGAGGGAGGGTATTGGCATAGTCACCACGCTTGGCAGGCGGGTTGTTGACCGCAGTATTATGTTGTACCACACAAGGAAACGCTGCTGCCCGTTCCTTGATATATGATTATTATAGATGATGTTATAACAATCGGCCAACGGCTTAACGTGCTTTCCGAGGCACGGAGGGTAGTCCCTCGATCAACCAGACCCGGAAGGATATCTTAGAATTTACACAAAGATTTACTGTCCGGCGTGGGAATCGAATACACGACCTCCTAGATTTAAAGCGAGTCAAATATCGCTACGCCAATCTTCATATTTTTTATTTATTGGCAATCAGAATCCCCTGAGCACACCTCTTCATGTGATCATTGCAAACAGTGGACTGACGTGATCTGGATTGACTGTGTAATGTGACATCAATCCAAATCAGTTTATATCAATCTACCGCGATCACGGATCTCGATCCAGATTGAGCGTGTAATGTCGGCCTATCAATCTACCGCGATCACGGATCTCGATCCAGATTGATGGTGTAATGTGGGCCTATGCTGCCGTGTTACCGAAAAAGGGCACAACTAACACTTTTTGTCAAAATGAGTTATATATATATTCGGAATCTGGAAAAAAGGCCTATCTGCTTGATTTTTTGTGGATTTTGAGCTACCAAAAAAACAGAGATAGCATAAGCTTAAAGGGCACAACTGCATCAATTTGCAATTCAAAAAATATTTTAATCTCAATTTTCTCAAAATATGTAAAATGTTATTTGGGCCTTTTCTAATTACGACGGCAGTATGAGTGACACGGAACTTGATCAACTTACGATTCGTATTATTTTTCCGGTGATTCACAGCTTACGCACACACGTTACGACACAAAACTATGTCTTACATTGTCAGTCGATCTGTCGCAGCGTCAGGTGCTTGATGTCATCCGTCGGGGGGCCGGATTGCTCATACGTACCCGACCCCCGCCAACGGCGGATCGAAGGAGTGTCCGGGAGGTTTTAGTGGTGTAGGGTCCTCTCCTCGTGGTATGACTTTAGCATACCACGCTATGGAGAGGGCGAGTCCCACATATCCCACCGCCAGGGCGCGAATACGCTGCAGCGGTGGTGGGAATGCATCAATGCATTTCCCGCCGGACAAAAAAAAAAAAAGTTGCTTAATGTCATAACAAACTACATTATTTGTTTACAAAAATGTCGAATTGTGTCATGAAAGGGTACAAATCAAAGTTCAACGTTATTTTTATGACATTGGGGTACAGGGGTCCGAGTCTGCTATTTTTTCAAGTATTGTGCCACCGTAGTGCCATCATGATATAATTATGCCAAAAACGGTAATCTACTAATCTCACTATGGTGTCGGCGCTGGAATGGCAGTCAGTGTTGCTACCGCAGAAAAAGGCCGTCAACAGAAGTAGCAGGAGAGATGGTTAGGGAGTATCATTTGTTATTATATTCAAGTATCATTTGTTATTATATTCGGCAGAGAATTCCACTCCTTAGCCGGACGGCTAAGGAGTGGAATTCTCTGCCTGGAATTGCCTGGAATTCTCTCTCTTGTTTTTTTTTTGTCCGGGGGAAATGCATGCATTTACGCATTCCCACCGCCGCTGCAACGTATCCGCTCGCTGGCGGCGGATATGTGGGACTCGCCCTCTCCATAGCGGTGGTATGTTTACTCATACCACAAGGAGAGGACCCTACACCACTTAAACCCCCCGGACACTCCTTCGATCCATCGTTGTTGGGAGCCGGGTACGCACAAAGCAATCCGGCACCCGCGGCCAATATGGCGTCGCGGGATCTCCTGGGCCACAATAACTGTGACCCATTTGCCCAGTTATAGGGACGCCCGGAGTGTGGAGGCGTCCCTACTCCTCATGGGCCGAGGCTAGGGCGGCAGGCGGCGGGTTTCGGCCGCCTCTTCGGCGGTTTTGAGAGCAGTAGGCCTACAGGTAAAACTGCGATGATGTCATTACAAACCGTAAACTTTAATTAATTAATTTCCAATGGCAATACCCGTAATGAATCATGATCTACTTAAATATGTTTTATTCATGACTAAGTCTTTAACCAGTGTGTGTTGCCAGTGACAACCTATGGATCCGAAACGTGGTCCTTCACTATAGCCTTTATGAACAGGCTCAGAGTCGCTCAACTAGCTATGGAGAGGGCTATGCTCAGGGTTTCTCTACGAAATCGAAAATCAGAAGTGAGGAGATACTTAGAAGAACGCGGGTTACCGACATAGCCCAACGGATTAGTTCGTTGAAGTGGCAATGGACAGGCCATATAGCACGGAGAACAGATGGCCGTTGGGGCCGAAAAGTTCTCGAATGGAGACCGCGGATCGGCAAGCGTAGCGTGGGACGTCCACCTACTAGATAGACGGATGATCTGGTTAAGGCCGCAGGATCAAGGTCCACTTTTAACCGCAACAACTGGAGATCTATTTGGGAGATCTATGTGCAGCAGTGGATGTCCTACGGCTGATATGATGATTCATCTACACTTACATTGAATCCGTGATTGTATTGGCTGATTTGCCATCATTATTATTCCTATTCACCCGCGTAACTTCCGTTCCCGTGGGAACTTTTTAATAAAATAAAGCCTATGACCTTCCTCCATAAATGGGCTATCTAACACTGAAAGAATTTTTCAAATCGGTCCAGTCGTTTCTGAGATTACCGCATTCAAACAAACTCTTCAGTTTATAATATATTAGTATAGAACTATATCGTAAGTTTATCTTATCAAAGGTTATCAGTTAGTATGTACGTAAGCATGACTTTAGGCAATTTTCCTACATATCAGTATATAAATATATCTATATAAAAATCAATTGCTCATATATGTGACGAAACATGATATGTAACTCGAATTGTAGAAATAATGTGATGTTGAACATATACCGAAATACTGTAAAAAAAAAAAGTTTATTTGATAACCTAAACGTACAACAAATTTGAGATTGGAGCCTCATTTTAAGCAAAAGATGCCTGTATTAGGAGGCTCAGCTCCTTCCAAAACAAGAAGTGTAAACTATACATTACGAGTACATAAACAAAAACAAGGTGAGGCTTTGAATATACCATCCCATATCTTCCCACGGGTGTCGTAAGGTGACTGCGGGACGTACAGCGGATGGATGGGCAGCAGCATCTATCAGCCCAAGGATACTCACCATCTTACTGCGATCACCAATCCGTTAATAAACATCTATTTAATAACATTGTTGTTGAAATGTATACTAATTAATTAGTCAAGATTTTTTTTTCTTTGGATATTTTTATCATTGTATTTGACTTATAATAAGTACGATCGATTCGTCTACATTATCAATAATAAACGTTTTCATTTCACTTCATGGTAAAAACAAAAGCGGGCGTAAGTTAGTAAAATATAAGAAAATTGAGTTTGTGAGGTTTTAGGGGGTAATATGAATGAATGACGCCTTTGTACATGTTGTTTCTTTGTCTAAAACGTATTGTTACTTGTTTTTCTGTGTGTACAATAAAGAATAAGAATAAGAATGATATGTATCTACTGAACCGATTTTGCATTTTCTTTTGCTAATATATTAATATATAATATAATATATTCACAATATATATATTAATAAGAATATACGGGGGTGAATCCGCACGGAAAATATATCATAACAGTATCTACATTGACTCAGGTGTTAGTATATTATGGAACAATAAGGTTACGTAATCAATTTCACAATAATATTTACTTTCTGTCGCTATGTATGCGATTCTTTATTTACTTTTCTTCATATACTTACATCTACACAGGTAAATATAATTGAAGTGTTTGTTTGTAATTTAAAAAAAAGTTATGGTCTGAGCACTATTAAAAAAAAAAGATTTAAAACAAAAAAAAATGCTTCTACAAATTTTGTCATACTGCTCTTCTGTCATTTCGCTTTTTTGACACTCATTTCAGGGGACTAATCCCGAAATTTAACGATATCACTATGACTTAGATAAAAAATGTCCTGGCTACTCATTTAATTCATATTTTTTGCATGCATAGTTTAATTCATATTTTTTGCATGCATAGTAAACTATGCATGCAAAAAATATTAATTAAATATAATATGTCAATTTATTAAGTTAATATAGCTTCAATAATACAGTAGTAACAATAACATGACGCCAGACGTTTGCAAGAATTAAAAACGAAAAAAAAACATTAATCTATGTCTATGTAGGGCATTGTAGGGGCTACATACATACACATAAATAACGACGTGAGTGGATGAAGGTGATATGTCGCATTTTCGAGTTCTTGTTTTTTTTTTTTTTTGCATATATGAAGGCGATATGTCAATACAATACAACTACAGATCTTAAACCATCCATCTAAGGCATAACGAGACAACTACATTCATATTAGCACCTCATTTTCAATATCTAAACTTGCAGAAAAGTTTACTTTTGTTTATGAAAAAAGGAGTTATGTCAAGATTTTTTTTCAAATTAAATAATAAAAAATATTTTGTTTGGTTGCTTACATAATTAGGTTATTTACACAACTTGGCATCATAGTTTAATACAAACATTAGTTTTGTAGCGAATTATCTCAAAAAATAAAAGGTGAAACTTTAACTTCGATTTACTCCAAATTTAAATTATGTGACTTATCACCTTCATCCACTCACGTCTTCAAATGTAATACGTTACTCTAATACTGTGTTTAACAAGGCGATCCCGACTCTAATGTATGCAGTCCGATACTCGCGTATTGTAACCGATACCACTCTTGTCAATAAACCAGTATAAGTAAATAAAGATAGACATTTCATTTGATCGTCCCAGTAGCATCCCTAAATCTACTTTGTTTTTTAAATACTATTTATAAATCTATACTAATATATAAAGTTGAAGAGTTTGTTTGAACTGAACGCCCTGTTAAGGCCTAGCTGGAAATAAATAGTGGACCCTATATGTAATAGCTTTATTGCCGGTAGTAACTATCTAATTAATTAAAAATATGCAAAAAGTGTCGCACGCGGTCGGGACGGACGATTCTCTCTTCATTTGTTTTTTCTTAATTTCTTTTTAATTTTGGTTTTGCGCGCTTTACGATTGGCTCTATGGTTTGTTTCTTTTTAAAATGTGGTTTATTACTTTTAATCGTGCTCATAGGTTTTGTATTTTAAGGAACAACTGGTCAGTTTTAAACATCTTTCAGTATTCGAAACCCATCGTTAAAGGCTATAATAATATGCTATATTTGATTATGAAATTCCTACGGGAACGAGAGTTACGCGGGAGTTACAGCACGCGGAAGCTAGCAAAAAGTATAAGTGCATGAGTCATGCTTATAAAATTGTTTTTAGGGTGGCTCCCCTTTGTAAATAAATTCTTATTTCGACTTATGTGAAGGGATGTGTCATAGATGGGTCGATAAAAAATATACATACATAAAAGAGTGTATACGGAAACCATGTTTTTAGGCTCCGTACCATAGTCCACAAGGAACCCTTATTTATAATTTTTGTCATTTCCGTCCAGACTCGTACTCCGCCATTACTGCACCGATTGTCTCGAAACTTGGTGGAGAGATGTAAATTGAAGATCAAAAACTTGGGTTTTAAAATTATGGAAAAATATTATTTTTTCAGCCCACTTCCCATACAACGAAAAGTGAATATTAAAAATAAATTCGACTAACCCCATCGTTGGAAAGGTCTCTTAAAATGCAACAAAAACTGCCTTGAAACTATGTAGATCAAACCCCCCAGTCTCGAGATAACCTAATACAAAGTTAAAATTAGACCTTCCCTCCCCTTAACTTTTGAAATATTACTAAAATAATTCTGAATGTGATATATACCTCTTAAGTACTTTCAACTAAAATTATAGCGGATCGGTATCATAGATAGTTATTTTTATACAGCACGACTAACTTATGTAGTTCAATCGTCCTAAAAAAGTGTATGGAGTCGACGGCAAAAAAAAATTGGCATTTTAGATATGCATGGCTACGGAACCCTTTCATGTGCCCAACACGCTCTTGGCCGGTTTTAGTTTCTAGAATCTGAAATCATAAGGTTTAAGTTTATTTTTGTAAGAAATAAGAGTCGCACTGCAGTTAAATTGATGTTTTTAAATATTATAATAATAATAATAATTTACTAGTATTTCGGTAATTAGAGTTCAGAAAATCTCATAAATTACTTAAAAGAAATACACCCTACATAGCGCGTGCATAATAATGACATAGGTGCCTATAATACCTAGGCCGCAATCACACACGAATGAAAAGAGCGAGCGAAATAGCGTAACTACCTGCTTAGGTACCTACGCATTTTACCGTTCCGATTTTCACTCTATGTCAGTAAAAAAATAATGATAAAATAACTATGCCTTAGACATCTATTTCATATCGACGCTTGAAATTACTTGAAAGGCAATCATCACTAAGCGACATTGAGTAAACTTAACAGGAGAATGATTTAAAGTTCAAATATCTCTCGCAGAAATAATTTTTTTATAGCTATCCAAAAACAGCTAGCTAGCATACAAGCTATAAAAAAATGATTTCTACGAGAGATATTTGAACTTTAAATCACTCGCCTGTAAAGTTTACTCAATGTCGCTTAGTGATGATTGCCTTTCAAGCGTCGATATACATATCCAGAAAAAAAAATCACCCAGTATTTGTTTGCTTGTCACAATGTCTAACTCTCCAAATACACAAATTTAAAAAATGTTCTAACCCAGTAATATTCCGATTGTTACATCAACACGCAGCAGCATTTCTCTATAATGCTAATACTGCGGATACCCCGTCGTCCTCCCGACCCTTAGTTTGCAATGAACCATCCGATGCCCTCGTAGACCCGAAGCCCGAGAGGCCCGCGAACTATAAAGTAGAGCGACAGTTGCACAAAACTCCCCCAAAATACTTAACGGCCCGCGGTTTTAGCCGCGTTAGCCTCTGCTCCAGTGGGTCGGAGCGTGATGTTTTGTAGCCTTTATGTTAATTCAGCGTATAGCCTATCCCGGTGCAAAATTTCAGTCAATTCCGTTCAGTAGTTTTGGCGTGAAAGAGTAACAAACATCCTTATTTACTAACTTTCGCGTTTATAACAGTAAAATGATGTTATAATAATCGGAACCAACGGCTTAACGGTCTTCCCGAGGCACGCAGGGTAGTCCCTCAACCAACCAGACCCGGAAAGAAATCTTAGAATTTACACAAAGATGTCCGGTGTCCGGATGATGTGTACGACGTAGGGATCGAACCCACAACCTCAGAGATTTAAAGCGAGCCAAATACCGCTACGCTACGGAGGTTGTCTAAAGTATTCAGATACATATTAATTATTAATTTAAGCCTTTTATTTTGCTTGAAGACTAGTTTTAAAAGATATTTTCTTTATGATTACATACCTCTTATTGAGTGAAGGCCTCCTTCATTTAGCTCCAAAGATGTCAGTTTGGTGGCTTTTAGTATGCAGTTGTTGTATTTTTAACCGAACACTTAAGTCATCAGGGTCCTTGCTTCCTTTTCCCAGGCCAGTCCTGTTAAATACTTGTTAGGCTATCTTTATTTTTTCTACCACCAGTTCAAGACGTGGCAACTCTGAGAAGAACTGGCAAGAAACTGTGAGGAATCCATTTTTAAATAATCAATTTATCATTACTTTTACAATATTGTTAAGCAGCAGTGTCAGAGCAAGTTACTCCCAAGCCATTCTGTCATTTACATAGTCTTATATTTAATAATATGCCTTTTTACATAATTTAGCTTTGACAATGGCTACAAATTTATTAACTGATAATTCTCTAATATTATTTGGGAGTTTGTTATAAAAGCGAATACTTTGCCCCATAAAAGAGTTGCTTATTCTATGTCAGTACAACTAAGTCATGCTTATGGTGTCTTCTTCGTTTTCCACCTTTAGGATATAATATGCAGAAACATGTATGCTCAATTTCTCTTGGGGTCTCAGATCATGTGGCCCATCCATCTCCATTAGAACCAGTCTATTTATATTGGCTACTTTAGTTTAGTCTGATTCTTCTCCTTCTGTCCAGTTGTCTGCATTGCTGTTGAGCAATTCTCCTGCCTGTCCTTTAGATGTTATGTTGTTGTAATTTATTTTGCTTGCTTGAAGTCTTGAGCTGAAAGAGAAATAGCTCCACTCGAAAGAGTAAGAAGCATAGTACCACCGTACTGCCAGAAACATAGAACCATTTGGCGGGCTCCGGAGAGCCCTGGGAAAGGACAGGACAAGGGATGGGACGGGGGGGAAGTGGGATGCTGCGGTCAGTCGAGTCAATCTCTTCACTTAAAAGTATATTACAAATTAATTATAAAAACTTGTAAAATTCCAAATATACTCATTTTTTTTTGTACATCACAGAAAGCTCCGTCGGCTCCACGGCCGCAGCTGAGATCAATACGCTAACTGTACAAACATATCATATCATAGACTCCCAATCATTAACAGTCGGTTTTCACATTTACCGTATCGTTAAATTTTAAAAACTACAACTAAATGTAATCTTTAATTCGAGAGTACGCAAACCAACTTCTACACATTCAGTAAAAATTCTTAAAGATCTGGCAAATACACAAAATAGAGATAAATGTTTGTTCGACGTCCACCACAACAGTGAACCGGGACACCCCGGACAAGGAACAACAAGGTCCGGTAATGCCACGGATCAGAGCTGTGGCGGAGGAGGAACTATATAATATCTGTGTAGAAATTCGTTCACATGAAAAGTTGACTCTCCAATTAAAATATCCACGTAGGCGACGGGCTAGACCCCTCACACACCAACATTTAAAGCTTTGGACGGCGGGCGCTCCCGCCGGGGTCGAGCCCGGCCGAATAAACACATCGCTCTCAGATAAATTAACGACACGAGTACGACTAGTGGCGCCGCACGACGCCGCCCCCGGCGCGGGCTCCAAACAATAGCGGCCGGCGCCCGGGGCGCTGCGGCGCCGCCCGCCTCGCGGCCGCGGCGCCTCCGCCCCGATATTTTTTTGTGTTTTTCTCGTTATTTAGGACGGGGGCGGGGTCGACGCGGCCGCGAGGCTTCGGCTGCACTTAACTACTAAAATTTTCACAAAATAATACCTAACGCCGGAATTTGGTCGGCGGCGGTCCGCGGCCGGGGACGGGCTTGGCGCGTCGGCGGCCGCGCGCCGCGCCTCGAAATAAAAAACTTACGTAGCACTGAGCGGGGCGAAGCCCCTCTTAACACTAACTTAGAGTCCGTTAAGCGCCGGGTGACTTACGCCGTGACGTTGAGGAGCAGCTTGAGCGTGATGGCGCGGTCGGGCTCCGGGCGGCAGCGACCCTCGCGCCGCCAGTGCGTGGGCGGCGGGGGCAGGGCCGCAGCGGCGGGCGCTGCGCCCCACTTGCTGGCGGCGTAGCGCTCGTGTCGCTCCGCCCGCTCGTAGCGCTCCGCTCGGTCGTAGCGCTCGCTCCGCTCGTCGCGAGTTCGGCGCAGGGCTCCGCGCGGCCTCCGCCCGCGAGCCGTTGAGGCGCTCGCGGACGCCGCCGGGGGACTCGGCCGATTCATCACCTCGGTCGTCAGCTTGCCCCGGTGGATGATCACCCTTCCCGATGATATTCCGACACTTATAAAGCTTTCACGGACACTGTAATTCACTGTATTCTCGTCGCCGGCACGGTTGCGTTATGTGTATGTGAGTGGACGCAAGACGCGAGACCTCGACGTTCACAAGATGGCCGGTCGACGCGGTGGCTAAACTGATTCGATCGCGAGCCGCCGTCGGCCTCGAATCCTGTCGATCTACTCGGATGACACGTCGAAACACTGCACTGCTTCACTTTCACGACGATAAAGTCGGCGGTCGCTCTGCTAGCTTCTACAATGATGATCGGTTATGAGAATACAATATGGACGCCACCTCTCCATTATTCACACCTTCACCTCTCGATTTCGACTGAGTGACGTCGGGGTGCGCGGGGTATATATAGAGCGATCGCGGCTGCGCGGCTCCAGCTGCGTGGTGGGGATTTAAAGCGCCCCATTGATTATACGGCGATTTTTATGTGGTAGTTGGTTTGTACAGCGACTTAAAAAAAACACGTTGTATTTAATGAACTATATTTTTATAGTTAAATATGTAATTCATATTATTTTTAATTATTCTGTAAATGTGAGACAATCAGTCAATCGGCAAAAAAAAAGAAACCATAATAATATCGACATCAGAATAGTAATTATTAATGAAATAATGAAATAATGAAATTTATTCAGCACTTAGGTATTTACATACACTTGTACTTGTCAAAATTACACTGTCATAGTCTTATGACTATATCAAACAAAAGTATCACTTAAGTAGCTAAAAACATTGTTAAAATTATTTGATATTACAGAATTTTTAATCAGTCTGTCCGTCTGTCGTACGATAACAACAAATGTACACATTATAGTAAGATACCTTAGAGGTAACAGGTCTAAAAATTCCAAGAATCCGGCCCAAATCTAAGCGACATCCACCCTTAAGGGGTTAGGACCATCGCTCGGGGTGCCACTGGAGTAAAGAGTAGATTTACGAACAGTGGTGGTGATCGCTGGCACGAGATCACAGTTCGGGGAATAAGCAACAACGCGGTCCTCGGTCATGCCGTCGAGGATCCTACACTAGCTAACCTGCAACCTTTCACTAGCTACCTAAGTGGACGACCCGGAGAAGAAAGGAAGAAAGAAACTCCGAGATTTTTTTTTAGTCTCTTTTGCTGTTTCTTTTTTTTTATGTCAAGTCTTTTCACAATCATGTAATATTTTACAATGTATATATGATGTGAGCGAATGCAAGCACAATACCATTTATTACCTGGTCAATTAATACCGACCAGGTGTTCAATAAGACAAGAAAAATTATAATAATGTAAATACTATAATGTAGATATTATAGTTTACTCAGGCACAGACAATCTCCTACAAAGAAATCTAATGGCGGATGCATTCACACACATTTACAATATGACAATTTACACAAGTTCAACCAAAGGCTCTAAAAGTAAAACCAAAGGCTATTAAATTCTAGTTTTAAAATTGTTTGATATTTTAATAATTTTCATTTTTATTTTGTAAGTTATGATGTTATTTGATTTGATTTGATTTGATTTTTATCAATGTTACATATAAAGTTGCAAAAAAAAATGAAACAGATTATATAAATTTTATTATATTTTTGACCAAAAAATCCAGATAAAAGAATCTCAATAAATGTTAGTTTAGATTACCTACAAAGTTGGTAGGCGTCTATTTTTTATCTACATCTTTCTACATTATATAAATTTTAGACATGAATGTCTGACTGAGTGAGACAAAAGTAACAAAAACCGATAGACGTAATAACATAACATTTGTAGAATGTTCCGTTCACACCCAAGAGAAGCACAATTTTATTCTCAGAAAAATAATCAGCCTGAGGTACAACAGTACACGGGGCTCAAAATTTACCCTAAGAGCATAAGCTAGTAATAAAAAAGCAACATACGATAAACTAGTATTTATATGTATGTACACATAGTGACACCTTCCGTTTATAGTTTAAGTATGTATTCATAAAATTGATGATAAGTGAAACACAATTAAACCCTTTTTTAAATGAATGTGAGTGAGATTTTTTTAAAGTAATATAGAAAATATTTTATGCCAAAATTAAGTATATGAGTCATCAAACGAGTTCCCTTATCGAATTTCCTAATTATATCGTACACTTACCATAATATGCTTAGTACGTAAAATGAAGTGACTAGTTATAATAATAATCTTGAAGGTTTTAAGCATTTACTTAAAAATAATTAGCATAATTATATATGAATATCACAATCGAACACTAATGAATTATATCGTCATTCAAAGTAACAATTAGTAATTTAAGGCTTAATGCAACTAATTAATTACCGAGATTTTATACCTGTATAATATATTGTATTTGTGAATATAAAATATTTTTCTTTTGATTTTGATTTAACAAAAGAAACTATAGTATTTTCACTTTGTCAAACCTTATAAGTTAATCTGACGCTAAAATTCAATTTATGTACTGGTATTAAAAAAAAAAAACTCATATGAATAATCTTGACTTATATAAATATTTTCTTAACAAACCAGTTATTACGGAAATAAATTATTATTATAGTAAAAAAGCTATGTTATATCTTACAAAAGCTACAAGGAAATATTTAAGACTATTATATACATCCTTTCCAAATTGAATACCATTTTACTACACAAAATTCTCTAAAACAATAAACTAAAAGAAGTTTAGTATTACAAAGCAGGACGAGTCAACACTAATCTTGCCATTCCTGGATATACCTAAGCGGCTTGTCAGATCTTTCAGGTTACTGTAATGGAGGTATACGTGTCTATGTATTATTGTGTCTACTTATTACATTAGAAAAGACGGCACATTTTACCTGCATATTTAAATGCAGTAACCAGATAAACATCCGATGCCCTCGTAGACCCGAAGTCCGAGAGGCCCGCGAACTGTAAAATAGAGCGACAGTTGCACAAAACTCCCCTAAAATACTAAAAGTCATAATCCCTCAATCTCATCGCCAGCGACCGCCCTGAACCGAGGTCTAAGCCCCACAGGGGGCGCCCTCTGGTGCAGGTTGCTTAGTTTGTAGTTTTTAAACTATTTATTAAGGCTGGAGCTTTGCTCGCCTTTATGCCCAGTGAAGTAGCAAAAGCCTCGAGGCTACCTACGTATGCCAATCCGAAAAAAAAATCTAGTCTAAAACAATATCTCAGGATTTATAATATACTTGGGATCGTCATTAAAGGATTAACGGGATTACTAATAAAATCTGTTCTGAAAACCCAAAACTCCGCATCGCGCGTCGTTCCTTTAATATGAAGGGTGATTTTATCCTTTATATTAAAAGAAAGATGCGGAGAGGTTTTAAAAAAAAATAGTAATAATAAAATATTGGTTAATTAAATAAATACAAACAAACTAAATAGAAATTGCTTAAAAATTGGGAAATAAATGCGACATAAAGCGACAAAAAATTCCGGCCGCGCTATTAGTCGGCGCATGAATAGCGAGCTTTATATTCGCCCTAGTACCAATAGGCTAGCAACGATGAAAAAAAAAATGTGACGACTCCAACAAGAAGTTGAGGATATAACCCGACCGCGTTACAAAGTACACCAATACAATGAATCGCGTAACAACCCGGATATTTACAATTTAGTCGGATTATTGCAAATGGCTGCCTTGTTATTTTCGCATTGAAAGACCTACGCATCGATAGATAAGAAAATGTTTGTTTTTATTTAAATATCTGCCTTTTATCTGTATTAATGGATATAATACTATTTATATCAAAATGATTTGTGTCATAACAGCATAGATACTTTACCAACTGTTAAAACAGTCTGCAACATTGTACGTACCTACCTACCTATCAAGTAAACCTGAACATAGGTAGATAAGTTTTATGACAGACCTAATATAGAAAAGTTAATTTTCTCTATTTGTGATTCCTACATCTAAAAGTGAAAGCATTAGGATACATATTGTTAGTATTACGGCAGTTCTGTGTGTAAAACCGTGGTTTGGCAATAACAAAAACGTCATTTGGTAGGTATCTACGTGACCAAACGTTTGTCGAACGAAATAGGTGGCAATTCATTACAATGTCCTTTGGTTAAGGAAAATTATTGTAGGTACCTATTTCATACATTGTCGTTATCAAAACTATTAATAGGAACCTACCTACTTTAGGTATATGTTACTATGTGTTATAATTATCCTACTAATATTATAAACGCGAAAGTTAGTAAATATGGATGGATGGATGTTTGTTACTCTTTCACGCCAAAACTACTGAACGGAATTGGCTGAAATTTTGCACCGGGATAGGTTATACGTTGGATTAACATATAGGCTACAAAACATCACGCTCCGACCCACAGGAGCAGAGTAACGCGGGGCGCAGCTAGTAAATTGCCTATAATTTACGCAGTTACAATAACTACAAATGAATAGGTTGGTACCTACAATGAAAACCTCCGTAGCGTATCCCCATGCCGGAAATGCGTTACAATAACACTACAGTCACGAAGACATTTTTAACGCAGTCATAGTCATATCGTTACGTGATAATAGCCTCCTTGTCAAGACGGACACCGCTACGCCCTAGAGCAGTGTTTTTCAATCTGTGGGTCGCCAACTCGCCATGAAAAGGCTTTATCAACTTACATAGGACTTAACTTAAAAAAAAATTGTTTGTCTATGCCACAGGGGGGTAAATTCGCGACCCCTTTACAGATTTATTCAACCTGTTTAAGGGGTCGCGAAATAATATGAAATGAAATAAAAATGAAAACGTTTATTAATAATGTAGACGAATCGATCGCACTTATTAGTTATAAGTCAAATGCTCAAATGCAATGATAATAACAAAAAAAAATCTTGACCAATTTAAGGTTACATTTCAACAATAATGTTATTAAATAGATTTTACCAATGTTGTTATTGCATGTGATAGTCGCTTATTATAATTAAAATCAACCAGCGCGGTCTGGGATCGGATCTGAAGCATGGAACGCGTCGCGAGCCTCGCCTTGTGCGGACGACCGGACCCTATCCTATCTTCCTATGAGTCTTTCTCTATCTACCTATGTTGTGACACAAACAGATTTAAAAACACTGCCACAGAGGTTGTCCTTACTTAAATACATGCCTTTTATATATTTAGGTTCCTCGACCATTCGTATTCTTTTTACTTTACTTCAGCTAATACCTGTCAAGGGATTTGATACCTACAGTGTTAATTCCCATTGAAATGCGGATCATTATAATCTCAACTAATATGAACTAAAAACACAGATTATAGGGCACAGATTAAACCCATACTTTTAAGTAATACCTTCTGGGATTATATAGTGTCAATGCTTTTTTGTTTGTTTAAAAAAATCACACCTTAAAGGGCTTAATTGTTCCAGTTAACCAATGGATTTTGACATAAAAAAAAACATTTCTATTTACGTAGGTAAGCCTATTACAGCCACTTGCAAATAAGAAATCAAAACAATAGTTTAGTATGTTAATAATTAATTAGGTATTCATGTTATTATTTTTAATAATATTTTAGTGTTAACTTTATTGTTTATCTATAGTGTGTCTAACAGCTTGTTCTGTCTATTGTCTATGGCGGACCATAAGTAGATACCAATATAACGACCGAAATTTATTCATTTAAACGTAAAATTATTAGGAAGACTAAAAGAGAAATGTTTTTGTATGGAAATAGTACGCAAACTCAAAAGATTAGATAATGGTATTGAGTTTGAAATATCTAATAATTAATATATTTTGTTATAAACTTTAATTAATCAATGTAATTCAGTAAGAAAGCAATGTCAGTAATGGAAAATTTTAACACAAATTTACTTAACATAATAAATATTTAACATAGGAAATGCGTTACAATAACCCATTAATAGTAATGAAGACGTTTTTATCGAAGTACTAATCATATCGTTAATTGATTAGCCTCCCGGGTAAACCGTACTTGTATTTATTAAGGATTGTCCTTCAAATCTATATTTAGTAGAGGCCCCAGAGTAGATCGTTAACTTGGAGAAGTGGCCTTGGATACTTTGGCCCTTGGGTGAAGGACGGACGCCCTGAAAGCCTTGTGAAATCCTTGACAAATCGAGTTAAATGACAAGTTGAAGAGAAAAATGGTGTTATTGCAAAAAAGGACGTATAAAAAATATATACTTATTAGGATATTATCAATTATTTCCTTTATAGGTACTAATTACTACATAGTATAAAACAAAGTCGCTACCTGCTGTCTGTCTGTCCCTATGTATGCTTAGATCTTTAAAAATACGCAACGGATTTTGATACCGTTTTTTTTTGTAGATAGAGTGATTCTTGAGGATGTTTTATTATGATACATCAGCATTACACTTTTTTGAAGCAGGGGGTCGGACCGTGATGTTTTGTGGCCTATATGTTAATCCCGCTTATAATCCTATCCTATCCGCGTGCAAACTGTCAGGTAAATCCGTACAGTAGTTTTTGAGTGAAAGAGTAACAGACATACATACATCCACACACTTTGCATTTATAATATTAGCAGGATTCATAGGCATAATATTATCTGACGATTTAAAATGCAGGCAGCCCTTTCGGTTGATTACTTCATCTTTGATATTATTTTTTCTTGATTTTGTTTTAAATTGGTAACTGGGTAATATAAGTAATTTTCTTTATTGTAATAAGTAATAAGATAAATATTGTTTATTTTTAATGACTATTCACCTATTTAAGGAAATCAATCCCTGAGTCACAATTAGTTATTTAACTATTCGTACCTAGATCACTTTTTTTTTCGGTCAGACATACGTATTTAGCCACTAGGCTTTTGCTACTTTGCCGGGCATAAATTCGAGCAGTTCTCTAGCCTTATTAAATGGTTTAAAATGTAGTTCACACAAACAATAGTCAAAAAATGGATCGTGGCTACAAATAATCGTTCGACAAAAAAAAACAACGCCTTTTTTTAATTTTCCTAACAGTAGGTACATGGATAACAAACGGAATCCTGTTACTTTCTACCGTCAAAATTGAAGTTTTATGTGATATTAACCTTATACACTATAAATATAAGGTTCCAAGTTGTTTGGTTACTATCGATTCGTATCGTTAAGTTGCAAATCTAATAGTAAAAGATCCGTACCGACATCAACCTTCGACTGATAATACAAAGAAGAAATATATTATATAATAAATTTAGAATATGAGAAAATATACCTATTAAAAAATAAAAGGATTTTCTTAAGCCAAGCCATAAGAAAATCCTGGACCGACTATTTTTATTTATTTTTTAACAATGATTTTTAATCAAATTTTGCAATTTCAAGATAAAAAGTAAATTTTATTCTGACTTAAAGTATAAAGTATATGGAATGTGCAGCCGTTGGGTTGCCTAATATTTACCTGGACGAACTTCTGGGTTACTACAGGTATGTCGACGCCTGTTACTTTCATTAGATTGAATATTAGAAAAAATATATATTTAATTTATTTAAACATCAATAATAACAAATAGTTTTTTTAATATATTTTCTAAATGTTAAATTTATAATAAAATATGTTTCATTCTATTATGCGTTCGGTGAAGGTCGATGTAGGTTCGGATCTTAAACTATTATTCCAGAATAGGGAGGGGTACAACGCATAGTGCAACGCATTCACCTTTTTTCCGTACCATCATGACATTTGTAGAAAAAAAAAATACTACGACATTATAGTAGCACCATAATGTAAATGTTTGCTTTTTTTTTCTCAACCGTCGCAGAGCACCCCTCAAGACAAACAGGTGTCTTTTGTACCCTATTGTTGTCGATACAGGTTACTTATCGTTATTACTATTCATTCATAAGTCAACGAATACTAAGAAAGATGAAATTGAAAGTTAAATAAATATTATATATTTATTTCGCGCACGGGTGAAATGCTGATGTATTATACCAATGATGTTATAGAGAAATAAAAAGTAGATAACTACTAGATACAGCACCCGGGCTTGAAAAATCACACCACGAAACATAACTGTGACGAAACTGAGCTAATTGGCACACTTAAACCTATATTAAAATTTCTCTCGTTTTTGCACACGCAGATTTTCATGCAACCTCAGTAAAGTAGCGGTATTTGGCTCGCTTTAAATCTCGGAAGTCGTGGGTCCGATCCCCACGCCGGACAGGAAATCTTTGTGTAAATTCTAAGATCTCTAAGCCTTTGGTCCCGATTGTTATAACATCTCTATGGCAAATACTCTCCCCCGGGAGGAGGCCCATGTTCAGCAGTAGACGTTATATGGGCTAATGATGATGATAAATTTTCATGCTCTCCTGTTTATACTCTCTAGGAACAAATTATGTCTTAATAAAACACGAGCAAGTAGTATTATACCTCTTATTATACAACATCATTGTATTATACCATAAAAACTTTCTTCTTGAATCAAGATGACATTAAAATTAAATACCTAAATACATTTATCCGACCCGCCCGGACTTCGTACGGGTGTTATGCTGATACTAATATTATCAATGCGAAAGTTTGTATGTGTGGATGTATGTAGGTATGTTTGTTACTCTTTCATGCAAAAACTACTGAATTGATATAAATATATTTAGTCCGTCAGTTAGATTACCAAAAAACATTGGACACGTATTTTTTTTTCTATCCTCAAACAAAAAATGGCGAAGAAACAGCGCGTTTAAATTTCGTGTGACGTCACTTCTAGTTGTAGGTGCAATTTTACCCAGTAGTGACGTCAAGCCTGAACTTTATAGTTTGTTGTTGCTCTGTATCTTTGTCAATTTTTATTGAATTGATAAATAAAAAAATACATGTCCAATATTTTTTAGTAATCTAACGGACGGACTAGTCTAGTTAGTCTTCATGGCATACAAAAACACAGCAACAACTAACAATTACTTTTTTAACATAAATAACAAAAAAAGTCAACAGAACTCCATACAAAGTGAATTTCTACATTATAACAGTAAAAAATACCCCTTTTTTATTTGATAATTATTTATCAGCCCGTATAGGCAGCTGCGTCCACCCCTTGCGGGCACCCTATCGACCATTTTGTGTACAAGCTAGCTGTTGCTACCGACTTAGTCTGCGTTTATTCCGATTTGCTAAAACAAACTTACAGTCCTCTTAGAGATAGATTACAAAAAAACGTCCATCATCTTTTGAGTAGAACTTTCAAAAATTTTTTTTAGCGAATGCCTTCGTCATCTAGCGAAATACCGGCCAACTGGGTTTTTCTTTAACCTTCAGGGTAACATTGACTGTGTAAATGTACTCGTATTTTATGGTAGGAGGATCTCTTTACTAAATTCACCGGCTTTAGTTTCTGGACTCCAAGTTTCTTCAAGTTTCTGGAGCACATTTCTTCATGTCATTTCGGCGTTTTATCTCCCTTCTGATTTCGTTTCACCATCACAGTCAAAGTTACCTAGAATGTCAAATTATCCCGCGCATTTTCACCCGCCTGGATCCCGTTCCCGTGGAAATTTTGACTTAAAATATAGCCTATAATACTCAGAAATAATGCGGCTTTCTATTGGTAAAAGAATAACCAACATCGGTTAAGTAGATCCAGAGATAACACCCTACAACCTCACAAACGTTGCCTCTTTATAATATTACTAGCTGCGCCCCGCGGTTTTACCCGCGTCACTCTGCTCCAGTGGGTCGGAGCGTGATTTTTTGTAGCCTATATGTTAATCGAGCTTATTAACTATCCCCGTGCAAAGTTTCAGCCAAATCCATTCAGTAGTTTTTGCGTGAAAGAGTTACAAATATCCATCTATTCATACTTACAAACTTTCGCGTTTATAATGTTAATAAGATAGTTGTCGCAGCCAGATTGTACAATGCGCCGTATTACATTACGGCTAGCCGTTTTCAATAACGGCGCGCGGCGGATTTAATGGGTTCTAAAAGACATTACTCAAGCTAAATTTATTGCTGAGTTTAAGCCGTGTTGAAAAACGTATCGCTTTTAATTTAGCCGCATTTAGCGTTGACAGGCGTCCAGATAATGAAATAATGGAATAATGAATTTTATTCAGCACTTAGGTATTTACGTACACTTGTACTTGTCAGAATTACAATGTAAGAAGATAAATTAATAAATAATAAAAAACTATAACTAACAGATAACTCTTACTCTATAAGATATCCGACTAAGTAATTAACAGTAGTAGGTAGGCAATAGCAAATCATACAAATCTACAGACTGCAAAGTCCGTCCGTCTGTCCTGTGATATTTATTGCAATTAACCAATTATTATTATTATAAGAAGAAATTAAAACCGCATCCAAATTGCAAGTGGTCACACTATATCTAAGTGGCACACACCTGAGGGCACCCTTATGGGGTTTAGGACCACGACCCAGGGTGCCACTGAAGTAAAAAGGTAGATATATAAAGAGGATGTGATCACTGGCATCGACTACAGGCGCTCAATCACAGGGCAGGGGTAGAGGCGCAACGCGGTTCTCGCCGGTGAGAATCCTACCCTAGCTAACCTGCAACCGGATATAGCTTTTTGATAGCGTGTCCGGCCACAAATATACGATGATGTACAGCTTTTAACATTTCACAAACGAGCGAGCGCCAAGCTTGGCTGTGAGCAAACGAGAGAGATTAAAAAAAGCTTGATTTTACATACATATTATTGTCAAAATCCTCAATTATGTATTGTGTCCGGTCTTTTTCCCTAAATGTATAGCCAAACTGGCTGGTCTGTCCGGCTATAGGTTTGACGACCTGGCAACCTTAGCCGCATTTAATCCGGCTAATAATTGAACCGCCGCATTTCAAAATCGATAACAATTTTAAAGGGCCGAGCGGTGAATGACCCTTATAGGGTTGCGCTGTTATGGGGTACGCAGTACGCCTTTGTCCTGTAATAGGTAAGCACGCTCCTCGATTATAATCCTCTACACAAAGAAAGCTACAGTGACCGGTGTTACCCTCGCCCTCCTGACCCTTAATAATAAGTGTACTAAGAACCTTCCGAAGCCCGCGAACTGTTAAGTAGAGCGACAGTTGCACAAACTTCTCTAAAATGCAAAAAGTCAAAATCCCTCAATCTCATCGCCAGCGACCGCCCTGAGCCGAGGTCCAAGCCCCACAGGTGGCGCCCTCTTGCACAGTTTGCTTAGTTTGTAGTTTTTAAACCATTTATTAAGGCTGGAGCTCTGTTCGCGTTTATGCCCAGTGAAGTAGCAAAAGCATCGTAACATACTACGCATGTCCGTCAAAAAAAAGTTAGAAAAAAAATCGTGTAGAAACGACTTAATATCCACAGAGTAAAATTATGTTTGTCTATGTAAACATCTTTTATATCTTATCGTATATACTCTATATTTAACTCAGACTGGCGGAGGATACAGTTGTCAAGATAACACTTGTTTACCACTTGTTTGTAGGTATTAATGTATCAATAATATGAATAAAATAATATGAATTTGAATATAAAATAAATGAATGACAGCCTCCGCAGCTCCGTAGTGTAGCGGAATTTGGCTCGCTTTAAGTCTCGGAGGTCGTGGGTTCGATCCCCACACCGGACAAGAACTCTTTATGTTAATTCTAAGATTTTTTTCCGGGTCGAGTTGGTTAAGGGGCTACCCTCCGTGCCTCGGAAAGCACGTTAAGCCGTTGGTCCCGATTGCTATAACATCATCTATAACAAACGCAGACAACGCGCAGCAGCGTGTCCCTGTGTATTACAACATAACACTGCGGTCACCAACCCGCCTGCCAAGCGTGGTGACTATAACAAAACTCTCCCTCGGAGGAGGCCCATGTTCAGCAGTGGACGTTATACGGGTTGATGATGATGATGAATATGAATTTCAACAAGAATAATTTATTCTAATATTCAATTAAAAGTAGCATATTAAAAATAAAACTAACTTATAAAATACTAAATGTATTAAATTCACTACGCCCAATGTAAGAAATACTGGACCCAATTTGATACTAAATAATGAAGTGCTTGAAACTGTTAACTCCACAGTGTTCCTAGGAATAACATTAGATAACAAATTGAAATGGAATGCTCATGTATCGAACCTTGCTAAGAAGTTAACGTCTGCTGCTTATGCTGTCAGAAAAGTGAGACAGCTCACTAACGTAGAAACTGCCCGTATGGTCTATTTTAGTTATTTCCATAGCATTCTTTCTTATGGAATTCTACTTTGGGGAAAATCAGCCGATATTCAAAACATCTTTATCTTACAAAAACGGGCAATAAGATCTATTTATCAGCTAAGTGCCAGAACCTCTCTAAAAGGTTTATTTAAAGATATAAATATACTAATGGTAGCTTTTCAATACATTTATGAAAATATAATGCATGTTAGACATAATTTAAATATACATCAAAAGAGAAGTGCTTTGCACACAATAAATACTAAAAATAAACATAAATTGTGTGCTGAATACCACCGTTTACAGCGAGTTCATTCTTCTTTTGTGGGGCTTAGTGTGCGCATGTATAATAAGATTCCAGAATATGTGCATGATTTGCCTCTTAATAAATTTAAAATCGAGGTTAAGAATACCCTAATGAAAAAGGGTTATTACACAATCAATGACTATATTAATGATAAAACTGCATGGTGCAAGCAGTAAAACAAAGTCATTCTCACAATAAGTACCTATCTGTTGTAATTTTATAAGTATGTATTTATAAAATGGTTAAATATTTTAATTTGTATAGACTCACTTGTATTGGAACATGCTATGCTGAGTTAAAGTTTAGATATTTTTTATTATTATTGACTCCACAAATGCTACTGTCAGTGAGTTCGTCATGCTCCCTTTGTTTGTCATTGCTTGCGGTGGCGATGTGAGTCGGGTCGCCTCCTTCCCTCTAATATGGCGAGGGAGGCGATGGCTGTGTGCTCACACGTCATACTCGTGAACGGGTGCTGCTTGCGGTGGCTGGTCGTCTTGCTGATGGATGTATTTGAGGTGGTAGTTTTGTGTCCTCTATGACGAGAGATCTACTTCGTGTAGTTTGTTCCTTAAAAATGTGCGTGGATGTTTCCTCCGTTTTCATGTGCAAGAGGCTGTTTTTCTTTTGCTTGAGGAAATCCAGTAAATACTTCGCCTACACTAATGGAAATGTTTCAGGGCGTACATCAGCGCACATGGTATAATTGCAATGTAATCAATGAGATTTTGTTAACAAGCTTTTTTAAAAAAAAAGAAGAGACTAAAACACAACAAAAGATGACGAAAAAGAACAACCCCGGAGTTTCTTTCTTCCTTTCTTCTCCGGGTCGTCCACTTAGGTAGCTAGTGAAAGGTTGCAGGTTAGCTAGGGTAGGATTCTCGCCGGCGAGGACCGCGTTGCGCCCCTACCCCTGCCCTGTGATTGAGCGCCTGTAGTCGGTGCTGGTGATCACATCCTCTTTATATATCTACCTTTTTACTTCAGTGGCACCCTGGGTCGTGGTCCTAAACCCCATAAGGGTGCCCTCAGGTGTGTGCCACTTAGATATAGTGTGACCACTTGCAATTTGGATGCGGTTTTAATTTCTTCTTATAATAATAATAATTGGTTAATTGCAAAAAATATCACAGGACAGACGGACGGACTTTGCAGTCTGTAGATTTGTATGATTTGCTACTACTGTTAATTACTTAGTCGGATATCTTATAGAGTAAGAATTATTTGTTAGTTATAATAATTTATTATTTTATCTTCTTACATTGTAATTCTGACAAGTACAAGTGTATGTAAATACCTAAGTGCTGAATAAAATTCATTATTTCATTATTATTTCATTATTCTACTTGGCAAGGTTCCCAGAATGTTGGCAGCATTACCCCGTTGAATGGCAATGCTTACCTGCTGTGCAAAGTAAAAACCACTCGGAGAACGTGCCGCACTAAAGAGGGCCGCTGCGAGCTTTTTATAAATTCATTTGGCTCCCGGTCCCCTTTTTTTTCGGACGGACTCGGATATGTAGTTAGCCACGAGGCTTTTGCTACTACACCAGGCATTAAGGCGAGCAGAGCTCAAGCCTAAATAAATGGTTTAAACACTACAAACTAAGCAACGTGCGCCAGAGGGCGTCCCCTGTGGGACTTGGACCTCGGCTCAGGGCGGTCGCTGGCGATGAGATTGAGGGATTTTGACTATGCATGCATAAAGTATTTTAAATATTTATTATTAAGTTAATCAAGCTTCAATAATAAAGTAACAATAATATAGGAAATGCCATTGGTTATTGTAACAATAACCCAACAGTCATGAAGACTTATTTATCTTAGTTATAGTCTTATCGTTACTCGATTAACTTCCTGATAGACATGTATTAGACAAAAAGAGCTTTTTTTATTAACACGCTTTTATTAGCTTGGGTTGTATGTAACGGAATCTTTGAACTTAATTTTCACTAGTTTCCAGAAGTCTGATTAATTTGAAACTTTGCATACGTATCAAGGACCGATGACAATGCAATAATTTGATAACAGTTTCCCATTATCCTTAAACAATAAAAAATAAATAATAGTTTAAAAAAACACGCTTTTATAGCTAACCGAACTAAAAAATAGAAAATAATTTTTACCTCAAAATAAAATTATAATAAAGTTTAAGTTATTAACAGAATAATTCAATTCAGAGTAAAAAGCGTGGGGTGCTTGATAAAGTAAATGTCATAATCATTCTATTGGCAACTATCTATGAGAGGAGAGTTATGAAAAGTGGTAAAATGCACCCCACGCTTTTTGCTCTGAATTGAATTATTCTGTTAATAACTTAAACTTTATTATAATTTTATTTTGAGGTAAAAATTATTTTCTATTTTTTAGTTCGGTTAGCTATAAAAGCGTGTTTTTTTAGTTTTTTTAAACTATTATATATTAAAAATGGAATGTTGGTTAGCGTGTGACTAAACCCTGCCTGATGGTAAGCATCGACATAGCCTAGGATGGAGCACGCTTACCTAGAAGGAACCGGTTTAATCTTGATTTGAAGAGACCCATATTACTTATACAGTTCGCAAAACAATCCTTTTTACAAAAAAATAATTTTCAATGTGTGAAAAAATTTAAAAAAAAATTCTGAATGATATTAAACAATTCTAAACCTCAGAAGCGAAAAGTCGGATGTACTATTATACGTTCAGTAGCATTTGGTCGTAAGTGCCAGTTCACGATAAAGGCACATACGATGAATGTTTCACATCCGACCTTATTCTTCTGAGCACTAGAATTGCCTATTCAATCGATTTACTTAATCGTGATTTACGGAAATGGCTTTTAAATAAAATATTATAATCAGTTGATGACTACAAAACACCATGCTCCGGCCCACTGGAGCTGAGCAATACGGGTAAAATCGCAGGGCGCAGCTAATAATTATAATAATTTTACTGACTGCTATACGTCACGATTATGAAACAAAGTATTGGATAACACAATTTAATGATAACATATTTTTTACCACACCTTATGACAATATAATATTTCTATTCCTATTTAAATCATGCCCTGTAGGCATTATCAAACAAAAATATTAAGTGTAAATTCGATTGTCAAAAAATCAAAATGGCGTCGTTAATGACAGGAAGGCGAGCAGCTGATCCCGCTGCGTGTAAATAAACATACACAGCTGAGGAACCTGCGTGATCGAAACATATATTTACAACTATAATTATTAAGTAATATAAACCTTATAATAAAGCTAATAAGGTTGAAAATGAAACAGTGACTTTATTTAGTAAGTCAATTGAACAGCTGAACCTGCCAGGATATGGGTTATACAGATGTTGAACATTTTTTTTTGTTTTGTTTTGTGAGCCGTCTCTCTCTGTTTTGTGGGTTGAAACGAGAGGGCGGATGGTTCGATGCTTCGCGTGGGAGCGAGGTCCTTTAGGAACGGAGGACAGTGAGGATGTATTTTAAATGAATTTGTATTTATAAAGTATGAGTTTGTTTTACGAATTGTATGATAATTATTACTTCTATGAAAACGTTAAAACGATCATAAAAAATACGTTTCTTTAAGAACTTCATAAGTAAATATAGTATTTGTGACTCCTCGATTAAGTAGGTAGCTTTCTTATATAGTAAAAGATTTTTAACGTCCCTCAACCAGACCAGCTTCGTTCGCGTATATACAAATGATGACCATTTTCTCTTTGTCTCAAGGAACGGTTGATGGCTCCATAGAAAATGAAGATCTTCTTTGCCGGGCGAGGTGGTATGCAGTGACCGACGCCCATTTGTTGATATTCAGAACTTGTATATGTTCGAATTGGCTTGCTAACTTGTATCGCGCGATACAGGTTAGTTGGGATTGTAGAGGAACGGTTGGTGGTGTTCCTCCACAGAAAATGAAGATCTTCTTTGCCGGGCGAGGAGGTATGCCCGGCGACCGACGACCATTTGTTACTGTTCGGAACTTGTATATGTTCGAATTGGCTTTGCGAACTTGTATTGCGCGATACAGGTTAGTTGGGATGCTAGGTGCTAGATGGCGCTGCTTGTCTTCTTGAAGTTTTTTGTGCGGCTACTGTAGATGTCGCTACAGTACTCCCCTCCGAGACTGAAAGTCGTTCTTACTTTGTTGGAGTTCCAGTGAGTCGGAACTGATCCCAGTGAGTCGGAATCGATTCTGGGTCCCAGTGAGTCGGGACCTTTGTGGCTGAGACTGCGTGCGGCGAAGCTGGCAGTGCTGCGCAGACCGGTGTCAGAGGTCGTGTACGCAGTGCCGTGGTGCTGTAGCCGGAGTCGATGGAGCCGTGTTGCGGACGCTAGTTGCTTGTTGTTGTTGGTTGTAGAGCTGGATAAGGAGTACGTTGCTGAAGTAGCCTGTTGCGTGCTGTCTTCGGGGTCACCAATTGTAGAGGATGGCGAGCAACTATGACTTTTTATCCGCGGTATAACCCGCGTTACTCTGCTCCAGTGGGTCGGAGCGTGATGTTTTGTAGCCTATATATTAATCCAGGGTATTACCTATCCCGGTGCAATTTCAGCCAATTCCGTTCATTAGTTTTTACGCGAAAGAGTAACAAACATCCATCCATCCATACTTACAAACTTTCGCGTTTATAATATTAGTAGGATATAGCAATCATAAAACCAGTCTTCTCTTCAACATATCGTTTTTCTGCACTAAATGTTTATATAATTGTGACAACATTGTAATATTATTGTGTAAACGCGCGGTTTGTTATGCAGCAGTCGAATGTGTCGTGTGGTTGCGACAGAACAATGTGTATTGTGTTATAATCTATACTAATATATTAAGCTAAAGAGTATTTTTTTCCGATGGACATATTTAGTTAGCCACGAGGCTATTGCTACTTCAACATCATCATCATCATCAGCCCGTACAACGTCCACTGCTGAACATGGGCCTTCTCCCGGGGAGGGTATTTGCCATAGTCACCACGCTAGGTACGCGCTATTACGCACGCCATGCGGCATGCGGGTTAATGACCGCAGTATTATGTTGTACCACACAAGGAAACGCTGCTGCCTGTTCCTTGATATACGATTATGATGTTATAACAATCGGGACCAACGGCTTGACTTGCTTTCCGAGGCACGGAGGGTAGGCCTTCAACCAACCAGACCCGGAAAGAAATCTTAGAATATACACAAAGATTTCTTGTCCGGCGTGGGTATCGAACCCACGACCTCCGAGATTTAAAGCGAGCCAAATACCCCTACCCTACGGAGGTTGTTAAATGTGCTACTTCACCGGGCATAAAGGCTATTTAAACTCCTTTGTGTGTTTGACTTTTGTTCCTTCCTCGGTTGCCTGGAAGAGATCACATTTTGTGATAAGGCCGCCAATTGTACCTATCTAATTTTAAGTTTAGTTTTAAGTCCTTTTCTATATTTTACCCTTTGCGAAAGTGTACAATAAAGAGTTTATCTATCTAAAGGCGAGTAGAGCTCCAGCCTAGATATTAGATTTAAACTCCAGCCTAGTTTGTTTGTTTGCTTGAACGCGCTTAGATGTCAGTGTTAGATAGCTCATTTGTCGAGGAAGGCTTTATTTAAATACTAGCGACCCGCCCCTGCTTCGCACGGGTTCCATGCAGATGTTTAATGCATATAAACCATCCTCTTGAATGACTCTATCTATTAAAAAAAACCGCATCAAAATCTGTTGCGTAGTTTTAAAGATCTAAGCATACATAGGGACAGACAGACAGCGGGAATAGACTTTGTTTTATACTATGTAGTGATGAAGTTCTTGGGAGAACGGCAGGTATCCGGGTAAAACCGTGCGCGAAAAGCTAGTGACAAAATATATGCGAGACAGATACATCCATGATAATGTCAGGTTGAGAGATGATTGAGATATTAAAGAACTTTGAATCGACCGTAGCTAGGGTGTCGGACTTGAGATCTTGTGGTCGCCGATCCGATCTCCACCCATTGCACTAGCGACGTGAACCCACTCGCATTTTCGCTTAGTACGAGGAGTTAACATCTATTCTAGTAGTTGCATTCTAGCCACAAGCCATTGGGCTACAGTCGCTTGTTATTATTACATGCAGGCCCCTCTTCCCCACTGGGCACACTGGCACGTGCCCAGGGCCCCCTAGTCCCTTCTCCAAACTATAACCGATAGCCACTCTAAGGACTAATCGTAGATGCTTAGTGTGGATTACGTTACGTTATCTACTCATCATATCTAATGTCACCGTAAAGAAGTAAAAATAAAACTTTTCATATCTGCTTTCTTTGTATAAAAATATTCTAATTTACTATGGTCATGTCCCCCATTATCCTAATGTGCCCACTGCCCAGGGCCTCTAATAGGTGAAAAACGGCCCTGATTTATTTGCGCACTGTACGATATTCTTTACGCACCATCCCGTCTCGTTCGTACAGTTATTGAGATAAAAAATATGGATTGGAATCTCCCGTCTGGCTTTTTTTTTTAAACCATAGAGTTTTTATGGTTTTATAAGTGGAACCTTTTTTTGTCTGTGAATATTTTGGTGTGTGTTGGCAGCCATTTTGGCTTTACCACTTAGTTTTAAAAGACGTAGTAGAACGACAGTTGCACAATCATCATCATCATCTTTAGTCCGTATAACGTCCACTGCTGAACGTGGGCCTCCTCCCGAGGAAAGGTATTTGCCATAGTCACAAGGCAGGCGGGTTGGTGACCGCAGTATTATGTTGTACCAAACAAGTAAACGCTGCTGTCCGTTCCTTGTTATACGATTATTATACATGATGTTATAACAATCGGGACTAACGGCTTAACGTGTTTTCTGAGGCACGGAAAGTGGTCCCTCAACCAACCAGACCCGGACAGAAATAGCCAATTTGTAATATTTAACAAATTTAAAGGTGTGTGAAGTTGTTTTAAGGCAACAATTTATTAATTAGTAATAAAAGTGGCTCCAAAGAATACAAAATACTTACAATATAAAGTATCGGGTGTCCGGTGGCCACTATAGTTATGCCAATCGGATGGATTCGATGGAGAATGAGAAAACCTTTAATCACAAGGCCAGTTGGGCACACAAATACACAAATGAAAACCATGGGTTAAGTTAATAGAAACTTCATTTCCTTGCTTGTCGTTGTACTTATTAAATTTAGGTGTTATCTAATATTTTAGAACTTACACAAAGATTTCCTGTCCGACGCGCTTGAGGATCGAACCCACGACCTCCGAGTTTTAAAACGAGCCAAATACCGGTACGCTACGGAGGTTGCCCAAAACTCCCCTAAAAAAACTAAAAGTCATAATTTAAGCATCCCCGTTTCAGTAACCGCACTGCCCTGAGCCGAGGTCCAAGTCTTAATACCCAGTGAAGTTGCAAAAGCCTAAATGGTTTAAAAACTACAAACTAAGCAACCTGCGCAAGAGGGCGTCCTCTGCTCAGATAGGTCGCTGGCGAGGATATTGAGGGATTATGATTGTTAGTTGTTGCGGGGAGTTTTGTGCAACTGTCGCTCTACGTTACAGTTCGGGGCCTCTCGGACTTCGGGTCTATGAGGGAATTTATAGATTCTTTGCAAACTATGAGTCGGGAGGACGCTGAATCACCTGGTAATCGCAGGGCAGAGGCGTGACGCGGTCCTCGTCGGCGATTATCTTATCCTAGATAACATGCGTTTGTTTTCCTTTTAAATATAATAAAGTCATTGTTTTTAATTTCAAATCTTACACATGGTAAGTAATCTTATCTAGATATAACTACGTAGGTATTCAGTATCAGATATAAACTTATTTATTATGTACAGTCAGAGGTATTATCCTTAAGGCAAACTAAGTGCGTGCCTGGCGCGAAGATACAAAGGGGCGCGCGGGCGGAATATACGCTGGAGCAGCAACTGTAGTTGAGGCTACTAAAGTCGGAATAAAGATATGCCAGCTCCAAATTGGAGTAACCTCTACCACACATGTAGTAACGACAACTACAGTGATCAAATTTTTACTAGTACTAGTTATTCATGACATGTGCATGTGCATCCTTCCCATTCTGACCTATGGATCCCAGACTTGGTCTTTGACAAACATTCAAAAGTCCAAACTCAGGGTTTGCCAACGTGCAATGGAGCGTAGTATTCTAGGCGTCAAATTGACAGATCATATTCGCAACACCACAATGCACTCCAAAACACAGATTACTGACGTTGCTCAAAAAGCAGCTAAGCTGAAGTGGGAATGGGCCGGCCACGTCTGCCGTATGCCCAATAAGCTGTGGGCCAAAATAACCACCACGTGGAGCCCTGACACAGTAAGAAGGCGTCGCGGCAGACCCCGTAGAAGATGGCGGGACGAGCTGGACAAAACAAACGACCAGTGGCCTACTTTAGCCCTGGATCGAAAGAGTTGGAAGCCTTTGCCCAACAGTGGGATTATGCAGGCTAGCAGTAACAGTAACAGTTATTTATAAAACATGAGCGCCGATGAGATGCTTGCTTACTGCGCTCTCAACGTTTAATCTGCCTCTGTGTACAACAAAATAGATAGTTTTACACATTGTGAAACGCATTTTGCTGTGGTCCAACTATTTTTAAAGTTGGACAACTGCCCTTATTAAAGACCCATGGTCCAACTAGTTGGACAAAACAGTTGGACCACTGCCCCGCAATGTTTAAATTGATATGTACACGTTAAAGAGAATCGTTCACTGTTATGTGTATATATACTCAGCTAGCAACGAACACTTTGTAGCGACATCTACAGTAGCCGCACTCAAACTACTAGTGGACGAGCAGCGCCATCTACCACCTAGCATCCTAACTAACCTGTATCGCGCAATACAAGTTCGCAAGTCAATTAGAACATATACAAGTTCCGAACAGTAACAATTGGCCGTCGGTCGCCGCATACCACCTCGCCCGGCATAGAAGATCTTCATTTTCTGTGGAGGAACACCACCAACCGTTCCTCTACAACTTCATTACATAGTATAAAGCAAAGGCGCTTCCCGGTCTGTCTGTACCTATTATATATGCTTAGGTTTTTAGAACTACGCAATGGATTTTAATGCGGTTTATTTAATATATTGACTGATTCGATAGGAAGGTTTATCAGCATTACACCCGTACGACGCGACGTCGGGCGGGTAAAGACATAAACATGTAGGTATATTGACATTATCTGATACAGAAGGTGTAAACCTATCTCCTTTGCCGACTGTATATTTATTTATGAAAGAAATTGACCGATAGTGATTTCCGGTGGGTTTTGGAAAAACCGTCGGCGTCGAAAAATAATAACAGGGGGGTGATTTACGTAACGATATGACATCACATGACATTGATAAAAACACACCCGACGCGACGCAACGCGACGCGACGCGACGTGTTTGATTCGACTCAACACGCGTCGCGTTTCATCAGGTGGCGTCGCGTTTTAACAATATGTTTCCGCCTTTAGTTTGCTAAGAATCATTCGATGCCCTCGTAGACCTGAAGTGTGAGAGGCCCACGAACTGTAAAGTAGAGCGACAGTTGCACAAAATTCCTCTAAAAAAAATATATAAGAAAAGGTCCAACCCCCACAGGGGACGCCCTCTTGCGCAGGTCGTTTAGTTTCTATTACTTTTTACCATTTATTAAGGTTGGAGCTCTGTTCGCCTTTATGCCCGATGAAGTAGCAAAAGGCTGGTGGATAACGCAGGTCCGTCCGGAAAAAAAGAGCAGCGCCATTTAGCATCTAGCATCTCAACTAACCTGTATCGCACAATACAAGTTCGCAAGACAAGTTTTAAACTATAACAAATGGCCGTCGGTCCCTGCATACCAGGCCCGGCAAAAAAGGATTGCTTATGCGTACCCGGCCCCCGCCAACGGCGGATCGAAGGAGTGAGCCAGCGCGCGAATACGCTGCAGCGGCGCGGCGGTGGGAATGCGCCAATGCATTTCCTCCTGGACAAAAAAAAAAGGCCCGGCAAATAATATCTTCATTCAAGAGGTAATTATGAAGATTCACGATGTCTATTTGTCTCTTCGTACGGGCTAATCTCCGAGACTGTTACGACGACTACTACCTTGAGAATGGACCTCGGAATGATCTCGAAACTAGTCGGACATATCCGATGATGACAAACCGTGACTACAACCGGATAGTTAATATAAAATACTGTTACGACGATTGAAATGAAATTGTACATGGTGGTATCTTACATCCCCAGTTAACGGAAATAAAAACTCGAAGAAATAACAAAAACCATACGGATAAAGACTCGGTCATCAGCTCGTTCTTTAATAAGAGCAGCTTTGACTGACTCACTGCCTCTTTATGATATAGATTTCTGAACGAAGGTTTTAATGTCACGTGTCATCACAACAAGCTAACTGTCAAACTGTCACTGCATTTTGACATCATAACTAGGTTCGATACCGAATCTCATAGCAAAAATAAAATTAAAACTAGAAAAATGAGAAGAGAATTCATATTAGTTTTGTTAGGAATCATATGTATTTCTACTTTATCGTCTTTATTATCGGGTTATGTTGTAATTGATACCAATAAAATGCTGTTGGATACAGTCGTCGGAGCTGTTGGCGCAGGCAACTTCTCCTACTGGCAATTAGGACATTCTGGACCTCTGCTCGTGGAGCTGACCTCTTTTACGGGAGATGCAGACCTTTACGTGTCCGATAGTGTCAGGTTTGTAAAAAAAACTACAATTTTGGCGGGATTTTCACTTGATTTTTGTAGGTTATATTGTTGATTATTATTATGATTTGTTTACTAACTTAAGAGTGTTTAAAACAGATAACTACCCGTATTAATACTGGGAAATGCTTTGAGTATGATTTAAAACATATATTTAGCAATAATATCATAAATAACTTCATTTGAAAGCTGTCCAAGATTTTTAGTAGATACTAATGAAATCGAGAGTTGTTGTACTTAATGGCGTAACTACTTTTGGCAAGCTTTAATACCGATCATTGATTTGCACTCCGATGCTCTAGACCAGGGGTCTCCAAACTAATCTAGGCTGGAGCTCTAAGCCCAATGAGGTAGGTCCGTGCGAAAAAAAAAAAAAAAAAATTTCTATATAATAACATACTAGAGATGTGTAGATCGCGAATGAATCCTTCAATTGAAGTCAGTTGGAATCACTCTGTATCTCTTTCGTTCAGTGCAGATTCATATACTTCAATAGTTCAGTTTAGTCCATTTAGTTCACAGTGTTAAAATTCTTATATTCAATATAATACGTACTCAATATAACTTAATGCTTTTAAATGAAAGCTATAGGTACTTATAATTAAAAAAAAAAAACAAAGAACTAATACAAAACAATATAATCATTCTCGTTAGTAGTTCATTGCACGATCGATGATCGTTTGAAAGACCAACGAAAATTGATTCAAATGAATCTAGTTCATAAACTGAACTAGTGAAGTAAATGAATTCGATGATCATTTGAAGGACATGCGAAAACTGATTCAAATGAATCTTGTTCATAAGCTGAACTAGTGAAGTAAATGAGTGATATAGTTCACTTAGTTCAAATGAAGTATACTTCAATGACACATTTTGCGCATGTCTATATCTCATTGATTCGTTGTGATTTGCTTAACTAAATCAGTGGACTACTTCATTGAGCCAAAAGATATACTTCATTCATTTCTTTTTACTGACACATTTTGCGCATGTCTATAACATACTCAAAGGACTGAACTAAGATTTAATCATAGATATAAAGTAATAATATAATATTGTATGTTCATACAATAACTATATAAACTATTATTATTATAAGTAGCAATAACCTATTATTATAAGTAGCAATAACCAAATAAAATTAATTAATTTAACACAGTAAATAAAAAATAAGTCAAAATATGTTTTGACTATTTACAAATACCTGTAATAGGTTTACGTCAGTAAAAACTTTTTTTATTTAATTTTATTTCAACCCACCAAGAGGCAAGCGAGTTGCTGCAGTACAGTCCCTTGCAAGGAGCCCCATATTCAGCTATGGACATTTCACATAATTTTCGACTGTTTCAGGCCGAGTTTCGAGAGTGACAAGAATAACTTCAGCTCAGTGACATGTGGCGCCGACGTGGTCAACATTCCTGCAGACTTCCCCAGACCTATAGGTGAGCTAGCACAGAGTGAATTTCCTAGAACAGAGGTGGCCAATCTGATAAGATAGTTAGTTAGTTAGTTAGGCAAAAGAATTTCTGCACTTAGCCTCCTGAGTGGGCCTAGTTAGTCAGGCAAAAGAATTTCTGCACTTAGCCTCCTGAGAGGGCCTAGTTTGTTAGGAAATAAAATTCTGCACTTAGCCTCCTGAGTGGGCCTAGTTAGTTAGGCAAAAGAATTTCTGCACTTAGCCTGCTGAGAGGGCCTAATTTGTTAGGAAAAAAATTCTGCACTTAGCCTCCTGAGTGGGCCTAGTTAGTTAGGCAAAAGAATTTCTGCACTTAGCCTCCTGAGTGGGCCTAGTTAGTTAGGCAAAAGAATTTCTGCACCTAGCTTAGCTAGGCTTCCGAGAGCAGAGGTGGCCAATCTGATAAGTTAGTTAGTTAGTCAGGCAAAAGGATTTCTGCACTTAGCCTCGTGAGTGGGCCTAGTTAGTTAGGCAAAAGAATTTCTGCACTTAGCCTCCTGAGTGGGCCTAGTTAGTTAGGAAAAAGAATTTCTGCACCTAGCTTAGCTAGGCTTCCGAGAGCAGAGGTGGCCAATCTGATAAGTTAGTTAGTTAGTTAGTCAGGCACAAGGATTTCTCCACTTAGCCTCGTGAGTGGGCCTAGTTAGTTAGGCAAAAGAATTTCTGCACTTAACCTCCTGAGTGGGCCTAGTTAGTTAGGCAAAAGGATTTCTGCACTTAGCCTCCTGAGTGGGCCTAGTTAGTTAGGCAAAAGGATTTCCGCACTTAGCCTCCTGAGTTGGCCTTTGTACGTGATCGTCTGATTAATTTATTTTAACCACCCCATATCCTCCCAGAACTCAATCAGCCCCGTGATATTTTCAAGGGCTTCGAAAGAAAAATGAAAACCTTTATTGATAATGTAGCCGAATCGATCGTACTTATTATAAGTACAATACAATGATAATGAAAACAGAAAAAAAAACGTAAGTTTTTATTTTTAATTATATTTTAGTCTTAACGTCTTAGTTTATTATTTAACTATATTGTGTCCAATAGCTTGTTCTGTCTATATTAGGTTAGAACAATTGTCATTATTCAGGTGGAACTTTTTTTAAATTTTGATATACTCAGTGTCACTTTCACAGTAAACACAAATCTTTTGACACCTCTCAAGCTAAAATCCATCAAGCAGTTTAGTTCAGGCTGCAGAGCGTGCCAAAAAATTATACATACATACTCTCGAAAAAATGACCCTCATTCTGGCGCAGTCGGGTACAAAAAAAAAGGCCCGCGGGCTGCAGGTTGAGTATGGAATAATGAAATAATGAAATTTATTCAGCACTTAGGTATTTACTTACGCTTGTATTTGTCAAAATTACACTGTATAAGACTAAATCTAACAAAAGTATCACTTAAGTAGCTAAAACATTCTTAAAATTATGATCTTACAGATTTTTTAATCAGTCTGTCCGTCTGTCGTGCGATAAATGACAAATGTACACATTATAGTAAGATGCCTTAAAGGTAACAGGTCTAAAATTAACTTAAAATTATATTCGGGGAATAAGCAACAACGCGGTACTCGGTCATGCCGTCGAGGATCCAACCCTAGCTAACCTGCTAATGGTTGGTTTATTTCTATTATCAGGAATCTAGACGCTGGGCTGGTTTTCACCATTACTTGATCGACATTCCGTTCTGCCGCACGAAGCGCTTTAAATCATCTTTTATTATGCGCACGACCAGTGAGTAGAACTCTTTGCCTGCTTCTGTGTTCCCGAGTGCATAATCCGGGTCTCTTCAAAGTCAGAGTAAACAGGCATCTTCTGGGCAAGCTCGCTCCATCTTCGGCCTCATCTCGTCTCTCGCGGACTCGATTGGGGTCAAGAGTTAGCCCAACAAAAGTAAAAAAAAAAAAAACTTTAATTAAAAAATGTAACTTATTTTCCAGGTATAGGAGTATTCGGCCACTGGTCTCACGGTCTTTCCGAGTACAGCATACAAGTCTTCCTGGACACTTCCACTGTCTTCAGCGAGGAACAACTCCTGGCTATGGAACGGGCCCAGCGGGGAGAGAAGCCAGGTGTGTTGATATAACTTATATTGGGTGATTTTTTTACCGTCTTGATAATAATATGGTGTGTTGTGTAAGTGGAATAGAATCTATAGACCACAGTATATTTGTACTAGTATTTCGGTAATAAGAGTTTTGAAAATCTCATAATTACTTAAATGAAATACTTTACACATAGCGCGTGCATAATAATAAAATAGGTGCCTATAATACCTAGGCCGCAATCACACATGAATGAAAAGAGCGAGCGAAATAGCGTAACTACCTGCTTAGGTACGCATTTTTAGGCCGCGTCCTGGACGCCAACGGGCGGAGCGGGCGGCGCGGGAGACGGCACGCGTGTCTTTATCAAAGTTCATAGATTTGTGTGAAGAAGTGTTGCTCATCGATAGTCGACTATCGATAGTCTATCGATAGTTGACGTCATATCAATAGTAATGTTAGTCTATCGATAGTATCGATATTAGTGATAGTATCGATACTATCGAGGACCAATTTGTGTTTAGGAGCAATACTATCGATAGTATCGATAGTATTGCTCCTAAACATGGGTTGGTCTTCGATAGTATCGATAGTTTTACAAACTATCGATAGTATTGATAGTTTTAATCATTTAATGCAACGATAATATCGATAGCATCGATAGTATTACTTTAAAATATTGATTCTATCGATAGTATTATAATGTAATAGTATCGATACTATTGCTTCCAATCAATAGTATTAGTTAATTTGTGATATCAATAGTATCGATATTATCGATACTATCGATAGCACTATCGATATTGTTACTATTTTTCGAGGTCATCTATCGATAGTTGGGCAACTCTAGTGTGAAGCTGTTCTCGACGACAGCGGTGCGGGCGGCAGGTTTTCCTTAGGCACCGCGCGCTCCGCCCGCGCCGCCCGCTCCGCCCGCTGGCGTCGTCCAGGACGGGGCCTTACCGTTACGATTTTCACTTTATGTCAGTAATTCAGGTCCATTCTGTTTTTTTTTTTTTTTTTTACGGGTTTATTGAGGCATTGTGGCTTTTAGTTTAGGGGAGTTTGGTGCAACTGTCGCTCTACTTACAGTTCGCGGGCCTCTCGGACTTGTTGAGCAGTGCAAGGCACGTCTCGACGCGTACTTCGCGCTGGCGATAATTGAGTTCGTGGGGCACCCATTTGTCAAGCTTTTTTACCTTGCCATTTTGAGTCAAATGGACCAATATTGTTTTAAAGCTAACATCGAAAGCTGCTGCTAATTCAACCGTAGATTGTGTATCATCAGCTTCCACAATCGCCTTTAATTCGTCATTGTCGACCAAAGTCTTCGGACGACCGCGAGGTTCATTTTTCAGGTCGAAATTTCCAGAACGGAAGCGAGCAAACCAATAACAGGTGGTGCGTTGGTTTGTAGTGTTAGCTTCGTAAACGTCGTTGATGTTGCGTGCCGCTTGTGCCGCGTTGCTGCCACGACGATACTCATATTCCATAATTACTCGAATTTTTAACGTATCCATGATGACGAAAAAGATTGAAATGCGATGAAAATGTAACACTAATCAATAAATAAATGACTACTTTTGGAAAAAAAAACCATGTTTTTAAAATAAAATTAATTTTAAATTAGAATTCTTAGCCAAACAAAAAATATTTTGATTTGAAATAGCCAGTATACTGCAGAACGGCAATTTCATAGGTAAAAGACCTAATATTAAAATATGTTTTTTTTTTGTTACAGGAATAGACAAGAGGCGAGAGAAGCCGCCCAGGAAGTCGGAAGACGAACAGAAACCGCGTTTCTTGAAACTGCTCAGTATTCTGGACATGATATTTGAGATGTTCGTTTTATAAGGAAAGTTTTACTGTATTTCTTTCATTGTAAAGATTACTAGAAGTGTTATTGCACGCTTCTAGCACAGGCATGAAGACTAAAAGAATCTAATTAGTCCGTCAGTTAGATTACCAAAAAATATTGGACACGTATTTTTTTTTTCGTTCCTCAAAATTTTTTTTTTTTTTTGCTTGACCTAGTTTTTTTAGCCTCGAGGCTTTTGCTTCTTCACCGGGCATAAAGGCGAGCAGAGCTCCAGCCTTAATAAATGGTTTAAAAACTACAAACTAAGCAACCTGCGCAAGATGGCGTCCACTGTGGCGTTGATATTTCGTGTGACGTCACTTGTACGTACAATGTTACCTAGTAGTGACGTCACAAGCCCTCTCCTGAACTTTATAGTTTGTTGTTGCTCTGTATCTTTGTCGATTTTCATTGATTTGATAAATAAAAAAATCATGTCCAATATTTTTTTGTATTCTATTGATTAAATAGATTTTTTTAGTCTTCATGTCCATGATTTTTTTAGTTAATCCAGAGGCGGCTTATCCATATGGCAAAATAGGCACGTGCCTAGAGGCTAAATATACATAAAAGCTGGGACTGCAACACCGTAGCGGCATTTGGCTCGTTTTAAATCTCGGAGATCGTGGGTTCGATCTACAGGATTCGATCGCCGGACAGGAAATCTTTGTGTAAATTCTTAGATTTCTTTCCGGGTCTGGTTGGCTGAGGGACTACCCTCCGTGCCTCGGAAAGCACGTTAAAGCCGTTAGTCTCGATTGTTATACATCATCTATAATAATCGAATATCAAGGAACGGGCAGCAGCGTTTCCTCGTGTAGTACAATATAATACTGCGGTCACCAATCCGCCTGCCAGGCGTGGTGACTATGACAAAAACCCTCCCCCGGGAGGAGGCCCATGTTCAGCAGTGGACGTTATACGGGCTGATGATGATAAATATACCGGATTGTACTTTGGATGCCAATAAAACATTATTATTACTTATTATAGAATTAATAATAGAAAGTAGATCTATACTAATACCAGCGGCCCGCCCGGGCTTCGCACGGGTGAACTTTTATACCCTACCCCTGCCCTACCCTACCCCTACCCTAACCCTACCCTACCCCTACTCTACCCCTACCCTACCCCTACCCTACCCCTACCCTACCCCTACCCTACCCCTACCCTACCCCTACCCTACCCCAACCCTACCCCTACCCTACCCTACCCTACCCTACCCCTACCCAAAAGTATCCTATGTCCTTCTCCCAGTTCTTAGCTACCTCCCTACCAATTTTCAGCCAAATCGGTTCAGCCGTTCTTGAGTTATAAATAGTGTAACTAACACGACTTTCTTTTGTTTTTAAAATGTATTCTGCTATTCGGGACGGAAACAAATCCAACAAATCAAAAACCATGGCAATCGGTCCAGCCGTTCTCGAGTTATAAGTGTTGTAACAAACACGACTTTCTTTTATATATATAGATTATAGACAGGAAAGATTTGATTGTTAGTTTGTATTGAATAGTCTCCGAAACTACTTGACCGATTTAAATAATCTTTAATTATTGGGAAGCTATACTAACTCCGGATGACATAGAGCATATTCAATTAGGTATGAAGTTCCCAATACCAACTTAGAGAAAGAGGTCAATTGTCGCTCAGCGAGCTATAGAAAGAGCTGTGCTCGGCGTTTCCCTGCGTGATCGAATCAGAAATGAAGAGATCCGCAGGAGAACGAAGGTCGCTGACATAGCTCAACGGATTAGCAAGCTGAAGTGGCAAGGGGCAGGACACATAGCTCGAAGAACTGACGGCCGATGGAGCAGAATGGTTCTCGAGTGGAGACCAGCACGATGGACTGACGACCTCATAAAGGTCGCGGGGAGTCGGTGGATGCAGAGAGTCAGGCCGCTAGCGATCGTTCCCGCTGGAAATCGGTGGGGGAGGCCTATGTTCAGCAGTGGACTACAACAGGCTGATGATGATGATGATGATGATGTGCGACAGCTAGTTTAAAATATAATGAGTAGAGGAGATATTTCAAATGAGTATTTCATTATGTTATATCATATCCTACTAATTATTAATTATAAACGCGAAAGTTTGTATGGATGGAGTATGGATGGATGGATATTTGTTACTCTTTCACGCCAAAACTACTGAACGGAATTGGCTGAAATTTTGCACCGGGATAGGTTATACGCTGGATTAACGTATAGGGTGCGAAACATCATGCTCCGACCCACTGGAGCAGAGTAACGCGGGGCGCAGCTAGTGTGTAAATATATTTTCAAATGTGATTTTTTTTATTAGATAGGAGCGGTTGGCCATGTCATATAATAATATGTCTATAAGAATATTGATAGTTTTAAGAAAAAAAGTGTTTTTTTTTCGGACGGACATATGTAGTTCGTCCTGAGGCTTTTGCTACTTCACCGGGCATAAAGGCGAGCAGAGCTCCAGCCTTAATAATTGGTTTAAAAAGTACAAACTAAGCAACTTGCGCAAGAGGGCGCCCCCTGTGGGGCTTGGACCTCGGCTCAGGGCGGTCGCTGGCGATGAGATTGAGGGATTATGACTTTTAGTATTTTAGGGGAGTTTTGTGCAACTGTCGCTCTACTTTACAGTTCGCGGGCGAAAAAAAATGACACGCATAACGTAAATACTAGATATAAGCATAATCTTGTTTTACATGCTACACGTCTCCACAAAATTATCTATTCTTTTATGGGGCAATGTATACGTAAGAGATCTTTCTACAAACAAGTTGAAACGATATGTCAAAGATAAATGATGTAAATGAGCTTATTATAAAATTTCTGATTATGTCAATGACAAAACTGCTTGGGAGTGAGTTGCTCTGAAACAATACTGCTTTATTAATAATTGTAAGTAAGTTCTTCTTAGAGTTGCCACGTCCAGAACTGGTGGTAGGAAAAGAAAGGGACGCAACATAAGAACATTATTTTAAATGTGTCTATATGAAAGAATATTTGACTTTGACGTTAACTGACATGCCAGTCATGGGGGCATTACCGCTATTTATGGGGGCATGACCCCCCAAGAACGTGGGTATGACAATGGGTATAAACTCGAGAGACTAGAGTGTAAAAGTGTAAATATAAAACGTATATTGATAATGTAGACGAATCGATCGTACTTATTATAAGTCAAATACAATGATAATTAAAACAAAAAAGAAAATTCAATCTTGACTAATAAATTAGTATACATTTTCAACAATAATGTTATTAAATAGAGTTTACCAATGTTGTTATGAAATAATGAAATAATGAATTTATTCAGCACTTAGGTATTTACATACACTTGTACTTGTCAAAATCACAATAACAAAGAAATATAATTAATAGGTTATTATTCTTATTCTATGAATAGAACTACTTAGGTAACTATAACTAACAAATGCAACCTGTGAGTGCTGCTAATTGTAGGACATTACAGACAATTTACTCCGTCTGTCCGTGTGTCATTAATTCCTCTACTCATAATTAGTTAATATTTACATACAAAAAAATTTGAAAGCTTACAATTAAGTGACACACACTTGGGGGCACCCTTATGGGGTTAGGACCACAACCCAGAGGTGCCACTGATATTAAAGTCAGATTTGTGGATATAAGAGGAAGTGATCGCTGGCACGGCCTACAGGCGCTGGATCACAGGGCAGGGGTAGGGGTACAACGCGGTCCTCGCCGGCGAGAATCCTACCCTAGCTAACCTGCAACCTTTCACTAGCTACCTAGGTGGACGACCCGGAGAAGAAAGGGAGAAAGAAACTCCGGGATTTTTTTTTTCGTCATCTTTTTTATCACAGTGTGTCCATTTTTTTTTAAATATATGTTTTCTTTACAATATTTCATTTAAAGTATAATATGAAGCATGTGCGCTAATGCACGCTCTAGACGTTTTCATAGATATAGCTAAATAATGATTAAAAATCCTCAAGCAAAAAGCAAGCAAAAGCCTCATAAACCTCTAGCACTTGAAAACGGAGGGCGCATCCACACACATTACCAAAGAACAAGCCATGTGAGAAAATTATCGTCTTAAGCGGTCACACACTAATGTTTTAACAACCATCTCAAATACAACCACCAGCAAGCCGACCAGCCACCGCAAGCAGCACCCGTTCACGAGTATGACGTGTGAGCACACAGCCATCGTCTCCCTCGCCATATTAGAGGGAAGGAGGCGACCCGACTCACATCGCCACCGCAAGCAATGACAAACAATGGGAGCATGACGAGCACACTGATAGCAACATTTGAGGAATCACGTTTAAAAGGAGAGGCAAAAGTTAGACTCAGCATAGCATGTTCCGAAGTACATCAGAGTATACAATAATAACATTGGCAATAAAATAATAAAAAATACAAAACATCCAATAATGTAAGTTTACGTGTGTTACACCGCTAGCACCATGCAGTTTTATCATTAATATATTCATTTATTGTGTAATAACCTTTTTTCATTAAGGTAGTCTTTACATGAGTTTTAAATTTATTGAGTGGTAACTCTTGCACTAATTCCGGTAGTTTGTTATACATACGCAAACTAAGCCCTACAAACGAAGAATGGACTCTCTGCAGACGGTGGTAATCAGCACACAATTTGTGTTTATTTCTTGTATTTTTTGTGTGCATGTCGCTTCTCTTTTGATATTGATTTAAATTTTGTCTAATATGAATTAAATTTTCATAAATGTATTGAGAAGCAACCGTTAATATATTAATATTTTTAAACAAATCTCTTAGGGAAGTTCGGGCACTTAGTTGGTAAATAGATCGAATCGCCCGTTTCTGTAAAATAAATATACTTTGGATATCGGCAGATTTGCCCCAAAGTAGAATTCCATATGATAAAATGCTGTGGAAATAACTAAAATAGACCATACGTGCAGTTTCTACGTTGGTCAGTTGTCTAACTTTCCTAACAGCGTAAGCAGCAGAGGTCAACTTTTTGGCCAAGTTCGACACATGAGCATTCCATTTTAAATGTGTATCCAGCGTTATACCTAAGAACACTGTGGAGCTAACAGTTTCCAGCACTTCATTATTGAGAATTAAATTAGGTCCAGTATTTTTCACATTGGGCGTAGTGAATTTTATACATTTAGTTTTTTTTGCGTTTAGCACCAAGTTATTTACAGTAAACCAATGAGTTATATGTGTGAGTGCACAATTAATAAAATCGAAATCGTCAATATTACGTTTCACTTTAAAAATAAGTGAAGTGTCGTCAGCAAAGAGTACAACATCACACAATTTCTCCAAATAATACGGCAAATCATTAATATATACCAGGAATAAAAAAGGACCCAGAATGGAACCTTGTGGCACACCTAACTTAACAGGTAAGGATTCCGAGACTACACCACCTACATCAACGCACTGAACTCTCTGAGAAAGGTATGAAGACATCATATCCAGTGCATCGTCCTTAATACCATAGTGACGTAATTTTAATAAGAGCGAGTCGTGCCGAACGCAATCGAAGGCCTTTGAAAGATCACAGAATACACCGATGGCATTTTGCGACTGCTCCCACGCATGATATATAGATTTAATAAGAGCGACTCCAGCATCTAAAGTTGAGCGACCTTTAGTAAAACCAAACTGATTCGCGTGCAAGAGGTTTTTAAAATTGAAATGCTTGAGGAGCTGATTAAGTATTATTTTTTCAAAGATTTTACTAAACACTGGTAATATTGAGATTGGTCTATAATTGGCTGGGTCGTCTTTCGAACCTGATTTCAATAAGGGTATGATTTTACTGTACTTCATTTTGTCAGGAAATGTACCAGTATCTACACATTCATTAAAAATAATCATTAGATAAGGCGCTACTATATCAATTATTTCTTTCAGGATTTTAACTGAAATACCCCATAAATCACCTGTATTTTTTGAATCAAAAGCCTTGACTACGTTTATCACTTCCGTTACAGTAACATGCTTGAATTTGAATAAAGAATTACATCCCGGTACGCTACTGCATAAAAGTAGCTCAGCCTCACTGGCTGATGAATTTAAAGAACGCGTAGTGGCTATTGGTATGTCAGAGAAAAAAGTATTAAATGCATGAGCCACGTCAGATTTATTACTAGTAAGTTTATCATCGACTTTTATTTCTAACAGATTATCCCGGTTAAAAGTCTTGCCACTTTCTTTATTTATTATTCCCCAGGTGGTTTTTATTTTGTTACTGGAGTTTTCTATCTTATGTCTAATATGATTGGCTCTAGCAATGCTACAAACTATTTTAAAAGTTTTAGAATACTTTCTTACATGCTCTAAAAAGTCATCATCGGATCTATACATTTTCATGCCATAAAGCTCATACAATCTAGATCGACTCTTATATATTCCTGGAGTAGCCCATTCATTAAATTTACAGTAAACTTTACTATTATAAGTTTTAGTTTTAAAATTACTTCTAAATTCGGTCTCTACAATGTTAAAAACGGCTCCATAGTTACTATCCGGATTCTGCTTAACTAACAAAGAAGGATTTAACTTTGACATAATATTTTCCTTAAAGCGATTAATTCGACCAGCAGTGATAGGGCGGCACGTTATTTTTGACGTTGTTTTGTCTTCTGTGCTTGGAAAGACTGCCAACTGTCCACAGTGATCAGATGTTAGATTATATAAAATCTGCGTATTTATCGTTTGACAGTTTGAAAATATGTTGTCAAGACAAGTGGACGAGTGTGAAGTTATCCTAGTGGGTTCATAAAAAAGATGTTTTAAATTAAAAGAATTAAATAGATTAAGGAGTCTCCCACTAGTAGACGAGGCTTCAAGAATATTAACATTAAAGTCTCCACACACTATTATCCCCTTACCTGAACAACTTAACCTCGTGAGGGCATCTTCTACAACAGATTCAAATAAATCAAAGTTACCTAAAGGTGGACGGTACACACATACAACTACATGATGCTGCAGTTCCACACAAGACAACTCGGCATTCCGCTCAATGGATAGATTTACAATATCATGTCTTGATTTACATTTTATGTGAGATGATACAATAATTAGTGAGCCACCATGAATGGCTTGTTTTCTCACAAAAGCACTCTGTACTGTGTACTTATCATTGTTAATGAAACATAACTGAAAATCTTTTAACCAATGTTCAGTAAGACATAAAACATGAACATTAAAGTTTTCTAAAAATAAACTTAACTCTAATTCTTTGCCAGAAAGACCCTGCATGTTCTGATGTACAATATTTAAATCATGCAGGCCTTCTGTTGTCCTTAAATCTAGTTTAAAATATTTAAGTTAGTAGAAATACTAACATCTAATTCAGTGTTACACTGAAACAAATCAGACTTGTCTGAATCTTCCTTTAAAAAACTCTCAGAAATTAGAGTAGTCAATGTACTACTCTGTGATAATCTATGATTATCTGTGTCAGTAAAAAAATTAAATGCTAACATATTAGCAAGTTGTTTTTTCGTAAAATAGGGTAGGTACAATGTACCAATGATAATGATAAAAATGTATTCGCTACTCCTCGTTTACAAAGCATTTTAAATATTGTATTATTACGTGAATGTATCTTCAATAGCACAGTAACAATAACTAGGCAATGCGTTACAATAACACTACAGTCATGAACACATTTTTATCTTAGTTATAGTCTTATCGTTACGTGATTCTGGACCGCTTCTTGAAAGACTGGACCACGGTCGCAGAAAGCCGTGCGTGAGAAGTGGAAAGAGTGGAGGGAGGCCTTTGCCCAGCAGTGGAACACTATGGACTGATATAATGATAATAATATTCAATGTGTGTAAAAAATTACAACACAATTCTGAATGATATTAAAGAATTCTAAACCTCAGAAGCGAAAGGTCGGATGTACTATTACACTTCGGTAGCATTTGGTCGTAAGTGCCAGTTCAGTCAGTTCACGATAAAGGCACATACGACGAATGTTTCTGACGTGTAATGACACATCCGACCTTATTCTTCTGAGCAATAGAATTGCCTATTCAATCGATTTACTTAATCGTGAATTACGGAAATGGCTTTTAAATAAAATATTATATTCAGTTGATAAACTTTTAAATTTGTAGGTAAAGAATATTATAGTGAGCAATTAAATAAATGTTAATATAATTTTTAATTATTATTATGATATTGTTATAATCCTACTTAATATCATAAACGCGAAAGTTTAAGAATATATAATGTATGTTTGCTTCTCTTTCACGCAAAAAATACTTAACGGATGTGTCTGAAACTTTGCACGCGGTTAATTTATAAGCTGGATTAACTTATAGACTACAAAACACCATGCTCCGGCCCACTGGAGCTGAGCAATACGGGTAAAACCGCAGGGCGCAGCTAATAATTATAATAATTTTACTGACTGCTATACGTCACGATTATGAAACAAAGTATTGGATAACACAATTTAAAGATAACATATTTTTTACCACACCTTATGACAATATAATATTTCTATTCCTATTTAAATCATGCCCTGTAGGCATTATAAAACAAAAATAATAAGTGTAAATTCGATTGTCAAAAAATCAAAATGGCGTCGTTAATGACAGGAAGGCGAGCAGCTGATCCCGCTGCGTGTAAATAAACATACACAGCTGAGGAACCTGCGTGATCGAAACATATATTTACAACTATAATTATTAAATAATATAAACCTTAAAATAACGTAAATAAGGTTGAAAATGATAGAGTGATTTTATTTAGTAAGTAAGTTGAACAGCTGAACCTGCCAGGATATGGGTTATACAGATGTTGAGCATTTTTTTTGTTTTGTTTTGTGAGCCGTCTCTCTCTGTTTTGTGGGTTAGAGCGAGAGGGCGGATGCTTCGCGTGGGAGCGAGGTCCTTTAGGAACGGAGGACAGTGAGGATGTATTTTAAATTAATTTGTATTTATAAAGTATGAGTTTGTTTTACGAATTGTATGATATTACTTCTATGAAAACGTTAAAACGATTATAAAAAATACGTTTCTTTAAGAACTTTAAAATAAGTAAATATAGTATTTGTGACTCCTCGATTAAGTAGGGAGCTTTCTTATATAGTAAAAGATTTTTTACGTCCCTCAAACAGACCTGAAAACAAATCTTTGCATATATACAACTAGCGACTCGTCCCGGCTTTGCACGGGTGCAATGCTAATGTATTATAATATAAACCTTCCTCTTGAATCATTCTATCAATAAAAAGAAACCGCATCAAAATCCGTTGTGTAGTTTTAAAGATCTATGCATATGGACGGAGAGCTGACAACCGAAACGGCAAGGTAATTTGATCATTCATAAAAACGATTTATCAGCTTACCTGGAGCATTCTAAGCATAAAGACGTCGACCTGGCAGGATTCGAGTGGTGGATGTGGGAGTTATGGGGTGGGAAAAAAAGAAAAAAAAAGGTAATGTGATCAGGATTACTTTTTGCCTGGCGATACCTTTCCACCAACCAAATGACGCCAGATTTTTTTTGTGTGCTTTGGGGAGGTAGGCAAACCATTTGGCATAAAAAGTAATCCTGATCACATTACCTTTTTTTTTATTTTTTTCCCACCCCATAACTCCCACATCCACCACTCGAATCCTGCCAGGTCGACGTCTTTATGCTTAGAATGCTCCAGGTAAGCTGATAAATCATTTTTATGAATTATCAAATTACCTTGCCTTTTCGGTTGTCAGCTCTTAGTCCAATACATTAGGACGGACAGACAGGGAAGCGACTTTGTTTTACACTATGTAGTGATGAGGATGTCTTGTCCGGTATGGGGGGTCGAAGCCACGACCTCCGAGACATGAAGCGAGACGAGAGCGAGACAGCTTCGCCACGGAGGTTGTCGAGAGATTACGATCTCTAAAAGTGGCCGTTATACCGGCTGACTAGCTGTTGGCCGCGGCTTCGTTCGCGTATATACAAATGATGACCATTTTCTCTTTGTCTCAAGGAACGGTTGATGGCTCCACAGAAAATAAAGATCTTCTTTGCCGGGCGAGGTGGTATGCAGCGACCGACGGCCATTTGTTGATATTCAGAACTTGTATATGTTCGAATTGCTAACTTGCTAACTTGTATCGCGCGATACAGGTTAGTTGGGATGATAGGAGTTAGATGGCGAGCAACTATGACTTTTTACCCGCGGTATAACCCGCGTTACTCTGCTCCAGTGGGTCGGAGCGTGATGTTTTGTAGCCTATATATTAATCCAGGGTATTACCTATCCCGGTGCAATTTCAGCCAATTCCGTTCAGTAGTTTTTACGCGAAAGAGTAACAAACATCCATCCATCCATACTTACAAACTTTCGCGTTTATAATATGAGGAGGATTAGTAGGATATAGGAAACATAAAACCAGTCTTCTCTTCAACATATCGTTTTTCTGCACTAAATGTTTATATAATTGTGACAACATTGTAATATTATTGTGTAAACGCGCGGTTTGTTATGCAGCAGTCGAATGTGTCGTGTGGTTGCGACATAACAATGTGTATTGTGTTGTTATCTATACAAATATATAAAGCTATGTAGTTAGCCACGAGGCTTTTGCTATTTCACTGGGCATAAAGGCGCGCAGAGCTCCAGCCTAGATATTAGGTTTAAACTCCAGCCTAGTTTGTTTGTTTGCTTGAACGCGCTAACTACAGGACCGAATTGAAAAAATATTTCAGTGTTAGAAGCTCATTTGTCGAGGAAGGCTATAGGTTTTATTTAAATTAGAAGTGCTTGTAAAACCACGCGCGGGAAGCAATATAGTGACAAATTAAATGAGAGACAGATTCATCCACGATAATGTCACGTTGAGAGGTGAATGTGATCTAAAAGAACTTTGAGGCGACCGTAGCCCAATGGCTAGGGTGAGGGACTTGAGATCTTGTGGTCGCCGGTTCGATACTCACCCATTGCACTAGCAACGTGAACCCACTCGCAATTTAGCTTAGCACGAGGAGTTAACAACAATAAGTAGTTGCATTCCAGCCCCAAGCCATTGGGCTACGGTCGCTTGTTATTATTATATGCAGGCCCCTCTTCCCAACTGGGCACACAGGCACGTGCCCAGGGCCCCGCGTTGGTTCAGGGCCCCCTAGTCCCTTCTCCAAACTATAACCGATAGCCACTCTAAGGACTAATCGTAGATGCTTAGTGTGGATTACGTTACGTTATCTACTCATCATATCTAATGTCACCGTAAAGAAGTAAAAATAAAACTTTTCATATCTGCGTTCTTTGTATAAAAATATTCTAATTTACTATGGTCATAGGGGCCCCATTATCCTAATGTGCCCACTGCCCAGGGCCTCTAATAGGTGAAAAACGGCCCTGATTTATTTGCGCACTGTACGATATTCTTTACGCACCATCCCGTCTCGTTCGTACAGTTATTGAGATAAAAAATATGGATTGGAATCTCCCGTCTGGCATTTTTTTTAAACCATAGAGTTTTTATGGTTTTATAAGTGGAACCTTTTTTTGTCTGTGATTATTTTGGTGTGTGTTGGCAGCCATTTTGGCTTTACCACTTAGTTATAAAAGACGTATTAAGCGACAGTTGCACACTCATCATCATCAGCCCGTATAACGTCCACTGCTGAACATTGGCCTCCTCCCGAGGAAGGGTATTTGTCATAGTCACCAAGCTTGGCAGGCGGGTTGGTGACCGCAGTATTATGTTGTACCACACAAGGAAACGGAGCTGCCCGTTCCTTGATATAAGATTATTATACATGATGTGTGTAGGGATCGTAGCAAGTGGAGGTCCATTGTCTCTGCCTACCCCGCTGGGAAACAGGCGTGAGCTTATGTATGTATGTATTTTATAACAATGGCGACCGTCGGCTTAAAGTGCTTTCCGAGGCACGAAACGAGGCAACTAGACCCGGAAAAAAATCTTAAAATTTACGCAAACATTACTCCGGCGTAGGGATCGAACCTACGACCTCCTCCTACAGAGGTTGCACAAAACTCCTCAAAAAAACGAAAGCCATAATTTAAAACGCCCCCTTCCAACGACCGCACTGCCCTGAGCCGAGGTCCAAGTCTTTATACCCAGTGATAAAATTCACATATCACAATATTTTATTGACCTAATTACAATATTATTGATTTTACATTGAGATTAGAGCGATTTAATCCCAAGCATTTTTGTCACAAAGATAATCAGAAATTTTATAATAAGCCCTGCTGCACAATTTGGCTTTAATAGTCATTTTAAACTTATTTATAGGTAGACAATTCTCTTATACTATTGGGAAGTTTGTTGTAGAACCGTATACATTGCCCCATAAAAGAGTTACTTATTTTGCGGAGACGGCTAGCATGAGCCACAAGATTATGCTTATATCTAGTATTTACACTACAGTGGATAGTGGACACGACACCACAGTGGACGTTATATGGGCTGATGGTGATGATGAATTTTAGTTGTTGTCGGGGAGTTTTGTGCGTGTGTCGCTCTACGTTACAGTTCGCGGGCCTCTCGGACTTCGGGTCTACGAGGGAATTTGTAGGTTCTTTGCAAACTATGACTCAGGAGGACGCTGAATCACCTGGTAATCGCAGGGTAGAGCGTGACGCGGTCCTCGTCGGCGATTATCTTATCCTAGATAACATGCGTTTGTTTTCCTTTTAAATATAATAAAGTCATTGTTTTTAATTTCAAATCTTACACATGGTAAGTAATCTTATCTAGATATAACTACGTAGGTATTCAGTATCAGATATAAACTTATTTATTATGTACAGTCAGAGGTATTATCCTTAAGGCAAACTAGGCACGTGCCTGGCGCGAAGATACAAAGGGGCGCGCGGGCGGAATATACGCTGGAGCAGCAACTGTAGTTGAGGCTACTACAAGTCGGAATAAAGATATGCCAGCTCCAAATTGGAGTAACCTCTACCACACATGTAGTAACGACAACTACCAGTGATCAAATTTTTACTACTGCGCTCTCAACGTTTAATCTGACTCTGTGTACAACAAAATATATAGGTTTACACATTGTGAAACGCATTTTAAATTGATATGTACACGTTAAAGAGAATCGTTCACTGTTATGTGTATATATACTCAGCTAGCAACGAACACTTTGTAGCGACATCTACAGTGGCCGCACACAAACTACTATTGGACGAGCAGCGCCATCTACCACCTAGCATCCTAACTAACCTGTATCGCGCAATACAAGTTCGCAAGCCAATTCGAACAGATACAAGTTCCGAACAGTAACAAATGGCCGTCGGTCGCTGCACACCACCTCGCCCGGCAAAGAAGATCTTCATTTTCAGTGGAGGAACACCACCAACCGTTCCTCTACAACTTCATTACATAGTATAAAGCAAAGGCGCTTCCCGGTCTGTCTCTACCTATATATGCTTAGGTTTTTAGAACTACGCAATGGATTTTAATGCGGTTTATTTAATATATTGACTGATTCGATAGGAAGGTTTATCAGCATTACACCCGTACGACGTCGGGGCGGGTAAAGACATAAACATGTAGGTATATTGACATTATCTGATACAGAAGGTGTAAACTTATCTCCTTTGCCGACTGTATATTTATTTATGAAAGAAATTGGCCGATAGTGGTTTCCGGTGTGTTGGAAAAACCGTCGGCGACGAAAAATATTAACAGGGGGGTTGATTTACGTAACGCTATGACATCACATGACATTGATAAAAACACACCCGACGCGACGCAACGCGACGCGACGCGACGTGTTTGATTCGACTCAACACGCGTCGCGTTTTATCAGGTGGCGTCGCGTTTTAACAATATGTTTCCGCCTTTAGTTTGCTAAGAATCATTCGATGCCCTCGTAGAGCTGAAGTGTGAGAGGCCCGCGAACTGTAAAGTAGAGCGACAGTTGCACAAAATTCCTATAAAAAAAAGTATAAAAAAAGGTCCAACCCCCACAGGGGACGCCCTCTTGCGCAGGTCGTTTAGTTTCTATTACTTTTTACCATTTATTATGGTTGGAGCTCTGCTCGCCTTTATGCCAGATGAAGTAGCAAAAGGCTGGTGGATAACGCAGGTCCGTCCGGAAAAAAAGAGCAGCGCCATTTAGCATCTAGCATCTCAACTAACCTGTATCGCACAATACAAGTTCGCAAGACAAGTTTTAAACTATAACAAATGGCCGTCGGTCCCTGCATACCAGGCCCGGCAAAAAAGGATTGCTTATGCGTACCCGGCCCTCGCCAACGGCGGATCGAAGGAGTGAGCCAGCGCGCGAATACGCTGCAGCGGCGCGGCGGTGGGAATGCGCCAATGCATTTCCTCCTGGACAAAAAAAAAAGGCCCGGCAAATAAGATCTTCATTCAAGAGGTAATTATGAAGATTCACGCTGTCTATTTGTCTCTTCGTACGGGCTAATCTCCGAGACTGTTACGACGACTACTACCTTGAGAATGGACCTCGGAATGGTCTCAAAACTAGTCGGACATATCCGATGATGACAAACCGTGACTACAACCGGATAGTTAATATAAAATACTGTTACGACGATTGAAATGAAATTGTGCATGGTGGTATCTTACATCCCCAGTTAACGGAAATAAAAACTCGAAGAAATAACAAAAACCATACGGATAAAGACTCGGTCATCAGCTCGTTCTTTAATAAGAGTAGCTTTGACTGACTCACTGCCTCTTTATGATATAGATTTCTGAACGAAGGTTTTAATGTCACGTGTCATCACAACAAGCTAACTGTCAAACTGTCACTGCATTTTGACATCCCAGTTAGGTTCGATACCGAATCTCATAGCAAAAATAAAATTAAAACTAGAAAAATGAGAAGAGAATTCATACTAGTGTTGTTAGGAATCATATGTATTTCTACTTTATCGTCTTTATTATCGGGTTATGTTGTAATTGATACAAATAAAATGCTGTTGGATACAGTCGTCGGAGCTGTTGGGGCAGGCAACTTTTCCTACTGGCAATTAGGACATTCTGGACCTCTGCTCGTGGAGCTGACCTCTTTTACGGGAGATGCAGACCTTTACGTCTCCAATAGTGTCAGGTTTGTAAAAAAAAACTACAGTTTTGGCGGTATTTTCACTTGATTTTTGTAGGTTATATTTTTGATTTGTTTACTAACTTATGAGTGTTTAATACAGTTAATTACTCTAATAAGTACAGGGAAATGTTTTGAGTATGATTTAGATGTTATATTTAGCTGTATTATCATAAATAAGTAGATTTGAAAGCTGTCCAAGATTTTTATGAGATACTAATGAAATAGAGAGTTGTTGTACTTAATGGCGTTCGTACTTTTGGCAAGCTTTAATACCGATCATTGATTTGCACTCCGATGCTCTATACCTGGGGTCTCCAAACTTTATCTAGGCTGGAGCTCTGCTCGCCTTTATGCCTGGTAAAGTAGCAAAAGCCTCAGGGACAAAAAAGGTCTGTCCGAAAAAAAAAAAAAAACTGTGTCTGCAAACTTTCAAGCCATAATGATGTTTTAAATATGTTCAAAGGGCCACTTGTCTAGAAATAAGAGTGAAAAAAAAAAAAACACGTCAACCTATTACAGGTATTTGTAAATAGTCAAAACATATTTTGGCTTATTCAGCTTAGAGTATAGTTAAGGATTGCAAAATTAAAACTAAACAGTTTTAAACTTATCACAGCAATAGTAACAACAATAAGACATCGGTAGGGCAGGCTAAATTGATGACACTAGTCTTAAGCTGTTGCGGGCCGGATTGTTGGCACTGGCGGGCCGTATTTGGCCCGTGGGCCGTAGTTTGGAGAACTCTGCTCTAGACTTGGAAGTGTAAGAACCCCAAAGACCGTTTTTTAGGGCTCCGTACCCGAAGGACTATCTGTTATCTCTCACCAGGCTATATCTCAAGAACCGCTATAGGTAGGTAGTGCAATGGGTGGGGTTCAAACCAGCTACCTCAAGATCACAAGTCAGATGCCCTAGCCATTAGGCTACCGCCGCCTGGCTATACTAATATATTAAGCTGAAGAGTTTGCTTGTACACACAAATCTCATGAACTACTGGACGAATTTGAAAAATCTCTCAGTGTTAAGTTTTTAAACAGCCCATTTATTGAGAAAGGGTAAGGCTATATTTTATTATGAAGTTAAGAAGCCGAAGAAGAAGTAGGAAGCTAATATATAAATATCAGTGCTATTGCAAATGATTTCCTTTTACTTTAGAAAATTATAAAATAACTGAAAACATGTTAAGCCGTTGGTCCGGATTGTTATAACATCATCTATAATAATCGTATATCAAGGAACGGGCAGCAGCGTTTCCTTGTGTGGTACAACATAATACAATACAACAACTGAAACCGGCAGTAGAATAAACCCACTGAGTTTGTTACTCTGGATCTTCTCAGTTGGGGCATATTGGATCCGGTGGTAGTACTAAAGCGCATTCGTTGAGATACTTATGGTCTGTCTAAATAATAACATACTCAAAGGACAGAACTTAGATTTAATCATAGATATAAAATAATATTGTATTTTCATACCTGACAGCTTTAGGCTAAAGCTATATAAACTATTATTATAAGTAGCAATAACCAAATAAAATTAATTAAAAATAAGCCAAAATATGTTTTGACTATTTACAAATACCTGTAATAGGTTTACGTCAATAAAAACTTTTTTTATTTAATTTTATTTCAACCCGCCAAGCGGCAAGCGACTTTCTGCAGTACAGTCCCTTGCAAGGAGCCCCATATTCAGCTATGGACATTATACATAATTTTCGACTGTTTCAGGCCGAGTTTCGAGAGTGACAAGAATAACTTCAGCTCAGTGACATGTGGCGCCGACGTGGTCAACATTCCTGCAGACTTCCCCAGACCTATAGGTGAGCTAGCACAGAGTGAATATCCTAGAGCAGAGGTGGCCAATCTGATAAGTTAGTTAGTTAGTTAGTCAGGCAAAAGAATTTCTGCACTTAGCATCCTGAGTGGGCCTAGTTAGTTAGGCAAAAGAATTTCTGCACTTAGCCTCCTGAGAAGGCCTAGTTTGTTAGGAAAAAAAATTCTGCACTTAGCCTCCTGAGAGGGCCTAGTTTGTTAGGAAAAAAAATTCTGCACTTAGCCTCCTGAGTGAGCCTAGTTAGTTAGGCAAAAGAATTTCTGCACTTAGCCTCCTGAGTGGGCCTAGTTAGTTAGGCAAAAGAATTTCTGCACTTAGCCTCCTGAGTGGGCCTAGTTAGTTAGGCAAAATAATTTCTGCACTTAGCCTCCTGAGAGGGCCTAGTTAGTTAGGCAAAAGAATTTCTGCACTTAGCCTCCTGAGTGGGCCTAGTTAGTTAGTAAAAAGAATTTCTGCACTTAGCCTCCTGAGTGGGCCTAGTTAGTAAGGCAAAACAATTTCTGCACTTAGCCTCCTGAGTGGGCCTAGTTAGTTAGGCAAAAGGATTTCCGCACTTAGCCTCCTGAGTTGGCCTTTGTACGTGATCGTCTGATTAATTTATTTTAACCACCCCATATCCTCCCAGAACTCAATCAGCCCCGTGATATTTTCAAGGGCTTCGAAAGAAAAATGAAAACCTTTATTGATAATGTAGCCGAATCGATCGTACTTATTATAAGTACAATACAATGATAATGAAAACAGAAAAGAAAAAACGTAAGTTTTTATTTTTAATTATATTTTAGTCTTAACGTCTTAGTTTATTATTTAACTATAACTAACAATAGCTTGTTCTGTCTATATTAGGTTAGAACAATTGTCATTATTTAGGTGGACCATGAGTATATATAAAATAAAAAAGAAACTACAATTTTAATTTGGGGCCATAAAACCGCTGTTTTTACTTTTTTTATTTTGTTATACTCAGTGTCACTTTCACAGTAAACACAAATCTTTCGACACCTCTCAAGCTAAAATCCATCAAGCAGAGCTGCAGAGCGTGCCAAAAAATTATTCATACATACTCTCGAAAAACATGACCCTCCTTCTGGCGCAGTCGGGTACAAAAAAAAAGAAATAAGAATAAGAATAATGAAATAAGAATAATGAAATTTATTCAGCACTTAGGTATTTACTTACGCTTGTATTTGTCAAAATTACACTGTATAAGACTAAATCTAACAAAAGTATCACTTAAGTAGCTAAAACATTGTTAAAATTATGATCTTACAGATTTTTTAATCAGTCTGTCCGTCTGTCGTGCGATAAATGACAAATGTACACATTATAGTAAGATGCCTTAAAGGTAACAGGTCTAAAATTAACTTAAAATTATATTCGGGGAATAAGCAACAACGCGGTACTCGGTCATGCCGTCGAGGATCCAACCCTAGCTAACCTGCTAATGGTTGGTTTATTTCTATTATCAGGAATCTAGACGCTGGGCTGGTTTTCACCATTACTTGATCGACATTCCGTTCTGCCGCACGAAGCGCTTTAAATCATCTTTTATTATGCGCACGACCAGTGAGTAGAACTCTTTGCCTGCTTCTGTGTTCCCGAGTGCATAATCCGGGTCTCTTCAAAGTCAGAGTAAACAGGCATCTTCTGGGCAAGCTCGCTCCATCTTCGGCCTCATCTCGTCTCTCGCGGACTCGATTGGGGTCAAGAGTTAGCCAAATAAAAGTAAAAAAAAAACTTTAATTAAAAAATGTAACTTATTTTCCAGGTATAGGAGTATTCGGCCACTGGTCTCACGGTCTTTCCGAGTACAGCATACAAGTCTTCCTGGACACTTCCACTGTCTTCAGCGAGGAACAACTCCTGGCTATGGAACGGGCCCAGCGGGGAGAGAAGCCAGGTGTGTTGATATAACTTATATTGGGTGATTTTTTTACCGTCTTGATAACAATATGGAGTGTTGTGTAAGTGGAAAAGAATCTATAGACCACAGTATATTTGTACTAGTATTTCGGTAATAAGAGTTTTGAAAATCTCATAATTACTTAAATGAAATACATTACACATAGCGCGTGCATAATAATAAAATAGGTGCCTATAATTCCTAGGCCGCAATCACACATGAATGAAAAGAGCGAGCGAAATAGCGTAACTACCTGCTTAGGTACGCATTTTTAGGCCGCGTCCTGGACGCCAACGGGCGGAGCGGGCGGCGCGGGAGACGGCACGCGTGTCTTTATCAAAGTTCATAGATTTGTGTGAAGTAGTGTTGCCCATCGATAGTCGACTATCGATATACTATCGATAGTTGACGTCATATCAATAGTATCGATAGTATCGATATTAGTGATAGTATCGATACTATCGAGGACCAATTTGTGTTTAGGAGCAATACTATCGATAGTATTGCTCCTAAACATGGGTTGGTCTTCGATAGTATCGATTATTTTACAAACTATCGATAGTATCGATAATTTAACAAACTATCGATAGTATTGATAGTTTTAATTTTAATCATTTAATGCAACGATACTATCGATAATATCGATAGTATTACTTTAAAATATTGATTCTATCGATAGTATTATAATGTAATAGTATCGATACTATCGATACCATTGCTTCCAATCAATAGTATTAGTTAATTTGTGATATCGATAGTATCGATATTATCGATACTATCGATACTATCGATACTATCGATAGCACTATCGATATTGTTACTATTTTTCGAGGTCATCTATCGATAGTTGGGCAACTCTAGTGTGAAGCTGTTCTCGACGACAGCGGTGCGGGCGGCAGGTTTTCCTTAGGCACCGCGCGCTCCGCCCGCTGGCGTCCAGGACGCGGCCTTACCGTAACGATTATCACTTTATGTCAGTAATTCAGGTCCATTCTGTTTTTTTTTGACGGTTTGATTGAGGCATTATGGCTTTTAGTTTAGGGGAGTTTTGTGCAACTGTCGCTCTACTTACAGTTCGCGGGCCTGGAGGACTTGTTGAGCAGTGCAAGGCACGTCTCGACGCGTACTTCGCGCTGGCGATCATTGAGTTCGTGAGGCACCCATTTGTCAAGCTTTTTTACCTTGCCAATTCGACGCAAATGGACCAATATTGTTTTGACGCTAACGTCGAAAGCTGCTGCTAATTCAGCCGTAGATTGTGTATCATCAGCTTCCACAATCGCCTTTAATTCGTCATTGTCGACCAAAGTCTTCGGACGACCGCGACGTTCATTTTTCAGGTCGAAATTTCCAGAACGGAAGCGAGCAAACCAACAACAGGTGGTGCGTTGGTTTGTAGTGTTAGCTCCGTAAACGTCGTTGATGTTGCGTGCCGCGTTGCTGCCACGACGATACTCATATTCCATAATTACTCGAATTTTTAACGTATCCATGATGACGAAAAAGATTGAAATGCGATGAAAATGTAACACTAATCAATAAACAAATGACTACTTTTGGAAAAAAATCCATGTTTTTAAAATAAAATTAATTTTAAATTAGAATTCTTAGCCAAACAAAAATTATTTTGATTTGAAATGGCCAGTATACTGCAAAACGGCAATTTCATAGGTGAAGACCTAATATTAAAATATGTTTTTATTTTCTGTTACAGGAATAGACAAGAGGCGAGAGAAGCCGCCCAGGAAGTCGGAAGACGAACAGAAACCGCGTTTCTTGAAACTGCTCAGTATTCTGGACATGATATTTGAGATGTTCGTTTTATAAGGAAAGTTTTACTGTATTTCTTTCATTGTAAAGATTACTAGAAGTGTTATTGCACGCTTCTAGCACAGGCATGAAGACTAAAAAAATCTATTTAGTCCGTCAGTTAGATTACCAAAAAATATTGGACACGTATTTTTTTTTTTCGTTTCTCAAATTTTTTTTTTTTTTTTTGCTTGTCGTAGTTTTTTTAGCCACGAGGCTTTTGCTACTTCTCCGGGCATAAAGGCGAGCAGAGCTCCAGCCTTAATAAATGGCTTAAAAGCTACAAACTAAGCAACCTGCGCAAGAGGGCGTCTCCTGTGGCGTTGAAATTTCATGTGACGTCACTTGTAGGTACAATGTTACCTAGTAGTGACGTCACAAGCCCTCTCCTGAACTTTATAGTTTGTTGTTGCTCTGTATCTTTGTCGATTTTCATTGATTTGATAAATAAAAAAATCATGTCCAATATTTTTTTGTATTCTATTGATTAAATAGATTTTTTTAGTCTTCATGTCCATGATTTTTTTAGTTAATCCAGAGGCGGCTTATCCATATGGCAAAATAGGCACGTGCCTAGAGGCTAAATATACATAAAAGCTGGGACTGCAACACCGTAGCGGCATTTGGCTCGTTTTAAATCTCGGAGATCGTGGGTTCGATCTACAGGATTCGATCGCCGGACAGGAAATCTTTGTGTAAATTCTTAGATTTCTTCCGGGTCTGGTTGGTTGAGGGACTACCCTCCGTGCCTCGGAAAGCATGTTAAGCCGTTGGTCCCGATTGTTATAACATCATCTATAATAATCGTATATCAAGGAACGGGCAGCAGCGTTTCCTCGTGTAGTACAATATAATACTGCGGTCACCAATCCGCCTGCCAGGCGTGGTGACTATGACAAATACCCTCCCCCGGGAGGAGGCCCATGTTCAGCAGTGGACGTTATACGGGCTGATGATGATAAATATACCGGATTGTACTTTTTTGGATGCCAATAAAACATTATTATTATTTATTATAGAATTAATAATAGAAAGTAGATCTATACTAATACTAGCGGCCCGCCCCGGCTTCGCACGGGTGGACTTTTATACCCTACCCCTGCCCTACCCTACCCCTACCCTACCCCTACCCCTACCCCTACTCTACCCCTACCCTACCCCTACCCTACCCCTACCCTACCCCAACCCTACCCCTACCCTACCCTACCCTACCCTACCCTACCCCTACCCAAAAGTATCCTATGTCCTTCTCCCAGTTCTTAGCTACCTCCCTACCAATTTTCAGCCAAATCGGTTCAGCCGTTCTTGAGTTATAAATAGTGTAACTAACACGACTTTCTTTTGTTTCTAAAATGTATTCTGCTATTCGGGACGGAAACAAATCCAACAAATCAAAAACCATGGCAATCGGTCCAGCCGTTCTCGAGTTATAAGTGTTGTAACAAACACGACTTTCTTTTATATATATAGACTAGCGGCCCGCCCCGGCTTCGCACGGGTGGACTTTTATACCCTACCCCTGCCTACCCTACCCCTACCCTAACCCTACCCTACTCCTACCCTACCCCTACCCTACCCCTACCCTACCCCTACCCCTACCCTACCCTACCCCTACCCCTATCCTACACCTACCCTACCCTACCCCTACCCTACCCTACCCCTACCCTACCCCTACCATACCCCTACCCTACCCCTACCCTACCCTACCCCTACCCTACCCTACCCCTACCCTACCCTACCCTACCCTACCCCTACACAAAAGTATCCTATGTCCTTCTCCCAGTTCTTAGCTACCTCCCTACCAATTTTCCGCCAAATCGGTTCAGCCGTTCTTGAGTTATAAATAGTGTAACTAACAGAACTTTCTTTTGTTTTTAAAATGTATTCTGCTATTCGGGACGGAAACAAATCCAACAAATCAAAAACCATGGCAATCGGTCCAGCCGTTCTCGAGTTATAAGTGTTGTAACAAACACGACTTTCTTTTATATATATAGATTATTATAGACAGGAAAGATTTGATTGTTAGTTTGTATTGAATAGTCTCCGAAACTACTTGACCGATTTAAATAATCTTTAATTATTGGGAAGCTATACTTACTCCGGATGACATAGAGCATATTTAATTAGGTATGAAGTTCCCAAGACCAACTTAGAGAAAGAGGTCAATCGTCGCTCAGCGAGCTATAGAAAGAGCTACGCTCGGCGTTTCCCTGCGTGATCGAATCAGAAATGAAGAGATCCGCAGGAGAACGAGGGTCACTGACATAGCTCAACGGATTAGCAAGCTGAAGTGGCAATGGGCAGGACACATAGCTCGAAGAACTGACGGCCGATGGAGCAAAAAGGTTCTCGAGTGGAGACCACGAACTGACGACGGCCTGCACGATGGACCGACGACCTCATAAAGGTCGCGGGGAGTCGGTGGATGCAGAGAGTCAGGCCGCTAGCGATCGTTCCCGCTGGAAATCGATGGGGGAGGCCTATGTTCAGCAGTGGACTACAACAGGCTGATGATGATGATGATGATGATAAAGTGCGACAGCTAGTTTAAAATATAATGAGTAGAGGAGATATTTCAAATATGTATTTCATTATGTTATATCATATTCTACTAATTATTAATTATAAACGCGAAAGTTTGTAAGTATGGATGGATGGATATTTGTTACTCTTTCACGCCAAAACTACTGAACGGAATTGGCTGAAATTTTGCACCGGGATAGGTTATACGCTGGATTAACGTAAAAGGTACTAAACATCATGCTCCGACCCACTGGAGCAGAGTTACACGGGGTGAAGCTAGTGTGTATATATATTTTCAAATGTGATTTTTTTATTAGATAAGAACGGTTGGTCATGTCATATATGTCTATAAGAATATTGATAGTTTTAAGAAAAAAGGTGTTTTTTTTTCGGCTGGACATTCGTAGTAAGCCCCGAGGCTTTTGCTACTTCACCGGGCATAAAGGCGAGCAGAGCTCCAGCCTAGATAAATGGTTTAAAAACTACAAACTAAGCAACCTGCGCAAGAGGGCGCCCCCTGTGGGGCTTGGACCTCGGCTCAGGGCGGTCGCTAGCGATGAGATTGAGGGATTATGAATTTTAGTATTTTAGGGGAGTTTTGTGCAACTGTCGCTCTTCTTTACAGATCGCGGGCAAAAAAAAATTACACGCATAACGTAAATACTAGATATAAGCATAATCTTGTTTTACATGCTACACGTCTCCACAAAATTAGGTCTACGTGGGGTCTACGTTACATATTTTATGGGGCAATGTATACGCTTCTACAACAAACTTCCTAATAATGTAAGAGATCTTTCTACAAACAAGTTTAAACGATATGTCAAAGATAAAATATGTAAATGAGCTTATTATAAAATTTCTGATTATGTTAATGACAAAACTGCTTGGGAGTGAGTTGCTCTGAAACAATACTGCCTTATTAATCATTGTATCAAAAAAAAAGGGTTCCTCTGAGTTTCTTGCCAGTTCTTCTCAGAGTTGCCACGTCCAGAACTGGTGGTAGGAAAAGAAAGGGACGCAACATAAGAACATTATTTTAAATGTGTCTATATGAATAAAGAATATTCGACTTTGACGTTAACTGACATGCCAGTTATGGGGGCATTACCGCTATTTATGGGGGCATGACCCCCCAAGACCGCTATGGGTATAAACTCGAGAGACTAGAGTGTAAAAGTGTAAATATAAAACGTTTATTGATAATGAAGACGAATCGATCGTACTTATTATAAGTCAAATACAATGATAATGAAAACAAAAAAGATTATGGCATGTGATAATCGCTTATTATATTATAAATATAATTAGAATCAACCAGCGCGGGCTGGGATCGGGTCTGAAGCATGGAACGCGTCGCGAGCCACGCCTTGCAAGGAGGACTGGGCCCTATCCTAGCTTCCTACGAGTCTTTCTCTATCTACCTACAGTGTGACACCCGGAGAAGAACTATAATAAACTCCGAAATCATTCTTTTTGTATATATACTTATTTTAGCATAGAATTTTCCCTAAGAAAAATAAATGTATTAAATATTATGAAGCTAAAGAGTGTACTAGTTTGCTTTAACTTTCTAATCTCAAAAATGGTCTGATTTGAAAAATTCTTTAATGGTTAGATAGCCGATTTATCGAAGAATGCTATAGGTTATATTTAATTAACGAACGGGAACGGGAGGCAAGTGAGTGAATCCGCGCGCGTAAGCTAGCTCATAAGGCTTTTGTCGTCTATATATCCATTACTTACTTTTATTATTATGCTAAATGTTTCAACATGTTCTATCGTTGTGTTTATACGGTTACATATTGTAATGTCAGAAAATATAATGCCTTTACTTAAAATGCGTGAGCCCATAATAACCGAAATCGAAATACCTTATATTCAAAAGGACAATTATGTATAATACAAATGATTTTAAAAAAACCTTACAGTCGAATAACGGAAGCCCAAAAAAAAGCCACCGTCATCAAATTATTTTTGTTCAAAATTACACATTTTATACTTACATTAGACATTTAGTCCGATTGGTATTATGAAATATGAAATCTGACATAATAATTATTAGTATTATAATTTTCGGACTTGTAAATTTTTTTTTCTGACGGATATAAGTAGTCAGCCCTGAGGCTTTTGCTACTTCACCGGGCATAAAGGCGAGCTAAACGCCAGCCTAGATAAATGGTTTAAACACTACAAACTAAGCATACTGCGCAAGAGGGCGCCACCTGTGGGGCTTGGACCTCGGCTCAGGGCGGTCGCTGTCGGGGAGATTGAGGGATTATAACTTTTAGTTTAGGGAAGTTTTGTGCAACTGTCGCTCTGCTTTACAGTTCGCGGGCCTCTCGGACTTCGGGTCTACGAGGGCATCGGAAGGTTCTAAGCAAACTCGGACTTGTACAGTAAGATGTACTGGATTAAGGTATTATGAATAATAAGGTATTTTGATTTCCGGTATTTTGGGTTTGTCCGGTATATATGTTTTAACTGACATTACAATATGTATATATACTTATATATATATGTGTAATTGTGTATTTTGTATCTAGTCAGTTATTGTTATATCAATAATAAATATATATGATAATAAATTGGTTTTACTTTTATATCCTCTCGACTTTCTGAAAAAAGGCAGAGAAAAAAGTCGCCGGATTGCTCATGCGTACCCGGCCCCCGTCAACAGCGGATCGAAGGAGTGTCCGGGGGGTTTTAGTGGTGAAGGGTCCTCTCCTCGTGGTATGAGTGTCGCATACCACGCTATGGAGAGGGCGAGTCCCACATATCCCACCGCCAGCGCGTGAATACGCTACAGCGGCGGTGGGAATGCGTCAATGCATTTCCCCCGGACAACAAAAAAAAAGGTGATTGATGTCATAACAAACTTTCAGCAAGTGTTATATAGGGAAATGTATAAGTTTTTATAACGAACTCCCCATTTTAATTTAAAAAACCTAGTTGTAAATAAATTTAAGAGCCTTTGTCAAAATGAAACTATGTAAAAAAGCATATTATAAAACGACAAAACTGCTTGGGAGTGACTTTCTTTGATGAAATAGTGCTAAACTTATTGTAATATCTAAACATTAGAGATGGGCCGACTAGCCGCCGACTAGTCGGGAAAGCCGACTATTCGGCATCGTTTGTAGTCGGCGACTAGTTGGCGACTATTCGGCAAAATATGCCGATTATGATCGGCGCATAACAAATGAAATAAAACAAATAATTTGTACTTGTATTATAATTTCTAAACATTACTTAGAGTAGTTATCTAAAGTTACAGTCTTTACAACATAGGAACGTATTAATCAGTCAGTAATTAAGCTCAGCGGCCGCGCGATGACTAAGCCGAGTGATTACGAAAAAACCCCGAACACCTCCGACAAGTAGGTATTAGAATGATCGGCATTGCCGATTAGTCGGCCGACTAATCGGCATTTTGAAAACCGATTAGTCGGCTAGTCGGTATGTCGGCAAAAACTATAGTCGGCCCATCTCTACTAAACATATTAAAAAAGAAAGGATTCCTCTGAGTTTCTTGCCAGTTCTTCTAAGAGTTGCCACGTCCAAAACTGGTGGTAGGAAAAAACAAAGATGACTAATCATATGAGCATGATTAAAAAAATGCGATCTGCCCATTTGAGTATGTTTCACCGGACCGTCTCATGTGGGTCGTGTTAAAACCGGCAGTAGAATAACCCACTGAGTTTGTTTCACCGGGTCTTCTCAGTTGGGGCGTATTGGCTCCGGTAGTAGCATTAAAGCGCGTCCGTCGTTATATACTCATGGTCCACCTAAATAATGACAATTGTTCTAACCTAATATAGACAGAACAAGCTATTTGGCACAATATAGTTAAATAATAAACTAAGACGTTAAGACTAAAATATAATTAAAATAATAACTTAAATACTTGTTTTATTTGAAAATGTATAAAAAATGATAGTTATAGATAATAATACTGAATACTAAATTATTGTTGTGACTATTTGCAAGTGCCTGTACCTAATAGGTTTACGTAAATAAAAATGTTTTTTTTTTAAGTGTCTGTATGTATAAAGTTTTACTGACTTTGACTTAGTAATATTTAACAAAAATGCCGCATTGTCTCATAAAAGGATGTACAGATCAAAGTAGCGATTTGACTTTTCATGTCCCTGTTTGAAGCGGTATTTGGCTCGCTTTCAATCTCAGAGGTCGTGGGTGCGATCCCCACACCGGACAAGAATATCTTTGTGTAAATTCAAAGATTGCTATAACATCATCTATAACAAGCGTATATCAAGGAACGGGCAGCAGCGTTTCCTTGTGTGGTACAACAAAATACTGCGGTCAATCAGCATGTCAAGCGTGGTGACTATGGCAAATACCCTCCCACTGGAGAAGGCCCATGTTCAGCAGTGGACGTTATACGAGCTGATGATACGGGCACATGGGCACCGCTCACTTCGAGGCCGAACCATGAGAAGTAAGGACGGCTTTACACACCGGGCGTCCAAGTAACTGGGCAAATGAGCCACAGTAGTGGCCCAGGAGAGCCCGCGGCGCCAATTTGGTCGCAGGTGCCGTCGGAGGGCCGGATTGCCTCGCGTACCCGGCAGACGGAGGAGTGTCCGGGGGGTTGGGTTTAGTGGTGTAGGGTCCTCTCCTCGTGGTATGACTATAGTATACCACATACCCAAAAGAAGGCGCGGGAACGCCGCAGCGGTGGAGGCGATGCGTAAATGCATTTTCCCACGGACAGCAAAAAGAATAGTTGCGTTTTGTGTAGTCCGTCTGGTGTCAAAAATCATAAAAACAATATTTAAAGCGTGTTTCAATAATTTATTATACAAAATTAATCAAATGCATAAAATTTTAACACATTCCATAAAAAAACACAATGTATTTGTACATACAGACAAAACAAACACTTACTTAAATATAATTATACGATTTCATAAATATTAGTGACTCTATGTATTATCTACTATGAACTCGCTGCCCGCGCGCGGTTACACCCGCATATCGCCCGTTCCAGACTGCTGTCTATGCCAACTGCCAGAAGCAACCTGCTGGTCAAAGCATCTCTCACGCGAGCAATTCGTACTGTTAATTAAACTCAGAATAGGTTGGACATTTTTTCGTGTTACTTTAGTGTACTTGCAAAAGTAAGTTTATATATAATATGTTACGAAAGCAACAATTAGTGAAATTTTATATTTATTGTTCATTTTATGTTTATTGTTTCATTTATTGTTTTATATTTGACTGTAAAACATATTTAAGTTAATTTTGTGTGAAGATTACATTGTTATAATTATAAGGTTGTATCGTTTTAGTTATAACTAGGGACCGGATTATATGCATTTGCATATTTGCATATGCATTGGCATATTTAAGCCATTCTCAACGGTACTTGCATATTTTAGCTAATATCGAGTCATAATGCATATTATCGGTATATTTACAATATTTTTTCCAGTGCAGTGCAGTTATCCTGCGTTCCGATATTCGATAAAAGTGATAATATCGCGAATTAAACCAAATTATAGTCACAAAATTGTGATTGTGTCACGTAATAAACTGTAATGTGTAGTGACACCTATGGTCGCCTATTCAAGGATAATTTACTAATTGTATGCTGATTTTGAAATAAAATAAAATAAAAACGTAACTTTTCTTCTTTTTTTAAGGACTAAAATTGATTGATTTATTTAAAACTTATCATTAAATTTTGCATATTCTGCCAATTTTCGTGCATATTTTAAGCATTTTTCATGCATATTTACATGCATGCATATTAACAAGCTTTTTATGTTGCATATAATCTGGTCTCTAGTTATAAGTTATTGTGTAGTTACAAGGCCGGATTTAAGGGAGGGCATCCAGGGCAACTGCCCCAGGCCTCCACATTAGAGGGGCCCCCACAATGGATATTTAAAATATCGCCCGGTAAACTGTACAACTTTTCTTTTATTTATTTTTTCGGTGTTGTACCTTTACATGCAGTAGGTACTTTGTAGAATTATGATTAATGTAATAGTTCTTAAATATTGTAATATCAGTTATTCATCGTATAGATGAATAACTGATATTACAATATTTTTGTTCACTTATATTAGACAATCAGTAAAATATTAAAATTCAAATCGTCCTGAAAAGGTACTTTTACTTTAAATTTTTCTACAGATTTAGAGGGATAGTTCAATTTGTGGCCAGGGGCCTCTTCTTCTTTGTTGCCCTGGGGCCTCCAGACTTCTAAATCCGACCCTGTGTAGTTATTTGTAAATGTTAGTACCTAATAGTTTATTTCAAATAGTTAATATTATAAGTAGTCTTAGCTATCGCATTAGGTTTCTAAATCTGTAATGATAGTTTAAGAGTTTAAATAAATAATGAGGAACGGGAGATACGCGATTGAAAACTCGCGCGGGTATCTAGTTATTATTGAAGTGTATCGACTGTTATAGCTGCCGGGATCGGTTAGCCACTCCTGATAAAGAAAGATGGCGTCTGTCATATACTAATATTAATTATATGTCAACGGAATATAATACGAATCTTCGTTAGCTGATCAACTTCCGTGCCACTCTTAGATTGGTTTCGCACTACGTCCGATCCGAATCCGATCCGAACTCGTGAAAATATGGTCCGTAGTAGCCGTAGAAATATTTCTATGGTAATTTACGCACTCAACTTCAATAAGTCCTGTTGAACTCCATTGGTTTAGGTTTAGGTATTTTTTTTTAACCACCAGACACCTCGTTAGTTTATTAACTAACTAGTAAGTTGATCAACTAACGATTCTTATTATTTTCCGGTCACCTATATACATATCTTATTTAGTATTTTATTTCAAATTGATTATTTTAAGGAATATTGACTAAAAATCTGAAAATACATCAAATATTTCATTTTTTTAATTTTAGCCTTGTAGCTAAATTTAGCTTTAAAGCTAAGATTTATGCTATAACGCATTAGTGTAATCACAATTACAGTGGCGCCATCTATAACACTATACAAATGATTTAGGAGTATTGACTAAAAATCAGATCTTAAATATGAATATTCAAAACTGGAATCTAATCACGTAACAATGTGACTATGACTGCGATAAAAATGTCTTCATTTATCATCATCATCATTAGCCCGTATAACGTCCACGGCTGAACAAGGGCCTCAACCCGGGGGAGGGTTTTGCTATAGTCACCACGCTTGGCAGGCGGATTGGTGACACAGGGAAACGCTGCTGCCCGTTTTCTGATAAACGCTTGTTATATGATGATAATGTTATAACAATCGGGACAAACACAAGGCTCGGAAACCAACTTCCCTCAACCAACCAGACCCGGAAAGAAATCTTTGAATATACACAAAGATTTCTTGTCCGGCGTGGGGATCGAACCCATGACCTCCGCGACTTAAATCGAGCCAAATACTGCTACGCTACGGAGGATAATATATTCATGACTGTAATTTTATTGTAACACATTTCCTAATATCATTGTTACTGTATTCTTGAAGCTAAGTTAACTTAATAAATAGGCTTTTTTGTAATTATTTTTATATGGTTAAGAATGGTTTTACTAGATCAAGAAAAAAATATGGCATTTATTTGAGATCTAGAAAGCACTAAAATAAATATTTTAAAATTGTCTTGACATCGAGATGAAAACAATGTCAGCCATGTTGGTTTATACATTATCTGTGTGCAAGATCGATGACGTCATGACTCAGAAAGTGTAATAGTAAAGGATCGCGTTAATGTTTTTTAACAAGACGTATGACGTCACAAAATGGCTGATAGCGTTTTCGGAAGTTAAAGACATAGACAAAAGAAATAATTTTCATATTGAGTTTATACAAACATGTTCAAGTTTTTTTGAACAGAAATTATTATATTTACGTTCCATATGACAAATACTTTTAGAAATAAACATCATTGTAACATAATTTCATATGTCAACTAGCCTATTGATATATTTAAAATGGTTTTGGATGCATAGTAAACGGTGAATAGCGAAGACACTTTAATTCAAGTCATATACTGGGTTATTTGTAAAACACCGGTAACCTCTCAGGACTACGTTACCAACATCATAATCAACAAATTTTGTTCTATGATATGACTTTAAAAAAATCATCAGATTTGCACACGAAAATAAAAATATTTAAATTCAACGCTCTAAATGTTACGAAGTCTATGCGAAGCAAAAGAAAGCGATAGTACCGACAATAGCGAGGGGAGCGGGGAATACAGAGTTGAAATGTGTTGGATAGGACAACGAAATATTGAAGGTTTGTTTTTGGTAAATGTATTATGTTTTGTAAAAAGTCGTAGAACAAAAGTTGTTGTTTATGATGTTAGTAATATAGTCCTGAGAGGTTACCGGTGTTTTACAAATATCCCTGTATATATAAATACGTGATTAGACATTAGGTTTTAATATTAAAAGAAAATTTGTTACTTGCACTTTTCTATCGAGATAAATCTATCTTATGTTAAAAAGATCACTAGCAGAGTTTTTGCAGTCTACTAGTATTTTTGTTAACCCCTCGTGCTAAGCTAAAATGCTTGTGTTACGAGTGGGTTCACGTCGGTAGTGCAATGGGTGGGTTTATTCTTGTTTCTTGATAGCCTTGTTCGCTGATAGCTTCTCTTTGCATTCTTGGTAGATACCGTCGAGATCGAATGCTGCCTTCAAATTATCCTTTGAGAATAGAAACCTGCAATTAAAATTAAAATCATTTCAAATATCAACATCAATTAATATTATTAGTAGAGGAATTAATGACAAACGGACGGATGGAGTCATCATCATTCATTCATTCATCATCAGCCCGTATAACGTCCACTGCTGAACATGGGCCTCCTCCCGAGAGAGGGTTGCCATAGTCACCACGCTTTGCAGACGGATTGGTGACCGCAGTATAATTATTATGTTGTGTCACACAAGGAAACGCTTCTGCCCGTTCTTTGTTATACGGTTATGATAGATGATGTTAAAACAATCGGGACAACGGCTTTCCGAGGCACGGAGGGTACGGACGGAGTACATTGTCTGTAATATCTTACAATAGGCACGAACACTAAAAGAATTACATTCAGTCCGTCAGTTAGATTACTAAAAAATATTGGACACGTATTTTTTATTTATCAAATCAATAAAACTTGACAAAGATACAGAGCAACAACAAACTTTAAAGTTCAGGAGAGGGGGGCTTGTGACGTCACTACTAGGTAACATTGTACCTACAAGTGGCAATTTTTTTTTTTTTTTTTCGGATGGGCATACGTAGGTAGCCTCGGGGCTTTTGCTACTTCACCGGGCATAAATGTGAGCAGAGCTCCAGCCTTAATAAATGGTTTAAAAACTACAAACTAAGCAACCTGCGCAAGAGGGCGGCCCCTGTGGGGCTTGGACCTCGGCTCAGGGCGGTCGCTAGCGATGAGATTGAGGGATTATGCCTTTTAGTATTTTAGGGGAGTTTTGTGCAACTGTCGCTCTAGTTCGCGGGCCTCTCGGACTTCGGGTCTACGAGGGGGCATCTGAAGGTATGATAAAGTTCACGGTGCCAAGGTTGTGTGGGATAGTGAATTGAAGTGAGTGAAGGTTATGCCATAACAAACTTATAAAGATACAACTCACTTCTGCAACTTCCCGGTGTGGTCAGCCTGTGGCCTCCTCATCTTCTCCTGACCCTCGGAGAACAAGATGACGGTAGGCAGCTGCCTGCTGGTGGGACCGTCCTGTACCCTGTACTTGGCAGCTGATTCTGGATACCTGGAATAGGTAAGGCAGTTATGTCAACCTCTATGGTGTAGCGGTATACGCTTCGGAGATCGTGGGTTCGATCCTCACGCTGGACAAGAAATCTTTGTGTAAAATCTAATTGATTGATGACCTACCCTCCGTGCCTCGGAAAGTAGGTCAAGCCGTTAATAAACTTTGTGTAAAATCTAATATTTTATGTTTTTTCAAGTTCGTTTACGTCCACCGCTGAGCGCCAGGGTTGTTAAGGTTTGCTTTTATAACAAACTCTTAATATTATAAAACTACCAATCAATAAATTTAAAGCCATTGTCAAAGCTAAATGATATAATGTCAGACTATGTAAATGACAGACTGGCTTGGGAGTAACCGATTGGACACGGAAAGAGAAATACGCGGCTGGCTGTGGGACTACTCCGTGCCTCGGAAAGCACGTTTAACCGTTGGTCCCGACTGTTATAACATCATCTACAAGCATTTCCTTATATTACAACATAATACTGCGGTGACCAATCCGCCTGCCACGCGTGGTGATTATGGCAAAAACCCAGCCTCGGGAAGAGGCCCATGTTCAGCTGTGGACGTTATACGGGCTGATGACGATGATGATCCATCAGCTGTCACTTAGTCGCGTTAGGACACCTGCAGGAAGTAATGGGGTGGTCTATTGCAAGCTGGAAATGAGCTGATTTACCTGCCGACATCCATCTTCCCAAACTTCAGATTATCAAGAGCATAGCTCGCCGACAGCTCCGCGAACACGGGCGCGAAGTTGACACAGGCCGGATGCCACGCCGCATACAGACACACCATCCAGGTGGTGCTCTTGTGGTGTTTCAGCTCGTCGTCCAAGACTTGGGGTCCTCGGAAGTAGATCACATGTTCGGGGCCAGAGTACGTGGGCTCGGGGAGGAGGAGGGCGGCTAGGATTACTATAGCGCCGTAGGGGAGGCCGTATCTGGAAAACGAAAGTTAAGATTTGATATTGTAAACCGTAACATTGTAGTGCTTAATATTTAATGCAATTAGAGGACTGTTACTCCTTAATACAGGCTATGTCATAGCCTAGCAAGGAGCGCAGCACGTCACCCACTTGATTGTCTAAAATCAAAACTACCCACTTTGTGAAAACTGTACGACAAAATGTTTTTATATAAATAAAGATTATTATTATTATTATACTAGCGGCCCGCCCCGGCTTCGCACGGGTGGACTTTTATACCCTACCCCTGCCCTACCCTACCCTACCCTACCCCTACCCCTACCCTACCCTACCCTCCCCTACCCTACCCTACCCTACCCTACCCTACCCCTACCCAAAAGTATCCTATGTCCTTCTCCCAGTTCTTAGCTACCTCCCTACCAATTTTCAGCCAAATCGGTTCAGCCGTTCTTGAGTTATAAATAGTGTAACTAACACGACTTTCTTTTGTTTTTAAAATGTATTCTGCTATTCAGGACGGAGACAAATCCAACGAAACAAAAACCATGAAAATTGATCCAGCCGATCTCGAGTTATAAGTGTTGTAACAAACCCGTCTTTGTTTTATATATAGTATAGATATAGATATAGATAGATATAGATATAGATAGATATAGATATAGATAGATTGAAGTGGTCTGGTGAGGTAAGAGATTCCAACGTTAATATCATCATCATCATCAGCCCGTAGAACGTCCACTGCTGAAAAAGGGCCTCCCGAGGGATGGTTCTTGCCATAGTCACCTCGCTTTGGTGACCGCAGTTTTATGTAGTAACTTACAAGGAAAGGCTACCGCCGTTTCCCTGTTATATTCCCTTCCTAAATATTGTGCATAATATTTGGGCGAGAGGGCGGTGCAAAATACATGCCAGCATTTAATACACATTTTTGAGCCGAATTAACACTACCATATTCTTTTTTTTTTAAGATTACTAGCAGTTTTTTGCACACAACTCGTATTCTTGTGAACACCTCGTGCTCAACTAAAATGCTTGTGTTACGAGTGGGTTCACATCGGTAGTGCAATGGATGGGGATCGAACATGCGACCACAAGATCGCAAGTCAGACACCCTAGCCATTGGGCTATGGCCGCTTTCATTAATTAATCTATAGATAAATTACTGTTTATAAACTAATATCAAATTAGACCAGTAGTTCCTGAGACTAGCATGTTCAAACAAACAAACAAACTCTTCATAATATAAGTATAAATTAGATTTTCTTCAAACTATGTCTTAAGCCACTTCTCAAGGTGTTGCTAAGTGAGAATATTAATACATCCCAGCTAAATGGCAGCAACATTATGTAAATCACTCAGTGGCGTAGCTATCATAGGGCCAGGTGGTGCAATGCACCAGGGCTCCGGACCTCAGGGGGCCTCTAACCTCAGCCAGCTCTTGAAACTATGCACCAGGGCCCTTTCCCACCTAGCGACGCCACTGAAATCACTACATAGTAACTGTACAGTAGAGCGACAGTTGCACAAAACTCCCCAAAAAAATTAAAATTCATAATCCCTTAATCTCCACGTCAATGACCGCCCTGAGCCGAGGTCCAAGCCCCACAGGGGACGCCCTCTTGCGCAGGTTGCTTAGTTTGTAGTGTTTAAACCATTTATCTAGGCTGGAGCTCTGTTTGCCTTTATGCCCGATGAAGTAGCAAAAGCCTTAAAACTAACTACATAATAATAGGAATGTCCAAAAAAAAAACTTCATAGTATAAAACAAAGTCTCTTCCCGCTGTCTGTCTGTCCCTATGTAGATCTAAATCTTCAAAACTGCAACGGATTTTGATGCATTTTTTTAATAGATAGAGTGATTCAAGAAGAAAGTTTATATGTATAGTACATCAGCATTGCAACCGTATGAAGCCGGGTCACTAGTAAATAATAATATTTCTGACTATTTAAATTTGTTTTCTTTGTTTTGCAGTCTACTAGTATTCTTGTTAACACCTCGTGCTAAGCTAAAATGCTTGTGTTACGAGTGGGTTCACGTCGGTAGTGCAATGGGTGGGGTTCGAACCAACAACCTCAAGATCACAAGTCCGACGCCCTAGCCATTGGGCTACGGCCGCTTAGACTAACTTTCATTATTGATTTTACATGGAGCAGCTAGTCCATAAATATAAAGCTATGTAAGGAGATTAATTAAGAGATGCTGTTATGATAGCCAAGTCGATCAAAGGGAAAAATACACTTGATATGGTTTTAAAACAATTCAACCACCTATGGCGTAGTGCCGTGTGGTTTCCGGCTTAGAATAGACCACCCCATGTCCTCCCATGGGTGTCGTAAAAGGCGACTAAGTGCATATGGCTGATGGATGGACAGCAGCATCTATTAGCTCAAGGTTTACATCTTACTGCGATCACCAATCCGTCTGCCAAGTCTCTACGATCCTGGCTTGCCAAGGTCTGTTAAGACGAGGCCCATGTTCAGCAGTGGACGTAAACGGGCTGTTGATGATGATAATGGTGTAGAGGTAAAAAGCCCACTTTAAACTCGGAGGCTGTGAGTTTGATCCCCATTTTAGAAAATAAATCTTTGTCAGAAAATTATTCCTGGATCTGATTGGTTGAGGGACTAGCTCCATGCCTTGGAAACCACATTAAGCTATTCATACTTATTGTTATAAAATCTATAAAACAAAACGGGGGAACAAGCAGGAGTGTTTCGCTTTTGTGTTGCAACGTTATCACAACTGCGGTCACCAACCGGCCTGTCAAGCGTGGTGACTATGACAAAATTCCCCTTTGCAGACTGCTATGTTTATCAGTGGACGTTATACTGTTAAAGATGATGATCTCATGGAAATAAAACCCACACAAATACAGTGTCGGCAGCGGAAAACACCAGTTAAAACCAATTATTTTAACGAAATAATATGTTAAATTTAACTTACCTAATGTCGGCGTAAAACCAAAGAATTAAGTTGGCAATCTTAGTATAAACGAATGAGGACGATAAGTAATTGACCATTGTCACACTCCCAGCCTTCCTTGTCCTCAGCATAACAACTATAATTAAGAAAAATAGGATTTCCGTCTCCCGAGTGTCTAATTCACAGTCAACTTCGGGGAACAAGAAATTGCAAACGTAACTCGTTCTCTTACAAGAAACGTAAGATAAACTTAACAGAATGTTAACCCAGTAATATGGTTTTAATAATTGTTTTAAATCTTTTTTGAAAGTCATCGTTATAATTTATAAAATACGATTTGATTTCAAGATTTAGGACTTAAGATCGCACTGTCCACCTAAAATTTGACATTAGCTAGGAGCGTTCCATTTGCCCGGGCGCTGAGAGACAGATATAGAGCATACGTGTGACAGCAAATAGCAATACTACTTTCTTTATAAGAACGAAGGAGATAGCATGAAGAACGGATGTTATATGCAGCGACATCTATTGTCCAATAGATGTTATGATATTACAAGATATTTTAAAATGTTAGAATTTTAGTTTTTTATGTGCCATCTTGCGTCGAATAGACAAACCAATGTGTTTTGTTTTTTTTAATTTGAAAACCATGATTTCACTACGGTAGGCTCATTGTTATACATACTTTTAAAATTTTATTTAATTGTAGGTATTACGTTAGGCAAGAGTGGATCCACCATTGTGGGCACGCACACAACCCCAAATAAACTTGTGACGTCTATTCTTGATGCTTAAAAAAATAAAAAATCTAATTCAAGTCGTTAATTCATGATCGAGTTCGTACTCCAACAGCCAACTTGTATTGCACGATACAGGTTAGTTGGGATGCTAAATGGTAGATGGCGCTGCTCGTCCATCTGAATTTTTTGCGAAGTGTGGAAGAGTATAGATTGCAGCAAGGTGTAAATTCGTTTCTTTTTGTGTTCGTCCACGGCTGAACATGGGCATACTCTTAACAGACCTTGTAAAGCCTTGTTAAAGGATATTGCCATACATCATTTAATTTTTTTTTATATTTATACTTAAATACGTTGAGTGCACTCAACGTGCTTCTGAAAACTTTTATTTAATTTTAATATAGGTATTCACTTTTTTTTAATTTTATTTCTTGAAAAGACAACTCCCGCACTAGAGAAATAAATCTCTGTGACGCGGTGGACTTTACAAACATACATTTCACGGACACAAAGTACACCCAGACTCAGAACAATTATTTGTGGTTCACACAAATAATTGTCCCGGGTGGGAATCGAACCCAGAACACCAGGTCCCAGAAGCAACTACCGTAACCACTGAGCCACCGGTGCAAATTAAAGCAATAAAAACCTAATCAATATTTGAAAATAAACGAGGTTTACTTTCTTAATAATTTGACCTAGGTATAATGATTTCCCCCCTTTTTTTTAAAGGAGACCCCTCCGCCGCGCCGCGACTTTGCGTTGGATGCGGGAAAAAAATATCTTCGATACTTTTTTTTAAGGTTATTAGCAGTTTTTGCACATTACAACTATTCTTGTTAACCCCTCGTGCTTAGTTAAAATGCTTGTTTTACGAGTGGGTTCACGTCGGTAGTGTCAGGGCCGCATTTCGAAATCCGGAGGCCCAGGGGCAACAAAGGAGAAGAGGCCCCCTGGTCACATATTAGATTCCCTCTAGTGTGTAGAAAATTTAAAGTATGTACCTACTATTTAGGACGATTTGAATTCTGATATTTTCTGATTGTCTAATTTAAGTGAACAAGTGTCATAGATGAATAACCATTAGATATTACAATATTTAAGAACTATTACATTAATCATGATTCTACAAAGTACTGTATGTAAAGGTACAACACCGGAAAAATAAATAAAAGTTGTAGAGTTTACTCGTCAGAATTTGAAAGATTTTAAATCTCTATTGTCTCCGGGGCAATTGCCCTGGATGCTCCTTTAATATCCAGCCTTGGGTAGTGTAATGGGTGGAAATTAAACCGGCAACCACATAATCGAAAGACGACGTCCTAACTATGGCTTCTAAACATCACATTTTTATCAGTCATAGTAATATCGTTTCGTGATTAGCCTCGGGATTTATCCCAAGATTATCTAAAAAATCGCCGATAAATAAAACCATTTAAAGAAGTTTTTTAAATTTGATTTTATTAAATAAAATGATAAAACATTTTTCTAGCATTGCATACCGATATACATATAGTAACAACGTTTAATAGGGATCACGACTAAAAAAACCGATTCAGTCAGTCAGTTGATTACAAAAAAATATATGACATGAATTAAAAAAAAACAAAAAAAAAAACAGCACTTTCGAATTTCATGTAGGTATATAACTAGAAGTGTGCCTCTTAAGAAAGCTCAAAGTCGCTCAGCGAGCTATGGAAAGAGCAATGCTCGGCGTTTCCCTGCGTGATCGAATCAGAAATACAGAGATCCGTAGGAGAACGAAGGTCACTGACATAGCTCAACGGATTAGTAAGCTGAAGGGGCCCATTGCCCCTTCAGCTTACTAATCCGTTCAGGACACATAGCTCGAAAAACTAACGGCCGATGGAGCAAAAAGGTTCTCGAGTGGAGACCACGAACTGACGACGGCCTGCACGATGGACCGACGACTAGGTCCGACGGACGGGACGGGAGTCGGTGGATACAGGCCGCTAGCGATCGTTCTCGCTGGAAATCGATAGCGGAGCCCTATTTTCAGCAGTGGACTACAACAGGCTGATGATGATGATGAACTAGAAGTGACGTCTCTTATGCCCGGTGATGTAGCAAAATCCTTCTGGCTAACTACATAATGACCGTCCGAAAGGTGACGTCACAACCCCCCCCCCCCTGCTCCTAAACTTTGTTGCTCTGTATCTTAGTCAATTTTTATTGATTTGATAAATAAAAAAATACGTGTCCAGTTTTGGTCATCTAACTGACGGACTAAATAGATTTTTTTTTCGTCGTCCCTAATAGGGATGGCAAGTAAACCTAGTACTATACACATACATAATCAATTCATACGCTTTCCCCAAGGCACCTGACTCTCTTATACACACTTATCTATTAACATCATCCATACTTAAATTACAAATGGGAAAGTGTATGTGTGTGTCTGTTTGGTTGTCAGTCTTTCACGCAAAAACTACTTAATGGCTTTGGCTGAAACTTTGCACGGGGATAGTTAATAAGCTCGATTAAGAAATAGGCTACAAAAAAATCACGCTTCGACCCACTGGAGCAGAGTAACACGGGTAAAACTGCGCAGTGATTCAGTCATTCTCAGGACGATTTGCCATCAGCAGAGTCGGATTAAAAGTTGAGAGCGCCATAGGCAAGCATCTTATCAGCGTCCCTATTTTACAACTAGTACTAGTAAAAATTTGATCACTGTAGTTGACGTTACTACATGTGTGGTAGAGGTTACTCCAATTTGGAGCTGGCATTTCTTTATTCCGACTTGTCGTAGCCTCAACTACAATTGCTGTACCAGCGTGTATTCCTTTCGCGTCTAGGCACGAGCCTAGTTTGCCTTATGGATAATCTTCTGGCCATCAGTAGATCGAAACCCGAATCTCACTCACACCAGTGTTCAGCAGTGGACTTAAAAGGCTAATGAAGTGAAGGACTAAGTAAAAAACTCTTTTTGTTTCCTTTTCGTTACTTTTGTCTGCGTCCTGAATAACATTATAGGCTAGTTGACACTTTTTTGAAATTATTTTTATATGGTTTTACTAGATCAATAAAAAAAATATGGCATTAATTTGAGATCTAGAAAGCACTTAAATAAATATTTTTAAATTGACTTGATATTTAGAGATGAAAACGATGTCAGCCATGTTGGTCTATATACATTATCTGTGTTCGAGATCGATGACGTCATGACTCAGAAAGTGTAATAGTAAAGGATCGCGTTCATGTTTTTTAACGAGATGTATGACGTCACAAAATGGCTGACAGGTGTTTCGGAAGTTAAAGACACAGACAACAGAAATAATTTTCATATTGAGTTTATACAAACATATTCAAGTTTTTTTGAACAGAAATTATTATATTTAGGTTCCATATGACAAATACTTTTAGAAATAAACATCACTGTAACATAATTTCATGTGTCAACTAGCCTATTGTAGGCTAAATCCAAAAACAAATACAACGCTCGACTAAATACCGCGCTCGCTTAAAACCATATCTCCGTAAATGTACAACTCAATATTGAAGTGTGTATAACACTGTACCGATGGTATGTGATCCCGATGTCCTTCTTATTTCTTGTAGTGTTATCTTTACACAGTTTACTACGCAAACTGGTATATTACTTCGATTATAACCGACATGTAATAAAACTGTCGCCCGTAATGAGGAGGCCCATGTTCTGTAAACGGACTGAAGTTATAACTGCTTAGGATAAAGTGACTAGCTATATTCGTCCACGATCTACGAATACTTTTAACACCATCAGCCTAGTATTTCACCATCCTAATTCACCGTCTTCTTCCTGATTCTTATGCGCCTTCTCCATATGTTTTTTCAATTCATGTTTCCTCACAAAACTGGAGGAACATTTGAGACAAGGTACTCTGGCCCCCTTGTTGTGTCTCCGCTTAGCGTGTTCCGATCTCCTAGACGCTGATATAAAACGTTCGCCACAATCAACACATTCGTAAGGCCTCTCTCCTGTATGTCTTCTTCTATGGTAAACCGCAGCCATTTTGGAAACGAGTTTCGCTCCACAAATGTCACATTCAAAATTTCGAACGCGTGTATGAACAACTGTGTGTTCAGCCAGTCGCGCCGGCGTGTAAAACCTCTTTCCACACAACTGACACTGATGCGGTCTAATGTCCATGTGTATCCATAATATATGGTTCTTTAGTTGGGGTCTAGAGTTGTACGTTTTGCCGCAGTGGTCGCAAGTGTATTGCGCCGGATCGCGGATGTTAGACCGTCTATTTATTGGCACATCACGAGTTCTAGGCCTCGCGCTTGGTTCGCAATGAGACCTATGCTCTCTATAACAGCTTCTATTCGTGAACTGAACTCCACAAGCTCTGCAAGTTCTGACGGCATGCATTTGAGCGTGAGTATCGAAGGACGCATTTCGTGTGAACGATCTACCACAGTCAGCGCAATTTAAAGCACCAGGTGCATGTGCTTTCTTCACATGTTTCTTACACTGAGCATCATCTGTGAATAACAGAGGACATTGGCCACAAAGGATCGTCTTTTCGTTATGAATAGAAGCTAAATGTTCTTTCATCTCTTTCCCTCTCACACATATGGCTCCACAAATATTGCATGCTTCTTTATGCCCGCTGTTTCTTAAATGCGTGTTCAAGTAGAAGGGACTAGAAAATTCTTTGCCGCAATCTGTGCAAGTGCAATGAGGTCCGGTACGCGCGCCGCGACTTTTCTTTTCAACTATCTTCTTTGTATTACGATTTGCTATGCAATTTAGGATAGTCTTTGGGTCATTTTTGTTGAAGTCTTTGAACGTTTGTATGGATAAGTCGGAGGGTTTGAGGATTGCGCATATGGAGGTGATCGGAGGGGTCGATGAGAATGGAATGGTGGATAAGTTTGTCAGAGCTTTTTGCCAGAGTTTGGTCGAGTTGTTGACGAAGATGCGAAACTCTTGCGCGGCTAGTGCTGTGCTGGCGCACGCGACACACGCACCGATCGGAATTAGAGCTTCCTCTTGCATCTGGGAAAGAAAAGAGAAAAAAATTATATAAAGTAGGACTGACAGCTGGTGAAGCAGTCGTGCCCTAGAGTGGAGACCGCGTCTTGGCAAATGTGAGGTAGTACGCTCCCCGGCAAGATGAACGGATTACTGGATAATTTACGCTATAACCATCAGTCCGTATCTAGGACCGATGGTTATTGCGTAAATTAGAGGAGTCCATAATTCAGCAGTGGAGATAGAATGATGGCTTAAAGCAGGGGTCTCCAAACTTTGAAGCCTTAGGGTCATAACGATTTTTTCAATATGTTCGAAGGGCCAAAACTGTTTTAATTTTTCTATCCTTAACTATACTCTTATTTCTAGACTAGTGGCAAAGTGCGCGACCGAGTAATTATCATATTGTGTTGTCTTTTTTAACCTATCACAGCAATAGTAACAACAATAAGACATTAGATGAGCGGGCTAGATCGATGACACTAGTCTTTCAGTTGTCGCGGGCCAGATTGTTGTCACTGGCGGGCCGGATATGGCCCGCGGGCCGTAGTTTGGAGACCTCTGGCTTAGAGATACACATAAATATCTAGACCTCAGAAGCATAAAATGGATGTATTATTATACTTTCAGAAGCAGTTGGTCGCAAGTGCCAGTTTACGATAAAGGCACATACGACGACTGTTTCTGACGTATAATGGCACATCCAACCTCATGCTTCTAATCTTCCTATCTTTTTTCCTATCCCACTTTCATTGCCAGTTATATCGCAAATTATTGGGGGATCGAACCTACCTATATAAATATGTCTGAGGTGACAAATAATTCTGATCTTGAGCTGTTACAAACCATCTTTGAGAAGATACAGAAGCATTAACCGGTGTATTAGAGAATGCTGTAATTCGGTTCAGTTGCAAGCGCAGTAGCGGACCTAGAGGGCCCTTGTATCGAAACTTATTGGCGAGGTCCCTTCTCCCAGCCCTTAGTTTGCTAAGAACTTTGCCCTCTAGACCCGAAGTCCGAGAGGCCCGCGAATACGACAGTTGCACAAAACTCCCCTAAACTAAAAGCCATAATCCCTCAATCTCCCCGTCAGCGACCGCCCTGAGCCGAGGACCAAGTCCTACAGAGGACGTCCTCTTGCGCAGGTTGCTTAGTTTGTAGTGTTTTATCTAGGCTGGAGCTCTACTCACCTTTATGCCCGGTGAAGTAGCAAAAGCCTCGGGGCCAACAACGGAGGTCCGTGCGAAAAAAAAAAAAATCCTCAACTTTACCCTTTTAGCCCGGTGCCCCAAACCATTCACTAGCTTTCCGCGTATCTCCCATTCCCGTGGGAACTTCATCGTTTAATATAGCCTATGTTATTCCTTTATTTTTTTTCCGGGGGAAAATGCATAAACGCATTCCCACCGCCGCTGCAGCGTATTCGCGCGCTGGCGGTGGGATATGTGGGACTTGCCCTCTCCATAACGTGGTATGCTAAACTCATACTACGAGGAGAGGACCCTACACCACTAAAACCCCCCCGGACACTCTTTCGATCAGCCGCTGGCGGGGGCCGGGTACGCATGAGCAATCCGGCCAGCCTATGTTACTCCTGACTAACGTACCTTTAAAAGGTGAAATATGTTTTATAAATCGGATCAGTGGGGGTCGACGAAGTGTGACAAGGGGGTGGGAGGGGTCCAACTTTTATTAGTTCGAAATTGCAAAATATGTGACGTCAAACTAGGGAGGGGGAGTCTCACAAATGCAATAAGCTGTGACAAAAACGGTGGAGGGGTCATAAAATCATGAAATGGCCCCTGATGGTAAATATGGTCGCATTAATTTATCGCATTAAGAATATAGTTACCTAATTTACCTTTTAAACTTTCTCATAGGTCGTTCTCAATCGTTTAGTTATCGGATTGATCTGTCTTTTAGCTGGCATTACATTCACCACAGAATAATGGGCACTCAAATAATGTTTCTTCAACTCACACGGCCTCACAAACCGGGCCGTGCATTTCTCGCAAGCATGTGGACAATCTTTGTTCCCTCTGTGCCGTCTTTTAATATGATCCAACCTTCGCGAAGACGATAGGAACCGATCCCCACAGTGCGCGCATTCATAAGGCCTCTCACCAGTATGAATACGCTGATGCAGCTGATATCCCAACTCAGTCCTCAATTTAGCACCGCAAAAGCATTCGAAAACTTTCCTCTCAATCTTGTGCACCTTCTCGTGAGAACGGAGATGTCCTATAGTCGATGTACGTTTGCCACAAGTCTGGCAAACATATGGCAATACATGCAAATGTTTCTGTATTATATGAATCCGTAGTGATGGTTTACGATTATACGTAACCCCGCAGTGGTCACAGGTATAAAACTTGAATATAGGCGTGTCAACTTTCCTACATTGCTTCAAGTGGTACCTATAACATTTGTTGTTATCAAAAGTTTGACAGCAAGCTTTACATGTGAACAAAGAGTGTGAATTCAGGTGGGATCTTAAGGCACGTTCACTTATATACCCGTTCCCGCAAACCGTGCAAGTGTATGTGTTCGCAGAATGATTTTCTGCCATATGCTGATGCAAGAGATCCTTGTTATCAAATAACGCGTGACACATATTGCAAAAGATATAATGCAAGTCATGATCAACAGCCAAATGCATCGCTATTTCATGCTTATGCATAACTACGCCACACTGAACACACGCTCTCTTCAAAGTATGTCGAAGATGGCGGTTCAAAAATTCGGGGACCGTAAAAGGTTTCCCACAATCCGGACAGTTGCATTTTGCGAGGTGATGCAACTTTTTCGGTTTGATCTTATCTTTTTCGGGACAAGAATAGAATCGCATGTTTAGTCTTTTGAGCGCGACTTCCTTGTTGGGTACCCTGCCGATTTGGTCTTTGATGATGGTATTCTCATCGTTGTAGATGACGAAGTACGCTTTATCCTCGTTAGTGGGGTCATGGATCGTCGAGATATAGTTGGTGGCATTCCCCCAGTGGCGGTTGGACTGGGCGCACAGGTTGGTGAAGTGGCCCGCAGCGATAGCCTCGTCGGAGCAGGATCGACAGACCCCGGTCGGCAGGGCGGCCTCCTCTGCCATCTGAAACGATGGGTCCCATCAGTCCGCTCTGGTCATACATCTTTGTTTTAATTGTAAAATAGTAAAAACTTCGTGAGTTCATAATCTGACGAAATCATCAATTAAAGGTTTGTCTTATCTTTTGTTTAAGTCTTGATTATCATTGGTTCTTTTAATTAAATTGGTATTTAAAAGTTATTTCTATAAAAATTACATTTGCTTAAATATTTATGTTAATAGTTTAGTTAAATCTGCAGTATGTGTAAGACATTATAATATTTTGGCGAGTAATACTTGCTATGGGCTTGAAATATTTGCACTATATCAAAAATAATAAACTCATGAAACATTTATTGAAGAAACTTTATTTTGTTACAAAAATTAAATATACATTGTCATAAAACTAATTTCTTCTTAATTAAAAACATGATAATTTTAAAGAATATTTGTAGAAGAGGAACTATACTTTGGTTAGATCCAAAGTTTGTTTTTGTTATGATATGATTTAAGCTCTTTCAACGCTAATGAAAGATAATTACTTTTCCAGTCTTTCAAAATCCGTTAGTTAACTTTCTCATATTTTGAATTTTAACGAATTTATTTTGTATTTCTATTCACCGCTCATTTAAGGTTGTTCCAAATTAGAATGATACTTTTTAAAATGTCGATCATAGCCTCTTTTACTTGCATATTTAGCACCACACTCGCAAACATAGCGATCAGGCACTCTTGCATGCGTATTATAATGTTCCTTCAGATGCGAGGGGTAATTAAATTTTTTCCCACACTTTTCGCATTGGTACAATTTTCCCACCGTATGTATCAACGTGATATGGGATTTTATCCCAGCTTTCGTATTATAAACCGACTGACAGTAGTCACAAATGAATTGATGCCGCCTATTTTTGTATGCATCACAATTTTTCTTATGCGTCAAGAAACATACGCGATTTGAGAATGCTTTTCCACATCCACATACTGCTGGATTGTGATTGATGACGTGCAAGTTAAAATTACTAGAAGTTTGGAAAAATTGGTAGCAGTCGGGGCAAAAAATGGCATCGGTCCCATGCTTAGTTTCGTGTAGCCATAAGGCCTTTTGAGTTTCGAAACTTAGCGGACACGAATTACAGGAGAAAACACGTAAATCATGATTGGCAAAATGCTCTTCAAATGCAGAAACTTCAACCACTTTAAAACATAGGCTACAAATTATCTTTTTATTTCGCCCAATATGTTTATTGAACGTGTGTATATTGTCATTCTTGTACCCACATTCTTGGCACACCATATTTACGTATTTCCCTGTTTTTGATGGTTTGGAAGATTTTATGCTATTCTGGTAAAACTTCTGGCGGTCTGTTCGCCTTTTGAAACAAAACATAGCCTCTTTCCTACTTTTGATTTTCGGTCTTCTGCAGCGTAATGTGTCTCGGAAAGTCTGTATTTTATTCCCAAAGCAGATATAAAGATTTGTGGTTTTGCTACAAGGTTTTATATTTAGCAAGTAGTCGGATATTTCGTTCCATTTTTTCGCTGATGCTTTGCACAGCTGCATGAAGGGTAGGATGGTTTTAAGGCTTAGGTCGCACTGCCTGCAGATTTTGCTGGGCAACGGAGATGAATTCTCGACCTAAAACAACGATTTTGTCTTCATATTGGGAACACAAAAAGTCCGGACATATACAGTAAGTCATGAGGCTTTTGGTACTTCACCGAGAACAGAGACGAGCAAGGCTACATCCTTATAACATTGTGAGATGGCGAGAAGGTGCCATTTGAATTAAGATTTTTTAGGGGATTTTTGTGCAACTATCACTCTATACATCGCGGGCAATACGGACTTCGGGTCTAAGAGGGTAGACAATGGAACTCCACTTGCTACGATCCCTACACACATCTTTCGCTTCATTCACTCTCATAACATTCTTCATACAAGCACTTCGGTTTAGGATGGATCTTATTTGACCTTTTGCGAGGATGTCTCCGATTTGGTTAAAGAACGTTCGTCGAGGTCTTCCCCTTCCGACTGTGTCACTCACACTTGCCATGTATACCTGTTTGTCAATCTTTCTTCATCCATTCTTTCCACGTGACCAAACCATCTCAACATTTCCTTCTCCATCTTCGTAATCACGCCCTCTTTCACTCCACACCGTTATCTTATCACGCTATTCCAAATTATTAGTAATATTTCATATTATTTTAAAGAGAATTTTGGGTGTACCTTACACCGTGTTACTGTGTAGCTACTAATAAATGGCAGGACGATTTGCCATCAGTATTAATATCAAAACGTAACATTAAAAATAAATGTATGATTTTTACAAAAAAATTTCATCCCTAGTGTTTTTTTTTTGGATATATATATACGTAGGTAGCCACGAGGCTTTTTCCTACTTCACCGGGCATAAAGGCGAGCAGAGCGCCAGCCTTAATAAATGGTTTAAAAACTACAAACTAAGCAACCTGCGCAAGAGGGCGCACTGTGGGGCTTGGACCTCGGCTCAGGGCGGTCTTTGGCGATGAGATTGAAGGATTATGACTTAGTATTTTAGGGTTTTGTGTAACTGTCGCTCTACTTTATTCGCGGGCCTCTCGGACTTCGGGTCTACGAGGGCATCGGATGGTTCTTTGCAAACTAAGGGTCAGGAGGACGAGGGGACTCTAGTGCCTTGCAGTACAAGATACTCTTGTCTTGGCCCCTAACACTGGTTCAAAGCCATTTTAATCTGTAATTAATATGCTATTGAAAATTTGATGATTTAGATCGATTTTACATTAGCATCAACTTAATATAATTAACAAAATCGCCACTAATTAGGGTGGCATATTTAACATAAAAAAGTTAAAAATTCATACCAATATTCCTAATTCTAGACCTCCTCCACCAACTTAGGTATTTTAGCTACCACATCCTGATGAGTCCTACTGTGATGCAACAACCCTCGACAACTGCTGAACTTCTGCTGGCAAACGTTACATTCAAACTGTAATGCTTCATCTTTCCTGTGCACTGTGCTGACATGTTTCTTCAACCGGTACGGCATCCTGAACCTGGCCGGACACAACTCACAAGCATACTTCAACAAGACTTCAGCATCATTATGTATTCTACGTATATGTTCAGATCGTCTGGAGGAAGCTGAGAATTTTTCACCACAGAATTTACATTCATACGGTCTTTCTCCTGTGTGTAAACGTAAATGCTGGCTATATCCTAGCTTAGTTTTGAGTATAATGCCACAGTGACCACATTGGAAGGTCTCCGTTGATTCATGCTTTTTGAGATGAGTCGACATATGTGCAGCTGCGAGAGATTTTCCACAGTATATGCATGGTCGGTGAGTATTTTTCATGTGTACTATTTGGATGTGTGCGGCAACAAATTTCTTTCCAGCGAATTTTTTCTTGCAGTAGTCGCAGTAACATTCAGAGTCTACACTTCCTCGTAACCCAACTTTAATGTTTTTATTTCTCGTTTTAACAGGTACTGTGACTTTAGTCTTAGTGTAATGAGTGTCCTGCCTCGTTTTGTCTAGATTACAGCATTTTTTCACATGGTAATGATAGCATCTTTGGTTGCGGAACAACTCATCGCAGTTAGGACAATTCTTGGATGTATGGACAGACTGATGTGCATAGTATGCATGTTTGCTTTTGAATCTCCGTCCACATTCCCCACAAGTGCAGGAACCGGATCGGTGAGCTTTTTTTAAATGCAGTTTATATTGTTTGTATGAGAAAAACATTGCAGGGCACTTTTTACAGTCAAAAGGCTCTCGGGCATGGATTGATGTAAGATGAGTGACTAAGTCATCTCTAGTCATGATGCTAGCACAAATATGACATGCCCGGACATAGTCTGATGATTCTTTTAAATGCTGAGTGAGATGATGAGCATACATAAACTGTTTACCACAAAATGGACAATGACATTTGTGACTTTTTAAATTTTCTAAGCCCGATTTATTGTATACTCTTTTTGGAGTTACTTTATTGTTATTTTCTGTAGTAATTATTATAGAATCATTATTAATGATGGCAATAATTTTGTTATTGCTGTCAGCCTGGTCAGGTAGGTGGTTTAGCAGCTCGATGGTGGTCTCCCACTGCTGGGCTGATTTAAAGCATAAAGATCTGAAGTGTGCTGCTTCTAGGGCTGAATTTGAGCAGGTAGGGCAGAGTCCTAGGGGCAGGCCATCATCCAGCTGTACCTGCAACCACCGTACTAATCAAACGGCCAATATAATTTATTTCTTACAGTTCAAAATATTTCCTCTTGTCAGTTACAGGTATAAGACATATCTCGCAGTCTTCAGGGTTAGAAAATTGGATGCTCTCAGTGGCAGGCGTTTAAGTAATTAATTTGTGCCAGAAATTGGTACTTTTGTAAGGCAATAGAGATTATCCGACCCTAAGACTACCCACTGACCCTAAATTTTACTTTTTTTGGCATTTTATATCGGAATAATTGCAATATTCATTTTTGTAATTTGGTAAATTGGTCAGTAGATTTTCTTGTTAAAATAGGTACATGTAGCCTGTGTGAATATTGTGTAACGGAACCTCTAATAAACATTATACTCGAATTTGACATCCTTTCAAACCTAACCTAACAAGCTTCGTAAACTAAGTACACGGTACGAATATAGGACCTACTCTTGAACTTAATCCATTAAGAAAATGCTTAATATTAATGTTGGACTAAAAAAGTGATTATAAATAAGTAAAAAAGCATCAACATAAAACGATAATATGTATAATTCGTAATAATACTGCTATAGTATTATTAATCATTCTAAAGCGGCCATTTTGAATCCAACACGGCGGGAAGACGCCGTTCCGTTTTACACAGAAAATAAACAAATCATTTTATGTTGAGTTTAGAAAGTTGATTAAATATCGTACCTCGATTCCTGTGATGACTTCTAAGAGCTCCGCAAGGGTCACAGGCTTGTCTCCGTCCATCATAACCGTGTCATCTAAATGTACTTGTCCTTCCGAGGTGTCGCCCATACATATTCTACATCTATCTGCGCCGTCTCCACGCACTATATGCGATACTAACGCCTTTACATCCACTTGTCGGCTCATTTTGGTATAGTTTATCAATATTGAACAGTTTTTTGTCTGTTTTTATCAATTTTCTTCAAATATTTCGGCACGTGAATATATTTGTAATATTGCTTTGACCGATTTGACGTTTCAACTACTTTTTTTTCTGAATTTCGTTCTATAGTGATGTGCCTATAATGGAACAATCGATATTAAAAGTATATCGATTAGTGACTCGTTGTACTTTATTCCGTTATACGATTTTGAATAACGGTATCAAAATAATCAAAGTACCAATGTCATGTATAAAATGTAGATATAAGTATTGACATATAATCTTAAAAATATTTATTGAGTAATCATCATCTTAATTCAACAATTAACTTATTGTATATTTTCAATATCATCATATTGATACTAATTGCAAAGAAAATTATTTTTGTCTGAAATCTCTTACTAACTTCGCCGAGAAAAGATTGTATACTAAATGATAATACCTTTTGTTAGATATAACATTCTTAATTATTCTGCTAATTTTTAATTTATAAGGTGTAAGGTTAACAGCTACTAATTTTGTGAAAACGTTTATGAACGTGCATATTGTGTTTCACGTCACGGAAACAATAAAACTAATATCATAATATAAACTCAAGAATTAACATATACTTAGCTACAGGGATGGGCAATATCGCTCTAAAATGCATGCACATTTCAATTATCTTCATCCGCCTAATTCAATAACAGCTAAGAAGGCAAAATTAAGCCTTACCGTTTTCTGACATAGTTGCCCAAAAACATTTTAATCGTTCAAAACATATTGAAATAATAAAATGAAATATCGATTTAATTTTTTTTTTCTTTTTGATTTATTGATACTATTTCTCATCACTACACCGATTCAATTTTCTTGAATGTCACTTCATTAAAATACAAAAAAAAAAAAAAAAATTGAATGTCACTTGACACTAAATGTTGCCAATTTAAATTTCATTTACCCATTTTGCCAACATTTTCTAATAAAAATTATGTGATGTTTATTTAATAACACTCAATATTATAAAATTATAACTAATTTACTCAAATTTGCATTTAATTTAATTTACATTATTAGAAACTATTGTTTCAAAATAAAAAAAAATCTTCAAATTTTTATCCTCGTACTCGGGTAACTATTTATGTGCCTAAGCACCGCACCGCGACTGTCAAAGTCATACTTCATAGTTTCATACAGTTTTGAGTTTTGTTTGTGGGATAAATATATAATTCAAGATGGTAATTTAATTTTAAATTTCTAGCCTAATCCTTCCCTATTCTTAAACTTAATTAGCACAAATTTACAGAGTGATATTCAAATATTGCGGCCGCACTAATATTTTCCGTGACTCCTGTGTATATTTATAGAAAAAAGTGATATTAAAAGATTGGTTATTTTTCGAGATGAAATTTATTTTAGTTGGATTTTATCTGAATTTCACGTGATAATCTACTGATATGGGTATGTCGAGAAGTGCTTTAAATAATTATGTCATGAAAATGATCTAATTCAAGGTATTTTGTGAGAAAAATGTAAAAAATCGGCTCCTATGCCGATGTTCAATTGTCTATGAACGATTTAGTACAAAATATACCAAATGTTCATGTGACTTACGAAATAACATCGAAATTATTATTAAATTTGCATTTTTTCTTATTTAATTAGTAGCTACTGCTGTAAAATATATTCTGTAATTGATAAATTTAGGATTTATTGTACATTTTAGTTAAAAATTACCGAAATATTTATTTATTGTAGTATTAGTCATTATTTTATTTAAAAAATAATCGAATTATTTATGGAATCTATTTCTTAAAATTATGCAGAGTCCTGAAGACTCTGTATATAATTACATTTATCATATTTCATTGTGTATAATTGACTAGTACAAGTGTATGAAAATATCTAAGTGCTAAATATTGTTCGTTCGTTAGTTCATTCGAACCAGGGTTCCCATTTTATAAATTTAGTAAAAGAAATAAAATAAGATACAACTTATACAAAGTATCTACCTATCCATGGCGTTATAATAGTGTGATAGTCAGTGGGTGGTAAGAGCGAAATACATACTTTGTATTTCCTAGTTTTATATACAGGAGTACCTACTACAGATTTAATATGAATTCTGTATAAATAGATAGACCCCGTTTTCATCAATTCAATGAATTTGCCACAGGCTACGTAGTTCTTGCAATGCTGCCTATATCAATCTTTATAAAAAATACTAGTTGTGATGGCTAGTGGAATACGTCCCATTTATGATTACACAACACTGGCAGCATTGCTAAATAAGTCAGTAGATTGCCATTAAAAAAAAGTACCATTAATAAAAACAAACCCCTTTGTTGCTCCACTTAGGCAGGCTATTTTTGAGAAAGTAATAAATACCTACATAGGAAAATAATTGGATGAGGTTTTAGGCAGCTATACAAACATACCTACATTATTTGACTATGAGAGAGCAAGATAGAATGTCTGATACTATGGTCCCTAAACCTCCTGTGCTAATCCTGTGGGTAAAAGCCTCCTCCATCCACTTCCAGTTTTCTCTGTTGTGAGCGTTGTCCATCCAGTTTTCAATGGCTGAAAACTAAATAACATCCTTCCATCATTACCTTTGTCGTCCCACACTCCTCTTTCCTATGTGGCCAGGCCATTCTGTAGCTGTTTTGGTCCACATTTTATCCTGGTATCTTGACTCTTGTGACATGCTCTGCCCATTTCCTCTTTAATTTTTAATCCACTTGACGTTAAGATCTATGTTAGAGATCTGTTCAATGAACATTAATCTATTTGGCTGGCAGGTAACATCTTGCATATGTGTTTTCATCAGAGTAAGACATCCAGTGATGTTTTACTCTATATATGTTATCAAAGGAATCTCTCTGCAAGTTTTTGGTATTCCATTTAAAACAATTGTATTTTCTCTCCGCAGCAACCACAGATCCTATTGCTGAAGGAGGGGACGGACCAGTCACAGGGCAAGCCCCAGCTGATCTCCAACATCAATGCCTGCCAGCTTGTCGTAGATGCGGTAAGTATTTTAATTTATTGAACTTGTTTAATAACTATTGTATCTTGTAAAAGATAGTTGTGTAATAAGCATGAAGACTAAAAAAATCGATTTAGTCCGTTAGAACTAGGTTATCAAAAAATATTGGACACCTTTTTTTTTATCATTCCTCAAACAAAAAATTACAAAGATACAGCTCCTTGAAATTTCGTCGTCGTAATAGTGACGTCACAACTCTCCTGAACTTTATAGTTTGTTGTTGCTTCTTAAATTTTGATTCATTGATAAATTAAAAAATATGTGTCACTTGAAAATGGTATGGAACCATAAGTCAGCAAGTCACACATACTAGGCCGGTTTAATACATTACCTATGATTAAAACTTACGGATCCAATTTCTGAACGGCTGTGTGGATCTATTATAGTAAATATGAGGTTTAATTCCCTCTATCTCTATTTTCCTTACCTTTCTTTAGATACTGATTACGAACATTTCACGTATTTCAGGTCCGCACAACCCTCGGTCCCCGGGGTATGGACAAGCTGATTGTAGACCACAACGGCAAAGCTGTCATCTCCAATGATGGAGCTACCATCATGAAGCTCCTGGATATTGTGCATCCCGCTGCTAAAACTCTTGTGGACATTGCTAAGAGTCAGGATGCTGAGGTGAGATTACTTACACTTCCAAGGGGTTAAATATATTAAGAAAAACTGCACTCACCCTATTTGCTTATAGTTAGGGTTGTTAGAGGATGTCAGGGGAGCGTCCGCGCCGGACTTTACTTGCAGTCCGGATTTAAAAATGTTTAGTCTTAAGCCACCTGCGAAAGACGCCCTGTGCTCGAGCCCCTTTTTTAAAAAGAACTTGAAATATCCGCGTTCTGAGCTTAAAAATCCGGGGTTTTCACGCGACTTGTACTGGTTACCATATTTAGGGGATGGCAACCCTACTTATAGTCAAAGACTGAGCAGACAATATAAAAAAAAAAGTTGATTAACTTATTTATTAGTAGATCATCTTTATAGTTAGTTGATAAACTAACAGGATATTGGTAGAAAAATGACCTAAACCTAAACCATTTCAACAGGACTTATTGAAGTTACAAGTTTTTTTTGTTTAGTTACAACAGTAGCATAGTCTTGTAGATTTTAATGCAGTTTTTTGCTCTAAATTCACTTGCAATAGTGGTGCTATCTCAATAACAAGTTGTCTAAACAAATATTGCCACGGAACTCTTCGTGCGCGAGTCCGACTCGCACTTGGCTGTGTTTTCTTGCACAGTAAAAACATTCGTAATTTATATTAAACCAATCAATGATGACAGCCTCCATAGCGTAGCGATGGTATTTGGCTCGCTTTAAATCTTGGAGGTCGTGGGTTCGATTCCCACGCCGGACAGGACATCTTTGTGTAAATTCTTAGATTTCTTTCCGGGTCTGGTTGGTTGAGGGACTATCCTCCGTGCCTCGGAAAGCAAGTTAAACCGTTGGTCCCGATTCTTATAATATCATCTATAATAGTCGTATATCAAGAAACGGGCAGCAGCGTTTCCTTGTGTGGTACATTAAACTGCGGTCACCAACCCGCCTGCCAAGCGTGGTGATTGTGTGCAAATACCCTCTCCCGGGAGGAGGCCCATGTTCAGCAGTGGATGTTTTACGGGGTGATGATGATGATGAAATCAATGATTAAAACTAACGGATCCAATTACTGAATGGTTATGTGGATAAAACATTAAATAATGAGATTTTATCACCTATATAATATAATATTATTTATATCAAACATAACATTTGATACTAATACGTGTTGTGTTGTTACAGGTGGGCGACGGTACAACATCGGTGGTGATCTTAGCCGGAGAGCTGTTGAAGAGATTGAAGCCTTTTGTTGAAGAAGGTATGTTTCATTATTAGTGTAATTAGATGTTGCCCGCTATTTGGACCCCTTTTTTACTATTTAGGGGGTCACATATCGTAAAATTCCGTCTTAGTCTTACGTCCTTAAACTAACACCTCTATCTTTTGCAAGATTTTGTAACTTAATGTTATGTTCAGTGTGTATTTCAAAAAAGAAAATATTATATGTTTTTTAGCTATAACTAACTGATTCTTAAAATGCCATGACAACTTGTTAGTAAAGCAACACTCAGTGCGTAATTGTACTGTGTAATGTAAATAATATGTTTTGTAAGTTGTCCTAAATAAATAAATGCCCTAGCGTTGAAGTATTTGGCTCAACAGGAACACTTTGGACAAGAAATCTTTGTGTAAATTCTAATATTTCTTTCCGGGTCTGGTTGGTTGACATATTACTGCGGTCACCAACCCGCCTGCCAATTGTGGTGATATGGCAAATACCCTCCTTCGGGAGGTGGCCCATATTTAGCAGTGAAAGTTTGTTTGGGCTGGTGCTGATGATGTTTGAATCGAACCCAGAAGCCATTGCGGTCACCACTGAGCTACCGGTGCAGTCTATATTAACACTTGGGTCAGTGGGTAGTCTTAGGGGACGATTTTTAGGAGTTAGAGATATACTTTAACTTCTAAAAATCCGCCCCTAAGACTTTAAGCATATGCTTAAGGGCACAATGAGAAGCAAAGAAAACAAAATGTTTGCAAAGATAGCTCATAATTCGAAAACGGTGTGTCGGAAGGCCATGGTTCTCAGAGGCTAAATGGTTTCTATGGTCAAGGTCAACTTGATACTGCAATAAAATTGGACAATTTCGAAAACTTTTTTTTTTTCTAAAATTTGACTAAATCCTGTCTCTCAAGCTGAAACTTCAGATTTAGAATTATTTTTTTTTTGCTACATTGCATGGGTTTTTTTTACGTCGTCGGGTGGTGTTTGACTAGAGCAACAATTTCTTTCCTAAAAAGATTTTCAAGATGAGCTACCATTTTGGAAATACAGAGCTTTTTGTAAACTAATGAAAATTTTTTAAACCTAAAAACCTAACTTTGAAACGGTGCCTAAATGGTTTCTGTGGTCAAGGTTAACTTGATACTGCAATAAAATTGGACAATTTCGAAAATAAAAGTCCGTGTTCCATAGCGCTCCAAAGGCTACTCCAACCAACACTTGTCTTATGTCTGTATCAATCAATTCTTAACCATATCAATCAATCATAATCTGATCTGTCTGTCAGAATATTATAGACTAGCTGCGCCCCGCGGTTTTACCCGCGTGACTCTGCTCCAGTGGGTCGGATCGTGATCCTTTGTAGCCTATATGTTAATCCAGCGTATAACCTATCCCGGTGCAAAATTTCAGCCAATTCCGTTCAGTAGTTTTGGCGTGAAAGAGAAACAAACATCCATCCATCCATACTTACAAACTTTCGCGTTTATAATATTATAGTAGGATAGTAACATAGTGTTATGTTTGTCAGGCGTGCACCCTCGCATCATAGTCCGTGCAGTGCGCCACGCGGCCAAGCTGGCCGTCGAGCGAGTCAGGGAACTCGCCGTCAAGATATAATATTATAGTAGGATAGTAACATAGTGTTATGTTTGTCAGGCGTGCACCCTCGCATCATAGTCCGTGCAGTGCGCCACGCGGCCAAGCTGGCCGTCGAGCGAGTCAGGGAACTCGCCGTCAAGATATAATATTATAGTAGGATAGTAACATAGTGTTATGTTTGTCAGGCGTGCACCCTCGCATCATAGTCCGTGCAGTGCGCCACGCGGCCAAGCTGGCCGTCGAGCGAGTCAGGGAACTCGCCGTCAAGATATAATATTATAGTAGGATAGTAACATAGTGTTATGTTTGTCAGGCGTGCACCCTCGCATCATAGTCCGTGCAGTGCGCCACGCGGCCAAGCTGGCCTTCGAGCGAGTCAGGGAACTCGCCGTCAAGATATAATATTATAGTAGGATAGTAACATAGTGTTATGTTTGTCAGGCGTGCACCCTCGCATCATAGTCCGTGCAGTGCGCCACGCGGCCAAGCTGGCCGTCGAGCGAGTCAGGGAACTCGCCGTCAAGATATAATATTATAGTAGGATAGTAACATAGTGTTATGTTTGTCAGGCGTGCACCCTCGCATCATAGTCCGTGCAGTGCGCCACGCGGCCAAGCTGGCCGTCGAGCGAGTCAGGGAACTCGCCGTCAAGATATAATATTATAGTAGGATAGTAACATAGTGTTATGTTTGTCAGGCGTGCACCCTCGCATCATAGTCCGTGCAGTGCGCCACGCGGCCAAGCTGGCCGTCGAGCGAGTCAGGGAACTCGCCGTCAAGATATAATATTATAGTAGGATAGTAACATAGTGTTATGTTTGTCAGGCGTGCACCCTCGCATCATAGTCCGTGCAGTGCGCCACGCGGCCAAGCTGGCCGTCGAGCGAGTCAGGGAACTCGCCGTCAAGATATAATATTATAGTAGGATAGTAACATAGTGTTATGTTTGTCAGGCGTGCACCCTCGCATCATAGTCCGTGCAGTGCGCCACGCGGCCAAGCTGGCCGTCGAGCGAGTCAGGGAACTCGCCGTCAAGATATAATATTATAGTAGGATAGTAACATAGTGTTATGTTTGTCAGGCGTGCACCCTCGCATCATAGTCCGTGCAGTGCGCCACGCGGCCAAGCTGGCCGTCGAGCGAGTCAGGGAACTCGCCGTCAAGATATAATATTATAGTAGGATAGTAACATAGTGTTATGTTTGTCAGGCGTGCACCCTCGCATCATAGTCCGTGCAGTGCGCCACGCGGCCAAGCTGGCCTTCGAGCGAGTCAGGGAACTCGCCGTCAAGATATAATATTATAGTAGGATAGTAACATAGTGTTATGTTTGTCAGGCGTGCACCCTCGCATCATAGTCCGTGCAGTGCGCCACGCGGCCAAGCTGGCCGTCGAGCGAGTCAGGGAACTCGCCGTCAAGATATAATATTATAGTAGGATAGTAACATAGTGTTATGTTTGTCAGGCGTGCACCCTCGCATCATAGTCCGTGCAGTGCGCCACGCGGCCAAGCTGGCCGTCGAGCGAGTCAGGGAACTCGCCGTCAAGATATAATATTATAGTAGGATAGTAACATAGTGTTATGTTTGTCAGGCGTGCACCCTCGCATCATAGTCCGTGCAGTGCGCCACGCGGCCAAGCTGGCCGTCGAGCGAGTCAGGGAACTCGCCGTCAAGATATAATATTATAGTAGGATAGTAACATAGTGTTATGTTTGTCAGGCGTGCACCCTCGCATCATAGTCCGTGCAGTGCGCCACGCGGCCAAGCTGGCCGTCGAGCGAGTCAGGGAACTCGCCGTCAAGATATAATATTATAGTAGGATAGTAACATAGTGTTATGTTTGTCAGGCGTGCACCCTCGCATCATAGTCCGTGCAGTGCGCCACGCGGCCAAGCTGGCCGTCGAGCGAGTCAGGGAACTCGCCGTCAAGATATAATATTATAGTAGGATAGTAACATAGTGTTATGTTTGTCAGGCGTGCACCCTCGCATCATAGTCCGTGCAGTGCGCCACGCGGCCAAGCTGGCCGTCGAGCGAGTCAGGGAACTCGCCGTCAAGATATAATATTATAGTAGGATAGTAACATAGTGTTATGTTTGTCAGGCGTGCACCCTCGCATCATAGTCCGTGCAGTGCGCCACGCGGCCAAGCTGGCCGTCGAGCGAGTCAGGGAACTCGCCGTCAAGATATAATATTATAGTAGGATAGTAACATAGTGTTATGTTTGTCAGGCGTGCACCCTCGCATCATAGTCCGTGCAGTGCGCCACGCGGCCAAGCTGGCCGTCGAGCGAGTCAGGGAACTCGCCGTCAAGATATAATATTATAGTAGGATAGTAACATAGTGTTATGTTTGTCAGGCGTGCACCCTCGCATCATAGTCCGTGCAGTGCGCCACGCGGCCAAGCTGGCCGTCGAGCGAGTCAGGGAACTCGCCGTCAAGATATAATATTATAGTAGGATAGTAACATAGTGTTATGTTTGTCAGGCGTGCACCCTCGCATCATAGTCCGTGCAGTGCGCCACGCGGCCAAGCTGGCCGTCGAGCGAGTCAGGGAACTCGCCGTCAAGATATAATATTATAGTAGGATAGTAACATAGTGTTATGTTTGTCAGGCGTGCACCCTCGCATCATAGTCCGTGCAGTGCGCCACGCGGCCAAGCTGGCCGTCGAGCGAGTCAGGGAACTCGCCGTCAAGATATAATATTATAGTAGGATAGTAACATAGTGTTATGTTTGTCAGGCGTGCACCCTCGCATCATAGTCCGTGCAGTGCGCCACGCGGCCAAGCTGGCCGTCGAGCGAGTCAGGGAACTCGCCGTCAAGATATAATATTATAGTAGGATAGTAACATAGTGTTATGTTTGTCAGGCGTGCACCCTCGCATCATAGTCCGTGCAGTGCGCCACGCGGCCAAGCTGGCCGTCGAGCGAGTCAGGGAACTCGCCGTCAAGATATAATATTATAGTAGGATAGTAACATAGTGTTATGTTTGTCAGGCGTGCACCCTCGCATCATAGTCCGTGCAGTGCGCCACGCGGCCAAGCTGGCCGTCGAGCGAGTCAGGGAACTCGCCGTCAAGATATAATATTATAGTAGGATAGTAACATAGTGTTATGTTTGTCAGGCGTGCACCCTCGCATCATAGTCCGTGCAGTGCGCCACGCGGCCAAGCTGGCCGTCGAGCGAGTCAGGGAACTCGCCGTCAAGATATAATATTATAGTAGGATAGTAACATAGTGTTATGTTTGTCAGGCGTGCACCCTCGCATCATAGTCCGTGCAGTGCGCCACGCGGCCAAGCTGGCCGTCGAGCGAGTCAGGGAACTCGCCGTCAAGATATAATATTATAGTAGGATAGTAACATAGTGTTATGTTTGTCAGGCGTGCACCCTCGCATCATAGTCCGTGCAGTGCGCCACGCGGCCAAGCTGGCCGTCGAGCGAGTCAGGGAACTCGCCGTCAAGATATAATATTATAGTAGGATAGTAACATAGTGTTATGTTTGTCAGGCGTGCACCCTCGCATCATAGTCCGTGCAGTGCGCCACGCGGCCAAGCTGGCCGTCGAGCGAGTCAGGGAACTCGCCGTCAAGATATAATATTATAGTAGGATAGTAACATAGTGTTATGTTTGTCAGGCGTGCACCCTCGCATCATAGTCCGTGCAGTGCGCCACGCGGCCAAGCTGGCCGTCGAGCGAGTCAGGGAACTCGCCGTCAAGATATAATATTATAGTAGGATAGTAACATAGTGTTATGTTTGTCAGGCGTGCACCCTCGCATCATAGTCCGTGCAGTGCGCCACGCGGCCAAGCTGGCCGTCGAGCGAGTCAGGGAACTCGCCGTCAAGATATAATATTATAGTAGGATAGTAACATAGTGTTATGTTTGTCAGGCGTGCACCCTCGCATCATAGTCCGTGCAGTGCGCCACGCGGCCAAGCTGGCCGTCGAGCGAGTCAGGGAACTCGCCGTCAAGATATAATATTATAGTAGGATAGTAACATAGTGTTATGTTTGTCAGGCGTGCACCCTCGCATCATAGTCCGTGCAGTGCGCCACGCGGCCAAGCTGGCCGTCGAGCGAGTCAGGGAACTCGCCGTCAAGATATAATATTATAGTAGGATAGTAACATAGTGTTATGTTTGTCAGGCGTGCACCCTCGCATCATAGTCCGTGCAGTGCGCCACGCGGCCAAGCTGGCCGTCGAGCGAGTCAGGGAACTCGCCGTCAAGATATAATATTATAGTAGGATAGTAACATAGTGTTATGTTTGTCAGGCGTGCACCCTCGCATCATAGTCCGTGCAGTGCGCCACGCGGCCAAGCTGGCCGTCGAGCGAGTCAGGGAACTCGCCGTCAAGATATAATATTATAGTAGGATAGTAACATAGTGTTATGTTTGTCAGGCGTGCACCCTCGCATCATAGTCCGTGCAGTGCGCCACGCGGCCAAGCTGGCCGTCGAGCGAGTCAGGGAACTCGCCGTCAAGATATAATATTATAGTAGGATAGTAACATAGTGTTATGTTTGTCAGGCGTGCACCCTCGCATCATAGTCCGTGCAGTGCGCCACGCGGCCAAGCTGGCCGTCGAGCGAGTCAGGGAACTCGCCGTCAAGATATAATATTATAGTAGGATAGTAACATAGTGTTATGTTTGTCAGGCGTGCACCCTCGCATCATAGTCCGTGCAGTGCGCCACGCGGCCAAGCTGGCCGTCGAGCGAGTCAGGGAACTCGCCGTCAAGATATAATATTATAGTAGGATAGTAACATAGTGTTATGTTTGTCAGGCGTGCACCCTCGCATCATAGTCCGTGCAGTGCGCCACGCGGCCAAGCTGGCCGTCGAGCGAGTCAGGGAACTCGCCGTCAAGATATAATATTATAGTAGGATAGTAACATAGTGTTATGTTTGTCAGGCGTGCACCCTCGCATCATAGTCCGTGCAGTGCGCCACGCGGCCAAGCTGGCCGTCGAGCGAGTCAGGGAACTCGCCGTCAAGATATAATATTATAGTAGGATAGTAACATAGTGTTATGTTTGTCAGGCGTGCACCCTCGCATCATAGTCCGTGCAGTGCGCCACGCGGCCAAGCTGGCCGTCGAGCGAGTCAGGGAACTCGCCGTCAAGATATAATATTATAGTAGGATAGTAACATAGTGTTATGTTTGTCAGGCGTGCACCCTCGCATCATAGTCCGTGCAGTGCGCCACGCGGCCAAGCTGGCCGTCGAGCGAGTCAGGGAACTCGCCGTCAAGATATAATATTATAGTAGGATAGTAACATAGTGTTATGTTTGTCAGGCGTGCACCCTCGCATCATAGTCCGTGCAGTGCGCCACGCGGCCAAGCTGGCCGTCGAGCGAGTCAGGGAACTCGCCGTCAAGATATAATATTATAGTAGGATAGTAACATAGTGTTATGTTTGTCAGGCGTGCACCCTCGCATCATAGTCCGTGCAGTGCGCCACGCGGCCAAGCTGGCCGTCGAGCGAGTCAGGGAACTCGCCGTCAAGATATAATATTATAGTAGGATAGTAACATAGTGTTATGTTTGTCAGGCGTGCACCCTCGCATCATAGTCCGTGCAGTGCGCCACGCGGCCAAGCTGGCCGTCGAGCGAGTCAGGGAACTCGCCGTCAAGATATAATATTATAGTAGGATAGTAACATAGTGTTATGTTTGTCAGGCGTGCACCCTCGCATCATAGTCCGTGCAGTGCGCCACGCGGCCAAGCTGGCCGTCGAGCGAGTCAGGGAACTCGCCGTCAAGATATAATATTATAGTAGGATAGTAACATAGTGTTATGTTTGTCAGGCGTGCACCCTCGCATCATAGTCCGTGCAGTGCGCCACGCGGCCAAGCTGGCCGTCGAGCGAGTCAGGGAACTCGCCGTCAAGATATAATATTATAGTAGGATAGTAACATAGTGTTATGTTTGTCAGGCGTGCACCCTCGCATCATAGTCCGTGCAGTGCGCCACGCGGCCAAGCTGGCCGTCGAGCGAGTCAGGGAACTCGCCGTCAAGATATAATATTATAGTAGGATAGTAACATAGTGTTATGTTTGTCAGGCGTGCACCCTCGCATCATAGTCCGTGCAGTGCGCCACGCGGCCAAGCTGGCCGTCGAGCGAGTCAGGGAACTCGCCGTCAAGATATAATATTATAGTAGGATAGTAACATAGTGTTATGTTTGTCAGGCGTGCACCCTCGCATCATAGTCCGTGCAGTGCGCCACGCGGCCAAGCTGGCCGTCGAGCGAGTCAGGGAACTCGCCGTCAAGATATAATATTATAGTAGGATAGTAACATAGTGTTATGTTTGTCAGGCGTGCACCCTCGCATCATAGTCCGTGCAGTGCGCCACGCGGCCAAGCTGGCCGTCGAGCGAGTCAGGGAACTCGCCGTCAAGATATAATATTATAGTAGGATAGTAACATAGTGTTATGTTTGTCAGGCGTGCACCCTCGCATCATAGTCCGTGCAGTGCGCCACGCGGCCAAGCTGGCCGTCGAGCGAGTCAGGGAACTCGCCGTCAAGATATAATATTATAGTAGGATAGTAACATAGTGTTATGTTTGTCAGGCGTGCACCCTCGCATCATAGTCCGTGCAGTGCGCCACGCGGCCAAGCTGGCCGTCGAGCGAGTCAGGGAACTCGCCGTCAAGATATAATATTATAGTAGGATAGTAACATAGTGTTATGTTTGTCAGGCGTGCACCCTCGCATCATAGTCCGTGCAGTGCGCCACGCGGCCAAGCTGGCCGTCGAGCGAGTCAGGGAACTCGCCGTCAAGATATAATATTATAGTAGGATAGTAACATAGTGTTATGTTTGTCAGGCGTGCACCCTCGCATCATAGTCCGTGCAGTGCGCCACGCGGCCAAGCTGGCCGTCGAGCGAGTCAGGGAACTCGCCGTCAAGATCGACAACAAGTCCCCGGAGGAACAGAGGTTTGTACAATACCGTTATATGTTCTACCTGTGTGGTGTCCGGTTTAGAATTGAGCACCCCATGTCAACCCATGGGTGTCGTAACGCGACTAAGGGATATACAGTTGATGGATGGGCAGCAGCATCTGTCAGCTCGAAAATACTCCTTTCGTATTGCGAACACCAATTTGCCCCTTTCGTATTCGTATCGCCAGCGACAGCCCTGAGCCGAGGTCCAAGCCCCACAGGGGGCGCCCCCTTGCGCAGGTTGCTGTCGCTGGCGCTGGTCGCTGGCACTGGTCGCTGGCGATGAGATTGAGGGATTATGACTTTTATTATTTTAGGGGAGTTTTGTGCAACTGTCGCTCTACTTTACAGTTCGCGGCGTTGTCGGACTTCGGGTCTACGAGGGCATCGGAAGGTTCTTTGCAAACGAAAGGTCGGGAGGACGTATAAATATACGGGTTGATAATATTTTGACCTATTTGAACGTACTTTTATACCATTAATATATATTTTTTTAAACCTTTTATTTGTCAATAACCAATGATTAAAACTCACGGATCCAATTGCTGAACGGCTGTGTAGATCTATGATAGTAGATATGAGGTTAATTGACAAATTTTTGAGTTTATTAGTAAGAAACACAGCCACTATGACAAAAGGCCGTAGCCCAATAGCCTAGGGTCGGCGGACTTGTGATCTTGTAGACGTGAACCCACTACGAGTGGATGCTCAAGCGTTTTATGTTTCAAAATTGAGATTAATAAAATTCGTCCACCGGCAGGACTCGAACCTGCATCTTAGGTTAATAACGCTACGGTGTAACCCTACCGGTCATCGACATTTATCAACCTCTTTTATAACACGTCTCTAAGGGGGACGCTCAGGTTCGAGTCCTGACGGTGGTCGAATTTTATTAATCTCAATTTTGAAATATATAATATAGTATATGGTACACTTTTCTGGTATTTGGCTCGCTTTAAGTCTCGGAGGTCGTGGGTTCGATCCCCACGCCGGACAAGAAATCTTTGTGTAAATTCTAAGACTTCTGTCCGGGTCTGATTGGTTGAGGGACTACCCTCCGTGCCTCGGAAAGCACGTTAAGCCGTTGGTCCCGATTGTTAGAAAATCATCTATAACAAGCGTATACCAGGGAACGGGCAGTAGCGTTTCCCTGTGTATTACAACACGATACTGCGGTCACCCATCCGCCTGCAAACCGTGGTGACTATTGCAAAACCCTCCCTCGGGAAGAGGCCCATGTTCAGCAGTGGAGTGTGTTGTACGGGCTGATGATGATGATGATGAAACTTTTCCGTAAAGTATTCAGAAACATTTAAAAACGAGTGTTTTAGTTTAGCACGAGGTTTAATCTGTACATGACTGTTTGCATTCCCAGGGAGCTGCTGACCAAGTGCGCGGCCACCGCCATGTCCTCGAAGCTGATCCACCGGCAGAAGGGACACTTCTCCAAGATGGTGGTGGACGCGGTGCTGTCGTTGGACGCCCCCCTACTGCCCCTGGACATGATTGGTGAGTTACATCAACATAATTAGACTTTATAACGTCCACTGCTGGACATAAATCCCCGCAAAAAAGTCTGTAATGTTTACTGCTGGACACGACTTTCCTGAAAATCTTCTATAACGTCCACTACTGGACCTGAATCGCCTCAAAATAGACAATAACCTCGACTGCTGTACATGAATCCCCTTAAAATAGTCTATAATGTCCACTACTGATCATGAATACCCTCAAAATAGTCTATAATATCCACTACTGGTCATGAATCGCCTCAAAATAGACAATAACCTCGACTGCTGTACATGAATTCCCTTAAAATAGTCTAAAATGTCCACTACTGGACATGAATACCCTCAAAATAGTCTATAATGTCCACTACTGGACATGAATTCCCTCAAAATAGTCAATAATGTTTACTGCTGAACACGACTCCTTCTAAATAGTCTATAACATACTGCTGGTCATACTCAAAATGATTAATCATGTCCACTGCTGGACATAGTATGTTAAACTACTGTGGCTGTGACAAAAACCCTCCCTCGGGGGAAGAACCATGTTTCGCAGGGGACGTTATAAGGGCTGATTATAAAGAAAAATTGTAGTAATAGTAGCCAGTGATTATAATAAACGGATCCAATTTCTGAATAGTCTTGAGGATCAAACGTGAATATGAGGCTTATTACTACATGCTATATAAAATTGTGTTACGCTTCTACGGTTTGGTAATATTTTTTAGAGATAGGTAAATAAAATCCGTGCTACCGTGACGAGGTGTGTATTTTGAAGTAAAATAAAGTGGCGTCTGTCAGAGTGACATTATACAAAAATAGCGCCATCTATGACTATTTACTAACAACGCTCAGTGAAAGAGGTTGCTCGCAGTTGCCACGCGTAAACGAACCATTGCTTTGTTTGTAGTACGAAACTTTTAGACTAGGTGGCGCTACGTGCAACAAATAGACTACTTTTTATTATGTCTAAACTACAAACTAAGCCACCTACGCAAGAGGGCGTCCCCTGTGGGACTTGGACCTCGGCTCAGGGCGGTCACTGGCGGGGGGATTGAGGTATTATGACTTTTAGTTGTTTAGAAGATTGTTGTGCATCTGTCGCTCAAAGTTACAATTCGCGGTTCTCTCGGGCTATGAAATCTACGAGGGCGTCGAAAGGTTCTTTGCAAACTCATAGTCGGGAGGGTGAAGCGCAATCGCATGTAGAAACCGTTCGTGCCCGCGCTTAACATACGCTCAGTCGACTACACTGTCTTGTAAATTCGCGCAGTATATTTGACCGATTATGACGTACGGGAGCACCGTATTTGCTCATACCGCGTCTAGCAGTTTGTACCGCTTACAAGCTGTTCAAAGTAGAGTCAATCGACGGGCCACAGGGGCACCGTGGTTCATTCGTAATCGCAACTTACATTCTGATCTCCAACTGCCTTCCATCAAGCAGTGGATGAAAGAGGCGTCGGAACGCTTCTTTGAATCCGCGGCGCAACACCCAAACCCGTTGGTTGTTGCAGCATCTGACTATAGGTCTTTGCCCACAAAGCGTCGTAAACACCGTCGGCCTCGGGGCGTCCTAGATGACCCGAACGACGAGATAACAATGTACCAACTAGCAGTAAAAAGACTGCAAGAAACTAGCACCACTACACAGATACCACTATTCGACCCGTCGGAGAAGAGTGCGCCCGCGAACGCGACGCGTCCCCCCTCGTCCTCCTGACCCGTAGTTTGCAAAGAACCATCCGATGCCCTCGTAGACCCGAAGTCCGAGAGGCCCTCGAACTGTAAAGTAGAGCGACAGTTGCACAAAACTCCCCTAAAATACTAAAAGTCATAATCCCTCGAATCTCATCGCCAGCGACCGCCCTGAGCCAAGGTCCAAGCCCCACAGGGGGTGCCATCTTGGTCAGGTTGCTAGCTTGTAGTTTTTTAAAACATTTATTAAGGCTGGAGCTCTGCTCGCCTTTATGCTCGGTGAAGTAGCAAAGCCTTGTGGCTACCTTCGTAAGTTCATCCGAAAATAAATATATTTACAAAAAGGAATTCAAAAATAAAGAAAATATAAAACTAGATTAAGAATAAGCGGCAGTGACCATCTCATAATTACAAGTTTTTAACAGTTCGCAGTAAATTATGCCCGCCTTTATGCCCGGTAAAGTAGCAAAAGCCTCGTGGTTAATGTTAAAGTAAATTACATTATGGAACAATATTTCCCTAATATTCTTATTTTATCTACCACCAGGTATCAAGAAAGTGTCAGGCGGAGCCCTGGAGGACTCGTGCCTGATCGCCGGTGTGGCATTCAAGAAGACGTTCTCTTACGCCGGCTTTGAGATGCAGCCGAAGAACTATGAAAACTGCAAGATCGCGCTGCTGAACATCGAGCTGGAACTGAAAGCTGAGAGGGATAATGCTGAGGTACGTGCAACTCTAAAGTCTGTAGTGACATCTACAATAGGTTTGAAGAATCTTTACTGTCATAAGAACGTATAATACGTTCACTTACACGAGAGATATTTAAAATTAATTAAGGCGCGGTGAATAGACGACTTTTACGTATTAGTTTTGTCACTGTTGCTCCGCGTAGAAATGAAAGAGAAGCGAAGAGACGCCGCGATGGCGCAACGTTTCGTTCGACTCGTTCAAATTATTTAATACATTAATCCTTGCAAATATCTTATTCCAATCGATAAATAAAAACAACAGTTCCCTTTATTATTATATATTACATCACTGTTATTAATATTATCAAGATTTGTTTATAAATAATACAGTTACAATTGCTACAATTTAAATTTAAATGGTTATTTTATGGGTTTTTTTTATCGAGAAAATTTACCGAAAACGTGTTTTGAACACAATGGTCCCCCCATAAATATGATCAAGAATAACATATATTTTTTTAGCTGCTCTAAAATGTAAACATTTGGCTAAAAAACTGTTTTGTGAAGCCTATTTTGACTAAGTACAGCGCCTTAATGTATAGGTATATGGTTGTAAGACGAAGCGTGCGATCCGTTAACAATAGGTTTGTATTTGCAGACAATAGATTTTATTATTATATATTTTATTTTTATTTTATTTATTAAGTAGGTGGGTAACTCTTAATAATTATTCTCCAATCTAAATAATATTGTCTTTTTATCATCTACAACTTTGCTATTTAACTTTTTTCCATAGGACTTGTAGTTTTGTCGGAAATCGAGAGTAACTTTTTTTTACCCTTAAAAACCCATCCTTTACCACTTCCCAACCTCAGATCGCCCGTAATTTATTTTTCCTTAAATTTTTGTTATATTTTCTTTCTTTTCCAATGGGTTTCATACAACTTTATTTTTTTTTCATTTTTAACCATTTTCAAAGGCTTCGTCTGGACCGCACTGGTCTATATTGACCAAACTGGTTAACGAAATCGGTAGAAATATCATGGTACCCTGCTAAAGATGTGTGCAACCAGATATGAGTGTGTGTGTATGAGTGCGTACCTTGTACCTAGTGTTGTTACGTTACTTAGCAGCAGAAACTACAACATGACGAACAGCGCCATCTACCACTGAACATCCCAACTAACCTGTATCGCGCAATACAAGTTTGCAAGCCGATTAGAACATATACAAGTGCTGAATATCAACAAGGTCCTCGTCTGGCAAAGATCTTTATAATCTTATATTCTCTTCAGCTTTATCCTACTAATATTATAAATGCGAATGTTTGTATGTGTGGATCGATGTATGTTTGTTACTCTTTCACGCAAAATGAATGGATTTGGCTGAAAGCTTGCACGCGGATAGTTTATAAGCTGGATTAACATACATACATAAGCTCACGCCTGTTTCCCAGCGGGGTAGGCAGTGCCAATGCAGCTCCACTTGCTACGATACACATAACATAACATACAGGCTAAAAAATATCACGCTTCGACCCACTGGAGCAAAGTGACGCGGGTATAACCGCGGGGCGCATCTAATACCAATATATAAAGCTGAAGAGTTTGTTTGTTTGATGAATGCGCTAATCTCAAGAACTAGTGGTCCGACTTAATAAAAATCTTTCAGTGTTAGGTATAGGCCATTTATCGAGGAAGACTATAGGCTACATTTATCGTGTGTGTAGTATTAAATATAATTTAAAAGGTACCTTCGAATAGTAATGACGATTTAAATAATAATAATAATAATAATAAATTTATTTATTTTCATTGGTGCACAAATTTATACAGTAGGTACAATACATTTAAATAATCTAGGTAATACAATATGGTGCCTGTATAGAATTAAATCTGTGCCACAGGCGCTATGGGCACTTGATTAGTATAAAATAATGATCTTATTTATGTAATTTTAACAATATTTATTATAGACATAAAACTATGCATATAATTAACTAAACATTAAATAAAAATACTTATCTACTTAAAATACTTCAAACAGTAATATGAAACCTATTTTTATTTGACGACAGTCAGCAAATCTTCCGTGCGCTCATAATTTAGTGTTTGTAAATATTCGCAAACTCGCGTTTTAGATTTTGCATAGTTTAGGTCATATATTGATGTTTCTTTGTTTATTTTATTATACAGATAGGGACCCAAAAATGCAAAAAACCTATTAGTATAAAGAAACTTTGAAACAGAGCTACATGAACAGACAATATCTTTCCGTCTCTTGGTGTTAGTAAGGTAAGGGTTATAAGTAAGTGCAGCATGCTGTTTTAGCACAGTGTACAATACAAAAAGTTGACGAACTGTTAGCACTTTACAAGATTCATATAGTTGGCATGTAGGGAAACGATACGGTCGGCGAGTGGCCACTTTTAGGATGGCTCTCTGCGCTCGTTCTATAGACATTATCACTGATTTTGCTATTCCACCCCACGAAGTAATGCAGTATTGGATTATGGATTGACACAGTGCCTTATACATTTGTATAATTAGTTTATGATCTGCAATATAGCGCAATTTCTTAAATATGAATAGTAGTTTCCGTACTCTAGATGTTAAGGCGGCGATATGTTGTTTATAGGAAAGGGTTTCGTCCAGAATAACCCCCAAGTACTTAATGTTAGTAGCGTTGTCGATTGCCGGGCAGGTGCATGTGTTATTTGCAATATTGCAACAATTATGTGCATATAAACGAAATGGATTAGTAAATGTTTGCGGTTTACGCATATAAAATTTTACGAATTTAGTCTTTTCAACATTTAAAGTTAGTAGATTTTGTTTAAGCCAGTTATTTACTAAATCAAACCCTTGTTGTGCATAGTCCTGAACTTCCGTATTGGTGCTAGCGGAGAAAAGTAGAGCAGTATCGTCTGCATAAGATACAATAGAGCCATGTCGTAGGTTGAGGTTACAGAGATCATTTATGTACACAAGAAAGAGGGTTCCTCCGAGAACACTACCTTGTGGGATTCCAAATTGAGGTAGTAGCATTTCGGAACTGATAACGTTATCAATTTTGACACATTGATATCTATCACGTAGGTAGTCCTTAAATAGTTTTAATTGCGTGCCTCTTATGCCTAAGGCCTCCAGTTTTTTTAAAAGCAATGGGATTGATATCGTGTCAAATGCTTTTGCCAGATCTAGGAAGATTCCAATTACTTGCTTACTTTGACCAAGCTGCTCTGAGATGAAATTGGTTAAGTTGTGTACTGCATCTGCTGTAGATGACTTTGCTCTGAAACCAAATTGATTGGGGGAGAAGAGGGAGTTCTTTTCTATAAACGAAACTAATCTATTGTTTATAATTTTTTCAAGTACTTTCGAGATAGCAGGAAGTATTGAAATAGGTCTATAGTTAGTTACTTGGTCTTTCTGACCTGATTTGTGAATAGGAATTACAACCGCCTTTTTAAGGCATTTCGGAAAGATTCCTTCAGAAAGGCATATTCGAAAGAGGTAGGTTAACGGAGGTATCAGGATATGCTTAAAGGTTTTTAGAATCTTAGTGCTGATATTATCCCACCCAGTTACAGAGCTATTATTTAACGATGTAATAATTCGTTCAACTTCATTTTCATCCGGTTCTAACATAACAAAGGATTTACCACTATTAAGATATGTTGGCACGGTTGACCCAGATTTGTTTTGATGAAGACTATTCTGGTTTTTAATTTGTTCAGCTAATTTTACACCAATGTTTACGAAGAAACTATTTACATTGTCAGCGGAGGATAACGGGGTAAGATCTGTATGTAATAAATCCGTATCGCAATTATTTTGTTTGGTGGTAAAAGTGACAGATTTAACATATTTCCATAATTGCTTGGTGTTATTGCCAGCTTGCGATATTTGAGATTTATCGTACTCAATTTTTATTCTTTTTAAAAGGCTATTACAGAAGTTTCTGTACCTTTTATAGATTTTTTGTAGGATTAAATTGTTAGGGTTTTGCTTAGCTCTATTATGTAGTCTATCACGGTGCCGAATACACCTTACAAGGCCTGTAGTTATCCATGGTTTTATAGGATATTTTTTCTTACTTAATGTTATTGTATTGGTGTTGTCTAAAATAGCCGCTTGTACCTTGTCGATAACATAACACATAGAAGCGGCAGCATCAGCACATTTGTAAACTGGGCTAAAGTCAATATTGCATAAATCACGTTCAAGGTTAGTCATATTAATATTCGATCGTTTTTGCGGTCGCATAAAACGTTTAGATTGCATTAATTCAAGCGTAAACAAAATCGCGCAATGGTCTGTAATTGTTGAATTAGTGACAAGTGTTAAACACGGAAGCCTAGTTTTGAGCATGACGTGATCTAAGCATGACCCACTTTGATGAGTAGCAAATGTGTGTGAAGGCAAAATCCCATGGTATGCACAAAGATTTAGGTAGTCTTGAGTACCCGCGTCACAATTTTCAGCATTTATGTTTATGTTTAGATCGCCAATGATAACAATAGTGGGAAAAGATGATAGGGTCTGTAGAATACTATCTAAAGAATTATTAAATACATCCAAATTTCTAATGGAAGGAGACCTATAAATCGTAACAATAGCAATTTCAGATCCTATTTTAATGATGATACAGTTGAATTCTTTGACAGTTTGCTCTTCGACTAAGAGATGCAAAGCTTCTTTTGTGTAAACCACTATGCCATCATTCTGGTTTAAATATAAAGTAGATTTAAAACTATTGTAGCCTGGTAATATAGGGATATTTCCATTTCTATTTGAAAGCCAGCATTCCGTGAGGATTATTATGTCGCACTCAGTATGTAATCTATGCAGGAAAATGTTAAGACTATCTATGTTTTTATATATACTGCGAATGTTTTGGGTTAATATTGTTAATGGATTTTTGAATTCGGAAAGATAATGTCTGCAATTTTCAGTATCACTCATTCTCGATATGTATACCGTACTATCATCTATGTCTTGAATTAGTTGATTAGCCATAAAAATTAAATTAAATTGAGTTTATAAGTTAGGTCAAAAATAAAAAAAAAGAATGGGCAGCGCTCTTAGGCGCCATCATTGTAATCTATAGAATTAATGTACCTCGATTCTGCTATCTTCTTCGCTGGGCATTCGAGGTCACCAGTTTTGTGGCTACTTGGTTTTTTGAAACGGAAGCATGTGGCACATTTCGGCACCTCATTCTTCTTGGTGCAATCTTTGGTCTCATGTCCAAGTTCTCCACAATGTCCACATGTGTATGTAGTCTCGCGACAAGTCTTAGCCGCATGTCCATATTGTTGGCACTTGAAACATCGGGTCACAAGGGTGAAGTCACGTACGGGGCAGGATGTCCAGTTGATGAAGACTCTCTCCTGGTTGATTAGGGCCTTCCTAATATGGGCAGGAACCTCAATGATGAAGTTGCATGTCAGTGCATCCTTTTTGCCTGACTTGTGGCTTAACTTTATGCTAGACAAGAAGGACTCTCGTGACAGATTAGGAAGCTTATCCGCCAGGTTTTGCTCGTATATGCAATCATATACTTCTTGGTCTCTGAGGGCTGACGGAACACCTATGACGATTATTCTAGGTCTTCTTTTATATGGCTCTTCTACTTTCAATCCGGAACTACTCAGCTGAGTCGATTTCCTAAGTTTCTCAATGTCCTCCTTTGATTCGGTGCTAATGATAACACCTCCGTGCCTGGTTTTCCGTAAACCTCTGACGTGCAATTTCATCTGCTCTGGATTTATTATCTTTTGCACAAGAGTTTTGGTGTCATCGCTGGATTTTAATTTATCGTTGGGATAAATTGCAATTGAACTCAGATTCGATGGTCGCAGGAAAGTGGATTTATTGGTCTTGACTACATCAGCAAAGGACACATTTTGAGCAATTGGTTTTGGGCAACTTTCCTGGATAGTCTCCTTAATTGACTTTTTGAAGTCATTAAAGCATGCAGCAAGGTCTTCCTTTTCTCTTAGAGATTCCAATTGAGTTTTTATCATGGTAGCCCTTTGTTTTAACGACTGATAGTGCATTGCCATTTGGGAAGCTCCATTTCCGATTTTCCTCGCCAGTGCGTTGATGGTCAATTTTTGCTCAGAATTTAGTTTTCCGTCATTTGCAATAATGCATACATCGTTGAGGGCCTTTTCCATTGTAGACATCCAATATTTGATGTCACTGGTGGTAAGGGGCTCAACATTCTCCTCGGCTGCATGTTCTTGTGGCTGCGGAGTGCTGGGAGGGCTGCGACACGTCTTTGAGCTCCGATTGAAAGGGCTATTTTCTATGTTAGCCATAATTGTTATGGTTCACTTGTAATACATACTGAACAACACAACTTAGCATAAATATATAACTGTTTGTATAATCTAGGTCACTGATTCAATAAAAATAATATTGCATGTAAAGCACGTCTGTTCACTACGGTGTCTAATTATATTCTCCAACAAATGTTGGTAGATAGTTGTCACTGGTCCCCCCTCGCCCTCCCGACCCTTAGTTTGCTAAGAATTTTTCGATGCCTTCGTAGACCCGAAGTCCGAGAGGCCCGCGAACTGTAAAGTAGAGCGACAGTTGCACAAAACTCCCCTAAAGAAACTAAAAGCCATAATCCCTCAATCTCCCCGTCAGCGACTGCCCTGAGCCGAGGTCTAAGGCCCACAGGGGACGCCCTCTTGCGCAGGTTGCTTAGTTTGTAGTGTTTAAACCATTAAATAAGGCTGGAGCCCTGCTCGCCTTTATGCCCGGTGAAGTATATAAGTCTGACCGAAAAAAAATAAGTTGTCACTGGCCGATGATTATAAACAACGGATCCAATTTCTGAATGGGTTTGAGGATATCACAATATATGAGGCCATTCATAATAGGCACGAAGAATAAACAAATCTATTTAGTCCGTCAGTTAGATTACCAAACAATATACCCAAATGTTTCGTGTGACGTCACTTGTAGGTACAATTTGACCTAGTTGTGACGTCACAAGCCCCCCTCTTATGAACTTTATAGTTTGTTGTTGCTCTGTATCTTTGTCAATTTTTGATTGATTTGATAAATAAATATGTGTCTAATATTTTTTAGTAATATAACTGATGGACTAATTAAAATTTTTAGTAATATCAAATATTATACTAACTCGTTTCCTATTCTCTCTTCTCAGGTCCGAGTCGACAACGTCAAGGAATACCAGAAGGTGGTGGACGCTGAGTGGCAGATCTTATACGAGAAGCTGGAAGCCCTACACAAGAGTGGAGCCAACGTGGTGCTGAGCAAGCTGCCCATTGGAGATGTGGCTACACAGTACTTTGCTGACCGGTGAGTACTTTCTTTATTTATTTTGTGGAAACAAACAGATACACATTCAAATTACAACAACAAGGTATACATAAATGAATGTGTAGCTCACAACGTTATCCACATGTTAGGTATAATAATGTGACACTGCTAAATATAAGGTGCTATAAAAATATCTGCCACGGCTGCAATGGGAGACAGTATTGTGTTTATAGATTACAATAGTGAAGAAAAATTATTGATAATTTGTCATATTTTTTTTCATACAAAAAATTGTACGTCTAAATTTGAATTGATTTATTGGCATAACACCATTCTGTAGACTTAATAAGCTGTTGCCGCACCGCACGCCCCGCACCGAATTCATACGCTGAACTGCCATTCTTATCAAACGATGCCACCGCGCGGCGGTTGTCAAAGGACATCCCCGCGGGCCCCCACCCGCACCCGCCCGCACTACCCCGTTCGTCGCACGCGCTAGCCGATCGCCGGGCGCTCGCCAGTCGCCCCCCTGAGGCCCCCGGCCGCGGCCGCTCGGAAGATAGTTTTAGCGGTCAACGACGGGAATATCGCACGCCTTTATTAAAAATGCCTCCCAGACGACGGTATTCTAATCAAGAATACCTTGAAATGGTATTGTGCTACCGCGAGTGTAACTCCGTAACTGCACATGCCGTGAACTTATACCAGTAGAGGTTTGGTGTGCGAGTTAGTCATCATACCATTCTGGATGCCGTGTACAGGTTTAGAGACCACGGCCGCTTTGACCCGCCTCCGGTTGACGCAGGCAGGCCTCCATACTAGTGTACTCCGACGTAGTGTTGTGCGGCCTGACCATTTTCAGACTCGGTTTAGTGTTAATGTGTGGGCCAGCCCACACATTAACACTAGATACTGGGGAACAGAATACTAGGACCAGTGTTCTTGGACAGACTGGACGGAGAGTCGTATCTGCGTTTACTACGAACCCGTGTGAGAAGAATGTTGGAACGTATTCCTCTTGAAGAGATAAGAGGGCTGCACTTCAAACATGATGGAGCACCACCTCATTTCGCCATCAACGTACGGGAATTTTTGAACGGTGTGTGGTACGGTCGTGAAAGTTGGAAAGGCCCGGGCCGAAGAGGGCCGGTGCCGTGGCCTACTCGCTCGCCGGATTTAACCCCTCTAGACTTTTTTTTGTGGGGTCGTGTAAAGGACCTAGTGTACGGCTGAACCGGACATGATATCAGAAGTGTGGTAGAACTAATAAGGCGAATCAAACGCGCATTTAGACAATTAAAAAGTGAAACGGACACATTAAACAAAGTTAAGAGACACGTATGTAAGCGTGCCTACATTTGTGTGCAACGCGGACTAGTGCAACAGTTTTGTAGATAAGTAGGTAGGGAGTGTGTAAATAACTGTAAATACGGTGCAATTGTTGTAAATAAGATGATTAACTTTTAAACATGCCAAGTTACTGTAATTTATCGTTATTTGAAATGAATCTAAGTACCTACCTATTGTTTAAAAATAATAAGAAAAAAATTGCGATTCTTACACTAACTTGACAGTCCAAAGCCTGTTTTAAGTGTGATGGGAAGTTTATCATCTTATTTACTTAAGTTTTTTGGAAGAATGCAGAAGCTGGTAAGTAATTGCACTTTTAAAACACTTGTTTGACAGCGTATTATTGCGTACCTACACGTACAGATAGTGATTTCAGTTTTCATTCACGGAACAGATGGAAAGAGATAGCATGTGTTTTCATTGACGATGCGACACATCGCGCGTAATTTGTGAATGGCTTTATGCAGAGTATAGTCAATGTTTATTTAACTTATTTATTTTCTCAAATTGAAATAACTGTTCCGGGGTACGAAAGCTCTTCACTATTGTAATCTTTAAACATAATACTACCTCCCATTAAAGCCGTGGCAGATATTTTTATAGCACCTTATATATCTCATATGAATTTACAATCAGAAAAAATATGTTTTAAATACTATAACCTCCGTAGCGTAGCGGTATTTGGCTTGCTTTAAATCTTGGAGGTCGTGGGTTCGATCCCCACGCCGGATAGAAAATCTTTGTGTAAGATTTCTTTCCGGGTCTGGTTGGTTGAGGGATTACCCTCCGTGCCTCGGAAAGGTCCCGATTGTTATAACATCATCTATAATAATCGTATATCAAGGAACGGGCAACAGCGTTTCCTTGTGTGTTACAACATAATTCTGCGGTCACCAATCCCCATGCCAAGCGTGGTGACTATGGCAAATACCCTCCCTCGGGAGGAGGCCCATGTTCAGCAGTGGACGTTATACGGGCTGATGATGATGATGATGATGATGACTATAACATACAATAATGCAAGAACCAATATCTAGTTTGTGATTTCACAGATTTTTCTGATCAATCCATTTTAAAATTTAGTAGCGGACAAAACGAATTAATCTAAGTCTGAAAAAAACTTAAATATATTTATAACTGTTCACGGGCAAAAGCTCAAAATATTAGTGTGTGTTTGTGTGTGATTCAATAGATGGCGTTAATTCGATAGAATTTTTAGTCGCAAACGTTGTGTTTAATTAGGGGTTTATATTATTTTCTTCTATTATTTTTCTTTTATTATTGTGTTTTATTACGATTGCAAGAAAAAAATGTTTGTTTCGTGCTCGGGTTTGTACCGCATAGGGCTGACGAGTTGACGGCTTTTAGGTGAACAACAGTGGTTAAATATCTCTCACTGATGGGGTCGTAGCTCAGTGGTTGACGCGCTGATCGTTCGATCATGTAGGTTAAGCAATGTCAGGCGCGGTTAGTAGTTGATGGGAGACCGTTAGTGGCATAAAAAATCTCGACCTCACTGGGTGCGGTCATAACCTATCCAGTATTTGGATGGGTGACCGCTAGTTGCACAATATCTCGACCTCACTGTAAGAGTCGTAGCTCAGTGGTCAAGAGCGGTCAGTGTTGAATGGGTGACATGATATCAGTGGTACGATCATGGGAGTTAAGCAAAGTCAGGCGCGGTCTGTAATTGGATGGGTGACTGTAGGTAGGGTTCGTAGCCCAGTAGTTGACGCGTTTTGAGATAGGAAAATAACCATTAAAAACACAATACTGTTACTGTTTCTGTAACCGTAACCGACACCTAAAAATACACTCGTTTTCAATTCTGTAAGCCAATGATTAAAAATTAACGGATCCAATTTCTGAACGGCTGTGTGGATCAATGATAGTAGATATGAGGCTGGATGGTATGGATACAACGTGATTTTAATGTAAGATTTATTAGTAAACGCGTCGCAATATGGCATTGATGTGTGTGATTGTCTCGCAGCGACATGTTCTGCGCTGGCCGCGTGCCCGAGGAGGACATGAAGCGTACGCAACGCGCGTGCGGCGGCGCCGTGCTGTCGTCGGTCCGGGACCTGGCGCCCGAGGCGCTCGGCTCCTGCGAGCACTTCACCGAGCGACAGGTGGGCGGCGAGAGATACAACTTGTTCACCGGTGAGTGTAGTGTGTGTACGGGACCTGGCGCCCGAGGCGCTCGGCTCCTGCGAGCACTTCACCGAGCGACAGGTGGGCGGCGAGAGATACAACTTGTTCACCGGTGAGTGTAGTGTGTGTACGGGACCTGGCGCCCGAGGCGCTCGGCTCCTGCGAGCACTTCACCGAGCGACAGGTGGGCGGCGAGAGATACAACTTGTTCACCGGTGAGTGTAGTGTGTGTACGGGACCTGGCGCCCGAGGCGCTCGGCTCCTGCGAGCACTTCACCGAGCGACAGGTGGGCGGCGAGAGATACAACTTGTTCACCGGTGAGTGTAGTGTGTGTACGGGACCTGGCGCCCGAGGCGCTCGGCTCCTGCGAGCACTTCACCGAGCGACAGGTGGGCGGCGAGAGATACAACTTGTTCACCGGTGAGTGTAGTGTGTGTACGGGACCTGGCGCCCGAGGCGCTCGGCTCCTGCGAGCACTTCACCGAGCGACAGGTGGGCGGCGAGAGATACAACTTGTTCACCGGTGAGTGTAGTGTGTGTACGGGACCTGGCGCCCGAGGCGCTCGGCTCCTGCGAGCACTTCACCGAGCGACAGGTGGGCGGCGAGAGATACAACTTGTTCACCGGTGAGTGTAGTGTGTGTACGGGACCTGGCGCCCGAGGCGCTCGGCTCCTGCGAGCACTTCACCGAGCGACAGGTGGGCGGCGAGAGATACAACTTGTTCACCGGTGAGTGTAGTGTGTGTACGGGACCTGGCGCCCGAGGCGCTCGGCTCCTGCGAGCACTTCACCGAGCGACAAGTGGGCGGCGAGAGATACAACTTGTTCACCGGTGAGTGTAGTGTGTGTACGGGACCTGGCGCCCGAGGCGCTCGGCTCCTGCGAGCACTTCACCGAGCGACAGGTGGGCGGCGAGAGATACAACTTGTTCACCGGTGAGTGTAGTGTGTGTACGGGACCTGGCGCCCGAGGCGCTCGGCTCCTGCGAGCACTTCACCGAGCGACAGGTGGGCGGCGAGAGATACAACTTGTTCACCGGTGAGTGTAGTGTGTGTACGGGACCTGGCGCCCGAGGCGCTCGGCTCCTGCGAGCACTTCACCGAGCGACAGGTGGGCGGCGAGAGATACAACTTGTTCACCGGTGAGTGTAGTGTGTGTACGGGACCTGGCGCCCGAGGCGCTCGGCTCCTGCGAGCACTTCACCGAGCGACAGGTGGGCGGCGAGAGATACAACTTGTTCACCGGTGAGTGTAGTGTGTGTACGGGACCTGGCGCCCGAGGCGCTCGGCTCCTGCGAGCACTTCACCGAGCGACAAGTGGGCGGCGAGAGATACAACTTGTTCACCGGTGAGTGTAGTGTGTGTACGGGACCTGGCGCCCGAGGCGCTCGGCTCCTGCGAGCACTTCACCGAGCGACAGGTGGGCGGCGAGAGATACAACTTGTTCACCGGTGAGTGTAGTGTGTGTACGGGACCTGGCGCCCGAGGCGCTCGGCTCCTGCGAGCACTTCACCGAGCGACAGGTGGGCGGCGAGAGATACAACTTGTTCACCGGTGAGTGTAGTGTGTGTACGGGACCTGGCGCCCGAGGCGCTCGGCTCCTGCGAGCACTTCACCGAGCGACAAGTGGGCGGCGAGAGATACAACTTGTTCACCGGTGAGTGTAGTGTGTGTACGGGACCTGGCGCCCGAGGCGCTCGGCTCCTGCGAGCACTTCACCGAGCGACAAGTGGGCGGCGAGAGATACAACTTGTTCACCGGTGAGTGTAGTGTGTGTACGGGACCTGGCGCCCGAGGCGCTCGGCTCCTGCGAGCACTTCACCGAGCGACCACTTGTCGCTCGGACCTGTCGCTCCGAGTACGGGATATGGCGCTTTGACAATTGGTAGTGTAGTAAGTGGCGCCCAACTGGTAAGTGGCACCCCTACTAGAACGTTGCACCCGACTATATCAAGTGGCGCCTCCGACTGTAGTAAGTGACGCACGACTAGTCGTATTGGTGCCATTGGTTGTAGGAAGTGGTGTCCACGGTTGAAATAAGTGGCGCCTTGACTGATATTATAAAAGTGCTCCGAGATCAGTGTTGGTAATTTGCCTTAAATTAATCTACAATTAACCAGGAAACAAGGTTTATCCTCTTATCGTATCCATATTTTACTATAAATTCCCCATAATCTTTCCCATCCGTATCCATAACTAACTCCTTACTCCTTTCCTTGTTCTATCCAGGTTACAAAACTATAGAAGAGGCACCGCCGGGTGAGATATGTGTTGAATTACTACTTATTTACTACATACTAAGTTAGATTTGTACTTTTCGCACGAAATGGTGCCAATTAATTTACAGAGCAGATTAATGAAATAGTCAATCTGGCAGGCTCAAAAGGCTTTCAAAGCCAGAGCCGAAAACAGTGTTTTTTTTTTAATACTTGGTATTTGACATCACAAAACGGCTGATTGCGTTTTCGGCGATTAAAGAAATATTAGAAAAGTATTTTGTAAATTAAACTTATGGAACCATCTCCCAGTCCTATGAAATAAAATAATTATATTTAATTTCCTTATGACAAATAATTTCAGAAATAAACACGATCCTGCTATTAAAGCGAAAGTTTCTAATAATTAGAGACAGGCCGACTATAGTATTTGCCGACTAACCGACTAATCGGTTTCCAAAATGCCGATAAGTCGGCCGACTAATCGGCAATGCCGATCATTCTAATACCTAATTGTCGGAGGTGTTCAGGCTTTTTCGTCATCACTCGGCTTAGTCATCGCGCGGCCGCTGAGCTTAGTTACTGACTGATTAATAAGTTCCTATGTTGTAAGACTGTAACTTTAGAACTACTCTAAGTCATGTTTAGAAATTATAAAACATGTACAAAGTAAGTCGCCGACTACAAATGTTGCCGAATAGTACGCTTTCCCGACTAGTCGGCGGCTAGTCGGCCCATCTCTAGTAATAATCGATGGATGTATGTTTGTTACTTTTTCACGAAAAAACTACTAAATGGGTTTTGATGAAAGTTTGCATGCGGATAGTTTATAAGTTGGATTAACATAGACTACAAAACATCGCGCTCCGACCCACTCCACCAGAATAACGGCCAACTAGGTAGAATAACCTTTTTTTCTATATAAAATAATTATAAAATAATCTTATCTATTTCTCCTGTATGCCCCAGGTTGTCCGGCCGCCAAGACCTGTACGCTGATCCTCCGTGGAGGAGCCGAACAGTTCTTGGAAGAGACGGAGCGCTCGCTCCACGACGCCATCATGATTGTGAGGAGGACCATCAAGAATGACGCTGTGGTCGCTGGTAAGATGATCTTACTTTTTATACTCCGTCATTATTGCTGGATTGCTGGATACCGCGATCGCTACAGTCCGTACACCTTAGTATGGTGTGTAACGAAACGCGTAAACGCCATTTAATTCACGGCGCTTCCGACCTTTTTATGGGGAGAAAGCAGTGAACAAAATATTACATAATTTGCTTAATATATTCTAATTTTAGAAGGTTTCCTAAATTGTCATATAGAGCGTGTACAAGAAGTCGACGTCAAGCCGAAATCGTATGAAAGGCAAGGTCATAACAGTTATCAAATAAATATTTTAAAAAAATGAAAAATGTCATTGTATTATTAAAATTATAGAAAAAAAAGTATTCGAGAAAATGTACACCCTGTGACAGGTTTTACTTTCCTGTTGCTTCAAATCTTTACCTTTTGCCATTCTTTTTTTTCTGTAATTTGTAACCTTAAAATCTGAGCTAATTGCTCCAGCTTGAAAGGAAATGTCCTTTTTTTCGTAATCACGTTATCAAAATTACTTTTTCGCCGTACTTTAACTGACAGTCCTGAAAAAAAACATGTACTGCTTTTTGGGCGTTGGATAGCGAAGTAATTTTCATTTATGTTATATTAGTTATAGGGAATAATTAGTAATGAAATTGCTAAATTTGTGTAATTATTATTGTCATGTATACATATAAAAAGGATTATATTATTATTATTATTTTATTGAGTAAGTCTCAAATTTAAAATCTTAATTATTTAATTATTTGTAGTATTTTACATTCATACACAAATGTGGATGGTGCCTATTCATGGTGCACATAGAATCGTGTATATTTTTTTAAATTTGATATTGTATTTGTTTTGGAAAACTGTGCATTATGAATAAATATTTTTCTTTCTTCTTTCTTTTCTTTCTACTATGCAATTGTGGCAAGTAATTTTAAAAGTTAGTGCATTTAATGAGGATTCTAAAGTGGTATATCACTTACTAAATTATTCATTAGACGGGTACAAAAAAAAATTGACATCATTAAAATTGATTCCTGTGTACTCAAAGCGATCATTAAGACCTCAAATTTCAGATTCTGGTTTGAATGAGTCTTTCCATAACGTGTAACAATAGAGACGCTTATGAGTCACAGAAGTAAATAAGGATTTAAAAGTAGTAAAAAATGAAACAAAAATCAGTTTCGTTTTAATAGTAACATTTATTACTTTTTATTTTTACAAAAGATGTTCAAACTGTCTTCCTCCAGCAGCAATACAAGCACTACATCTACTTAAGAAAGACCGTGATATCAGACGGGTGAATCTTCCAGTATTGACAAAATAAACAGCTTCCGTAATTCTCTCTCGGAGCTCCGCTTAATTTTTAATTGATTTCGAAAAAAATTATTTCTTTACTGCTCCCCATTACTAAAAATCTAATGGATTTAAATCAGGTGAGCGGGCTGGCCAGGAGATCGTACCAGACCGTATTATCCATCCGCCCGAATATTATTCATTTAGATGTTCTCTAACTGAGCGGTTATAGTGCGCTGGGCAGCCATCTTGTGTGAACCACATCTCTCTCAAAACATTCAGTGGCACGTCTTCCATTAAATTGGGTAAATGGTTTGTCAAAAAGTCCAAATAAATTTCACCATTTAAGATGTCTGGTAACTCAAAGGGTCCTCTGACTCTTCCGTGCAAAATTCCAGTCCACATGCTCCACAGCTGACTTTAAAACGATATTAAGATTTATCTTGTCTCATTAATTTTGGATTCTCTACGTGCGACTCGTGTAAATTCATGTATCCATCTTTTTAAATGTCGATTCGTCCGACTACCATTTTTTTTCTAAGAGTCGCGGATCTTCTCGGTCTTTTTGAATCATAGTTAGACAAAACGCAACCCGAAGCTCATAATCCCAAAGTAAAAGAGTTTGTACTCCCTGTACTTGATATGGGTGGAGCTCATTTTTTTTAGCAATATTCGGTGATCTGTACTTTTGGGAACTCCTGTGCTGGCCTCAATTGCACGGACACAATGTCCTCGTAAGGTAATGAGATCCTTCCTTCACCATGCACTTGGTTTGGAAGTCGGCCCTCGGATAACAGTAGACGGTGCACATTGGTAAAAACTCTGATCTGCATAACGATCAGCATCAGGGTATCTCTGCCGGTACAGTCTAGAGGCAGCACTAGCATTAGATCTGCATTCCCCGTAAATGAGGTGCATGTAAGCATATTCCTGAGTGGTGTACACAGCCATAGTGCCAATACGCAATCACACAATAGTCCAGTAAAAATCGAATGTCGTCGTAAAGAAATCGAAACTGTCCAAATCACAAGCAAACAAGTCCAATAAACGAAGCCAAAAGTAGTTATACTCCGTAAAAGATAGCTTGATCTCTGCGACAGCTGTCAGTAAAATCACGCCTATGAAGTTTTGAATTTAGTAGTACAGACAGACAGTACCTGCCAATGTCATATTTTATGGGCATGCCGACCTAATTAGTGATGGGCGATGAATCATCGTGGCTATCGACTATAAACTATCGATATTTTCTATAAAACTGCATTCAAAATTAATTTATCATTTAAGTTTATTATATATTTTAGTATTATAAAATTATTTACATATGTAAGAATTCATAATAAATTTACAAGATTGCTCTAGCGATTCAGAAACTGATACAGATATGGATTTGGGGTGCACTCCGTTCAGATAATAAATGTATTTTATATTAAAATATTTGTTTAATTGAGTAAAGTTTGTAATTAAATTAAACCCAATTATATGTTACATTATCATCAATAATAGTAAGAAAAGTCGATAAGTACTATCGACATTTGTTTAAATCTTAACTACCCTAGGAATGTCACTATGACATATGTCGCAGAGATCAAGCTATCTTTTACGGAGTATAGTACAGAAAAACACGATCGAATACGAAAAGATGCGTAGTAAACGAAGGAGAGTAGCGTACTAATCTGTATTGCGTGTGCCAATACCAAAAAGTAGCGTCACTATTTGTCTTGCTCACACTTCATAAAATTATTATCTTTGTCTCCGTCTCGATGGCGTCAATATTTGTCTCGCTCACACTTCATAAAATTACTTTCTTTGTCTCTGTTTCGATAACGACTCTACCTGTCTCGCTTACACTTTATGGAATATCTCATTCCGTCTCATTCAAACAACGCAATGGTCTTTGAGTACACTAGAATCAATTTTAGTATTGTCAAACAAATTGTTCAAAACTGAGTTTTGTTGTGAAAATATTTTTTTGTACCCGATTTAAGAAATAATGTAGGGAGTGTTCTACCGTTTTAGAATCCTCATTAAATGCGCTAACTTTTAAAATTACTTGCCACAATTGCGTAGTACATTTTTTCAGGACCGTCATTTAAAGTACGGCGAAAAAGGAATTTTGAAAACGTGGTTCCGCAAAAAATGTCATTTTCTTTCAAGCTGGAGCAATTAGCTCAGATTTTAAGGTTACAAATACAAATTCAGGATAGAATAAGAAAAAAAAGGATGGCAAAAAGTAAAGATTACTATCACAGACTGTCTAGACAAAGACATAGGTTTGATAAAAGAGAATGCTCTCTTGTTCCAATGTCACAAATAAGGAATAAGAAAACGTCCCTACTAAGACCATCTGCGATCTAGACACGGAGGGCGAATGACCAAGTCGTAAGACCATCTGCGATCTAGACACGGAGGGCGAATGACCAAGTCGTAAGACCATCTGCGATCAAGACACGGAGGGCGAATGACCAAGTCTGGAGATGAGTTTGACAGAATTTTTGCGGGTGAGGAGAAGATCTTTGCCCGGCGGTCGACGGTCCATTATTATTGTTTAGAACTTGTATTTTGCGATACAGGTTCGTAGGGATGCTAGTTTTCTTGTAGTTTATACTACTGAATTATTTTCCTGGGGCAGGCGGGGGCGCCATCGACATGGAGATCTCGAAGCACGTGCGCGACTGCGCCAAGCTGGTGGCGGGCAAGGAGCAGCTGCTGCTGGCGGCCGCCGCGCGCGCCTTCGAGGCCGTGCCGAGGCAACTGTGCGACAACGCGGGCTTCGACGCCACCAACCTGCTCAACAAGCTCCGGAACAAGCATCACAGCGGTCAGTCACAGACTAGCTTTCATATCAGATACAATATATATAAGGGCCTGAAACACAACACCCTACCTCGAGCGTCCTAACAATGGTTTTCCACGAATTGTAATAAAAACCCTAGATTGTTATACCTCGTTAGATAGCTGATGAAACGTAGATATTTTTAAGCTCATCTGCCGAACAACTGCCATAATTATTAGATATCCTTTAGCTTAAATAAACTTTCAATTTCTTTTTAGTTTTCTTAACTTTCACTCGTCTACTATGGTCTATTTAATTAACTTATGTATGATTTTAATAACTGACGTTATAACGCGTCTTATCCTCCATCTAGAAATTCAAATAATAATAGTAGTAAGAAACACAAAATTAAAATAATAATAATTTAATAGCAAAAACATTGGCAAAGTAAGTTAAGTATGGGGTAGGGTGTTTCATAGTGAAATAAGTCAGAAATTATGTGTACTACACGCCCTTAACGGATCCAGCACGACTGTTCCTGTAGCGCTGTATAATGCCATCAAAGATTACCAAGTCAATCTATTTATTAAAAACATATTGATATGGTCACTATGAGATGTGTGTGTGTGTGTGTGTGTGCAGGCGAGGTGTGGTACGGCATCGACATCCAGAAGGAGGACATCGGCGACAACTACTCGAGCTGCGTGTGGGAGCCGGCCGTCGTCAAGATCAACGCCATCATCGCCGCCTGCGAGGCCGCCGCACAGGTACAGGCTCCGCCACCGGACTGTTCTACGCGCGGTATTCATCGACTAACTCCCGTTACCGTAGGAACATCTTGATGAAATATAGCCTCTAGCCTTTTAAAATATTTTTTCTAATCGGACCAGTAGTTGCTGAGATAGCGCGTTCAAGAAAACAAAAAAACGATTGAAAATCTTCAGCTTTATATTTATACTTATATACAGCTGAAGAGTTTGTTTATTTGAACGCGCTAATCTCAGGAACTATTCGTTCGATTATAAAAAATCTTTCAGTGTTATATAGCTCATTTATCAAGCAAGGCTACAGGCTGTATGTAATTGGCATGAGACTAAAAATATATATTTAGTCCGTCAGTTAGATTATTAAAAATTATTGGACACGTATTTTTTTATTTATCAAATCAATAAAAATTGACAAAGATACAGAGCAACAACAAACTATAAAGTTCAGGAGAGGGCTTGTGACGTCACTACTAGGTAACATTGTACCTAGAAGAACACGAAATTTCAACGCGCTGTATCTTCGTCATGTTTTGTTTGAGAAACGAAACAAAATACATGTCCAATATTCTTTGGAAATCTAACTGACGGACTAAATAGATTTGTTTAAGTCTTCATGCACATTATGAAGTTCCTCCGAGAACGGTAGTAACGCGGGTGAAACCGCGCGCGGGAAGCTAGTATTAGTATAAATATATTCATATCTACATATCGGCCTATGATTATAAACTTACGGATCCAATTTCTGAATGGATTTGAGGAATTACAACTATATGAGACCTTACATGTAACTGAAACAGAGAACTATTGGTCAAAGAATCCGTTCTGTCGATCCAGAGATAACCTCCTTCATCATCAGCCCGTATAACGTCCACTGCTGAACATGGACCTCCTCCCGAGGGAGGGTATTTGCCATAGTCACCACGGTAGACGGGTTGGTGACCGCAGTATTATGTTGTACCACACAAGGAAATGCTGCTGCCCGTTCCTTGATATAAGACTATTATAGATGATGTTATAACAATCGGGACCAACGGTTTAACGTGCTTTCCGAGGCACGGAGGGTAGTCCCTCAACCAATCAGACCTGGAAAGAAATCTTAGAATTTGCACAAAGATTTCTTGTCCAGTGTGGGCATCGAACCCACGACCTCCGAGATTCAAGGCGAGCCAAATACCGCTACGCTACGGTGGGAACGAGCAGCAGCGTTTCCTTCTGTATAACAACATAATACTGCGGTCACCAAACCGCCTGCTAAGCCTGGTGACTATGGTAAACCCATTCCGAGGCCCATGTTCAGCAGTGGACGTTGTACGGGCTGATGATGATGATGATCATTCAACTCTTATATCTTCCTCCCACAGATCCTGTCGGTCGACGAGACGATAAAGAACGCGAAGGCAGGTGAAATGCCCATGGCGGGCATGCCGGCCGGACGGGGCATGGGCAGACCGCGCATGGGCTGATTCTGGACATTACGTTTATAATAGTCTTATAGAATCGCAAGTTGATCAACTCCCGTGTCACTCGTATTGTTACATTCAGTTATCAGTTGCAGTGAACTCGATTGTTACGACACTTGCGCTAACCTAACCGCACGAGGCTGTGCTACTGTTGTAACTAAACAACAAGTACTCCCACTTCAATGAGTCCTGTTGAACTCCATTGGTTTAGGTTTTTACAGTTCCATATACTAATTCTTCGCTGTGTGTCTGTCTGTCACAAGTATCTCAAGAACCGCGACAGCTAGACAGTTGAACATTTTAGAAATGATGTACTTCTGTTGCCGCGATAACAACAAATACTAAAAATAAAATAAAATAAAATAAATATTTAAGGGAGGCTCCCATACTATATAGGGACTTGAAAATGGTAAGGGTCCGACTCGCTCTAGGCCGGTTTTTTTTAACCACCCGAAACCTCGTTAGTTGATCAACTCGATTCTTATTATAGTCCAGTGACAGCTACATTGCCTCATGGCTGCATAGCCACGTGGCTATACTCCATCGGTCACACACAAGTATGTCTGCGATATAACGCGTGCTCACTTTGTCATCGCTACACTAAACTCGCCTTAATCACTCTCAATATCATTGTGACAGTCTGTTGTATTCTTGAAATTTAGCTACGAAGCTAATATTGATGGTATGCGGTTGTGTAGTCGCAGAGGACAGTGGCGCCATCTATAACACAATACTAATGATGTTTGTCTGTCTGTCACAATGTGCGAGAGGTTCACACGCTTAGCGCTAAGTTATTATAGTATTATCTAATAATTATTACAATAAATAATTGCTATTAAATAACTACACTGATGTTTTATTTATCATCATCATCATCATCAGCCAGGCCTCCTCCCGAGAGAGGGTCGCCACTCACCGTGTACTATGCATGCAACACGGGCTGCTTACTATCTTCCTGCGATCACTTATCCACCTGCCAAGCGTGGTGACTATGGCGAGGGATATCTTTCAACACCACCCGACAACCTCCGTAGCGTAGCGGTATTTGGCTCGCTTTAAATCCCGGAGGTCGTTCGATACCCACGCCGGACAGGAAATCTTTGTGTTAATTCTAAGAGCGAACTACCCTCCGTGCCTCGGAATGAACGTTAAGCCGTTGGTCCCGATTGTTATAACATCATCTATAATAATCGTATATCAAGGAACGGGCAGCACAGTTTCCTTGTGTGGTACATTATAACACGGTCTGCCAAGCGTGGTGACTATGGCAAATACCCTCCCTCGGAGGAGGCCCATGTTCAGCAGTGGACGTTATACGGGCTGATGATGATGATGATATCTTTCAACGACCCCGGCTTGCCAAGTGTCCATCTGAATGGACGGTCACTACCCATATTTTAGATCGAAATAATTATAGAAAGTTGCTTTCTAGTTGCTACTAATCGTCAAATAACTGCTACCCCCGAATTTCTTTAAGGTGACCAGTCATCCTGATGTCAGGATGGCTGTCACCTATCCAGTGAGGATAAACTGCGCAAAAGAATCGAGTTTTATTTTAACCAATAGTTGCTACTAGATTGCTACCTTCATATACATCGTTTTGGGCCTCATAGCTTTTAAGGATAAAAAGTAATTATCAATGTACTATTTTGATGCCTGAACGCCTGTAGAATTAAATGAGCAAATTTGAAATCAAATACATTAATATTATTTTATAAGCAGGCGCCACTTGTTGGGAATCCCAAACTTATTTAAAGTGATTAACGCAATAAATTAGTTAGTAAGTTAATAAAAAAATATATGAACCTCTTTTCTTTAAATATATTATACAATGTGCTATTACTCTTTTATTACTTTTTGTTACTCTATTATGCAGGTCGTTGTAACACTGCCATGCATTCCCACGTTTGCAGTGTGCCTTATAATGGCCCATTTCACAAAATCCGGGTGGAATAAATTCTATAATGGAAGTTAATTCATAGTCATTATTGCTTAAAACTAACTTTACTGGTACGTACGTCGTATATCGAAATAAATTCATCTGAAGTTTCAAAAGCTGCTTTGCACGATATAATAAATATATCTGCTTATAAAATAATATTAATGTATTTGATTTCAAATTTGCTCATTTAATTCTACAGGCGTTCAGGCATCAAAATAGTAAATTGATAATAACTTTATATCCTTAAAAGCTATGAGGCCCAAAACGATGTATATGAAGGTAGCAATCTAGTAGCAACTATTGGTTAAAATAAAACTCGATTCTTTTGCGCAGTTTATCCTCACTGCATAGGTGACAGCCATCCTGACATCAGGATGACTGGTCACCTTAAAAAGTAGTTTATTTAAAGAAATTCGGGGGTAGCAGTTATTTGACGATTAGTAGCAACTAGAAGCAACTAGGTAGCAACTTTCTATAATTATTTCGATGTAAAATATGGGTAGTGACCGTCCATCCTGATGGACACGCTTGCCAAGCTCTGTTAAGAGGAGGCCCATGTTCAGCAGTAATAACAAGCCTACACCACCGCAGTTACAAAAGATAACTGATAACTTTGAAACTTGGATCAGACGCGTCCTAGAGTGGAGCCCGCGCCTCGGCAAGTGAACGAGTACATCTGGAAGTTAATCACGAAACGATGTCACTAGGAATCTGATAAACATGTCTTCGCTACTCACCGTTTACTATGCATGCACAAAATATTTTAAATAAAATGAAATAATGAATTTATTCAGCACTTAGGTATTTACATTCACTTGTACTTGTCAAAATCACAATGAATAAGAACTGTAATTAAAAGGTTATTATTCTTATTCTAAGAATAAAACTACTTAGGTAACTATAACTAGCAAGTGTAACCTGTGAGTGCTGCTAATTGTAGGACATTACAGACAATGTACTCCGTCAGTCCGTGTGTCATATATTCCTCTACTCACAATAAGTTCATATTTTCATAAAAAAATTTAAAGGCATATAATTAAGTGACACCTATTATATATGTTTTATTAAGTGAATGTAACTTCAAAATACAGTAACAATAATATAGGATATGAGTTACAATAACCCTACAGTACAGGAAGACATGTTTATCGAAGTCATAGTCATATCATTACTTGATAAGCCTCCTTTGACTTACATAGTATGTAATAAGTAGCAAAGTATATATGTTACGGCTAATAGCCGAAGTGCGGCTACACCTAGGTTTAGCCGGCTACAACTAGGTGCAGCCGACCACATGCGGTTAAACTTAGATGTACCTATCCTACTTATCTTCGGTTAGAACTAGGTTTTAATTAAATAAACAATACCTATGCACGACACAAATAGATGTTGGGGTGGTTAAAAAAAAAATAACCTAAACCTAAATAAACCAATGGAGTTGAACAGGGACTTATTGAGGTTGATCTAAGTTTAACCGCATGTAGCCGGCTAAACCTAGGTGTAGCCGCACTTCGGCTATTAGCCGTAAAATTTAAGTACATCTATAAAAAAAAAGTTTTTATTTACGTAAACCTATTACAGGCATTTGCAAAATATTTTTTCGCTTATTAATATAAGTAATATATTACATTAATTAATTTAGTTTAATTATTATAGTTATAATAATAATAAATAGTTTGTATTTAATATAAATTTATTTAAACCTTCTGCACTGAAAGTGCACCTACCATGTTATTCTCTGCATCACCCAATGGTTGACTGGTAGAAAATGCCTTTGGCATTAAGTCCGTCACCGTACAACTTTGTGCAAGAAGTTAAAAAAAATAATAATATGATACATTTCTTTGTTCAATTCACTGATTTATTACCTACTTACATAGATGGAGAGTTAAAAAGCAACCAAAAACGGATATATCACGCTATTCTTACATATGACCTTCATAGAATACCAGAAAAGGATGCATATATGGCGCCCCTTTCGTAAATTTGTAGATTGTCAAGGATGAGAGAGTCGATAATTTATATATATCGATAGAACTAGAACTCGATTTCAAAGATTAATCGATCACTTATTTAAATTAAATGCATATTATACTTATTCTGAGGTTTAATTATTTGCTTGAACGCGCTAATCACAGGAGCTATTGCGCAGATTTCAAAGCATATTTTACTGTTAGATAGCTCATTTTATGAGGATATAGGTAAGCTACTTTTTATTATGAAATTCTACGGAACCGGGAGTTACGCGGGTGAAACCGCGCGCGGGAACCTACCATTATAAGCCGCGCCAATAAAGAAACGAATCTAAAATGGCGTCCATGAATATCACTGACAGACGGTAGGGTCAGCAAATAAAAAGAAAGATAGAAAGAAAGTTTGTTTATTGTATATTTAGGTAAAATGCAATTGTTAGTTTTATGTGTTGAAATGTGTAACGTATACAAAAAAATACATAATCTTTCATAAAAATTAGAACTGTTTATTTGCTTTAACATTTTTTACCTTAACCACTCGCAAGTAAGTTATTTTCCGTTAGCTTTCTTTACGGATTTCTTTTTGCATGCAGTACGCGCCGGGTGTGACCAAGACATCAACAGTTTAGAGTGAGAGCGCATGATCGCCGCTGCCATTTAAGATTCGTTTCTTTATTGGCGCAAGTTATACTATAAAATAGAAAAAATATAGAACAATGTTGTCCCGCTTCGAATGTGCTGTGTTAATTACATAGCTCGTTGATAGTCAAAGTCAGTAATATCTTTATTCATTTAAACACAATTCAATTAAAAATAACATGTTCTTATGATGCTTCCATTTCTTTTCCTACCACCAGTTCAAAGACGTAGCAACTCTGAGAAGAACTGGCAAGAAACTCAGAGGAATCCTTTTTTAAATAATCAAATCATCATTTTTTTACAATATTGTTAAGTTGCAGTGTCGTTCCAGAGCAAGTTACTCCCATAGCCATTCTGTCGTCATAATCTGATATTTTATAATATGCTTTTTTACATAATTTAGCTTTGACAAATTACCTATACCTACCTAAATTATAAGTAATTATAAAAGTTAATTGTCCAATAAATAACTAAAAATTATTCAACATGTGAGAATATTTACAAGGTTTTGTAGATTTTAATATAATTTACGTTTTTCAGTAATGAAATAAATTCCTGTGGCGCATGACTTAACTAAAAGTCGTAATTCCTCAATTTATCGTCAACAGTCCGAGTCACACAATCCCTCTTGCGCAGGTTGCTTAGTTTGTAGTTTTTAAACCATTTATTAAGGCTGGAGCTCTGCTCGCTTTTATGCACGGTGAAGTAGCAAAAGCCTCGTGACAATAAAAGTAAGTCCGTCCAAAAAAAAAAAAATGACATTTGTCACGTGATTAAGCAGGCGCGGGAAAAAATTACTAGCATTATTTTTTATAATAAGTATTCTTGCAAACCCCTCGCGCTAAGCTAAAATGCTTGTGTTACGAGTAGGTTCACGTCGGTAGTCCAATGGGTAGGGATGGAACCGGCGACCACATGATCGTAAGCCCGGCGCCTTAGCCATTTTGCTACGTAATTGATTCTACTTTGAATCGAGCGATTCGTTCGTCCGATTTCGGTTACATAGGGCTGTACCATACCATATGTAGTTGCGATATACGATTAAAACCGCGGGTTTCTGCTACCACATTCCTTTCACCTTGACCCCCTACCCATTCTGCATTGGCACGTAAATATAGCCAAGGCTAATGACTAATAACCTATCAATGCATAGAAAGTACATACCTACCTACAAATAAATTAAATTGAAGTGTCTGTTTGTAAAGGAAAAATTGCAAGTTTCTAGAGTTCCGTACCTAAATGATTAAAAAAGACTTTATTAATAAGACTCCGCGGTTCCATTGTCTGTCACCATGCTGTATCTGTGATGTGATAGCTCATTTCAATTCACAGAACCTACCGATGCCCTCATAGACCCGAAGTCCGAGAGGCCCGCGAACTGTAAAGAAGAGCGACAGTTGCACAAAACTCGGCTAAAGAAACTAAAAGCCGTAATCCCTCAATCTCCCCGTTAGCAACCGCCCTGAGCCGAGGTCCAAGTCCCACAGGGGACGCCCTCTTGCGCAAGTTGCTTAGTTTGTAGTGTTTAAACCATTTATCTAGGCTGGATCTCTGCTCGGCTTTATGTCCGGTGAAGTAGCAAAAGCCTCAGGGCTAAATACATTTATGTCCGTCCGAAAAAAAAACAATTCACAGATGATGTAGGTATCACTATTGATGCCGTGGTAACCCCTTTGTCGTCACAAAACACCAGTAGGTACTAAAGAAAATCTTTAATAACTTCACAAGACTGTAATTCGTACTATAATTTATTGTTATATCTACTGGTGGTCCTAATAAAAAAGATAAGTATATAACTAAAGTTGTTCCTGCGTCTCATTGTTCCCTGTACGCACACATCACAATGTTGGGTGCTGAAATCTACGGCTCATACTATAACAACAAATACTTGTAAAAGATCGGTTACTTCTCCTTTGTTATCCCGCGGCCTCCGGACTTCTAAATCCGGCCGTTAAAATGCTTGTGTAACGAGTGCATTTTGAACCCACTCGTAACACAACCAGTTTAGCTTAGCATGAGGGGTTAACAACAATACTAGTAGACTGCAAAAACTCTGCAAGTAATCTTTATCAAACAATAAATCAAAAATAAGTGGAGTATTAATAATAAGGTCTCGATTTTAACTTTTGGGTACGGAGCCCTAAAAAGGCTAATTTCTTGGCCTCGGTACGCGCCGCCATAACTCTTAAACTAATTATGTCAGATTTCTAATTATAAAAGTTATAATAGCTAATAACTAAGTAATCTAATTGGTTTATACATAAATACAACCGTTTTGTTTTATCTCTCAATTTTAATTTCCGTAGTCCAGTTCTTCAGTATAATTATTACTAAAATCTTTACACGCACTATGTTTAATTAGTCGTTGCCAATACTCAGAAATGATTTACCTTTCATATGTAGGTATGTCACCGTTTGTATTATATTTTTTATTAGAAGGAATGGCCGTTAATAGTGTAAAGTTTATGTTTTAAGTTGTAGTACGCTCATATCCCATTGCCACCGCCGCTGCAGCGTATTCGCGCGCTGGCGGTGGGATATGTGGGACTCGCCCTCTCCATAGCGTGGTATGCTAAACTCATACCACGAGGAAAGTACCCTACACCACTAACACCCCTCGGACACTCTTTCGATTGGCGGGAGCCGGGAACGCATAAGCAATCCGGCCCCACACATACCAACCTGCAGTTTAATGTTCGTTTATATGTAATTTCGACAACTATTTTCTAAATGTTCAATTATTATTAGCAACAGTCCGTGTACTTATTATCGTAATACTTATTATCTAATTAATTTATATCCGGTGAGCTGGTACAGGGTATCGAAGGCAACCAAGTTAGATTTAAAAAACTTTGTAAAATAACTTAGATAAAAATTATTGAAATCGTAAATGATTTAAGATTCTTTTCAATAATAAATAAAATAAAAAAGTTTTTATTTACGTAAACCTATTACAGGCATTTGCAAATAGTCAATACATTCTTTGGCTTATTAATATAATATATTAAATTAATTAATTTAGTTTAGTTATTATAGTTATAGTTATGGCAACCTCCGTAGCGTAGCGGTATTTGGCTCGCTTTCATTCTCGGAGGTCGTGGGTTTCGATCCCCACGCCGGACAGGAAATCTTTGTGTAAATTCTAAGATTTCTTTCCGGGTCTGGTTGGTTGAGGGACTACCCTCCGTGCCTCGGAAAGGACGTTAAGCCGTTGGTCCCGATTGTTATAACATCATCTATAATAATCGTATATCAAGGAACGGGCAGCAGCGTTTCCTTGTGTGGAACAACATAATACTGCGGTCACCAATCCGCCTGCCAAGCGTGGTGACTATGGCAAATACCCTCCCCGGGAGGAGGCCCATGTTCAGTAGTGGACGTTATACGGGCTGATGATGGAGATGATGATGATTATAGTTATAATAATAATAAATATATATTTTTTTATTTATTTATAGCTTTAGCGTAAAAGCTGTCAGGTATGAAAATACAATTTTATTTTTTATCTTTAATTTAATAGTCTAACGTATGTCCTTTGAGTACCTGTTACTATTTAGATGGACCATATGTTTATCGTCGGACGCGATTTTATGCTACCACCGGATCCAATACGCGATCCAATAATTTTGTTGCATTCTCCAAAGTCTTTTAAATCTAAAAACATCTTTGTTTTATTACAACTGGTTTCAAGAAAATTCCTTACAAGCTTCCAAAGTTATTTTTTTTATTTAATGAATGAAATTTTACAACTTCTAAATTAATTATAAAAAAATATTAAAAATATTCTCTCGAAAACTACCTACGCAAAACCGTAGAGCATACATGGGGGTGATTCGGATACTCCTCATCATAAAGTATCTAAATTTTGCGTTTGAACGTCAACTCCTCGGCCACCCTGAACGGGAGCTACGCGGGGTAAACTGTGCGCGGGAAGCTAATATACCTACCTAATTGATAAATATAATTTTGAAATTTGATTCGAGGAAAACTTTGCCGTAAACAAAAAAAATAAAAGTAACTATAATTGTCTGTATTTTTACAGGCACTCGTGCACTTATATCGTTCCAATACCAATTTACCGCCATGACGGAAGTTCGTCCTAGTTTCTTTTTTTACCGTCTAATAGTTTTAGTTCACGGTTACAATTTTATAACATCAAAACCTAGGTACGCAAATTATGTAAATTACATTATTTCCTTCGAAAATCTAGATAATTTAGGTACCAACTCAAGGATTGGAAGTGTGCTTATTATCATATAAGATAATTAGTAATTCAACTACTCGGCACGTAATTCATTGGGCAGCCATTGTACCTAAGCAAAGGATTTCTTCACACAGCCTCGGTGCGCGGGAAACTACAATTACAGCAAAAAAATCCCATCCGCAATTTTCTACACAGTATTTTGCGAAGTGTCGGTGAAAAATCACGTTGCTTAATTATCTATCTATATATTTTTAATCATCAGTAATGTTATTATAAAATAAAATAAAAGTAGCTCAATTGAATATAATGTTTTGATTTGACATTTAGAAAAAGCGCGGCAAAAATGACGTACCAAAGACACGTTATATTTTTTTTTGTATTTTTTGTCATCGCAAAAGAGGTTTCATCATGGACCATAGATCTGCCAGAAGTGAGAAGATATTTATTTGAGAAAAATGAAAAATATAAAACAGCGCCCCACCACGAAGGGAAAACTGAATATGAGGATTATATAACGAATGATAAACGATATTACAGCAATATTCAAGGGAATAGTATGCATAACTCTGATGATCGGGAGCTCCATGGAGATGGAAACCATGAAGACCATGACAAATATGCGGATAAATACGGTTATCACGATTATATGGAGAAAAAAGTAAGTCCTTGCATGAAAGTTAATCTATCATCAGCCCGAATAACGTCCACTGGTGAACATGGGCCTCCTCCCGAGAGAGGGTAATTGCCACCACGCTTGGCAGGCGGGTTGGTGACCGCAGTATTATGTTGTACCACACAAGGAAACGCTGTTCCCCGTTAATTGATAAACGATTATTATAGATGATGTTATAACAATCAATAAGAGAGTCATAGGCAATAACTCACTTGTGGAAGTCTTCAGAGCCTCGAACACCGTAGACGAGTAGCCTGCCTATCGGTTTTTTATCGCTAACATTTCGGGGAGTGTGCGGAGGTTCTACATAACCTGATAACCCCTTCACCCTTCCATCACCGGACGACCAGGCGCGGCGAGCGGTTTCACCCTTATGTTGTAGACATTCTTTCAATACGCACGAAGCGATTTGCTTCTTCTTTCATAATGCGGATGGCTAAGGAGTGAAATTCTGTCCCGGGGTCAGTTTTTCCGGAACGCTATAATTTGGACATCTTTAAAGCTAAGTGAACAGACACTTTCTAGGCACGCGTGTATCATCGTAGGCCTTATCTTCGCCTTCCATCAAGCGAGATTATGGTCAAACGTAAGCCTATATTTAATAAAAAAAAAGAAAAAAAAAGTGCGTGATTTGTTGTAGCCTATATGTTAATCAAGCTTATTTGCTATCCCCGTGCAAAGTTTCAGTCAAATCCATTCACTAGTTCTTGCGTGAAAGAGTAACAAACATCCATTCATCCATACTCACAAACTTTCGCGTTTATAATATTAGGAAGGATGATTTGTAAATCTAAACTATCCAGGGCGCCAACCAAACGCATCCAAAAAAAAATTAAATCGATCCAGCCGTTTAGGAGGAGTTCAGTGACATACACACGTACAGCAGAATTATATATATAAAGATAAATAAATCTAATCCGCAATATTTTTTTATTTTTTTTGGAGAAATTAACCCTAGATATTTTGTCATTTTAAATTAGATTAACATGGATTTCCGCAAAGTAACGCCTGATTCTATTAATTAAGGATAAAGAATAAAATTTTAGAATATACCTACTTAAAGATTTCTTGCTAGGAGCGCCTATCGGATACTCGACCTCCGATATTTAAGGCAAGCTAAACGATTAATATTTTTAATATATCAGACAGTCAATTGACTATTTCCGTTTGTTTCAACATTCGGACGCCGACAAGAATTAAAACCGAAATAATAATACTAAAATTGATAGAACATCAATCATTTCATCATTTTTATTGTTTGTTTTTTAATTACATTTCCAATAATCCTACTAACTAATATTATAAACCCGAAAGTTTGTAAGTATGGATGGATGTTTGTTACTCTTTCACGCCAAAACTACTGAACGGTATTGGCTGAAACTTTGCACCGGGATAGGTTATACGCTGGATTAACATATAGGCTACAAAACATCACGCTCCGACACACTGGAGCAGAGTAATGCGGGTAAAACCGCGGGGGCAGCTAGTATAACAATATATTTATAAACTAAATAAAAAGTAAAGACACTGACGCTGGTTAAACTCTGCCTTGGCGTGTACGTACACAGCTTACACAAAACGCGAACCATAACTATGCCTTACCTTGTCAATCGATCTGTCATGTGCTTAATGTTATAACAAACTTCATTAGCTATTTGCTAACAGTTTTGAGTTTATTCATTACAAAAATATAAATCTTTCCTCTTAATAATCTATATATATAAAAGAAAGTCGTGTTAGTTACACTATTTATAACTCAAGAACGGCTGAACCGATTTGGCTGAAAATTGGTAGGGAGGTAGCTAAGAACTGGGAGAAGGACATAGGACTTTTGGGTAGGGGTAGGGTAGGGTAGGGTAGGGTAGGGTAGGGTAGGGGTAGGGGTAGGGTAGGGTAGGGGTAGGGTAGGGGTAGGGTAGGGTAGGGGTAGGGTAGGGGTAGGGTAGGGGTAGGGTACGGGTAGGGTAGGGGTAGGGTAGGGGTAGGGTAGGGGTAGGGTAGGGGTAGGGTAGGGTAGGGGTAGGGTAGGGGTAGGGTAGGGTAGGGGTAGGGGTAGGTTAGGGGTAGGGTAGGAGTAGGGTAGGGTAGGGCAGGGGTAGGGTAGGGCAAGGGTAGGGTATAAAAGTCCACCCGTGCGAAGCCGGGGCGGGCCGCTAGTATTAGTATAGATTAGTTCGTCGATTCGTCCAAAATTCCTCAGTGCCTAAAGACGAAAGTCTTCAACCAGTGTGTGTTGCCAGTGATGACGTATGGATCTGAAACGTGGTCCTTCACTATAGGCCGTATGAACAGGCTCAGAGTCGCTCAACGAGCTATGGAGAGGGCTATGCTCGGGATTTCTCTACGAGATCGAATCAGAAATGAGGAGATAAGTAGAAGAACGCGGGTTACCGACACAGCCCAACGGATTAGTTTGTTGAAGTGGCAATGGGCAGGCCATATAGCACGGAGAACAGATGGCCGTGTGCGCCGAAAAGTTCTCGAATGGAGACCGCGGATCGGCAAGCGTAGCGTAGGACGTCCACCCACTAGATGGACGGACGATCTGGTTAAGGCCGCGGGATCACGGTGGATGCAGGCCGCTTCTAACCGCAACAACTGGAGATCTATGAGGGAGGCCCATGTCCAACAGTGGAATGATGATAGACTAGTATAGATATAGATAAAAACTAACCTTGTGCGTATGTGGCCCTTAGACTAACATGAACTAAAAATATCACTTTTTATGATAAAAACGGATCAACACTAATAACTGCCGGGATCGGCCAATCGCTATGCTATCTAGTTTCATCATTATTATCATCAACATCAGCCCGTATAACGTCCATTGCTGAATATGGGTCCACTCGAGGGAGGGTTTTTGCCATAGTCACCACGCTTGGCAGGCGGATTGGTGACCGCAGTATTATGTTGTAATACACAGGGAAACGCTGCTGCCCGTTCCTTGATATAGATTATTATAGATGATGTTATAACAATCGGGACCAACGGCTTAACGTGCTTTCCGAGGCACGGAGGGTAGTCCCTCAACCAACCAGACCCGGAAAGAAATCTTAGAATTTACATAAAGATTTTCTGTCCGGCGTGGGGATCGAACCCGCGACCTCCGAGATTTAAAGCGAGCCAAATACCGCTACGCTACGGAGGTCGTCGAAAGTAAGTATAGATCTGTCAGTGAGTTTTAATACAAATACTTAATCTGTCCTCAGGTACACAGCATCGTTCGAGATGGTTCCGTATATCTAGAAGGGCTGCTGGGCTCTCTAGAACTATACACTCGGTTTCTGCAAGACTGCAACAGAAGAGATCCTTCGGTAAGTTGTTCTGTTCACTTTGCAATAGAAGAGATGACAGGTCGGTAAGTTGGTCTTTCCACTTCCAGACCACTTATTCCCACTTTCCTGAGACTCAACCTTCAAAAGAGGAGTCGAATAGCATCATATCCATGCTTATAATGGCTCACCCTATGTCTTCCCATGGCATCTTATGACTTTAAGTCTCGGAGGTCGCGGGTTCGATCCCTACACCGGACAAGAAATCTTTGTGTAAATTCTAAGATGATAATAATCGGGACCAACGGCTTAACGTGCTTTCCGAGGCACGGAGGGTAGTCCCTCAACCAACCAGACCCGGAAAGAAATCTTAGAATTTACACAAAGATTTTTTTGTCCGGCGTGGGGATCGAACCCACGACCTCCAAGATTTAAATCGAGCCTAATACCGCTACGCTACGGAGGTAGTCACAGTCACAGTATCCATGTTTAATTAACTTGACAAACAAGGAAACGCTTCTGTCTGTTCCCTGGTTTACGCTTGTTATAGAAGATGTTATAACAATCACGAATAACGGCTTAACTTGCTTTCGAGGCACTGAGCGTATTCCCTCAGACTCTATAAAAAATCTTAGAATTTACACAAAGATTTCTTGTATGGTGTGGGGATCAGGAAGAGACCTCAACCGTGAGTTATACCACTACATTTCTACATAATTTAATAATTATTGTTGTTCTAGTATCAAAACCAATCCTCCTGGCGTCCTCAATATGACTTTCCATCTTCAGCCAACTTCACAAATAGTTCCGCAACCGTACAAAACTTCAACTCATCTAATCCTCCTATGATGTCGAACTTAACTCAGAATTCTATGAACAACAATCAAAGTTCGATGAATCAGAATAATAATACCAACAATCAAACCTTTATGGGCATGAATCAAACCTTTATGGGCATGAATCAAACCTTTATGGGCATGAATCAAACCTTTATGGGCATGAATCAAACCTTTATGGGCATGAATCAAACCTTTATGGGCATGAATCAAACTTCAATGAGTAACCGGAATTACATGAGAAATTACAATATGAGTTGTATGGAGGCAATGAACACAAGTGAGCAAGTACGAAGGTACGCGGACCTGGCGATGTGGGCAACTAAAAGGTTACAAGATTTAGCTTACGCGAAGAAATATCAGCAGGTGAGTTTATTGCAGCTTCAGTTATTTGACTGCCCAAGTATATTTTCTGCTGGCTTATGTCTGTCTGTGAAGTCTACTTTAGAACTATGCTGAGGTTGATGCGAAAGTCTTATGTTAGGATTGATTCAAGCTTTAATCTCTCGTCTCAATGCCTAACTTAGCATAATAAGGCTCTTTACTAAGTATCTCGACCCTTTTAACTTAGCTTTTCGACGCTCTCATCTAGAGATCTCAACGCTCTCAACTTATTTGAACTTAGTCTCTCGACGCTCTCATCTAGAGATCTCGATGCTCTCAACTTAGTTGAACTTAGTCTCTCGACACTTTTAAGTTAAGCTAGGATCTCGACGCCCTCAGCTTATCATTTCGACGCTCTTAGCAGCATCACGACGGTGCGGTGTTAACTTAGCATTTCGGTGCTTTTAACTTAGCATCTCGACCTTTCATTTCTCGTCGACATTTTTCCATTAGTTACGCGACGCACCCATTTGTGTCACAAGGACTAAGTACCCATTCAATTAACACCTTGAATATTTTATCCATTTATAAACCTATATACTACATCATGTTGTCTCTTTTTCTCTCCTACAGATAGATGAGCGTGAAGAGAACGAGTTGATCTTAAAGCTGGCATGGTTTCTGGACCGGCTGGCCTACCTCACTGGGTTCGAGCCTCAGCCCAAGCTGTTCCTTCAGCAGACCAGATATACTACGAGTGAGTCTATTGTATTAAAATGTTCTCCGACCCGCCGGATAAGGTTGCTCCTTCGAACTCGACATTTCCCATTTTATCGTCCTGAATTCGCAAAAAAGTTTCCGATGCCCTCGTAGACCCGAAGTTCGAGAGTACAGTAGACAAGACAGAAGACAGACAGACAGACAGACAAGACAGTAAGACAGTTGCACAAAACTCACCTACTAATCTAAAACCATAATTCCTCAACCGCCAGACCTCGGCCGCGGTCCAAGTGCCAAAGGGGGTGCCCTGAGTAGGTTGCTTAGTTTGAAATCTGCTTGCCTATAACGAATTGCTCGCCAAACACCGTTGGCTGAAGGGCTACCCTCCGTGCCTCGGCAAGCACGTAAAGTTGGTCCCGATTGCTATAACAACATCTTATATCAATCGTTTACAAGGAAACGGGCAGCAGCGTTTCCTTTTGTGTTATATCATAATACTGCGGTCACTATGGCCTTCCAACGGGACTCATGTTCAACAGTGACTGTTATACGGGCTGATGGTGATGATAGATGCTGCTGCAGATCCAGATGCCATAATCTCCACGCTTGGCAGGTGGTAAGATCGCAGTAAGATGGTGAATATCCTTGAGCTGATAGATGCTGCTGCCCATCCAGCAGCCATATGTCCCTTAGTAGCGTCACAAAAAATGGGAAGACATGGGGTGGTCTATTCCAAGCCGGAAACCACATGGCTATCTTCTGTTCCTCCTCAGCGTCACCAACGACCTCACCGGTGCCTATAACCTTGGTGCCGTCTTCCCCGGAGCAGAACCAGGCGTATGCTGACTGCATCAGACAAGAGTCCCCCATCCCGGCCACTGTGAGGTGCCAGTACATGGGCGCAGTGCCCGGGCCCGTGCAGCAGTTCCTAGATAGCCTTGGTAATTATCTATACCAGGGGTGGCCAACTTAGTAAGACCGTAGCCCAATGGCTAAGGCGTTGGACTTGCGATGATGTCGCCACCGGTTCGATCCCCACCTATTACACTACCGACGTGAACCCACTCGTAACACTAGCAGTTCAGCTTAGCAGAGTCTCGCACACTACAAGTCCGACGCCTTAGCTTTTGAGCTACAGCCCTGAGACATGAAAACCACTTGATATTGTCATTCTATTCCACAGGCACAACAACCTCGACCTCACCACCTTCCACCGAAGGCTTCAACGCAGTAGGAATGACTCAAGACAACGTCCCTTCACAGACTTTGGAACTACTTATCACATCTGACAACACCTACCCTGTCTCCTCCACCCGTACTAAACGATCCCCTGCTGAACACGAGGTCCATTATCCACCCGATATAAAATCTAAGCTAGCCAACCCCCACGCGATAGCTGAATTCATAAAAAAGAATATAGGTAAGTTAAAAACAGTAGTTAAAACTGTTAAATCGTTGAAAGAAAGTACTTATAAAGCGCTTCTAGAAGATAAAGATCATCATCATCATCATCACGAATTTTCTTACGGATCTATACCTTATTTAACTATACATAAGAGATCTATCGATAATACAAACAGCATCAATAATAATGACATTCCAAATCCAAAGAATCCTAATAATATCAATATAACGGTTACCGATATTTTGACAGATAAAAATGAGCGAAACGAACAAAGCGATGATGATAAATTAGTTACTCGTGATAATTCTGTTATTAAAAACGAAAATAACGATATACCATTTATAACCGGTATTACAGAATCATCTTACAACCATTTACCTATAATTGATGCGTCAGTTATTAATAATAAGTCTTTGAAAAAACGTTCAATTGATAATACAGTTACTTGGAATCATATAAGAAAAATACCGGTATTCAAAAGCCACAATCGCAAAAAATCTATTAAAAAGCGAGCGGCAAATGATCCTTTCTCAACATTGTCTAATTATTACATTAAATATAAAGTATGGGACAGTGCTAACCCACGAAATAGTAACGAAAACGACCAATTCATGAAAAAAATCGACAGATTTGATGTGAAAAATAATTTAAACGATGTAGTCAAAAGAAAGAAACGAGCCCTATTTTCTAAGCAATCCATTCATATACATTTACCGAAGCCTATAGAACATCCACACGTACACCACGAAGTGAGCCACAAAGCTAAATTCCTAACACACCTGCACAAAATACAACAAATAGCCCACAAGAAAATTGAAAAAATACACGATCTTTCGCACAAGAAGTTGGAAAAGACGCATGCAATAAACCATGTGAAAAAGGAGTTGGAACATCATATACACAAACGATCGTTACATTATCAAGATCTATATTTGCCAAGGATTTCGGAAAACCCTCAGCAGGATATTAGCTTCTTGGTTAAAAATAGGGAAGGCACTAATTACAACCCAAGTATGACTCAAGCGGCCGAAGTTAGAGCTGGTCTAGAACAAGCATTTTCGACCGGAAATATTCTTGTTATTCAAAGATATGGATCGAATTATAATCCGGCGAATCCTAATCCTTTTATGGCGGGTATAATTAAGACCATGTCTGACGCTTAAGGTTAAATATCGTGTTTTTTTAGTCGTTACTATGGAAATTAACCCCTTAGTCGCGGGGGACTTTACAAACATTCGTTTCACAAAGCACATCCAGACTCGAAACAAAGACAGTTGCACAAAACTCCCCTAAAATACTAAAAGTCATAATCCTTCAATCTCATCGCCAGCGACCGCCCTGAGCCGAGGTCCAAGCTCCACAGGGGGCGCCCTCTTGCGTAGGTTGCTTAGTTTGTAGTTATTAAACCATTTATTAAGGATGGAGCTCTGCTCGCCTTTATGCCCGGTAAAGTAGCAAAAGCCTCGTGGCTAACAAAGTATGTCTGTCCGAAAAAAAAAAAAACTCAAAACAACTAAGGTTTAAACAAATAATTGTCCCGGGTGGGAATCGAACCCTCGACCTCCAAGATTTAAAGCAAGCCATTACCGCTACAGGAGGTTGTCCATTTATAGTAACGTCTAAAAAACCACAGTGTATATAAAATTGTATTTATAACGAAATATATACAGCAATTTCGTATTTACTTATGCTTCTATGTAATGTCACAGAATACACAACAGTATAATTACAGAAGATTCACTCCGCAAAATCAATTAAAGAAAAAGAGACTCTTGTTGCGATACAATTAAGTGCAATTCAGATCGCACAGCGATCCTACAAGTTCTTCTCTTTCTTTCGCGTATCTCTTAACTCTTCTGACGACATAAGGGTTGTTTTCGTTTAAAGGATAACTAAAGGATGTACTTAGTGTATACCTATTTCCCTAACCATATCATGCTAACAAACAGAAGACAAATACCAAGTGGGTAGGTATTATAACAAAACATATTGTTAATTTCAAACATACAGTAATTGCTCTAATTATAATAAATTTTCAATTTCCTTCCAAGGTCCTAAGGAAGTTTAAAAAAAGTTAAATTTGGCTCGTAATCAGTGTGCAAACCATTAGACACTGCACAGTAGTTTTCGTGAAAACAAACCTATATAAATATATGTCGGCTGCCGCGATATAAGAACGACAAGCGAAATTTGCCCGTAGGGTCACTAGTGTGGCCTTAATAAAAGTATTGACATTCAGCGGCAATGCTGCCAGATGTCTGGCCCATTTTTACAACTTTTTAGTATCTCGTTTTTTATGTGATTTTAATTATTAATAAAATAAGAAAATTGTGTAAAAAATATATAAATGTAAGTCGCTTAGATAAATGCTTGGTCTCGTTCGACTATATACCGCCGTCGTACTTGACAAATGCGACAACAAATACTACCCGAGCCAGTCATGCTCTGTGCGAGGTATATTTGGCGACAGTTTTATTACATGTCGGTTATAATCGAAGTAATATACCAGTTTGCGTAGTAAACTGTGTGAAAATAACACTACAAGATATAAGAAGGACATCGGGATCACATACCATCGTTACAGTGTTATACACACTACAATATTGAATTGTACGTTTACAGAGCTATGGTTGTAAGCGTCTTCCGATGCCCTCAAAGACCCGAAGTCCGAGAGGCCCGCGAACAGTAAAGTAGAGCGACAGTTGCAAAAATCTCCCCTAAACTAAAATCCATATTCCCTCAATCTCGCCGTCAGCGACCGCCTTGAGCCGAGGTCCAAGTCCCACAGGGGACGCCCTTTTGCGCAGGTTGCTTATTTTGTTGTGTTTAACCATTTATCTAGGCTGGAGCTCTGCTAAACGAAATAAACGAAATAAACGTCTTTATGCCCGGTGAAGTAGCAAAAGCCTCGGGGCTAACTACATAATTATGTCCGTCGGAAAAAAGAAGGTTGTAAGCGAGCGCAAGACCAAGCATTTTGTCGAAAATAAGTGTATATATTATAAATATAATAAAACAATATTATGATAATAATAGTGATGTTTTATTAACTGTAATATAGAACAAATAATGTAAATCATAACTTAGATTATGCTATTTGATAAACATGTAACAAAAATGTATATGTAAATAAAGATATGGGAAACATTATGTTAAAACTTTAATTTATTTATTTAAACGTTATACCAAGGCTGACTTAATGCCGTAGGTATTATCTGCCAGTCGACCTTAGGGTAGAGCAGAGACGATGTGGTAGGTGCTTAGCAATATTCAGTAGCCAGAGATTTAATAGACCGTCAACGTGATTTTTTCTCATCATCTTCATCAGGTGCGAATTAATTCTAGAGTTCAGAAGCATAAGGTCGTATGTATATGTCAGAAACATTCGTCGTATGTGCCTTTATCGTGAACTGGCACTTACGACCAAATGTTTCTGAAGACTAATAAAACTTGCTTGTGAGGTCTAGAATTGTATAAGTCGTTTGTACATACAGTAAACGTTCAAAAGAACAGTACCATCTCAATCCTTATAAGCCTGTCTAAATAGTGAAAATAACAATATCAATCAACAATTCAGCAAGCAAATAATATTTTTACGTGGATGTGAATTGTCTTCAAAGAAGAACGTCGTAAGTACTAGTACTGATTCTATAGTTTTACTGCTACTATAAAATAATGATATTAATTCAGCACTTAGGTATTTGTGTAAGACTGAATCTAACAAAAGTATCACTTAAGTAGCTAAAAACATGTTAACATTATTAGATCTTACTGATTTTATAATCCGTCCGTCCGTCTGTCGTGCGATATATGACAAATGTAAACCTTATTGTAAGATTTAGACAAAATTAATTTTCAAGAATCTGGCCTAGGTCTAAGCGACTTCCACCTGAGGGCACCCTTAAGGGGTTAGGACTAACGCTCAGGGTGCCACGGGAGTAAAGAGTAGTACTGTTATTTTGAATGTTATCGTACATTTTATGATGATTAATTTTTATTCATATACTTAAGTTAATAGTTTCCCATTTCTGTACACAATGAAATTATAAATGGTCAAAACAGAATTATTCTTAAAACTAAAGTCTAAATAACGTAATTGTATTTATTGCTTGAATATAAGTTGTGATTTTAAACGATCAATATTCAATTTTTTATTAAAAATTCCAACTGTCATTAATGACACCGGTCACCTAAACATTTGACAGCTGTCATCTGTCAATCGTCTTAATTATTGACAGCTGTCACTTTTTCTATGTAATTGGAATCCTTCACAATGAACTTATCTAAAATCACAACTTCAAAATACATAAGAGAAAAAGACTTATTTATATAATTTAAAAAAAAATTGGCCCCATTTTGTGACAATATTCCGCGATCCCATCCAATTCGCAACCGCATGACCTTAACTTATGTTTAATTATAACACTTATGACTTTTCAATACAACAATGGCAATTTGTTAAAAATTGACTTAATTTTTTTTTATAATAATTAATTATTTTATTACAATAATAATTGGTCGATACCTATAGACTATTATACATTAGTATATTATTGTCAAATTTTCAAAGCATAAAAAAACCTTATAAAAGCAGGGTTCTTTAATAAAAAAAATCACTTTCGTTTTTTTTATAATTTTTTTTATAAGATCGCGGACAAAATTAGGAATGTATAATAAAAAGAAACAAGTTAAATGTAAAAGGTGCTTTCAAAATACATCTATGCCCTTCTTATCACCAACTTAGATCTCCCCACGTCTTCCCATAGGTGTCGTAACGCGATTAAGGGACATACAGCTGATGGATGGGCAGCACCATCTATCAGCTCAAGTATACTCACCATCTTACTGCGATCACACAATCCGCCAAGCGTGGTGATTATAGCAATAAGGACCCTGGCTTGCCCATAGTTTGATTTTAGTATACCTTTTTTTTAAATCGCTTGGAGTCCAAACGCTATTGGCGCCGGACTTGTGATTTTGTGGTCGCCGGTGCGATCCCCATCCATTGCACTACCGACGTGAACCCACTCGTAACACAAGCATTTTAGCTTAGCACGAGGGGTTAGCAACAATACTAGTCGAATTCAAAACACGCCTAGAATTCTTCTTTTTTTATGAAAATTATTTTATGATACTACTGATATTAAAGGTAAAGTATATATTAAGAAAACACCTTAAATAATAGAAAACATAAGAAAAATACCTACCCTACATAAATATATAACTACAAGGTAATAATGACAAACAAACGGATACAACACCGTTAAAAAAGGCACAATTTTTAACAACTATTCCAAAAGAATTGTGAATTAAAAAAAAAAAAACAATACTTTATGTATATATCAATAACACATATATACAGACAGACAACATTTGTTGTCAAATTATAGATTTAAGTAAATTATTAGTAGATAATTATCAATTTTAATCATTGCTTCTAACAAATTATTTGAATAAATATACAATAAAAGTAATAAAATATAACTTATTTATTACCCAATGGCTAGGGGCGTCGGACTTCGATCCCCACCCATTGCATTACCGAGGTGAACCCACTCGCAACGCAAGCATTTTAGCTTAGCACGAGGGGCTAAACTCTGCTAGCAATTTTTTTTTTTTTTAAAAAAGCATAATATTCTACTTTTGTTTTTCTAATCGTAAATTAACCATCTTATAATTTTCTCTGCCAACAACTGACATAAATCTATATTCTGACATGTGTCAATGTCAATGTCAAACTGACAGTTCTACATGTGGCTCTGCGGCCGCTTCTTCCTGCTGAATAGTCCTCCGAACACGCCCTTTTTGTCCTTCTTGTCCTTTGTCACTCCGCTGACAGAGAGTTCGGATTCACCAGATGATCTGTGTAAAGAAAAATATATAAATTAATTTCTATTTCGTAATTTTTTTTGGTAGTACAATCTATATATTATAGTACATTATTGCAGCGGTTTCGCACTACGTCCGATCCGAATCCAATCTGGACCCGTGAAAATATGGTCCGTAGTAGCCGTAGAACTATTTCTATGGTAATTTACGCACTAGATCCGATCTCCGTCATCTAATTTCTTTCCAAATTTGTAGACCAATATTTTCACGGGTTTGGATCGGATTCGGATCGGACATAGTGCGAAACCGCTCTTATACTTTTTTAATATCCTTAGACAATACAGACAGCTTTTGTGGCGTAGCAGTAAAGTTTTGGCGGTTGTGGGTTCGATCCCCACGCCGATCAGGAAATCTTTGTGTAAATTCTGAGATTTCTTTCCGGGTTTAGTTTATCTAGGGATTGTTATAACATCATCTATAATGAGCGTATACCAGGGAACGGGCAGCAGTTACGTTTTCCTGTGTATTACAAGATAATACTGCAGTCACCAATCCGCCTGCCAAACCGGAGGGAGGAGGCCCACGTTCAGCAGTGGACGTTATACGGGCTGATGATGATGATGAATGTTTTATAAGTAAAATACTTGCCTCGAAGCTGGTCTCTGATCTAGTGCAGGAGAACCTCCACTGCCCGCGACGGATGCCGGTCGCGTATTACTCGCGCTGTTACCACCATACGCTGCAACACAACATAATGTTGAAACAAGCGGTCGTAGCCTAGGCTAGGGCTTCGGACTTGCGATCATGTGGTCGCCGGTTCGATCCCTACCCATTTCACTATCGACGTACCCACTCGTAACACAAGCATTTAAGCTTAGCACGAGGGGGTGAACAACAACAATAGTAGTGTAAAAAAAAAACTGACAAGGAATGAGCAATTAACAATGCCATTTTTTATGCGTTGCGTCTATATTTGAAACATTCTTGTGTGCGTAAATGCCATAGTGTTGCGCGTCATTTTAGTCTAGACTAGTTATAGTAGAAATCATCAAAGTGACACCTGAAATTCCCAAGTCATCACATAGCCTCAAGACTTGTTCTTGCATACGGGAATACCTATGTATAAAATCTACTCAATCTTTATCCAGTCAGTCAGTTTAAATTGGTTTTGTTCAAAAACATTTGCAAAAAAGATACAAAGCTATACAATCCAACTAATATTATAAACGCGAAAGTTTATAACAATGTATGGATGTACTCGCGGTTTTACCCGCGTTACTCTGCTCCAGTGGGTCGGAGCGTGATTTTTTGTAGCCTTTATTAACATCGAGCTTATTAACTATACCCGTGCAAAGTTTCAGACAAATCCATTCAGTAGTTTTTGTTAATACCGGTATTCGATAATATTAATTAATACCGGTATTCGACTGACTGAGTATAGACTGAAATATTCTACATTAAAAACATAAATCAAACACATATAAGGTATTCACCACCACCGCAATAGCACAGACAACACAGCTCATAACTACATACTAAGAAATTATTATAAATAAAACCAAGCAAGGGATGATAACGGTATTAAAAATAAAGGTATTTTATAATATATAGCTTTAAACATTTTTTTTGACACGAATATCTTATTTACCAATGAAATATCATAAATAAGACATGATTTAGAATACTTAAAGAAGGCTATTAAAAAGAAAAATTAAAACATAATTATATAAAACTAAAATTAGCTAATGTTACAAAATAGAAAAAAAAAATACAAAATTAAAAAAGGATGAAAAATAAAAAGTAAGTAGATATGATCAAATACATATTTATGCTATTTCATTGGTTTCTATTTTCCATGATGCATTGTAAACTTACAATTATTTTCTCATAGGAATGGTGACACGTGTGAAAGTTAAATTTCACACGTATCACAGTAACATTCCTATACGAAATCAATTGTGAGTGTAACCAGAGACTATATAATATATAGACTGACAATAGCAGTACAAAATATCGTAGCTCCTAAAACCATTTGATAACCAGCGGGCGTTACCGTCGCACCCCCTTTCGTAATTGCCGCTGAGATGTCGATACTAAGGACAGTCCTTTACAAAATGTTTTAAAAAAAAGATCATAGATGGCGTTAAAAAATAAACTTTATGGTGACATAACTATTCTATTTAGAGTTTCGTTGCACAACTGTCATAAATAGTTTATAAGTATTACTTATTTCAACACTACTAACTAAGTTTCGGTAGCTCATTAGGAGCGAAGGTTGCTTAACATATGAGATGTTGTATGTTCAAGCCCCAGTAAATACATATAATTTTGTAAAGAAAAACGATAAAAGAATTGGTTTTTGATAAAAAAAAAATTAATTAACTGACTATTTCAATTTATTGAAATATTTTAGAAGCTTTTATTTAACTTGCAATGTATGTATGTATGTAATTAGTTCGGGTGGAATCTTGTAACTCAATTTTGAAGCAGACATCCTCAACTGATTCTGAAATTTTGCAAGCATATGCATATTGCGTGACAATGCAATATAATATGGTACCATGGAGCTGATCTGATGATGGATTCGGAAGGGGGCCATAGGAACTCCTGTACCTACTGAACAAGATAGAAGAGTTAGGGCTCGATTGTTTTGTGTTTATGAGTACTTTCCATTGGACAGGATGTCGAGGGTCTGATGAGGAGCAGGAACATTACCACTGGTACGCCCTTAATGCAAGCGCTAAGATAGTCGAGTTTGGACTCGTTTGTTTTGTGTTCGTGAGTATTTTCCATTGCACATGATCCACCCAAGTAATGAATCTAGTAAATAGGGTTACAAGCTAATGACTAAAAAGTAAAAAATAAAATAAGAAGAAAAAAAAACATTCCTTTTCAAAAACATGCTTTTATTAAAAAATAACGCGTACTAAAAGGTAATAAAAAAGTTTAATTTGATGGAATTCCATTTAATTAAAATTCAATTTAAAATATCAAAATATATAGTCGGAACGCGTAAGCGACGCCTTTTGCACGGCGCTTGAGTCCTTTTAGGCGTGGTGCCGCGGTGCATAGCTACTGTGCTTTATAGGAAAGTCAACCTTAACTATGTACTTTTAATGCGAAAACAGCTTGTGAAGATCCAGTTGTAGACGTTAACTCGTTTTTCTAATAGATATATTTCGTATTTTGAATAACAATAACAATACAAATACAACCAGAATTCCAGAAATAAATAGGGTCATTTCGCCTGTTCGCGTCCATTTAGCGCAGTTGGCAATTTTTACGGCGATAGTAAAAATGTTCCAGCACTAATTTCTATGAAAAATGTATGTCATTAGTCATTAGTCTATTTTATGATAAACTTTCAGTTTTGTTCGAAACATGTTGATATTTTTTTTTAAATAGATATACATCAAAATAGGCGTTTACCCAGTTTGCGTCCATTGCGGACGCAAAGTGAAAGTTTTGTAAATTTGATGTAGTAATTCACGCCCAAGGTGGGCGTGAATTACTATTGAATTTTAAGCGTTAAATATAAAATAAATAAATAAAAATCATTTTTATTTACGTAAACCTATTACAGGCACTTGCAAATACCCTTTGGTGAAGATACGATGAAAGCATGTCAAGCGCGACGCCCTTTACACCATAATAATTTAGCTTTAGCAGAAGTGTATCATGATGAACGCAATCGAAAGCCTTTGAAAGATCACAGAACACTCCAATGGCATCCTTAGATCTCTCCCATGCATCATATACATGTTTTATTAAGGCAACTCCCGCGTCTGTAGTCGAACGTCCCTTTGTGAAGCCAAACTGATTATCGTGTAGGAGATTGTTAAGATTGAAGTGCCTGAGTAATTGTTTGAGTATTAATTTTTCAAAAATTTTGCTGGCAATATTGATATTGGCCTAAAATTTGTGGGATCATCCTTGGCACCTGACTTAAATAATGGGATGATTTTACTACACATCAATAGGTCAGGAAATATACCCATATCAATACATTCATTAAAAATAGTTGTTAAGTAAGGCGCTACTACATCAATTACATTTTTTATGATTCTAACTGAAATTCCCCATAAATCACCCGTATTTTTGGGCTCAAGGGTTTTAACAATATTTATTACATCATGTACTGTAACATGTTCAAAGGCAAATTGTTTTTTAAATTCCGATACACTTCTACGTAAATGGTGTTCAGCGCCAACATCTGAGGAGTTTAAGGAGCTAATCGACTTAGTGGGTATGTCTGCAAAGAAGTTATTAAACTCGTGAGCTTATGTCATTCTTCTCAGTAATTATTTCACCGTTTATTATTAATTCTAGAGAATTTTCACGGGTAACATTTTTACCACATTCACGATTTATTGTATTCCAGGTGGCTTTTATCTTGTTACTAGAATGTTTGATTTTATTACTAAAATAATTGGCTTTAGCTTGAGAACATACTTTTTTAAATATTTTAGAGTAGCCACTCACATACGCTAGGAACTCGTCATCAAATTTATAGGTTCTAATACCATATAGCTCGTACAATTTGGTACGACTTTTATAAATACCTGGAGTAGCCCAATCATTAAAATTTAATTTAATATGTTTTGTGAAAGTTTTGATTTTAAACGTGGTTTGGAACTGAGTATTTATTTCATGAAAAACCGACGTGTAACTTAAATTAGGATTATTCAACTTCAACAATTTTAACAAGAATATTATTTTTAAATTGATTCATTAAGTAGTCAGTAACTGGCCGGCAAGTAACTTCAGTTGATTTACATTTGTCAACGGTATTAAATATTGCTAATTGGCCACAGTGGTCAGAGGTCAAACTATTAAGAATTTTGCTACACACTGATACACAGTTAGCAAATATATTATCTAAGCATGTTGACGAGTGTGCAGTTATACGCGTTGGTTCGTAAAACAAATTAATCAAATTGAATGATTTAAAAAGATTTAAAAGCCTACTACACGATGATGAGGTTTCTAGGATATTAACATTGAAATCTCCACATACTATAATACTTTTCTTGGTAAAACTTAATTTTGTGAGGGCATCTTCTATGACAGATTCAAATAAGTCAAAGTTGCTAACGGGGGGGGGGGGGGGGTAAACTGACATAATAACTTGTCGCTCAAGCTCAACACATGACAACTCAACAGTGCGCTCAATAAAGACGTTTACAATGTCTAGTCTTGGTTTACTTTTAATATTGTTAGAAACAATAATTAATGAACCCCATGAATTGCATTCCTCCTCACAAACGCACTCTGAATCTTATAATTATCATTATTAATATATGACAACTGATATTCTTTAAGCCAATGTTCAGTCATACATAAAACATGAACATTGAATTTGAATTACTGTGTCAATAGCTTTAACAGAAAGTCCCCACAAGTCTATTGTGCCTTTCATTTTAATTGTTCGGAATGCCTATACGATATCAACACCATTTATAACCTAGACACGTCTGATCTAATGTTCGCTTTTAATAGTCTTTCAGCTTCCTGAGGGGAAGATAATAGGTATTTAGTGGTATCCATTGGTATATTAGTAAAAAACAATGCAAAAAAATTAGCAATAATATTCTAAAAAACATAATCAAATTAATAATTACTATTATTTTTAATTTCATTATAAAAGTCTTATATTAGCTATGTATCCTAAAATTCACATAAAACTATAAAAAACTTATCATCGAATGCGTCGCGGCAAACTATTTTTTTTTTAAAAAATTCCGCGGGTAAGCTCTCCCTTGTTGCACAGCCGATAGGTACTTTATTTTTCTAAACGGGATTGGTTTGGCACACGGAACTTTTGTCCATATGTGCGTGCCTATGCATGCTTAAGCGTGCTTATGCATTCAAGTATTAACGGTAATTACTTTTCGTTTGATTAGTGCGTTACTTTACTTATTTTTGAGGATTTTTAAAGGGAGATCCGTTAAATGGACGCGAATTGGGCGATGCACGCGAACAGGCGAACTTACCCTAGCGCTGGGTGATTGGAACCGACTAAAAGCAAAGATCGCTTAAAATGCTTCATTGTACTCCTACTTTGATCTGCTGTGTGCGAATATTAGTGATAGGTGCTTCCGATCTATGAATGTAGAATGAAAGGCGATTTGGAATGCTTTAATCGCCCACATTTTTTTTAAGGATCGTAATCACCGTCGGTTACTAACTAGCATTAAAAAGATTGCAAGGCCCTAGCACCACTACACAAAAACCACTCTATCCGACCCGCCGGAGAAGAGTGCGCCCGCGTTCGCGACGCGTCCCCGCTCGTCCTTTAGTTTGCAAAGAACCATCCGGTGCCCTCGTAGACCCGACGTCCGAGAGGCCCGCGAACTGTAAAGTAGAGCGACAATTGCATCAAAACCAAAATACTAAAAGACTTAAATACTAAAAGTCCTCAATCTCATCGGCAGTGACCGCACTGAGCCGAGGTCCAAATCACGGCGCTTCCGACCTTTTAGTCGGAAATCACTACGCTAGAAGAAGTGCTTTAGCGCTGCATGTTTAAGCCCTTTAATTAGGCGAATATTCATTATGGCAGCGCTGCAGCGGACTTTCGTTTAAATTCACTTAAACTGGCACCTGTTTTCTGCTTAGAATAACTTCTTTAGGTACCTACCTACCTATATCTCACTGGTTAGTACATGCTATGATAGCACCATACATTTTAATATATTTATAATCAGTGCAAATTAGTTGATTTCAATCTTTTAAATACGTCTAGTAGGTATGTTGTAGTTTACGTGTAATATTCGTATCTACATGCCTAATATTTTATTTATAGGTACTGATAAATCTGCCTAATGACTAGTTTAACATGTAACAAAACAAATACAGCATGTTAAAAGGTCCTGCGCCCTTAAAAGTATGAAGCGAAGATAATAATATAAATAATCTCTAAAATAACAATTCAGTTTTATTAACATCTTAACGGTAGAAATGCGTACCTAAGTACCTACTAGTGAGCGCGAAACAGCATAACTACCTAGTTATGCTATTTCGCTCACTCTTTTCATTCATTGTGATTGCGGCCTGCGTTCGGGACCTGAGTTCCAGTTGTTATATAGGTATATAACAATAATAATATTATAATATAATATTATTGTTTTTTATATTTTTTATTTAAGTCTGATTTAAGTAACAGCTTAAGTACATTTTTAGAGATACGGGCGGCGGCGTTAGCTTTTTTAATTTTTGTATTTAAATAAATAATACATTTTACTACTTATTTGTGTTTTTTGCATCAATCGCAAAATAAAAATCGGAATATCGTAATATTTGTTGTTATAAAATAACAAAACTAAAATAAAATAAATTAATATCAATAATTAACATTTGCGCCATCTAGTTGAATAATAATAAATAATGCCATTCGACTTCGACAAATGACCATATTATCGCTTGAACGCTACTACGGGCGACATCTGTTAGCATCCATGGTCCCTAAAATCGAGTTACGTTATTTTGTTCCGCTTTGTCAGTCTATATATTATATAGTCTCTGGTGTAACTCAAAATTACAGTACCGAAATTCAAACCCTTTTTTAAGCGTAATAACAGAAAAACACTATTCTAAATTGAACTACAAATTGAAAGAAGGGAATAAAAGCAACAATGCTTTCAATCTATTATAAATCCTAAACCTTTGTCTTAAAGAACATTTTATTTAGATGATACAACAACTTTTATCTCTTTCTTTTAAATTATAGTTCAAGTAGCAGCCCGCCATTTTCGCACGGCAATGCTATTGTATTATACATATAAACCTTCCTCTTGAATCTAATAAAAATAACGCATAGAAATCCGTTGCGTAGTTTTAAAGATTTAAGCATACATAGAGACAGACGGACAGCGGGAAGCGACTTTGTTTTATACTAAGTAGTGATTATACAAGTCTACAAAGTAAGTTAAAACTAAAATATTTAACAAAGCATATAGAATAATATATAAAATAAACAAATATATAAGCAAAGTTATAAAATACTGAAAGTTAAAATACTTATAATTAATTAAGTTTTATAAGAAATTAAAATTATATATAGTATTTCTGTAAAAAGTTGGGTCACTGGTAAGTACCGGTTTAAATTGAGGCGATATAACGGTTTTTTTAAGACTACTAGCAGAGTTTTTTCAGTCTTCTAGTATTCTCGTTAATCCCACGTGCTAAGCTAAAATGCTTGTGTTACGAGTGGGTTCACGTCGGTAGTGCAATGGGTAGGGATCGAACCGGCGACCACAAGATCACAAGTCCGACACCCTAGCCTAGACTACGGCCGCTTTAAAATTAAATTAAAGTATAAAGACGTTTTGAACTTAAATTACAGAAATACTTTATTATGCACTGTTTTTACATATTCTAAAAATACTCTATCTATCGGTAATTGTAAATACGGGCAGTGTTATGGTTTTAAATATTTAACTCCAAATGCAACTTCGGAGATATTTGTCGAAGTAATGTTAATCATTACCGATTGATAGCATCTACGTCCCCCTTAGAGACGTGTATAAAAAAATTATAAATTTCGACCACCGGTTGGGTTCCACCGTGGCCGAATGGTTAAGGCATAAGGCTATACCCAAAATACAGGTTCAAATCCTGCCGGTGATCTAAATTTTATAAAAACTTTTGCGTTAAGTATTCAAAAAATTTTAAAATATTATAACGTTAAAAAATGGATTTGAGTTTTTATTTTAGACTTTCTTTCTACACAAATTCTAATAACAACAATAAGTAGCTATAATATTTATAATTAATACAGTATAATCATACATTGCACTCGATGCAATATGTAGAGAAGATGACTCGATCCTGATTGCATGTATAAATAAGAAAATATAGGTATTACAAAACATATATAGATAGACCTGGAGGGTAACCACATAACGATATAACAATGACTTCGATTAAAAAATGTCGTCGCTACTCACCGTTTACTATAAAATCAAAATATATTTTAAATATGTCAAATTATTAAGTTAATGTAGCTTCAATAATATAGTAACAATAACATAGGAAATGCGTTACAATAACCCTACAGTCATGAAGACATTTTTATCGAAGTCATAGCCATATCGTTAGGTGATAAGTCTCCTGTAAACATAGACCGGCCCTTTGACATAAAAAATACGTGTCCAATATTTTTTGGACGAACCAAACAGAATGTTTTATCTGTCGTCCCAGTTAAAGTAATGGAGAATTGGACGTTGTATGTCCCAATATTGATTTTTGGGATAAACGAGTGAGCATTTTCTAATCCGAAGGGCATGTTTATGTATTCAGTCAGTCATTGGTATAAGTATTTACAATATTGCAGCTAAATATCTATAAAGGAAGAGTACAGAAAGCTTATAAAGCGAGAATATTATATTGTACTTCATAAAAATGTTTGACTTTCCATAAAATGGTTGATGCTATCATATTTTGAAATCTATACAGGTTATAATATAGTTTAATTTTAATAAAAATATTGGGGTTATACAGTGCGTTTCTACAAAGCGTCAAAGTCATATTAAATTGCAAAGAAACGTACGAAAAATTATGAAAATATTGAGTTCTATCATATTTATATAAATGCATAAGGCATAGGTATATATATATGATAGGTAGCTTGAGAACGACTTGGCTGTTCGGTTAGCCTTTTTTTATTGTATTTGTAATTAATAATTGTAAGGTCAAGGTTTGTTTGTAAGAAAATTTTGGAAAAGACACAGAAAATATCAGTGCTATAAACGGTCAACGCCGGGAATGAATACCCTAGTACAATGTCTAATATCTTCATCCAAAAATGTATAGTATATAAAAATAGTATTTAAACATCCAATGAAAAACAATGATAGTCAAAGTTGCAATGAAGTACAATATAATGAATAAAATTACTAAATATTAACTACATTTCATTTGAAAGCAAGCCCAAGCTTAAGCTATAGAAGACATTTTCCTTAAGCCAGAATTTAGGCGAATCTAATTACAATAGCTGTACTATATACTAATAATAGTTTAATGTAAGTCACACTCGACACCAAATCAAATATCAAATTTATTATCGAAACAAGAAAATTAGATTAATGACATTATATTTTAATAATCGGTCTATAATACAGTGTCGGCATGATTACAATATTATTTTAGAATAACTAAATTACTAAAGTTATGTCTTCATAAAAATACCGGTATTAAACCGGTACATTGAAAAGTTATAATAATATTAGGAATTATTATTATATTTAAATAATATTTTACCATATAATTTAGTTATTTTAAATAATTTATACAGGGCTAAAATCTTAGATAAATTATTGATCTGGCGCGCTCGTCTAGATAGACCGCCGCCGTTTTTGACAAATGCAGCAAAAATAGTAGGAATCCGAATCGCAATTTGGCGTACCCGAGTCAGTAAAGCTCTGTGCGAGGAATACGTGTCAAAAGTTTAATTAAATGTTTGTTATAATCGAAGTAATATACCAGTTTGCGTAGTAAACTGTGTGAAAATATAACTACAAGAAATAAGGACATCGGGATCACATACCATCGGTACAGTGTTATACACACTCCAATATTGAGTTATACATTTACAGAGCTAAGGTTTGTAAGCGAGCGCGGTATCTAGCAAGATCAAACATTTATCTAAGTCTAAAACATAAAACACACGATACGACATAGCATAATGTTAATTGCATGTTACAAATTGATGATAATCTTAAGCAGAACAGCATCCGTCATAGAAAAATATAGTCACAGATTACAAAAGCAATTTAAACCTTAACTTCTATATTTAACTTACGACATTTTGTCCACAGATAACCTATAAAATCGAATGAATAAACTGTAAATCGAATCGACTCACAGCATATTAAAAAAAAAACGGTTTTAATTATTTTTGGTATCAAAAGTGTATTTACACTTGGCGACACGATGTATGGTGCTATGATGTCGTATCGTATGTTTACGGCCCTTTTAGTCAATAATACAAATACTATAAGTCAATACTAAATATACACCCAATGTTAGTCCAAATCTACTGAAGCGAACCCAAAATTCTTCTAAGTCACCAATCTTTTGTTTGTCAAACTGTAATACTGTGTTCTTTGTGGTACATGTGTATTTTAGAGTTATTCATATTAAATTATTGGACACCATATTCTATGTTTGTTACAAAGACAAAAACAGTAGAAAGTATGGACCCTGACGGGCACAGCAAGTTAGAAGAGAGGAGGAAGCGATAGTTTTATTCTTCAAAAATCTAAAATAATTTATGTAACTAACTCATTAGGTAATACTTATGAAATGTTTGTATGTACCAGTTATTATCGGTGCTCGGAAAATTTAGAGTTTTAAGTAGATACCTATAGTTAGAGGTACGATAGATATTAAAATGGATATACTTTTTGAAAATACCGGTTTTTGGATCATTGTACCGATTTGTAAAGCAATAAGTAACAATAAACAGTTAAGTATAAAATAATGCTGTTTTCACTTCACATACAGTATTGCTTATTTAAACAAAAATGATTCATGTCTGCGTTTCTTTTTAATAATGATTAAGATCTCGCCAATATGTTTTTTCTTTTTTCTTCTTTTTTTTTTAATAGATTACTAGTAGAGTTTTGCAGTCTGCTAGTATTCTTTTTAACCCCTCGTGCTCAGTTAAATACATTGTAAATTACGTATAACAACAGCAAATTTCAAAAGATATTACAAAGTATTTTCGACCCATTTGTATAAATTTTACCTTATAACTCCAAAATTATCGTACCACAAATAATCACAGCAATACATACATATCAAGACCGTGACCTCCAAGCTGAAGCACCGAGGTCGAAGCGAGCTATAGAAGTCACACGCAAGCTGTCAGCCTTCAGTAAAGTGGTATAATTTACTTTATGAATCACACGTAAGTTTTGTCCCATAAAATATAGACTCCATCAAAGTTGCTGGATTGTTGGCGCCAACAACCGTTGTTTGAAAATCTTAGTTTACTTTTGGAGAGAAGTTTTACAGGCCTGCTAGATACAGGCCAAAAAATTGCAAGCACATGAATGGCTATTTGAAAATCAACTCATAATAAATCAATCAGATTTTATCAGATTATTTTACAGGCCGAAGGGCCTAGACGAAATGCCACTACAGCGGCATGATTGCTAACAGAAAACCGCTAACGCATATGTATGGATACTTGACATTTGTGACGTGAATAAGCGATTCTTCTTTGAAACGAACGAATCGATGTTCGGATTAAGGTTGCGTACACCTTGTAGATAGCATATCGATTTTAATAGTAAACTACTGAATACATTTTATATTTATTTAAATGGTACCTAAATAATATAGTTTTTAACTGTCACTGTATTGTTCATAAAATTTATTACAAAAACTTGAACAGCTAATTAAAATTCGCTACATTCCGTTTACATCCACTGCTGAACATGGGCCTCCTCTTTAGAGACCTTGGCAAGCCAGGGTCGTTGAGGAATCGCAGTAAGATGGTGAGTATCCTTGAGTTAATAGATGCTGCTGCCCATCCATCAACTGTATATCCCTTAGAAACTCATGGGAAGACTTGGCGTGGTCTATTCTAAGCCTGACCCCACACGGCTCGAAAGAGAGACAATTTTACACTATTAACCCTATATATTCACCTTACGTGTGACCTTAAAGTAAACTATACCAGCTCATCCAAAGCGCCTTGAACTACGAAAACTGACCGGTTTCATTCGTCGAATAGAAGTGTGACGTAGTCTCCACATTCTGCCAGTTATTGTTCTGATATCCTTGCCAGGACGTCGCGTTGGCATTCCTTGCATCATTCCTGTTGGGATCCCTTGCTTGGAAGCTTCCTGTCATCCTCTGCTGGTAACTGCTCACTAGAGCGGACACCGATTGTTTCTCAGGTTCATTTCGACCGACATTTGGAGCCCGTTCGGGTAGATTTGGTGCCCGCTCGGGTAGGTTTGGCGCCCGTTCGGGTAGCGGCGGGCGGTCGGGGGGCCCTGATAGGGGGAGAGGAGGCGCTCCGTGTTCGGCTATTTTGTTAAATTTAGTGTTTATTTTTAATTATTAATATGGTAGTGAAATGGCACGAGGTCTTGCCAGTTGTTTAATAATATTGTGGTATAACGCGAATGGATAGAATAAGAAATAGAGTAGGTATATAAGAGGAAGTTTGAAAGTGGTTGTGGTATGGGAATGTGTTGCGAAGGACTGAAGAATGGGTTGTAAAGATGGTCTGGAGCATGAATAGTAGTAGTTATTTTTTCTTGTTTTGACAAGATTACAAGCAGATTCTTTGCAAACTACTAGTATTCTTGTTAACCCCTCGTGCTATAATGCTTGTGTTACGAGTGGGTTGTCGTCGGTTGTACAATGGGCCTCGACCTCAGGATTGCAAGTCCGACGCACTAACTATTGGGCTACGCTCACTTCTAAAGATGATAAAGAGGGAGAAGAAGACCAAAGCAACGTTGGATGGATTGTGTGAATCACGATATGGTTAGAAGTTTTGTGAGATGACGTCAGACTGTGAAAGGAGATATGGTAAGAAAGGCTCTGTGAGATGACGTCAGACTGTGAAAGGAGATATGGTAAGAAAGGCTCTGTGAGATGACGTCAGACTGTGAAAGGAGATATGGTAAGAAAGGCTCTGTGAGATAACGTCAGACTGAGAAAGGAGATATGGTAAGAAAGGCTCTGTGAGATGGCGTCAGACTGTGAAAGGAGATATGGTAAGAAAGGCTCTGTGAGATGACGTCAGACTGTGAAAGGAGATATGGTAGGAAAGGCTCTGTGAGATGACGTCAGACTGTGAAAAGAGATATGGTAAGAAAGGCTCTGTGAGATGACGTCAGACTGTGAAAGGAGATATGGTACGTAAGGCTCTGTGAGATGACGTCAGACTGTGAAAGGAGATACGGTTAGAAAGGATCTGAGACTTAACGTCAGATAGAGAAGTATGGAGGAAGAAGAGATGGTGCACCGATCATAAATATAATTGTGAATAGGGCGGGACGCCTTGGATGGCTTCCTCATAAACTGGCAAGAGGAGGCACAATATCGAGGGAAGTGGGAGGAATAGGCTAGTTGACACTTTTGAAATTATTTTTATATGGTTAAGAATGGTTATACTAGATCAAGAAAAAAATATGGCATTTAGTTGAAATCTAGAAAGCACTAAAATAAATATTTTAAAATTGGCTTGACATTCAGAGATGAAAACGATGTCAGCGATGTTGATCTACATTATCTGTGTTCGATATCGATGTGTTGATGCATGACGTCACAAAATGGCTGATAGCGTTCTCCGAAGTTAAAGACATAGACAAAAGAAATAATTTTCATATTGAGTTTATACAAACATATTTAAGTTTTATGAACAGAAATTATTATATTCAGGTTCCATATGACAAATACTTTTAGAAATAAACATCATTGTAACATAATTTCACGTGTCAACTAGCCTATTAAGGGAGGCCTTTTACCGGGAGTGGGACAGTAATGGCTAATAAGAAAATATATAAGGATAGAAGAACTTCATAGAAGTTGATTTTATTATTAAATTCATACAAAAACTTGAAAATCAACTATTTAATAGAGTGTGGAAAGACCTCATGCCCTGTTAAAAATATTAAATTGTGTAATAAAAAAACGATATTAATATTAGATGCCGAATCGTAAACTATATCTAAATGCAGTTAAAGTTAAAAATTTTGAAAACCTTTTTTGATCAATTATTGTAAAAATAATAATGATTTCATTTTATAAAGCAGACGTCACAAAACAGGACAATACAATTATAATTAAATTAAACTAATTTATATATTTTAGATTCTATTAATAATAATATATAATTTCAAAATAACTATTAATGAATAAATATTATAACTTTTTAAACCAATTTCATAAAAAAATGTCAAGATTTATTTTTAAAACAAGCGCTTAATTTCCAATCCTCGAATAAACAGTCTGATAGCATTAAGTCAATGAATAACGTTATGCTTATTTTCAATAGATAAAAATATTTAAAAAAAAAGAGATTTTGACATTTAAAATATTATAATTAGGAATGTCATAATTGTTGCATACTTCGGTGTAATCGCACTCTTTCTAACACTAACGAATTATATAAATGTGTCTCATTCCCACATGTTTAGCATGATCATAGTCACTGGACATCCACAGCATTGAAATATTTCTTATATTAATTCGATTGATAAATAGCCAATAAAGATTAGAAGACAGTTACGTACCTCATAGTTTATCAGAGGATTAAAAATGGTGGTAGGATTTTGATAAATTGATAATTATAATTAAAACCTCATTTGGGTATATGCGATACAATATTCCGTTAAGTGTTCAAAAATTAAAAAAATAACATGAAATGTTGTCAATTCACCGTATTAATTAAATAAAGCATGATTTTTTTTATGAAATTGGTTATATTCTATTATAAAATTCTTATTGTTTTGTAGCTTAGCCAGTAAACTTACCGTTCTGTTGCGATTTTATAAACTCGGCGTTGATGTCTCTGCCGTTCGAGAACCGGGACCGGCCCCAAGTGCCGGACGCTTCCGCCTGATTCCTGTTGATAAATATACAAATATAATAACCAATGATCTATATATGAGGGACTACCCTCTGTGCCTCGGAATGCACGCTAAGCCGTTGGTCCCGATTGTTATAACATCATTTAAAATAATTATATTTCTTTATAACGTATTACTGTATTGAAAGACAAACCGATTTGTTGTGACTACAGCGTGAGCGAGACAAGCGCGGTACTGATGTAGGTACGTCAAATTGACATCAGGCTGAAAGAGCGTCAGCAGCGCAAAATGGCGATCAAAACATTAAATAAATATCTTAAATTTTAAGTTATCATGTAATCATGAGTAAAATATAATTCCATGAGACTTGTTTTTTCTTTTTGAATTATTTACACTACGCATAAAGAATAAAGAAAAACACAAGAAGGCATTTTGGTAACCTTTCTTCTTCTTCTTCAACAGCCCGTTAACGTCCACAGCTGAACATGGGCCTCCTCTTAAAATACCTTGGCAAGCCAGGATCGTAGAGGGATATTGCCATAATCACCACGCTTGGCAGAAGGCTTGGTGATCGCAGTAAGATGTAAACCTTGAGCTAATAGATGCTGCTGCCCATCCATCAGCCATGTGTCCCTTAGTCGCCTTTTACGACACCCATGGGAGTACATGGGGTGATCTATTCTAATCCGGAAACCACACGGAAACCTTTTGGTAACCTTTATCTCACTTAAAACCATAAAATAATCTTTTTAAGTAACACGCTTGTGTCACTAGGCCGATTTCGACTAAGTGTAATTAGGCGACGGGGATCTGATTTATGAGGTCCACGCGTTTAATGCGAATCACCTATCATTCACTATTTTGGTTTAATCTAAGCTGGCTTGCCGAGATCTGTTAGATAAAGAGGAAGAAGGAGATGAAGAGAATATTCAGATTTTCTTTTTTTTCGGGTTGACATACGTAGGTAGCCACGTGGCTTTGCTACTTCACTGGGCATAAAGGCAAGCAGAGCTCCAGCCTAGATAGATGATTTAAACACTACAAACTAAACACCCTGCGCAAGAGGGCGTCCCCTGTGGAACTTGGACCTCGGCTCAGGGCGGTCGCTGGCGATGAGATTTTTGTATTTTAGGGGAGTTTTGTGCAACTGTCGCTCTACTTTATCTCTCGGGTCTACGAGGGCATCGGATGGTTCTTTGCAAACTAAGGGACAGAGGACGAGGGGGACGTCGCGTTCGCGGGCTCACTCTTCTCCGGCGGGTCGGATAGACTATATTCAGCAGTGGATGTAAATGGGGTGGTGAAGTGTTGTGTTTAAACCCCCCGTTCCTCTATATTAATACTACTAAATAAGTAGACATACCTTAGCACCACTTCTGCAGCGTCTTCTTGTGGTGGGGGGGCGCGTGGGGGGAGGGATGGTAACACTGATGACTCTGAAACAATATCAATATACGATGTAGCTGATTGCGGAATTAATCTATCTATACTAATATTATAAAGAGGAAAGATTTGTATGTGTGTTTGTACAAAAAGTATTGGACCGATTTTAAAAATTCTTTCACCATTTGAATGCTACATTATCACTGATTAATAAAGGCTATATTTAATTATGAAGTTCCCACGGGAACGGGAGTTACGCGGGTGAAACCGCGCGCGGGAAGCTAGTAATAATAGAAAGAGGAATGGTTTGTATTTTTATATTTTTGTGTGTTTGTTTCGAATAAACTCAAAAACTATTGAACGGCTTTCTATAATTCTTTCACGTTTAGAATGCTATATTATTCCTGGATAGAGAGTCGCGGAGGTCGTGGGTTCAATCAACACACCGGACAAGAAATCTTTGTATAAATTCCAAGATTTCTTTCCGGGTCTGGATGAGGGACTAACCTCCGTGCCTCGAAACGTTAAGCCGTTGGTCCCGATTGCTATAACATCATCTATAGCAAGCGTATACAAGAATGGGCAGCAGCGATTCCCTGTATATTACAACATAATACTGCGGTCACCAATTCGCCTGCCAAGCGTGGTGACTAATGCAAAACCCTCTCTGGGGAGGAGGCGCATGTTCAGCAGTGGACGTTGTACGGGCTGACGATGATGATGATTATTCCTGAGTAACATAGGCTATAAAAATTACTAGATATTTTTATCCTTTTAATTTAGAAAATATGTTAGTGGTGCTACGTATCTCACCGATGTTCCTGTCGGCGCTCTGTCGCTGCTGGCTGGCGCGGTGCTCGTGCAGGATGTCGGCCTGCGAGCGCGCCGGCCGCCGCTCCGCCTCCGGGGACGAGCCGCCCGAGGAGGACGAGCCCGCCGCGTTCCTGGGGGGAGGTGTGGTTACAGAGCTCTTGTAGGAGGAAGAGGACGAGCAGAAGAAGGGTGGCGAAACTAACACGGGCGCACACTCAATTCCATTACTCTTGTCAAAACATGATGATTTATTTTTAACTTTAGGACTAAGATAGGACATTGTGGACTTAATGCCTGAGGCATTTTCTCCCAGTCTACCATTGCTTGATGCAGTGACAGTGTGGTAGGTGTACTAAGGTAGTAGAAATTTGTGTGGAGAATAGATACCGCTGTGGTAAATATATAGTTATAATATGTTTTCAACATAGAAAAACATACTAATATATAATATATTATACTAACTATACATACATAACTACATACAATAAATAAATATATACACATAATAGCTATACATTATTTCTAAAAGTTTTTAGGACTAAGTGACATTTTAAATGATATGTTCACGAACGTTTTTTCTTAAATATAAAGCGATTCTTAGCCATTCTGATAACGAGAGGAAGCGCGTTGCAAATTAATATGGACTGAACAAAGAAAGAAGAATGTAAAAAGTCAGACCAAATATAATAAGTACAAAAATAAAATAAAATATTCAATTGACATAAACGTTTCAATGTACTTACTCGTGTAATCTCCTTCTTAGCTCAGCGGTGGGTGACTCTTGTTGGGGGGAGTAGGGGGTGAGTTGCAACTCGGGGGGAAGGTTCGCGTGGAACGACAGCTTGGCTACCCACTCCTACAGAAAGAAAAATGTTATTAAATAGTATAAAACAAAGTCGCTTCCCTCTGTCTGTCCGTCCCTATGTATGCTTAAATCTTTATAACTACGCAACAGATTTTGATAAGGTTTCTTTTAATAGATAGTGTTTCAAGAGGAAGGTTTATATCAGCATTGCGCCCGGGACGGGTTGCTATTTTTATCTATAAACAATGCATCAATTATTTCTTATTTCATCGTATTTTCGAAGTTTAAAAAAACAGTTTAATTAACCACCTAGTTAAAGGGTTATAATTTAGACTTTATTTTTTTCAAGATTACTTGCAGAGTTTTTACACATTTTACTAGATTTGTTGTTAACCCCTCGTGCTAAACTTAAATGCTTGTGTTACAAGTGAGTTAACGTCGGTAGTGCAATGGGGATCGACCCAGCTATCACAAGAGCACAAGTCCGACGCCCTAGGCTAGGCTTTGTTTTAAACTGTATTACAATAACATATAATTCAAAATTACAATCATATAGGTAGTAACATTTTACAGTTTTTTTAAACTGAAAATATAATAATTACATTAATTTATGATACCAATATTTAAGCTTGTATCTTCCTGTGGGTGTCGTAACGCAACTAAGGGACATACGGCTGATGGATGCACAGCAGATTCTATAAGCTCAAAGATAATACTATCTTACAGCCCGGCTAGCATAGGCAGCGCGACTCGAGTCTACTCTACAGAGGCCGACCAATCACATTGCAGAAAGTGTCACGTGACAGTGCGTTTCTGCAATGTGATCGGTCGGCCTCCGTAGAGTAGACTCGAGTCGCGCTGCCTATGCTAGCCGGGCTGGACCAAAACCTACGTTCTGCCCATTTGAGTATGTTTCGCCGGACCGTCTCATGTGGGTCGTGTTAAAACCGGCAGTAGAATAACCCACTGAGTTTGTTTCGCCGGATCTTCTCAGTTGGGGCGTATTGGATCCGGTGGTAGCATTAAAGCGCGTCCGTCGTTATATACTTATGGTCCGCCCAAATGATGACAATTGTTTTTAATATAATTAAATATAGACAGAACAAGCTATTGGTCACAATATAGTTGAATAATAAAGTTAAAACTAAAACATTATTAAAACAATAACTAAAATACCTTCTCGACATGCTTATTTATAAAATGTTAAAATTATACATAGATTAATACAAAATTATTGTTTTGACTATTTGCAAGTGCCTGTTATAGGTTTACGTAAATAAAAATGATTTTATTTTACTTTTATATCACCAATCCGCCTGTTCTATGAGGCCCATGGTCAGCAGTGGATGAAAAACGGGCTGCTGAATAAGTGTTAGTTATACAGACCTTCATGAGTTCCTTGGAGCTGCAGGCGAACAGGTACTCGGCGCCGTCCGCGCACGCCAGCCGGAACACGTGCGCGCGCTTCGTGTAGTCGCCCGCCACGCTGCACCGCGCCTGCACACACACATACCAACCGTGATTATTATATTCTGTGTACTATGTTTCGTAATACAGATAATGCAATATCACTTGCACATACTTTTTGTTTTTTGTTAACGTAGTTAGCCACGAGGCAAACTAACCAACCTGCGCAAGAGGGCGCCCCTGTGGGGCTTGCACCTCGGCTCAGGGCGTTCGCTGGCGATGAGGTTGAGGGATTATTTATTTTAAGTCTTTTACAACATTTTTACAGTTTACCAAAACGACATTATAAGGTATTATTATTAATTATTCTATTTAGACAAACACCTTTCGGCTATTTCTGTGAATTTAGACCGGCTGCAGTGATAAATGTTTATTTCAGTAGCAACTAGTATGACTTATGGTATTTTAGGGGAGTTTTGTGCAACTGTCGCTCTACTTTACAGTTCGCGGGCCTCTCGGACTTCTGGTCTACGAGGGCATCGGAACTTACACATACTAACTAGTCAAATTTATAGGGCGAATGTGAAAGCGTGAATATATGTGTTTCGTGCCATAAGTCGATTATGATTTCAATCGATTGTCGGTCCGAGAGTTGACGTTTAATACACTAGGATTGCTTTCTTGTCTATGTCAAGATATGGCGCCTTTTTCTTGTAACCTTATCCAAGAATAAGGTAGTCGACACTTTTTTGAAATTATTTTAATATCGTTAAGAATGGTTTTACAAGATCAAGAAAAAAATATGGCATTTATTTGTGATCTAGAAAGCACTAAAATACCTATATAATATTTTAAAATTGGCTTGACATTTAGAGATGAAAACGATGTTAGCCATTTATTATCATTATCATTCGTCAGAATCGATACTATTATAATACTGGGTGACTTTTTATACCGTCTTGAAAATAATAGGGCGAGATATGAATATGAAATAAATGTCCAAGGCTTAATTATTCTATCTATATACATTATCTGTGTTCAAGATCGACGTCATGACTTAGAAAGTGTAATAGTAAAGGATCGCGTTCATGTTTTTTAACATAGAGACATAGACATAAGAAATAATTTTCATATTGAGTTTATACAACCATGTATTAGTTTTATGAACAGAAATTATTATATTTAGGTTCCATATGACAAATACTTTTAGAAATAAACATCATTGTAACATAATTTCATATGTGTCAACTAGCTAGCTTATTGAGTGCGCGTGGTGCATTATCGTAAATTGTTTTGTTATTGGTTTCGCCGGAATGTTGGTCGCTTTGGACATTAAAAAGACAGCCCTTTTTGTTGACGGCAGCTTTGATTTGACATTTTGCGTGTGATTTTGGATTAATCTGGGATTTTAAGACTTCTGTTGGAAGGAGGATACAGTTGCATTAGTCTGTTGAGGTAGTTTCTCACAAATGTATTCCATGGCCATTAAATATTTATAAGAGGTTTACTGAAAGAGACATCCGAGTGTCTAGTTGACACCGGTTCGGAAGGTGAGTTCTAGATGGGTCGGATTGCTTATAACCGGCCCCCGCCAACGGCAGATCGAAGTAGTGTCCGGAGGGTTTTAGTGGTGTAGGGTCCTCTACTCCACGCTATGGAGAGGGCGAGTCCCACATATCCCACCGCCGTAGGTAGGTATGCGTAAATGCATATCCCTCCGGACGGAGGACGGAGGAGCGGGCCGTGTGTATGTATATATGTAAGACTCACATTGAGGATGGCCTGTGGGGGGGCGGCGGCCTTGGCGCTGGCGAAGTCCAGCTCGTCGCGGAAGAAGCAGAGCAGCTGTCCGCAGAGCACGCTGTAGTACGAGCGCCAGGAGCGGACCGTGGGTATGTATATATGTAAGACTCACATTGAGGATGGCCTGTGGGGGGGCGGCGGCCTTGGCGCTGGCGAAGTCCAGCTCGTCGCGGAAGAAGCAGAGCAGCTGTCCGCAGAGCACGCTGTAGTACGAGCGCCAGGAGCGGACCGTGGGTATGTATATATGTAAGACTCACATTGAGGATGGCCTGTGGGGGGGCGGCGGCCTTGGCGCTGGCGAAGTCCAGCTCGTCGCGGAAGAAGCAGAGCAGCTGTCCGCAGAGCACGCTGTAGTACGAGCGCCAGGAGCGGACCGTGGGTATGTATATATGTAAGACTCACATTGAGGATGGCCTGTGGGGGGGCGGCGGCCTTGGCGCTGGCGAAGTCCAGCTCGTCGCGGAAGAAGCAGAGCAGCTGTCCGCAGAGCACGCTGTAGTACGAGCGCCAGGAGCGGACCGTGGGTATGTATATATGTAAGACTCACATTGAGGATGGCCTGTGGGGGGGCGGCGGCCTTGGCGCTGGCGAAGTCCAGCTCGTCGCGGAAGAAGCAGAGCAGCTGTCCGCAGAGCACGCTGTAGTACGAGCGCCAGGAGCGGACCGTGGGTATGTATATATGTAAGACTCACATTGAGGATGGCCTGTGGGGGGGCGGCGGCCTTGGCGCTGGCGAAGTCCAGCTCGTCGCGGAAGAAGCAGAGCAGCTGTCCGCAGAGCACGCTGTAGTACGAGCGCCAGGAGCGGACCGTGGGTATGTATATATGTAAGACTCACATTGAGGATGGCCTGTGGGGGGGCGGCGGCCTTGGCGCTGGCGAAGTCCAGCTCGTCGCGGAAGAAGCAGAGCAGCTGTCCGCAGAGCACGCTGTAGTACGAGCGCCAGGAGCGGACCGTGGGTATGTATATATGTAAGACTCACATTGAGGATGGCCTGTGGGGGGGCGGCGGCCTTGGCGCTGGCGAAGTCCAGCTCGTCGCGGAAGAAGCAGAGCAGCTGTCCGCAGAGCACGCTGTAGTACGAGCGCCAGGAGCGGACCGTGGGTATGTATATATGTAAGACTCACATTGAGGATGGCCTGTGGGGGGGCGGCGGCCTTGGCGCTGGCGAAGTCCAGCTCGTCGCGGAAGAAGCAGAGCAGCTGTCCGCAGAGCACGCTGTAGTACGAGCGCCAGGAGCGGACCGTGGGTATGTATATATGTAAGACTCACATTGAGGATGGCCTGTGGGGGGGCGGCGGCCTTGGCGCTGGCGAAGTCCAGCTCGTCGCGGAAGAAGCAGAGCAGCTGTCCGCAGAGCACGCTGTAGTACGAGCGCCAGGAGCGGACCGTGGGTATGTATATATGTAAGACTCACATTGAGGATGGCCTGTGGGGGGGCGGCGGCCTTGGCGCTGGCGAAGTCCAGCTCGTCGCGGAAGAAGCAGAGCAGCTGTCCGCAGAGCACGCTGTAGTACGAGCGCCAGGAGCGGACCGTGGGTATGTATATATGTAAGACTCACATTGAGGATGGCCTGTGGGGGGGCGGCGGCCTTGGCGCTGGCGAAGTCCAGCTCGTCGCGGAAGAAGCAGAGCAGCTGTCCGCAGAGCACGCTGTAGTACGAGCGCCAGGAGCGGACCGTGGGTATGTATATATGTAAGACTCACATTGAGGATGGCCTGTGGGGGGGCGGCGGCCTTGGCGCTGGCGAAGTCCAGCTCGTCGCGGAAGAAGCAGAGCAGCTGTCCGCAGAGCACGCTGTAGTACGAGCGCCAGGAGCGGACCGTCGCACGCTTGCCGCCGCAACCCGCCTCCTGCTTGCGCTCCAGGTACCCTGGGGGGGAGGGTATTACATTTATGTATACTATATTACATAACCTCGACGGCATGACCGAGGACCGCGTTGTTGCTTATTCCCCGAACTGCGATCTCGTGCCAGCGATCATCACCACTGTTCGTAAATCTACTCTTTACTCCAGTGGCACCCTGAGCGTTGCTCCTAACCCCTTAAGGGTGCCCTCAGGTAGATGTCGCTTAGACTTTGGCCGGATTCTCGGAAGTTAATTTTAGACCTTAAGGCATCTTACTATAATGTGTACATTTGTCATTTATCGCTCGACAGACGGACAGACTGATTAAAACATCTATGAGATCAAATAATTTTAACAATGTTTTTAGCTACTTAAGTGATACTTTTGTTAGATTTAGTCTTATACAGTGTAATTTTGACAAGTACAAGTGTATGTACCTAAGGGCCCTTATTCAGCAGTGGACGTAATACGGGCGATGACAATGATGTTTATATATTCGTAAATAAATTCAATGTTTTACCTTCAATCTCAACGGGCGGTAGTTCAGCGATGTCGCCGCGCCTGTGTCTGCGGAAGCTCTGGGTTCGACGCCGGGTCGTGAACGATGGAGTGCGCTTTGGTGTTTTCACAACCTGTTTAAAAATAAATGTTAATTATATAATAACTATCTCTATTTATGTAAATAATCACTACATATATAAAACAAAGTCGCTTCCCGCTGTCTGTCTGTACCTATGTATGCTTAAATCTTTAAAACTACGCAACGGATTTTGATGCAGTTTTTTTTAATCGATACAGTGACTCAAGAGGAAATTTAATATGTATAATACATGCATAATATATTAGAGCAGGGTTTCTCAAACTTTCGGCTCCACGAACCCCTGTTAAAATTTCCAGGTGAAAGCGAACCCCTCACTAATTAAATCCCCCCCCCCCCCAAGTAAAATTGACTGTTGAAGAAAATAAGGTTTTTATTTGAATAAAAGGTAACAAATAAAGTGCCAAAAGAAATATCTTTTTAATATTAATGTGAAGGGTGTGCTTGTTTCTTGTCGCAAATGGATTAAATTATGGACCGCGTATTGAATTTTCAAGCCGCCATTACGTAAATCTTGTCGCGAACCCCCTGCCGTCGAATGGCGAACCCCTAGGGGTTCGTGTACCCCACTTTGAGACACCCTGTATTAGAGGAACACTGATAATTTTAGAGGTTTCAAATGTGTTGTCGTAAAAAAACACTTTTCTTGCGCTTACATTGCAAACGCTAGCTGAACGCTACGAGATAGATCAAAATAATGTACTACAGTATTGTACACCATAAAAAGGGCTACACAAAAGTCCGTTAAGGTATATGTCTATCTCTAAGAGCGGTTTCGCACTGCATCCGATCCGAACACGTGAAAATATTTGTCTAGAAATTTCGAAAGAAATCGGATGACGGATCTCGGATCTAGTACGTAAATTACCATAGAAATAGTTCTACGGCTACTACGGACCATATTTTCACGGGTGCGGATCGGATTCGGATCGGACGTGGTGCGAAACCGCTCTTAGGAATAACCGACAATAACCATCTTTTATCCTTTACTTATTACGAGATATACAGCATTAATCCTTAACTAATTAAGTACGAATACATTATGCATTTAATACAGATCAATATGTCAATTTATAGCATGACATTCTAATGAATATTTTTGAAGATATTACAGATTTAAATAGCTGAACATAGCGGTTGCGCCACCGGTACCAGCTGGGGACGGCGCGGCGCGTGCCTTTAAATGGGATTGCTGAATGCGGAAGCGGCCGTAGAATGGCTAGGGCGTCGGACTTGTGATCTTGAGGTCGCCGGTTCGAACCCCACCCATTGCACTACCGACGTGAACTCACTCGTAACGCAAGCAATTTAGCTTAGCACAAGAGGTTAACAAGAATACTAGTAGACCGCAAAATTCTGCTAGTAATCTTTTAAATAAAAAAGAAAAAAAAATTGCACTGTGCCAAGACGGGACGGGTCGCTAGTTAAACATAAAAATGATATAAAACTCACACTCATGCTCTCAGCTCGCTTGACGTTGTGTTCGAGCTTGGTGGGTAGTCGCTCGAACTGAGGCGCGGGGGAAAGCGTCTCCTCCGACGCCGCGGCTGCCAGCTGGATGGGTGTGCGCTCCGTCTGCAACACATACCAGTATATGTCAGTATTGCACAACTAATTAAATCATTTCCTTAATCGACATACAGCTCTGAAACGGTTTACAAAATAAATTATACTGGGTTATTTTCAAAACACAAACAACCTGTAAGGGGGTGTACTAAATGATGAATTATAAGCAACTTTAACTATGGGACCAACAAAGAATTCGCGAAAAAAAAAATCAGCAGTTCCATACAGTTTGTCGAAGTAGGTGAACATAAATAGAACCGCAAATTTTTTTTCGCGATTTCAATAGTGGTGCCTTAGTAAAAGTTGTTTAAAATCATCAGTACTTACACCCCCTAAACGGTTGTGGTATTTAAATTTCTTCTTTCTGGGTCCGGTTGATTGAGAGACTACCCTCCGTGTCAAAAGCATGTTAAGCCATTGGTCCCTCGTATACCAAGAAATGGGCAGTGGAGTTATAAATACTGCGGCCACCAATCCCCCAAAAATCTTCCCCCGGTCCCATGTTTAGCAGTGGACGTTATACGGGCTGATGATGATGAGAAAAAATGTCATCTCGCACATAATCTCACCTCATACTCATACTCCTTCATGGGCGCGGGCGCAGTCTCTCTCCTCCTCTCCTCAGTGATCCTCTCCATCTCCCTCTTCCTGTACTGCTGCAGTCTCTCCTGCTCTTGTCTTTCGGCGGACTGGCGACGGGCTTCCTCTTCTTCGTTTCTTTGCTGTTGGAATGCTTGTTCCACCTGAAAAATAAAAACAGAATATATATATACAGGATTACTTCGGAGACAGTGCGCATATTTTTTCCATGTAATCAGTAACGTTAATAGAACACATTTTACGAAAAAAAATCATATGTAATTTTTTTGCTAACTATTTATTAGTTATCGTTTATCCACCGAAATTTTCAAAAATACGCTCACCCTATGCACGGGAGTGAAAGGGGTAATAGCGCGGGAAAGGGCGGGGGAGAGAGAGCGCGGGCGCAAGGACGCGCGCGCGTGTATCAGTCAGCTCAGCGCTACCGTTCGCCGTGGGTGTGCGCATTTTAATTATTTTGTTCGAAGCATGGTAAAACAAAAAATCACGGGTATTTTTATTTTTAAAAACCTTTCTGTAGGTAAAATTTGCGCACTGTCTCGAGGTAACCCTGTATAAAGCTGCAGAGTTCGTTCGTTTGTTATAATATATAGCCGCGTGGTCGCGGGCAGTTTGCCGGCGACCACGATCAATGTAACTTGTACGAAACGTCGGGTAATATAAAAAGGTAATATATCGCGTTAATACCTGTATATATTATTATTATGATACGCGAAAGTTTAAATGCTTATATTTGTTCGTTTGTTTGAATGCGGTAATATCAGGAACTGATAGTCCGATTTGAAAAATTCTTTCAGTGTTGGATAGTCCATTTATCGAGGAAGGCTCAAGGTTACAATTTTATTATGAAGTTTCTACGGGACCGGTAGTTACACGAGTGAAGTTAAGAATGAGTAAAGAATTTATTTAGTTTTCTTAAACGCGTTATTCTTAGCATCTACTGGTCCAATTTGAAAAATTCTTTCAGGGTTCGATAGCACATTTATCGAGGAGGAATATATAGGCTTCAGACAGAAGTCGCCGACACGAGCTCGTTCAATAACGCTAATACTAAATGATAGTTTTTATGATGGCTCGAAGGACCAGATAATGTTGTTGGTTATCGGGTTGTACTATGTTTTATTTAACTTTGTTATTGCTTTAACATATCTTATTTCTATATAACATAGTAAAAGTAAACGAACAACAAAAGTATATTTGCACTTATTTATTTATTTATTCAATAACTTTAGCACTATGAAAGTACATGGTGGACTTAATGCCAGAGACATTGTCTCGCAGTCAACCATAGGGTGGTGCAGAGATAGTGTGGTAGGTGCACTAAAGTAAGAAAAAGATACCATTGAGGTAAGTATATAAGTACAATATATTAATATTTTATACTTACTAATATGTTACGAAACATTGACCCGGCTCGAAGGACCAATATAAACTTAGTTTTTTTTTTTTTTTACTCTTATAAAAGGCACAGAAAAGGTAGTGTTACATACCAGTGTGATCCTCTTGAGCGCGTTGAACCTCTCCTTCTGCGCGTCTATGGTCTCCTCCAGGTCTCTGTGGCGGTTGATGAGTTCCTCCACTTGCGCTACACTCTCTCCGAATTTACCGTCGCGTACTAATGGTACTCTGTGGGGAAAAATAACTAACAGTAAAAAAAAAGTTGCATAGTTTTAAAGATCTAAGCTTGTTTAATACTATGTGGCGAAGCCAAAACTAACAAATATGAATCCGGCTCGAAGGACCAATTTTTTTCTTATTTAACCAAAAATACCACACAAACCTGGTAGTAATCCAGTTATCCAACGCATCAGCATCCCGTTTGAACACGAGCGCGTCCAGGTGCTGAGTGTATATCCTCTCGCGGTTGCTCCAGGCCTGATCCAGGTGTTGTCTGCGGTTGCGTAAGATGGACATGCGCTCTTCTATCTCGTTGGACATGAAGTGGCCTTCTTTGACTAGTTTTTCACCTGGAAACCAAAGGTATTAATGTTAAAGGTTTTCGAAGACAAAAGTTAGGTACAAAAGGCTGTAACCCAATGGCTAAGGGCGTCAGACTTGTGAACTTGTGGTCACCGGTTCAATTCCCACTCACCGCACTACCGACGTGAGCCCACTCGTAACACAAGCATTTTAGCTTAGCACGAGGGATTAACATGAATACTAGTAGACTGCAAAACTCTGCTTGTAAACTATAGATTGTGATGTTCCTTCAAGACAAAAAATAAAACTTCCCGCGCGCAGTTTCACCTGTGTTACTCCCGTTCCCGTGGGAACTTCATGATCAAATAATGACCTACAGCCTGAAAGACTTTTCAAATCGGTCCAGTAATTCCTGAAATAAGGGCGTTCAAGCAGGATTTATTATATATTTGATCATGGAATTCCAACGGGAACGGGAGTTACGCGGATAAAACCGCGATGGGGAAGCGACAATTTCTTTCTTTTAAAATCCTCTTGATAAGTTGGCACTATAACTGTAACATAGTTTTGAATCTCACCGTCTCTATACAGCGTGTGGAAGGCGTCCTCCTTGGCGTGTATCTCGACGCGGATGTCGGTGTGTCGCGCGAGCAGGCGCTCCGCCCCCCCCACGTCCGCCGCCAGCTCGGGCGCCGTCACCCGCGCCAGGGTCTCGTTGGTCCACGCGCTGCAGCAGCGGGGAATAGATATCATATTAGTAACACATACTAAACAATCACATCGACAAATGCTTTCAGATACTGCTGAACATGGGCCTCCTCCTCACAGATCTCTCGCCCTCCCGACCCTTAGTTTGCTAAGAACCTTCCGATGCCCTCGTAGACCCGAAGTCCGAGGGGCCCGCGAAGTAGAGCGACAGTTGCACAAAGCTCCCCTAAAGAAACTAAAAGCCATAATCCCTCAATCTCCCCGTCAGCGACCGCCCTGAGCCGAGGTCCAAGTCCCACAGGGGACGCTCTCTTGCGCAGGTTGCTTAGTTTGTAGTGTCCTCTTGTGTAGCAAAAGCCTCAGGGCTAACTACATATGTCTGTCCGAAAAAAACAGACTCCTAATAGATCTTGGCAATCACCACGCTTGGCAGACGGAGTGAAGATCGCAGTAAGATGTAAACCTTGAGCTAATAGATGCTGCTGCCCCATCCATCAGCTGTGTGACCCTAAGGGTGGTCTAGTCTAAGCCGGAAACCGGAAACAAGTTTCTTTTTTTCGGACGGACATTTGTAGTTACCCCCTAGGCTTTTGCTACTTCACCGGGCATAAGGCGAGCAGAGCTCCAGCCTAGATAAATGGTTTAAACACTACAAACTAAACAACCTGCGCAAGAGGGCGTCCCCTGTGGGACTTGGACCTCGGCTCAGGGCGGTCGCTGACGGGGAGATTGAGGGATTTTGTCTTTAAGTTTCTTTAGGGGAGTTTTGTGTAACTGTCGCTCTACTTTACAGTTCGCGGGCCTCTCGGACTTCGGGTCTACGAGGGCATAGGTCGGGCCGGAAACCACACGACGGACTAAATGTAGCCGTAAAAAGTTCCATTCAATTATATATCTAGAGCTCAGAAGCGTAAGGTCGAATGTGCCATTACACGTCAGAAACATTCGTCGTATGTGCCTTTATCTTAAACTGGCACTTACGACCAAATGCTTCTCAAATATATAGTACATCCATCCTGATGTTTCTGAGGTTTAGATTTGTAGAGGAACGGTTAATGGCGTTCCTCTACAGACGATGAGGATCTTCTTTGTCCGGCGAGATGGTATGCAGCGACCGACGGCCAGTTGTTGATATTCAGAACTTGTATATGTTCGAATTGGCTTGCGGACTTGTATTGCGCGATACAGGTTAGTTGTGATGCTAGGCGCTAGATGGCGATGCTCGTCTTCTTGTAGTTTAAACGGTTACAGTAGATGCATATTTATTGCATTACACAAAGTGGATGTGAGTGAGTTAGTTAGGTGGTAGATTAGGTACAATTTAGATTAGGCTGGACCCTGTCGGGGGCAATTTGGGAAAGATAAGATGACATTTTTTATTACATTCATCATCAGCCCGTATAACGTTCACTACTGAACATGGGCCTCCTCTCGGGGGAGGATAAATGCCACCACGCTTGGTAGGCGGGTTGGGGACGGCAGTATTATGTTGTACCACACAAGGAAACGCTGCTGCCCGTTCCTTGATATACGATTATTATAGATGATGTTATAACAGTCGGGACCAACGGCTTATCGTGCTTTCCAAAGGTGCACGGAAGGTAGTCCCTCAACCAACCAGACCCGGAAAGATATATTTTTAATTTACACAAAGATTTTCTGTCCGGCGTGGGGATCGAACCCATGACCTCAGAGATTTGAAGCGAGCCAAATACCGCAACGCTACGGAGGTTGTCCCATACAACTAACGTGATTTTTGGCGATTTTTGCAAGACAATAATGGCAACAGGTAGGAGACTTGAAATTGTTCCTCATATTGTATGAATAATGGTACAGAAGACTTCCTGCGCGAGCACCTGCCCCGCCAGCGCCAGCTGCTCTCCAGCTCCAAGGTGTTCGCAGATACTCACAGCAGCTCCTGGTACGTGTCGAAGTAGGCCTGCAGCTGTCCCGCCAGCTCCAGCTGCTGCTCGTGCAGCTGCGCGTTGCGGCGGAGTGCCTGCAGGGCTTCGGTCACGTCCTCCAGCTTCGACCACACGTGCTCCTTCGCGTCCGGGAACGCAGAGCCCAGCCTGGAGGGAACAATAAAGTCAATATTTTCTTTATTCATATAGACACAATTCAAAAACAAATTAAATCATGTTCTTATGATACGTCCATTTCTTTTCCTACCATCAGTTTAAGACGTGGCAACTCTGAGAAGAACTGGAAAGAAACTCAGAGGAATCCTTTTTAAAATAATCAATTTATCATTATTTTTACAATATTGTTATGCAGCAGTGTCATTCCAGAGCAAGTTACTCCCAAGCCATTCTGTTATTTAGATAGTTTCATATTTTATAATATGCCTTTTTACATAATTTAGCTTTGACAGTGGCTTTAAATTTATTAATAGATAATTCTCTAATATTATTTGGGAGTTTGTTATAGAAGCGAATACATTGCCCCATAAAAGAGTTGCTTATTCTATGGAGACGAGTTGCAAGCACTACTAAGTCATGCATATTATGTAACCAATTTTAACTTTATATAACACTAGTTTCCCGCGTGCGGTTCCACCCGCGTAACTCCCGTTCCCGTGGGAACTTCATAATTAAATATAGCCTATGTCACTCAGGGTGAATGTAGCTTTCTAATGGTGAAAGAATTTTTGAAATTGGCATAGTAGTTTTTGAGTTTATTCATTACAAACATACACACAAAAATACAATTTTTTCCTCTTTATAATATTATTAATTAATTAATAATATAGATCAATAGTTTATTGCTAAAGACTACTTTTTTTGACTTTGCGCTCCGGGACTCGAACCTAGGACTTTGCGAGTTACAGTCGCAATATATCTGTTGTATAACATTTAATAAAAATTTCTAGATTTTGAAGACCAAAAGTAGGTTCCTCCACTGACCTGTTGGCCTCCTCCTTGAGCGTGTCGTGCGCCTTGCTGATGGCGGCCAGGTCGGCGCTGAGCGCGTGCAGCGCGCGTCGCTGCGCGTGCAGCGCGTGCAGGCCGCGCGGCGGCGGCACGTCCAGCGCGCCCGCCTTCTCGCCCACCCACGCGCCCGTCTCCTCCGCCGAGCGGTCGAACTCGTGCACCTGCCGCGCGCCCGCCAGCGCCTGGGGGCAACCATTGTTCAGTATTAGTGCGAACCGGCGACCACGAGATCGCAAGTCCGACGCCATAGCCATTGGGCTACGGCCGGTTTTAAATTAAAAAACAAAATTAAATTCTCTTCGTGCATCATCATCAACAGCCCGTTGACGTCCACTGCTGAACATGGGCCTCCTCTTAACAGACCTTGGCGAGCCAGGATCGTAGAGGGATATTGCCATAATCACCACGCTTGGTAGCCGGATTGGTGATCGCAGTAAGATGTAAATCTTGAGCTAATAGATGCTGCTGCCCATTCATGAGCCATATGTCCCTTAGTCGCCTTTTAAAAGCGATTGGGTGTCGTACCCATGGGAAGTCATGGGGTGGTCTATTCTAAGCCGGAAATCACACGAACACACAACACACAAGAAATTAATCTTTTTATTTTTTTCTACAAAGATCTTAAACATCATTGAACGTAAATAATAAATAAATAAATAAAAAATCCTTTCATTCCATGACATTCATCAACTAAATAAGTTTCATATCATGCATTACACATTGAAACTAAAAACATATTATAGATAATCATTTAATAAATTTATTTATCATTTAACTCTTTTAAAAATGTTATATTTTACTAATGTTGACATGAAATTTATATAACAATTAATTAAAGACAATATTGCGAATAGTTGATATTAAATGACTTAAATTGTTTATTTAAAAAATGAGAATAATAAAATAAGACAACCGCCACGGTCCAAAAAAAAAATAATTAACTTAGCGTGCTTTATAAGCTCTAAGAATAATTTTAGAACTCACCTCCTGCCTAGCCAACGCCAGTTCCTTCAGATCATCCCACAAGCCTTTAATATCATCGATCCTCTGTTTCACTTTGTCTGCTTCTGACGTGTTCTCTTCTAGAAGCACAGAGCCAGCCTCACACACTGCCTCGATACGACCCTCGTTAGCTGGAGGAAGAAAGAAATACATTCATCACATCATAACTTTGAATAATGAGGATATCTCAATGGCTTTTTTGGCCCGTTCCCTGGTATACGATTGTTAAAGATGTTGTTACAACAATCGGAATCGGCTTATCGTGCTTTCCGAGGTACGGAGGGTAGTCTCTCAACCAAACAGACCCGGAAAGCAATCTTAGAACCTACACAAAGATTTTCTTATCCGGCATGGGAATCGAACCCACGACCCGCTAAGTAATCTTTAAAAATTGCGCCTTAAAGTCAAAGTTTTTAGATGTAGTGTACCTTGTAGCTGCGCCAGGAAGTTGTCGAAGGCCTGCTGCAGCGTCTCCACGTGCTCCACGTCCAGCCCGTACTCCTCGCTGGCGGCTGTGGTCATCTGCTCGCCGATCCATTCCTGCACCTCCTCGCACTCTTGGACGAACCTGAGAAAGAATAGGATATAACACATTGAAAAACAGTAACAATGGAAGTTATAAACTGGAATTAATAAATTAAATGATATTTATTCAGCACTTAGATATTAACAGCGATGCCGTGAGCCGTGGTCCTAGCCCATTAAGGGTGCCCTCAGGCGTGTGTCGCTTATACGTAAAAATATTGTTTAAAGACGTGCCTCTTTCTATAGAGCTGATAAGATTTGAATAATAGAATTAATTATTGTTATTACTATACATATGACATGATACTAGACTGGCAGACAGACCATTAGCTAATCCGCAATAGATTTCAGTTGCGATATTTAGTATTAAATGATATTAATCATATTTCATTCTGTATAATTGACAAGTACAAGTGTATGTAAATACCTAAGTGCTGAATAAATATCCTTTAATTCATACACTTGTACTTGTCTATAGTCATGAAGACTAAAAGATTCATCATCATCATCATCATCAGCCCGTATAACGTCCACTGCTGAACATGGGCCTCCTCCCGAGGGAGAGATTTGCAAGCGGGTTGGTGACCGTGAAGCGCAAGCGTTTCAGCTGAACGCATGCGTACGCGTCCCCTACAACGTCCCCATACAAAACTGGCGTTTTATATGGACATAAGCTAAATTGAGCTGAATAAGTGTATTTAGTACTAAAAAGTGTTTTATTCCATTCGCTACGTTATAGTAGGCATTTGAACACTTCGGTACATTAAATAGGAAAGGCAAGTTAAACTCACTTGAAGTACTTCAAGCTCTGCTGCAGCCTCTGCTGTCTCTTGGCTGACAGCAGCTTCATCTCTTCGTAACAAGTCTTCAGTTCTTCCATCTTGTTCTTCACCTCGTCTCCGTCGACGGTGGCTCGCTCCTGTAGACACAATTATAGAGGTAGTTTTAATCTCATACCTCAGGAACTACTGATCCGATATGAGAGATTCTTTTAGAGTTAGATAGCCCATTTATTAAGGAAGGCTTTAGGCTATATTTGATTTGATAGTTCTCATGGGAAAGGAAGATACGCGGGTGAACCTGCGCGCGAGTAGCTAGTCTTATTACTACATAGTATAAAACAAAGTCGCTTTCTCTGTCCCTATATCCCTATGTATGCTTAAATCTTTAAAACTACGCAACGGATTTTGATGCGGTTTTTTTTTAATAGATAGAGGGATTCAAGAGGAAGGTTTATATGTATAATATACATCAGCATTGTACCCGTGCGGAGCCGGGGCGGGTCGCTAGTACTAATATACAGGGTTATTTAAAAAAAAAACAGCTGTTCCATACAATTTGTTGAGGTAAGTGAACACAAATGTATACAACAGCTGATTTTTTTTCGCGATTTCAGGGTTGGTCTTATAGTAAAAGTTGCTTATTATAATCATCAGTACTTACACTCCCTGAAAGGTTGTTAATGTTTAAAAATGACCCTTTATAAAACTGAAGAGTTTGTTTGGACGCGCTTATCTCAAAAACTGCTGGTCCGAATTGAGAATTTCTTTCAGTGTCAGATAGCCCATTTATCGAGGAAGGCTATAGACTTTATTTCATTTTAAAGTTCCTACGGGAACTAGAGCTAAGCGGTTGAAACCGCGCGGAGTAATCTAGTTGAAAATAATAAAAAGTAGTCTTGAGGGGTCATTTGCAAGTTTTGTCTGTCCGTCTGTTTGTTCTGACAAACTTTTGGAACGGCTAGACCGGGGATCGCCAAACTATTTTGGACAAGTGACCCCTTTTCCAAAATGAACTGTTACCTCAGACCCCCCATGGCCAAATTACCTACTAGTACTACTAAGATCAACCCCCTTATATATAAAACAGTGTGTTATTTTTCATTCTGACTTAGGTCAATATCGACCTCTTTGGGAATCCCTTGGCTAGATTTCAACCGGACTTACACTGGCAGCTATCTGATGTAGGAAGGAGTACTTATTTGTTAAATTAGGCACAGCAATGAATGGTAGGTAGTTACCGCAAAGCTGTCGGCCGCCTTCTCCAGCTTGGCGACGGAGGCGTCGAAGGCCGAGAGCTCCCGCTGCAGCGCCTCGAGGCGCGCGCCCAGCGCCAGCGCCGAGTCCTCGTCGCGCCCCACGTCCGCCGACACCAGCCCCGCGCGCCGCTCCGCCAGCCACGCCCACGCCTCCGCGATCTCCGACGTCAGCTGTGGAGAACATTCCCATTATATTAGATAATTTATTCTTTATTATATTCTTTATCCACCCTAAACCGACGTGCTTGTATGAACAATGTTATGAGAGTGAATGAAGCGAAAGATGTGTGTAGGGATCGTAGCAAGTGGAGGTCCATTGTCTCTGCCTACCCCGCTGGGAAACAGGCGTGAGCTTATGTATGTATGTATGTACTCTTTATTGCATAGCAATATGGTGTAATTGATAAAAATATGATGTGTTATGTAAGTGGAATAGAATCTATAGACCACAGTATATTTGTACTAGTATTTCGGTAATTAGAGAAATACTCTTTCATCATCATCATCATCATCATCAGCCCGTATAACGACCACTGCTGAACATGAGCTGAGTTTTTGCCATAGTTACCACGCTTGGTAAGTGGATTGGTGACCGCAGTATTATGTTGTATTACTCAGGGAAAGGCTGCTGCCTGTTTTCTGGTCCACGCTTGTTGATAGATAGATGCTGTTATAACAATCGGGACTAACGGATTAACATGCTTTTCGAGGCACGGAGGATATAGTCCCTCAGCCAACCAGACCCTTAAAGAAATCTTAAAATTTATACAAAGATTTCTTGGTGTGGGGATCGATCTTCTGAGACTCAAAGCGAGATTTAAACCGCTACGCCACGGATATTGTTAAAATGTTGAAATAAATAAATTGATTTATTTGGACAACCAGTAGTTGTTAGTTTGTTTTTCTTTAAAATATAACGACCAATAGTATAGTATGTGTGCTGTGACATCATGCACATACTAGTAACATTATTTCGAAGAAAAGAAAATTAGAAAAATATACGAGGTATATATCTAAAACAAAATGAGAAAATATATATTTCTGTGCTTAAACAATAAAATTAAAAAGATACGATAGAACACTAAAAATGTCTACTCAACAAGCCCACAACAATAGATGTTTTAAAAGTGGGTTGCTCATCTTTAAAATTAATTGATAAATTGATTAATTACTAAGATGATTCATTGATGATTATTTGGTTGATTGATAAATTGATTGATTGATAAATTGATTGATTGATAAATTGATTGACGTAAGCCATTAGCAGGTTGATAGTGTACCTGCAGCAGCTCCTGTCGCTCGTGGATGCGGCGCGTGCGGCGGCGCGCGGCGTCCAGCACGGCGCGGTGCAGCGCGCCCAGGTCGCGCGCGCGCGCGTCCAGCGCCGCGCCCGCGAAGTGTCCCCGCCGGGACAGCTGCCCCGCGCGGGACACCAGCGCCTTCATCGTCGCCTCTCTGCACCACACATTCATTCATAGTATATATACGAATAAACATTTTTTAATAATTTTATTGATAATTGGTAAGATTTCATTCCTATTTTTATGGTTACTTGTGGTTGCCGTAGCTCGCCAAAGATAAAACAAGTTCGTAAAACAAACATATAAATTTTTGTATTCTCAATGAAATTAATTAAATTAGTCTGATTTGCTAAGTTTATAAGATTTCAGAATTATGATTAAAAGCTTTTATTATGTATTAGCGACCCGCCCCGGCTCCACACGGGTACAATGCTGATGTATTATACATATAACCCTTCCTCTTGAATTCCTCTATCTATAAAAAAAAAACGCATCATAATCCGTTGCGTAGTTTTAAAGATTTAAACATACATAGGGATATAGGCACTGAGAAAGCGACTTTGTTTTATACTATGTACTGATAGTTAAGTCATGACTGACTTTTGATTACACAGAGCTCAGTAGCGTAAGGTCGGATGTGTCATTATACGTCAGAAACATTCGTCGTATGTGCCTTTATCGTGAACTGGCACTTACGACCAAATGCTTCGGTAGTATATCGTACATCCGACATTATGCTACTGAGGTCTAGCTATATTTTCTACAAACATAAAACACTATACAGCTTGGCTAAAAAGTCTAGAAACGGAACAATTTTTTTGTCTGTTGGCAACATTCCCAAAATAATGACATTTCATAATAAACAAAGTTCGCGACTTCGTAGAATTTTTATTTCAACCACCAAACGTTGATTAATAAACGTAAAAAGTGAAAAATAATGGATAAACCCATTCGAAGTGCTGGCAGGGAGGTTATTTATAAGGTGTACAGGCGTTGTCTGGCGGAACATGAGGCCCAAACTATTCTTTCCGATGTTAACAATGTTTACCAAAGAGCCGCTGATATGACAGGTATGTAAGAGTTTGTTTTGTCGATTTTAGTTAAATCAAGTGTTAATTGATGAATACAAAGCTGTATTGATTTGCTTGCATAAGGAATAAGTAGAAATTTGAAACAATAAACATCGAGCACATAAGTTATGTTTACAATTTTTCTGCATTACTCTGGGTTGCCACACAAACAACACAGTGGCGCCTTCATTATTTTCTACTCTTTTTTGCCAAGCTGTACTAAATATCACTAAGAAAATACAAGATAAAAATGTAGAAACAAATGTTTAAACAATAGTCACATATTCTCTAATGCTGCTACCTTAACCAACTACTATATTTTTTTCTTAAAACTTCTATTTCCATCCAATAAAAACGTCACATGCGCGCGTTTTAACAAATTCAATTTTTTTTTTTTTTTTTTCTTTTCTTAGTTATAAAATCATTTGTCGGCACACCACCCTGGAACGCATCTCTCGCGTAATGCGGGATATTACTGTAATACTAAATAAATAAAGTAACGTACGTACGTTTCGTCGCTATCTAACACTAAATTAATTGTTATAATCGGACCAGTAGTCCGAGATTAGCGTGTTCAAGAAAACAAACTCTACAGCTTTATATATTAGTTTAAGTATATATTGTTCCGTCCGTACCCGGCCCCCGCCAACGACGGATCGAAGGAGTGTCCGGGGGGTTTTAGTGGTGTAGGGTCCTCTCCTCGTGGTATGAGTTTATCATACCACGCTATGGAGAGGGCGAGTCGCACATATCCCACCGCCAGAGAGCGAATATGCTGCAGCGGCGGTGGGAATGTGTAAAAGCATTTCCCCCGGACAAAAAAATAGGTATAGATACTATACAATATTACCTTGAAACAAGCTCTGCTTCTAAGGCGAGGTGTTTCTTCAAATACGCCTGTGCTTCGGCCAGAGTCGAACCCGTTTCCTCGAGTTTAGCAGCAGTCTCGCGCTCACGGAGCCTGTGGGGATAAACAAAACATAATATTATACACTGATATTATGAACAGCAAGTTTCCCATGCGCGGTTTTAGCCGCAAAGCTCCGGTTCCCATGGAAACTTCGGAATAAAACAAGCCTATAATCTTCCTCGATAAATGGGATAGGCGCGTTTAAGCAAACATACTCTTCTGCTTTATAGATTTTTCCATATATCTTTTTAAAAGATTACTCGCAGTGATTTTGAAGTCTACTAGTATCCTTGTTAACCGCCCCCCCCTCGTGCTAAGCTAAAATGCTTGTGTTACGAGTGGGTTGACGTCGGTAGTGCAATGAGTGGGGATCGAACCGGCGACCACAAGATCACAAGTCCGACGCCCTAGCCATTGGGCTATGGCCGCTTCAAATATAGCAGGTTAGGAAGAGGGTAGCATGGGTATTTTATGTAGTTAGCCAGGAAGCTTTTGCTACTTCACCGGACATAAAGGCGAGCAGAGCTCCAGCCTTAATAAATGGTTATAAACTAAGCAACAACAAGAGGGCGCCCCATGTGGGACTTAGAGCTCGTCCCAGGGCGGTCGCTGGCGGGGGGATTAAGGAATGATGACTTGAGATTTTTAGGGGAATTCTGTGCAACTGTCAGTGGCTTTTACTGTACGTATGTACTGTATTGACACTAGGTGTCCTTGCTTTTGAAGTGTCCGGGGGGTTTTAGTGGTGTGGAGTCCTCACCTCGTGGTATGAGTTTAGCATACCACGCTATGGAGAGGGCGAGTCCCACATATCTCACCGCCAGCGCGCGAATACGCTGCAGCGGCGGTGGGAATGCGTTAATGCAATTCCCCCCGGACAACAAAAAAAAAGATGTCCTTGTATTTGTACCCCTATGTCACTCAACATGGATGGGGGGGGAGGGAATTTTCCTGGTGATCTAGAAAACTCGTACCATCTCAACTCCTCATCAGCGTCGCGCTCCCATCTGTGCAGCAGCGCAGCGTCCTCCAGGTTGTCGCGACGGATCTGCATCGGCTCTTGTAGTTGACGATATCTGCGTACACAATATATGATACAAAATATTAATGAAGGATTCCGGCTCAGAATACAGACAGACTCTGCTCGATGAGGCCATCGCGGAACATAAGTTTAGATAAGATTGATATTGTCGTGCGTATCATCATCATCATCATCATCAGCCCCTATAACGTTCACAGCTGAACATGGGCGTCCTCCCGAGGGACCCGACATGGAGCATGGTGACTATGGTGAATACCCCACCATAGTCACCATGCTTGGCAGTCGGGTTGGTGATCGCAGTATAATGTTGTAATAAACAAGGAAACGCTGCTGCCCGTTCCTTGACATACGATTATTATTTATGATGTTATAACCTAACCTTTCTAACCATATCATCATTTACACAGTCCATCCACCGTTTCTTTAATCCTCCCCTTCTCTTATAGGCTAAAACTTAACTCATTGCTCGAGCCGGCTGATGATGATGATGATGACATAAATAAATCGGTGCTATCAAAAATACGCTTCGACTAAAGAATCCCGTTGCACATACCTGTTAACATTGGTGTCAGCTCGCTCCAGCAGCTCGTTCGCCATGAAGTGCTGGCTGTCGGCCAACTGTCGCGCGTTGTCGCACAGCTGTGTCGCCAGCTCCGCCTTACTCGACACTTGTTGCTCGAGCCGGGTGTGTCGCTTGAGCAACGCTGTCACTGACGCTAAGTCTTTGCCTGTACACAAAAATAATCTATTTATACTAATATACAAAAGGTCAAATAAGATCCACCCTAAACCAACGTGCTTGTATGAAGAATGTTATGAGAGTGAATGAAGCGAAAGATGTGTGTAGGGATCGTAGCAAGTGGAGGTCCATTGTCTCTGCCTATCTCTCTGGGAAACAGGCGTGAGCTTATGTATGTATGTATGTATGTATCTATATCAATATATAAAGCTGAAGTGTGTTCGACAGCCTCCATAACATAGTATTTGGCTCGCTTTAAATCTCGAAGGCCGTGGGTCCGATCCCCGCGCCGGGCAGGAAAACTTTGTGTAAATTCTAAAGACTTCTTTCCGGGTCTGGTTGGTTGGTTGTCTACCCTCCGTGCCTCGGAAAACACGTTAAGCTGTTGGTCCCGATTGTCATAACATCATATATAATAATCGTATATCAATAACGGGCAGCAGCGTTACCTTGTGTGGTACAGCATAATACTGCGATTGATGATGATGAATATATTTTTTTTTTACTAAATATAGGCTTACGTTTGACCATAATCTCGCTTGATGGAAGGCGAAGATAAGGCCTAAGATGATACACGATTGCCTAGAAAGTGTCTGTTCACTTTAGCTTTAAAGATGTCCAGATTATAGCGTTCCGGAAAAACTGACCCCGGCAGAGAATTCCACTCCTTAGCCGCAACGTTTGAGTAGTGTAGACCGACAATGTCCGCGGTGCTTTGCAATTGGCTTATCCAATTGTAAGTGTCTCTTCCTGAGGTTAAATATCTCATTCGTTCATTTATGTCTTCCGCTTTGCGCTGGAGGGAAGTGGAATTTTACTTTCCAACTCCTCCTATAAACTTTCTGATTATATTCGATGCAGGATCCAAGACATTTAGGTGTCCCGGGACCAGCCTGAGCCTAACAGCTTAGAGCCTCTTCCGTGTGTGCCGCTGTTGGCTTACAGGAGTTACAGTGGCGGGAGAATATAAGGTATTAGGCCCATGAAATAATATAAAGTACAGACCGTGGTCCTCGCTGAGCAGCTGCGACTCCACGTCGTCGAGCCAGGCGGTGAAGTCGTCGAGCCCCCGCAGGTACACGCGCGCCTGGTAGGCCTCCGACAGGCGCTCGCGACGGAGCTTCGCTGCCGCCTGCAGGACACACAAACAAATAAGTTAATATCAACATTATTAACAAATCACCTCGTAGATCCCGTTCCCGCGGAAATTTAATAATTCATAATGCATTCATAGGTCAACATTCGCCTATTCTTCTTAGGTTCTGTAGTTTCTTTTAGGAGCAAATTTGTTATTTTTTTTTTTAATTCTGTCAATACTCTTACTTTGTAATTGTAATTTAAATGTTTAGTACTTTAGTTAATATTAATCTGTATACTATCTTTATCACTTTGTGACTATGCATGCTGTATTAACATCGAGTAGATTTCAATCGTAAATTGTTTATTATGTAAGTTTACTTGAATGTAAGTGATTAAACATCGGTTTTGTGAATTATAAATAAAAAAATGCTATACTTTAATTATTGAAAGAATGTTTTAAATCGGTGCATATTTAATGCAAAGAAACTAAATTAATCTTTGCTATTTATACAATTAAGATCATCAATCATATCGGTCTGTTATTGTCCACTGTTGAACATAGGCCTCCCCCATCGATGTCCAGCAGGAATGATTGCTAGCGGCCTGCCATTAATCCTTACTATTATTAATATTATAAATGTGAAAGTAACTCTGTCTGTCTGTCTGTCTGTTACGCAATCACGCCTTAACTACTGAAGCGATTTAAATGAAATTTGGTACAGATATAGTCTAGAGCCTGAGAAAGAACATAGGCTATATTTTATTATAAATTTCCCACGGGAACGGGAGTTACGCGGGTGAAACCGCGTGCGGGAAGCTAGTTCCTAATAATTACTTATAATGAGTTTAAATTCACATAAAATTATTTATAGGTTTAAGTGGATCAATATAGAAAAAAAATGGTAAAAACATACAATTGACACACACCTGGGGGCACCCTTAAAGACCACGACCCAGTGGTACCATTGATATTAAAGTCTGATTTAAGAATATGTTATTAAAAAGATTACTAGCAGAGTTTTGCATTCTACTGGTATTGTTGTTAACCCCTCATGCTAAGCTAAAATGCTTGTTACGCGTGGGTTCATGTCGATGTAATGGGTGGGGCTCGAACCTGCGACAACATGAGCGTAAGTCCGACGCCCTAGCCCTTGGGCTTCGACCCCTTGTATTAATAAACCAATAAAATAAAATAAAAATAATTTATATTTACGTAAACCTATTTCGGGCACTTTCAAATAGTCAAAACAATTATTTAGTATTAATTATTATTAATCTTTAATGATAACATTTAATAAATTTGCAAATTAATTAGGAATTTAAGTTATTATTTTTAATTATATTTTAGTCTTAACGTCTTAGTTTATTATTTAACTTTATGTTCTGTCTATATTAGGTTAGAACAATTGTCATTATTTAAGTGGACCATGAGTATATAACGACGGACGCGCTTTAATGTTACCACCGGATCCAATACGCCCCAAATGAGAAGACCCGGTGAAAACTCAGTCGGTTCGTCTACTGCCGGTTTTAACACGACCCACATGAGACGGTCTGGCGAAACATACTCAAAGAGCAGAACGTTGATGTTCTTTTCTAAATAATAATTTAAGAAAATTTTATTAAACTATCCTTAGCCATTTCTCAAACTTGACATAATTTTATATATTACACTATTATTAATTATTTAATGTATAAATCGAATTATGTTTTAAATTAAATGATATCATTAAACATGATATCATTTAATATCACATATTTTTCCCCAGTAATATTTTATTTTAATTTTTTATTATTATTTCTATAATTGATAAATATTACAATGTATAATTTAATATAACTTCATTACCAAAATTATTATATTTTTTAATCTTCTTCTAAATCCTTTTTTCTATGTCTAGACCGTAAATAATTTGTGCATGTGGTGTTAGCCTATAAGTAATTACTACACTCAAAATGTCAATTTCAATGTTTGTATATTATAATTATGTGATAGTGTAAGTAATTGTTGGTTAACCGAATAAATAAATAATAATATTCACCTGTAACTCTCTCCATTGGTTCTCCAAACTCTCCACGTGTTTTGCAATCTCTTGTGAGGCGTAGTGCTTGCCCTCTGCCACAAAAAAAAACATAAATCAGTTATGTAACAATCTCCATAGCGTAGCGGTATTTGGCACGCTTTAATTCGGAGGCCATGGGTTTGATCCCCACTCCACCGGACAGGAAATCTTTGTGTAAATACTAAGATTTCTTACGGGGTCTAGTTGGTTGAGGGATTACCCTCCGTGCCTCGGAAAGCTCGTTAAGCCGTTGGTACCGATTATTGTAACATCATCTATAATAAACGTATATCAAGGAACGGACAGCAGCGTTTCCTTGTGTGGTACATCATAATACTGCGGTCACCAACCTGCCTGGCAAGCGTGGTGACTATAGCATATTTGCTGAACATGGGCCTGAACATGAATACATCGGGAGGAGGCCCATGTTCAACAGTGGACGATGTGAGATGATGATGATGAAGTTATGTAAAACCACACACCTCAACCAGAATCCAGCTATGTGTAGTTAATTTACAGATACGTCAAGAGTTGGCGCCGTTTCGATGTTAATGAATGGCGCTAATAAAATGTTCCAGGAAAACGTGAACACGGGAACGTAAGGTTTAATATGGAATCCTTGGTATCAAAGCGATCGCAAAGATTGCCTCAATTACAGGAACCTTGGAACTTTGGTAAATAGGTATTTTCTTCGATTCCTCTTGTTCAGCAGCCCGTTGAAGTCCACTTCTGAACATGGACCTCCATTGCACATTGACATAATACCACATTTGCCAGTCGGATTTTTGATCGTTAGACGGTAGGTATCCTTTAGCTGACAAATGCTGCTGCCCATCCATCGGCTGTATGTCCTTTAGACTCCAATGAGGAGACATGGGGTAGTCTATTTAAAGCCGAAAAACTAAACAGCCTTTTTTCGATTACTATACGACAAACACTAACTATTTCGTAATACTTATTTCATCCATCCTTTTACCCAAATGCTAGTATAAATATTCAGACTCAAAGAGCCGCTCATGGATCTATGGAGGAGCGATGCTCGGGGTTTTTATACGAGATCGAATCAAGAATGAGGAGATACATAGAAGAACGCGGGTTACCGACAAAGCCCAATAGATTACTTCGTTGAAGTTGCAATGTGCAGGCCATATAGCACGGAGAACAGATGGCCGTTGGGGACGAAAAGTTTAGCCCTTGTAGTCTGGGGTTAAGAATAAGACTACGGTATCTCCTGCCTGTCGTAAGAGGCGACTAAAAGGAGGCTTTTCTTGTGGTAGAGCCACGCTGTTCGCAGCATGAATGGGCCGGCTCGACCGGGAAATACCACATCTCTCGCAGGAGATCGTCGTTTCAGTAGAAGCGTTTAGCTACTGCTATTCGTACGGTGAGCGAGATGTCCGGTGGCCCAACACCGCCCCCCCTCCCCTTATCTAACCATGGCAGCGGAATTAAAAGATCTTGTACCCCAGGAGGGTACCAGTACGCTCCGTGCTGGAGAATCCCTCCCTGAGCACCCTCGCTCAGGCTGCCCTGCGTATTCTGGGGAGGGCAAAATCCCGCTCGCAATTTCTGCTCGAGGCAAGAGCAACAAAACCGTGGCGCCGTCCCCTGAACTTCATGTACACTTCTGCAACATCAGGGGATTACACTCCAACCTTAACTCTGTCCACCACCATCTTGAGACTGAGAAGCCAGCCTTGTTCTTTTTAACGGAAACTCAGATCTCGTCTCCTGCTGATACGTCATACCTAAATTATCCAGGCTATAAAATTGAGCACAGGTTTGTGTCTCGAGCTGGAGTAAGCGTATACGTGAGAGACGATATCTGTATCCGCCGCCTAAGCAATCTTGAAGGTAGGGACCTCTCCATCATCTGGCTGCGCGTAGATTGCGATGACCACCCGCGCATATACGCTTGCCTTTATAGGTCCCACAGTGGTGACGCAGAAACAGACCGACTCCTCGAGCACGTCGGAATGGCCATTGATTCCGTGCTAGAACAGATCCCGTCCGCCGCGATTGTGGTACTCGGCGACTTCAATGCCCATCACATTGAATGGCTTGGGTCACAGAAAACGGACCATGCGGGTAAATCTGTTCATGCCCTTGCCATGGCTTATGGTTTGACACAGATGGTTTCCTCATTTACACGAGTTCCAGATGTGGAAAACCATACGCCTTCACTGTTGGATCTTCTGCTGACCTCTCATCCGGAAGGGCTTCAGGTAACCGTCGATGCTCAGCTAGGCACGTCGGACCACTGCTTGATTCGGAGTGTGGTGCCACTCATGCGCCGACCGCGGTCTCGCATTGCGGGCTGCCGCCGTGTTTGGCACTTCAGGTCAGCGGACTGGGATGGGATGCGGACCTTCTTTTCATCCTACCCATGGAAACAAATTTGCTTCTCGCTAGAGGATCCCAGTGCAACTGCCGACTCCGTCGCTGATGTGGTGCTGCAGGGCATGGAACTCTTTATTCCTAGCTCTTCAGTGCCCGTTGGTGGCGGGTCCCAGCCCTGGTTTGTTTCTTCTTGCAAACTGGCATCTAGCCAAAAGCAAGAAAAATTTCAAGCCTGGGTCGATGCGGTAGCAACTGGGAATCCGAAAGCTGACCAGATAAAAAAGGAGTATAATTTTTCTTCCAGATCCCTCAAAAGAGTCCTAGCCATGGCAAAGGCAAAGCACATCGGCAGAATTGGCGAGAGATTGGCTCGTCTTCCTTCAGGCACACGTGCTTTTTGGTCTCTCGCTAAGGCTGTCGAAGGGAATTTCTGTCGGCCATCTTTTCCACCTCTGCGCAGGGAAGGTGATACGTTGGCTCACGATGCAAAAGAGAAAGCCGATCTTCTGGGCTCTCTTTTTGCATCCAATTCCACTTTGGATGACGGGGAGAAACCACCGCCAACCATCCCACGGTGTGACAGTACTCTAGTAGACATTCGGTTTACTCAAAAATCCGTCCGAAAAGTACTTTTCTCTCTGAACATCCACAAGTCCAGTGGGCCAGATGCTATCCCTCCTATTGTGCTGAAAACATGTGCTCCAGAGTTGGCTCCTGTGTTAACGCGCCTTTTCCGACTTTCCTACAATACAGGGGTAGTCCCGCAAGCGTGGAAAACGGCTTTAGTGCACCCCATCCCTAAAAAAGGCGATCGCTCTGATCCGGGTAACTACCGGCCAATTGCCATCACCTCCTTGTTCTCAAAAATAATGGAAACCATTATTAATCGCCAACTTCTACGGTATCTAGAGGAACACCAGCTAATTAGTGACCGCCAATATGGATTCCGTCAGGGTCGGTCAGCTGGTGATCTTCTAGCCTACCTGACCCATCGTTGGGCGTTGGCGATTGAGAGCAAGGGGGAGGCCATGGCTGTGAGTCTGGACATTGCGAAAGCCTTCGATCGGGTGTGGCACAAGGCGCTTCTTTCCAAGCTTCCTTCTTACGGGCTGCCCGAGAAACTTTGCAGATGGATTGCCAGCTTCCTCATGGAGCGCAGCATCAAGGTCGTTGTCGACGGTTCATGCTCCGACTCTATGCCCGTGAATGCTGGCGTCCCACAAGGCTGTGTGCTTTCGCCAACCCTGTTTCTTCTGCACATCAATGACATGTTACAATCAGATAACATTCATTTCTATGCAGATGACAGTACGGTAGATGCCTCCTACTTTGGCCGCTCCAACATTTCTCGGGCACACGTCCTTGAGGGTCGGAACAAACTTGTGTCTGAAATTGAGACTACCCTAGACCAAGTCTCAAATTGGGGCCATCGTAACTTGGTCAAGTTCAATCCCCAAAAGACACAGGTTTGCGCGTTTACTGCGAAAAAGGCTCCCATTGTCATACCTCCTCAGTTTCAAAGCACTCCCCTTAATATCAGCCAGAGTATTGGGATCCTCGGCGTCGACGTCGAGAGTGACGTCAAATTTCGCGGTCATCTGGAAGACGAGGCTAAATTAGCCTCCAAAAAGCTGGGTGTCCTCGGCAAAGCCAGACAGTATTTCACGTCGGCGCATCGCCTTCAATTGTATAAAGCGCAAATACGGCCGCATATGGAATACTGCTGCCATCTCTGGTCCGGGGCACCACAATATCAGCTTCTTCCTTTTGATCGCGTTCAACGTCGCGCAGCTCGAATCATCGCCGGCGACGAGGTTCCCACTAATCGGCTTGATCCTCTTACCTTGCGGAGAGACGTAGCGTCTCTTTGTATTCTCTACCGCATTTATCACGGGGAGTGCTCTGAGGAATTGTTCGAACTCATACCTGCCGCTGCTTTCCGCCTTAGATCCACTCGCCAGAACTTCCACCAACATCACCTGGATGAATGGTTGTCCTCCACCGTGCGTTTCTCGAGAAACTTTTTACCGCGCACGACCAATAATAATGAAATAATGAATTTATTCAGCACTTAGGTATTTACATACACTTGTACTTGTCAAAATCACAATAACAAAGAAATATAATTAATAGGTTATTATTCTTATTCTATGAATAGAACTACTTAGGTAACTATAACTAACAAATGCAACCTGTGAGTGCTGCTAATTGTAGGACATTACAGACAATTTACTCCGTCTGTCCGTGTGTCATTAATTCCTCTACTCATAATTAGTTAATACTTACATTAAAAAAATTTGAAAGCATACAATTAAGTGACACACACTTGGGGGCACCCTTATGAGGTTAGGACCACAACCCAGAGGTGCCACTGATATTAAAATCAGATTTGTGGATATAAGAGGAAGTGATCGCTGGCACGGCCTACAGGCGCTGGATCACAGGGCAGGGGTAGGGGTACAACGCGGTCCTCGCCGGCGAGAATCCTACCCTAGCTAACCTGCAACCTTTCACTAGCTACCTAGGTGGACGACCCGGAGAAGAAAGGGAGAAAGAAACTCCGGGATTTTTTTTTTCGTCATCTTTTTTATCACAGTGCGTCCATTTTTTTTTAAATATATGTTTTCTTTACAATATTTCATTTAAAGTATAATATGAAGCATGTGCGCTAATGCACGCTCTAGACGTTTTCATAGATATAGCTAAATAGTGATTAAAAATCCTCAAGCAAAAAGTAAGTAAGAGCCTCATAAACCTCTAGCACTTGAAAACGGAGGGCGCATCCACACACATTACCAAAGAACAAGCCATGTGAGAAAATTATCGTCTTAAGCGGTCACACACTAATGTTTTAACAACCATCTCAAATACAACCACCAGCAAGCCGACCAGCCACCGCAAGCAGCACCCGTTCACGAGTATGACGTGTGAGCACACAGCCATCGTCTCCCTCGCCATATTAGAGGGAAGGAGGCGACCCGACTCACATCGCCACCGCAAGCAATGACAAACAATGGGAGCATGACGAGCACACTGATAGCAACATTTGAGGAATCACGTTTAAAAGGAGAGGCAAAAGTTAGACTCAGCATAGCATGTTCCGAAGTACATCAAAGTATACAATAATAACATTGGCAATAAAATAATAAAAAATACAAAACATCCAATAATGTAAGTTTGCGTGTGTTACACCGCTAGCACCATGCAGTTTTATCATTAATATATTCATTTATTGTGTAATAACCTTTTTTCATTAAGGTAGTCTTTACATGAGTTTTAAATTTATTGAGTGGTAACTCTTGCACAAATTCCGGTAGTTTGTTATACATACGCAAACTAAGCCCTACAAACGAAGAATGGACTCTCTGCAGACGGTGGTAATCAGCACACAATTTGTGTTTATTTCTTGTATTTTTTGTGTGCATGTCGCTTCTCTTCTGATATTGATTTAAATTTTGTCTAATATGAATTAAATTTTCATAAATGTATTGAGAAGCAACCGTTAATATATTAATATTTTTAAACAAATCTCTTAGGGAAGTTCGGGCACTTAGTTGGTAAATAGATCGAATCGCCCGTTTCTGTAAAATAAATATACTTTGGATATCGGCAGATTTGCCCCAAAGTAGAATTCCATATGATAAAATGCTGTGGAAATAACTAAAATAGACCATACGTGCAGTTTCTACGTTGGTCAGTTGTCTAACTTTCCTAACAGCGTAAGCAGCAGAGGTCAACTTTTTGGCCAAGTTCGACACATGAGCATTCCATTTTAAATGTGTATCCAGCGTTATACCTAAGAACACTGTGGAGCTAACAGTTTCCAGCACTTCATTATTGAGAATTAAATTAGGTCCAGTATTTTTCACATTGGGCGTAGTGAATTTTATACATTTAGTTTTTTTTGCGTTTAGCACCAAGTTATTTACAGTAAACCAATGAGTTATATGTGTGAGTGCACAATTAATAAAATCGAAATCGTCAATATTACGTTTCACTTTAAAAATAAGTGAAGTGTCGTCAGCAAAGAGTACAACATCACACAATTTCTCCAAATAATACGGCAAATCATTAATATATACCAGGAATAAAAAAGGACCCAGAATGGAACCTTGTGGCACACCAAACTTAACAGGTAAGGATTCCGAGACTACACCACCTACGCCAACGCACTGAACTCTCTGAGAAAGGTATGAAGACATCATATCCAGTGCATCGTCCTTAATACCATAGTGACGTAATTTTAATAAGAGCGAGTCGTGCCGAACGCAATCGAAGGCCTTTGAAAGATCACAGAATACACCGATGGCATTTTGCGACTGCTCCCACGCATCATATATAGATTTAATAAGAGCGACTCCAGCATCTAAAGTTGAGCGACCTTTAGTAAAACCAAACTGATTCGCGTGCAAGAGGTTTTTAAAATTGAAATGCTTGAGGAGCTGATTAAGTATTATTTTTTCAAAGATTTTACTAAACACTGGTAATATTGAGATTGGTCTATAATTGGCTGGGTCGTCTTTCGAACCTGATTTCAATAAGGGTATGATTTTACTGTACTTCATTTTGTCAGGAAATGTACCAGTATCTACACATTCATTAAAAATAATCATTAGATAAGGCGCTACTATATCAATTATTTCTTTCAGGATTTTAACTGAAATACCCCATAAATCACCTGTATTTTTTGAATCAAAAGCCTTGACTACGTTTATCACTTCCGTTACAGTAACATGCTTGAATTTGAATAAAGAATTACATCCCGGTACGCTACTGCATAAAAGTAGCTCAGCCTCACTGGCTGATGAATTTAAAGAACGCGTAGTGGCTATTGGTATGTCAGAGAAAAAAGTATTAAATGCATGAGCCACGTCAGATTTATTACTAGTAAGTTTATCATCGACTTTTATTTCTAACAGATTATCCCGGTTAAAAGTCTTGCCACTTTCTTTATTTATTATTCCCCAGGTGGTTTTTATTTTGTTACTGGAGTTTTCTATCTTATGTCTAATATGATTGGCTCTAGCAATGCTACAAACTATTTTAAAAGTTTTAGAATACTTTCTTACATGCTCTAAAAAGTCATCATCGGATCTATACATTTTCATGCCATAAAGCTCATACAATCTAGATCGACTCTTATATATTCCTGGAGTAGCCCATTCATTAAATTTACAGTGAACTTTACTATTATAAGTTTTAGTTTTAAAATTACTTCTAAATTCGGTCTCTACAATGTTAAAAACGGCTCCATAGTTACTATCCGGATTCTGCTTAACTAACAAAGAAGGATTTAACTTTGACATAATATTTTCCTTAAAGCGATTAATTCGACCAGCAGTGATAGGGCGGCACGTTATTTTTGACGTTGTTTTGTCTTCAGTGCTTGGAAAGACTGCCAACTGTCCACAGTGATCAGATGTTAGATTATGTAAAATCTGCGTATTTATCGTTTGACAGTTTGAAAATATGTTGTCAAGACAAGTGGACGAGTGTGAAGTTATCCTAGTGGGTTCATAAAAAAGATGTTTTAAATTAAAAGAATTAAATAGATTAAGGAGTCTCCCACTAGTAGACGAGGCTTCAAGAATATTAACATTAAAGTCTCCACACACTATTATCCCCTTACCTGAACAACTTAACCTCGTGAGGGCATCTTCTACAACAGATTCAAATAAATCAAAGTTACCTAAAGGTGGACGGTACACACATACAACTACATGATGCTGCAGTTCCACACAAGACAACTCGGCATTCCGCTCAATGGACAGATTTACAATATCATGTCTTGATTTACATTTTATGTGAGATGATACAATAATTAGTGAGCCACCATGAATGGCTTGTTTTCTCACAAAAGCACTCTGTACTGTGTACTTATCATTGTTAATGAAACATAACTGAAAATCTTTTAACCAATGTTCAGTAAGACATAAAACATGAACATTAAAGTTTTCTAACAATAAACTTAACTCTAATTCTTTGCCAGAAACACCCTGCATGTTCTGATGTACAATATTTAAATCATGCAGGCCTTCTGTTGTCCTTAAATCTAGTTTAAAATATTTAAGTTAGTAGAAATACTAACATCTAATTCAGTGTTACACTGAAACAAATCAGACTTGTCTGAATCTTCCTTTAAAAAACTCTCAGAAATTAGAGTAGTCAATGTACTACTCTGTGATAATCTATGATTATCTGTGTCAGTAAAAAAATTAAATGCTAACATATTAGCAAGTTGTTTTTTCGTAAAATAGGGTAGGTACAATGTACCATTCCATCGCGGGTGCTTAACACTCGCGATCGAGCCATAGGGGGAGGAAACTCTAGTCCCTTCACCGGGGCGAGAGTTATAGTTGTACTCTGTCGGAGAGATAACCAAAGGCCTATACCGGTACTTGGGTCTCTCACTACCAACGACAGAAGGAGGAACACCCGGGGGCTTTTTTAGTGGGTACATACTCTCTGTGGTGCGACAGCGCACCACGTTCTATAGAGTATGAGCCCCACATGCCCCTCACTGGCGCAGGGATCACGTATATAGTGATCCCTGCGCCAGGGAGGAAGTGCGGTTGCGCATTTTTACCCCGGTAAACAAAAAAAAAAAAAAAAAAAAGGTACAATGTACCATTTGTCAAATTAAAATTATGTGAAATAATACTATTTATGTCAAAATAATCAAGGAACTCATTACAATTACAGATATTGTACAATAACATATTTAAGTCATAAATATGTTTACTTTGTTCCTTCGTCAAATTATTACAATAAGGTAGTGAACATAATATAAATTGACTGTTATATTTACTGTTATAGTATTTGATCTTATTAATTAATTTTAGAATATGATTCCTATTAACAGTCAAACTGTCACCATACAATATAATTAATCTGTTGTATTCATTATGTTCACAAACTGAATCAATTTTTGAAACTAAATTACTAAAATTAACTCCGGGTAAGCAAACATTAAGTATAGACTGACGGGACTGATGACTTACAAATCTACCAAGATTCCTACCTAATGCATCAGACAGAATACAAGTTTTAGTAGGAATACATTTAGTGTTTTCACTCCCTGTACTGCTAGAACACTTCAGTAAACTATTATTATTAATTTCACATTCAATCTCTGCTGAAGTTGAATTAATATAGGGCAGAGTGTGTTCTTGGCAAGAAAACTGTGAGGGATCTGATAAAAAAACATTATTTTTCTCACAATTAAATGGTTTTAATTTAAGGAGCTCATTAGCAGCAAGTATGTGCTCCTTAATTTGACATTGTGAGTCATCATATTTTTTAGATAATGTGTTGAGCTGTTTAGTTAGTTCAGATATTTTTAATTTTAAAGTTTTTGTATTGATATCATACTTTAATTGTTTTTGTGAAAACTCATTACTACATATGTCAAAGTCTTTCAATAATTCTCTTCGGTCCCTAATAAGTTCACTTATATAGTTATAATTGAACCGTTTAATCTTATTGTATGACATTTTTAATTTTCTAGTAAGTTTTTTAATTTTTAAATATTTTTTAATTTTGCTGTGACTAGTCATGGTACATACAGAGTGGTGGAGACCACTCTGTGGAATCAATTAAAAGCGGAGGTATTTCCGATCCGGTATGACATGGCAACCTTCAAGAAGCGAGCCTATTCCTTTCTTAAAGGCCGGCAACGCACTTGCGACTCCTCCGGTGTTGCGAGTGTACATGGGCGGCGGTGATCACTTACCATCAGGTGACCCACTTGCTCGTTTGCCTCCCTCTTCAATAAAAAAAAAAAAAAAAAAAAAAAGTTCTCGAATGGAGACCGCGGATCGGCAAGCGTAGCGTAGAACGTCCACCTACTAGATGGACGGATGATCTGGTAAAGGCCGCCTCCAACCGTAGTAACTGGAAATCTATGAGGGAGGCCTATGTCCAGCAGTGGACGTCCTACGGCTGAATTAAGTACAAATGACATACCTATAAGTGATTCTCCGTGGTTCGCTACGTCATCGATTCTTCCTTTGTTCGCCGCGAGTTCCGACTCGAAGGCCGCATGCTTCTGAATCTTGCTCTGAAGGTTGGAAAGTTCCCTGCAAAATAATATACATATTAAATATATAAACTATTTATTTTTATTGAGATTCATAAATTTTAGACAACAGACAACCTCCGTAGCGTAGCGGTAGACGGCTCGCTTTACACCTCGAAGGTCGTGGGTTCGGACGAGAAATCTTTGTATAAATTCGTTCCCTGGTATACGATTGTTACAGATTATGTTATCACAATCGGGACACAACGGCTTAACGTGCTTTCCGAGGCACGGAGGGTAGCCCCTCAGCCAACCAGACCCGGAAAGAAATCTTAGAATTTACACAACAATTTCCTGTACAGTGTGGGGATCGAACCCACGACCTCCGCGACTTAAAGCGTGCTTACTAGTTTACTAGTGTCGATTTTGATATTAAAATTTTCCGTAAAGTATTTAAAATCAATTTAATAATATAACCTGTAGTTCTGGTCGTTAGCTATTTGCATCTTGAGCGCGATCCACTCCCTCTCGTGGTACAGGTTGCGTAGGAACTGATGGAGTTGACGAGATTGCTCCAACATCTCTCCGCGGTTCTTACACGACTCCTGAGTAACAAAATATAAAAGTTAGTCTATAAACAGAGGTGCTGTAAGGTGTGGGCAGCCACCTAAGGCCTAGAAGAGCCTAGGGCCTCCCTGGCCCTACTGATAAACTAACAGTAATGCCTCTAGAAACCATTCTCTCCGTTCTAAATAAATTTCCATTAAGGGGGCTTTTTCTTTTTTGTTCGGACTAAAATGCGTTACGGATCCTGGTCGCTTTCGCGGCGTGGAGAGTGTACTATAAACCCCCGGGTGTTCATTTCCCCAGCCGATAATGAGGGACTTAAGGATCTTGCTCGTCTTTTGGGTAAACATCGGGGTCTCACTAAGCCTATTTCGCGCTGACATACACTTTCAGTACTAGCACACCACTAAGACAGTGGCGGGCCAATAAAATGTATTTTTACACTAAGTAGTTAGAACTTTCCGATGCCCTCGTAGAACCGTAGTCCGAAAGGTCCGCGAACTGCCTCACTGTCTGTCTGTTTTTTCGGGCTAATCTCTGGAATGGCGGGATCTATTTTGATGGCACTTTCACTGGCAGATAGCTGATGTAATAAGGAGTAACTAAGGTTACTTTTATTTAAGTAGTGTTGTTGTTTTAGGCCATACACCAAATATTTGTTATTAATAATAAAAAATAAACACGCGATAACGAAAAACTCAATAAACTAAATATTTTTTCGTTAAAATCCACGCGGCCGACGTCGCGGGCCCAGTTAATAAATACTTAGAATAAAATAGTACCTTAAGCTTATCTCTTCTTCCCACGATCTCTTTGAGTCTCTTCTCAATGTACTCCGCGTCGTAGTGTCCGTCCTCCAGCATGCCCAGAGCGAAGCGTTGCAGCTCGTCTACGCGCCCGAGCTGAGAGTCGAGCAGCTTCGAGAACTCCGCGTGTTTGCGAATCAAAGTTTCTACGGCTGTTTGAGAGAGAAATAAATTATATTAAATTAATTAATTAATGTATAACATTTTGAAGAGTTTGTCCTTTTACTTGAACGCGCTATTATCCATTCATCGGGGAAGGCTATAGCTATTGTTCGGTTTATACAAGTCAAACAAATGCATGCGGGTCAGCGTTTTACTCCAAAGCGTGATTTTATTTAGATCTCAGAATGCTGCTCGTGCACGTCACGGTTAGTTCAGAGCTGTCACGACTCATAGCAAAAGTTCAATTTAATATACAGTTTTAGTTAAGACAGGACACCTTCTGTCGGGCAGCTAGTCTGTACTAAAATTAAAGAGAAAATAGTTGATTGTTTGTTGGTTTTCGTATAATAACAGTGACTCGCGCGCAGTGTTGCCAACCCTATCTTAGTATAAAACTGTAGATATGCTTGAAAAAAACTGTAGAAAACTGTAAATATCAAATAATAATTAAGAAAATAGTTAATCTATATTTTTATTTATTTATTTATGTACACATTCAAGAAGAAGATAGAGAAAGAAAGACAACACCAGTTATCGAGGAAGGTAAAAGGCTATATTTTATTACGAAGTTTCCACGTTACGTGGGTAAAACCGCGCGCGGGAAGCTAGTATCAAATATGATATTACGTAAAAACTAGTAATTGCAATGCTAATCCAACACATTAGAAAATAAAATACATGACGCCATCGTCTTCAATAGAAAACTGTAGATTTCGAGGTCTAAACTAAAAACTGAGAGCATTTCCAAAAAACTGCAGATCTACAGTTAAAACTGTAGGGTTGGCTACTCTGCTCGCGCGACACCGAGGCGCAAACAGCTCGCTCCTTGAAGACGGCTCTCGGTTGGAGCCGAAACCGTGCGAGAGAAATCGCCAAAAACGACACACGTGAGTCAAACCGGACTTTATATAAAATATGTTTGTTGGTTTGTTTGTTTGAATTGAATAGGCTCCGAAACTACTTGACAGATTTGAAATAATCTTTCACCGTTGAGAAGCTACACTATCTCCGGAGAATATTCTACTAATATTTCCTAAACTTTCGCGCTTATCACGCGAAAGTTTGTAAGTATGGATGGATGGATGTTTGTAACACTTGCACGCCGCAACTTCTGAACGGAATTAGCTGAAATTTTGCACCGGGATACGGTTATACGCTGGATTAACATATAGGCTACAAAACATCACGCTCCGACACACTGGAGCAGAGTAACGCGGGTAAAACCGCGCGCGGGAAGTTAGTTAATAATAAATGTTAATCCTTACCGTCCAAATTCTCTCCCAAGTCATCGTTATTCAAGAATGCCTCCTTAGAGGCCAGCCAGTCTTCGGTCTGTCGGGCCTGCTCCTTCAGCAGTTGCAGTTGATGCGCCTATAACATACGTAAGTCATCATCATCATCATCATCAGCCCGTATAACGTCCACTGCTGAATGTAGACGTCCCCCCTAGAGAAGATTTTTGCTATAGTCCACGCTTGTTAGGCGGATTGGTGACCACAGTATTACGTTATAACACCCAAAGAAATGCTGCTGCCCGTTTCCTGGTATACAATTAGTAATTTTAGAGGCCGTTGCCTAATGGCTTGGACGTCGGACTCGTGATCATGTGGTCGCCAGTTTGATCCCCACCCATTGCACTACCGACGTGAGCCCACTCGTAACACAAGCATTTAAGCTTAGCACGAGGGGTTAACAACAATACTAGTAGACTGCAAAATCTCTTCTAGTAATCTTTCAAGAAAACTAAGAAGACCCGGCATAACAAACTCAATGAGTTATTCTACCGTCTTTTTTAACACGACCCACATGAGACGGTCCGGCGAAACATAATCAAATGGCTTTAGTAACTTTAATACCTGTGTCAAGTATTGTTTCCTCTTCAGCCAGGCCTGGTCCAGGGTTGTGGAGAGGACTTCCACCTTCTTGACCTTTTCAGGAGCCTGTTCTGCTTCCTTCTGGAGTGTGGCTATCACCTTCTGACGACCATCGATCTCAGCCTGAGGACAATAATTTACAATGTACCCAAATGTTAAGGATAAGCGACCGTAGCGTTGGCTAGGGCGTCGGACTTGCGATCATGTGGTCGCCGGTTCGATCCCCACCCATTGCACTACCGACGTGAACCCACTCGTAACACAAGCTGTTTAGCTTAGCACGAGGGGTTAACAACAATGTTTTTGTACGTTTGTTGGTAATGGATAATCTGTGCAACATACCTTCTTCTCATGGTGCAGTTCGAGAAGGTTCTCTGCGTCCGACACGGTCTCTGGGGCTTCGGTTTCGTGCATACGCTTCACCGCCTCCGACACCCAGAGGTCCAGTTCCTGAAAGAAATAGTTTTCGTTGAAATTTCTAATAATAATTGAACATTTTACTTTGAATACTATACGGTATATATACATATATGCTATACATTTTTACCTTAATTTCACACTCTAAAAAATGGTTTGCTGGAAGAAAACTCATTAATGAGTTAAGCTCGCCATTGTACATCATCTTTAAATGTTGTTTTTACTCCAATTTCATGTGTACAATAAAGAATAAATAAATAAAATAAATAATGTGTGCTGATTACTTAATTTCAAAATTGTTGCAGGTTCTAAACCTGCCGGTCGTCTAATTTTATTAATTTTAATTTAGTAATTAGGTAGAGTATTAAATAAATTAAAAGTAAGCCGGTCATGAGTAAACCGGTTCCTTCTAGGTAAGCGTGCACAGGATCAGGCGGGTTGTAGTCAAACTCCAACCTATTTCTCATAAAAAAAAGTTATTACGGGCAGTGCCATCGTTCAAACCTTTTATGCCAAGTGCAACTGTGGTTGGGATCCGCCGTGGCCAAATGGTTAAGGCATTAAGGTATATCCTATAAATACCTAAGATGCAGGTACGAATCCTGCCGTGCCGTTCATTAATCTAAATTTTGAAATTAAAATGAAAATTTGAAACCTTGTCACTACATCTTCTTTCATACTACAATGTTCCCTAATCATGTGAAGGAATGGCAAGACCAAGGCGGACGTTCCACGATCAAATCGAGGACGTTCTTAACAAAGGCCAGGTTAAAAATACCCTCAACCGAAGGACATGCATGAGGAGATTAATGAATGTAGAAGAGGAGCAAGTGGTATGTCAAGATCGTAGCAAGTGGAAGGAAGTGGTCTAAGCCTACCACTATGGGTAAGGACACGTAAATGTATGTTCTTTTTTTTTTCGGAAGCACATATGTTTTTGTCCCTGAGTCTTTTGCTACTTCACCGGGCATAAAGGCGAGCAGAGCTCCAGACTAGATAAATAGTTTAAACACTACAAACTAAGCAACCTGTGCAAGAGGGCGTCCCCTGTGGGACTTGGACCTCGGCTCAGGGCCGTCGCTGACGGGGAGATTGAGGGATTATGGCTTTTAGTTTCTTTAGGGGAGTTTTGTGCAACCGTCGCTCTACTTTATAGTTCGCGGGCCTCTCGGACTTCTAGTCTACGAGGGCATCGGAAGGTTCTTAGCAAACTAAGGGTCGGGAGGGCGAGTGAATGTATGTACCAATAAGTGGTATAATAACCTTAAGATTTTCATCAAACTTATGTTCAGCGATCGCCTCGTCCAACAGGGCTGTTCTCTTGGCTGCCAGCTCTTGGAGATTGTCCCAGCCTACGCGGAGGCTCTGCAGACTTGCTTCTATCTCTTTCGCACGTTCCGGGTATCTGTGGGGTAGAGGGAGATGGTATGTGTTTGAGAAAATTACTAATATTATAAACGCGAAAGTTTGTGAGTATGGGTGGATGTTTGATTCTATTTCACGCTAAAACTACTGAACGGATTCGGCTGAAAGTTTTCACGGGGAAATTTTATAAGCTGGATTAATATAAAAGCTACAAATCATCGTGCTCCGACCCACTGGAGCAGAGTAACGGGAAAAAACCGCGAGACGCAGCTAGTTGACAATAAAAATGCAGCCAAATTTTTTGTTAATAATTTGACAATCCCCATTCACTTGCCAACTCCCCTAGTACTTGGGTTAGTAGGCTAGGTTCAACCTCCATGGGGTGTAATCGCCAAAGATCTACTATTAAGGGATCAACTCACAAAGATCAAATTTTAGTGGGTTTGACTAAAAATGGATCTAATTTTAGGGGTTTAAGAGATGTCGGCTCACAGAGATATACTGTTAAGTGATTTTGGGGGTTCAGCCCCAAGTAATCATCAATCAGGGGTTTTTGGGGGTTCGACCCCAATAATCTTTCATCTGGGAGTTTTTGGGGGTTCGAACCCCAATAATCGTCTATCGGGGGGTCTTTCGGAGTTCCACTCCCAATAATTGTCTAATGGGGGTTTTCGAGGGTTCAACGTCTAAAATATTTTAACACTTACTTCTTGCTGTGCGTCTGTCCCTCAGTCTCTAGCTGCTGTATTTTATCCAAGATCGCCTTGGCTTCCGCGACTCTCGCGAGATGCTTCCTCTTGAGCTCGTGAGCTACCGCCAGCTCCCGACCTCGCTCATTACTACTAAAGAGTGACGCCTTCTTCGATATACGTTCCGCCGTGTCTTCTACATCACTGGAATAGGCGAAAAATATAGTTATTAGTCAATAGGGTCAGATAACTAAAGTAGCGTAGTGGTATTTGGCTCGCTTTAAATCTCGGAGGTCATGGGTTCGATCTCCACTCCGGACAAGAAATCTTTGTGTAAATTTTAAGATTTTTTTTTGGGTCTGGAAGGTTTAGTGACTACCCTCCGTGCCTCGGAAAGCACGTTAAGCCGTTGGTCCCGATTGTTATAATATCATCATTGCCATAGTCACCACGCTTGACAGGCGGGTTGGTGACCGCAGTATTATGTTATACCACACGAGGAAACTCTGCTGCCCGTTCCTGAATAAACGATTATTGTAGATAGATGATGCTATAACAATAGGGACCAATGATTTAACGTGCTTTTCAAGGCACGGAGGGTAGTCCCTCAACCAATTAGACCCGGAAAGCAATGCCGGATAGAAAATCTTTGTGTAAATTCAAAGATTTTACACTAAGATTTCCTGTCCGGCGTGGGGATCGAACCCTCGACCTCCGAGATTTAAAGCGAGGCAAATAACGCTACGCTACGGAGGTTGTCTTTCTGCTAGTAATCTATCTATCTTTATATATATAATTCTTCTGTGAGTGTGTATGTCACTGAACTTCTCTCAAACGACTGGACCGATTTTGATGAAATTTTTTGTGTGTGTTCAAGGGGATCTGGGAATGGTTTAGATTCACAATTTTGTCCGCTGGACAATGTTTTTTTAATTAATTTTTAATTTATTAGTAGTTGTTGATTTTGGAATGTTTTACATTGGATCCGACAGACGGCGCTACCATCGCAGTGTCAAATTTTAAATAATATTTAGGGTAGGGGTAGGGTAGGGGTAGGGTAGGGGTAGGGTAGGGGTATGGTAGGGGTATGGTAGGGGTAGGGTAGGGGTAGGGTAGGGGTAGGGTAGGGGTAGGGTAGGGGTAGGGGTAGGGTAGGGGTAGGGTAGGGGTAGGGGTAGGGTAGGAAGGGATAGGGTAGGGGTATGGTAGGGGTAGGGTAGGGGTAGGGTAGGGTAGGGGTAGGGTAGGGGTAGGGTAGGGGTAGGGTAGGGGTAGGGGTAGGGTAGGGGTAGGGTAGGGCTAGGGTAGGGTAGGGGTTGGGTAGGGGTAGGGTAGGGGTAGGGTAGGGGTAGGGTAGGGGTAGGGGTAGGGTAGGGTAGGGGTAGGGTAGTGGTAGGGTAGGGTTAGGGTAGGGGTAGGGTAGGGCAGGGGTAGTGTAGGGCAGGGGTAGGGTATAAAAGTCCACCCGTGCGAAGCCGGGGCGGGCCGCTAGTATATTATATTCTTCTCATATAAAAAGAAAAAAAATGACAACATTAAAGAATGAGTACAAATGCGTGGCTGTTGCCTGGCGGCTCACCGGTGGAAGGAGTGTATCTCGAGCGCGGCGGCGAGGCGGTCGCGGTACGCCAGCAGCGCGCCGCTCAGCGCGCGCCACTTGCGCAGGCACGCGTCGCGCCGCGCCGACACCGCGTCCGCCGCCTGGCTCGGGCCCTGGGGGAGTACATAGCATTACAGGAACGATACAGGCGAGACTTGGACCCTGGGGAGGCATAGCACATAGCAATATGGAGTAGAAACAAGACAGCCCGCCGCCTAGCTCGGACCGTAGGCGGGAGCAATTAACATTTACAAAGAAGACTGACCGCTGCCTGTCTCGGACCCTGAGGGAGGGGCAATAGCAATTGACATTACAAGGTACTAACGAGACAGTCAGCCACCTGACTCGGACCCTGGAGGGGCAATAGCAGTTAACATAACAGGGTTTGGTACCCAAGAGGGAGAAACGACACAGTCCAGTCCGCGCCTGGTTTGGAAGCTAGGGGGGACAGAGCACATAACATTACAGGGTGGTTGCCTTCGTCATGTCAGGGTTTCCTAACAGGATACGGAACCAGGAAGTTAACAATCGTTTTACTATACCAAAAAGAAAATATCGTTGTTGAGCGTGCCAAATTCCACAAGTACATTTTTTATCAGGCAAACATAGCTTCTCAAAATGTGAATGTGTAGAAATTGGTAAATTCTTATTTATTCTGAAAAGAATGTCAATAATATTGACATTTATTTCAGAATTAAATAACACGTTTCTTGTAAAATTCCCATGAGTACGGAATGCAAAACGCATGTCAGAAGCTAGTATATGTCCATGTGATGGTATATATCTATCTCTTAGGCTCTATCTCTTAACCTACAATAACCATTTTAGCGATTTTAAGCAATACAAATATTAATCCACATCTAATTAAGTACCTTCAATAAATTGTGCATTTAATATAGATCAATATGGCCATTTACAGCATGTAATTTTAATGAATATTTTCGAAGATATTACACATTTACAATGCAGGTACATAGCTGGACATAGCGGTTGCGGCACCGGTACCGGCCGGGGGGGCGCATGCCTATAAATAACATTGCACCCGTGCGAAGCCGGGACGGGTCACTAGTTTAATTATAAAGTTCTCAGTGAAACGAGAGGCTATTGAATTATAAACCATACCTGCTGCATCAGCTTATCAGCTAAAGCACAGATGCTCTTGACCCTCTTATCGTCCACCTTCATGTCGGAGTCCATGTCGTCCAGCTTGCGGAGCAGAGCGCTGCAGTGCTCGTAGTCACGGCCCAGCTCGTGAGCTTGTACCTGAGGAGACACACACCATGAAAACAACTTGAAGCGGCCGTAGCACAATGGTATGACTGCAAAACTCAGCTAGCAGAGCTTTACAGTCTTTAAAAAAGTGAAAAAAAAAACGATATATTAATACGGGAAGTGAAAGCTTTGTACCCCTCTACGTAAATTGCGCGAGGGGGGAGTATGAAATTTTGCTTATATAGAGTAGGAGAATGATAATATATTTTTTTTAATTATGTTCGATCACCGGGCTACCTAACTAAGTTTATATCTCCACAGCATAAAAGCTATTTACCAATGACCACAATAGTATAAGTACAGACGAGACACTCCGGAAATTCAATTAATTAAATAGGGACTCTTGTTGCGATACAATAAAGTACAATTCAGATCGCACGGCGCTAATTACCTACAGTTATCAACATCGTTTCGCTTAGTTGAAAGTTCTGAGGTAAAATAAAAAAATACATTACAGTCGAGTTGACAATCTCATCTCTTTGAAGTCGGTTGAGAAAAAAAACAGTCGAATAGAAAACCTCCTCCATTTTTGAAGTCTCTCAAAACACTGCCTGCCCATGATAACGATCGAAATAAACGATCTTTATTCAGCACTTAGGTATTTACATACACTTGTACTTGTCAAGAAAATTTACAATGCATATAAAATTAATTATAAATAGGTAACATTTACTATTAAATTATGTTTAATTTACTTCAGGTGTGCTAGAAGTCTGTCAGTCTTGTGTTAGTAAACAAGCTCTTAATATTAACGTTAATATCTATTTACTATAGTTATTTTATTCAAACATTTTATGAATTAAAAAATATATATATATATATATATATATAAAATATTATAACACATCAATGTATTCGATGGGTCATCATCCTCATCTCATCAGCATGTTGTCGTCCACTGCTGAACATAGGCCTCCCCCATCGATATGCATCCACTGGCTCCCTGCGACCTTTATAAGATCGTCAGTCCATCGTGCAGGCGGTTGTCAGTTCATGGCCTCTACTCGAGACCTTTTCTGCTCCATCGGCCGTTCTTCGAGCTATGTGTCCTACCCATTGCCACTTAATTTCTGGTTCTATCACGCAGGGAAACGCCGAGCATAGCTCTTTCCATAGCTCGCTGAACTTGGAGCTTTCTTATGAGGCACACAGTGAGAGACCACGTCTTAGATCATACGTCATCACTCTTAATCGTGGTGAACATAGCAAAACCCTCCCTCAGGAGGCCCATATTCAGCAGTAGACGTTATACGGACTAATGATGATGATAATTAGTACAAGTTAGTCAGTTGGGCTTTGAGGGGCGAAGCCCTGCCACAACGAAATCGCCTTTTGTTGTTTCTGATTTAGAATTACTTACCATCATCTCCTTATCTCTGATCCAGGCTTCTATCTTGTCTAGATGCTGGTTGAACTCCAGGATATCTTGAGCTTCCTCCAAGCCCCGACCTGCAAACAATCACATTATCTATATTAATATATAATTCTTATATCCATTTAATGTAAAATGTAATTTAATAATAATCTATACGAATATTCTAAAGCTGCAGAGTTTGTTTGTTTGAACGGGCTAATCTCAAGAACCACTGGTCCGATTTGAAAAATTATTTCAGTGTTAAATAGTCCATTTATCGAGAAAGGCTATAAGCTATATTTAATTATGAAGTTCCCACGGTAACTGGAATTACGAGGATAAAACCACGCGCAGAAGTTAAAAGATAAAAGAAATGCTAATTTTATGGAGACGGGTAGCATGTAAAACAAGATTATGCTTAGAAATCTTAAAACATAAAAATAGTAATTTTCCATTGCTGAATGAACAGACAAATTACGTGTCATCCCCTTTATTGCGGCACTGGTCCAGTGCCGGTGTAAAGAGCGCTCGCCAAACGGTCGGGTCAATTGCGCAGTAGCGTTCGAGTAGTTAACATCACCATGATGATGCTCCGTGGAGGAGCGAACCACGTGTCGGGTCTTCGGCTGGTGATTGTATTTTTGCACGTTTTATATTTCCTTCCTGCATGTGCATAATTTTTGCGGGCGGGAGGGCAGTGCAGAAATAGTATTACAGCATATAGACACATTTTTAGCGGAATTAACACTAGATATTTTGTCTTTTTAAATTAGATTAAGGGACTAATTACACTTATTCAGCTCAATTCAGCTTATGTCCATAGAAAACGCCAGTTTTGTAGGGGACGCGTACGCACGCGTTCAGCTGAACAGACGCGTACGCATCCCGTACAAAACTGGCGTTTTTCCGCAAAGTAACGCCTGATTCTATTAATAAGATTATGCCTAGTTAAACTCCGGTGGCAGGATCTACCCGATTAAAACCGCACATTATAACCTAACGTACCTCTCTGATCAGTAGCCTCCTCCAACTTCTCCCAATCCTGCTGCAGCGCCGCCAGTTGTTTCTCCACCTCATCATCAGGCCGCAGCTGTTCCGCTAGCTCCTGGACCTCTGCTAGCCTGGCTCTGTTAGCCGCCAGCTCGGCGGTGAATGCCTGGTGCTTTTGCAGCTTCTTGATCTTGTCTTCCAAGTCTGTGACTTCACCCTGGGGAAAGATAAGAGATATGAGATGGGTTGGGAACTGGCTGATGTTCGACCTATATTATACTGATACCAGCTTCCCGCGTAACTCCCGTTCCCGTGGGAACTTCATAATTAAATACAGCCTATACCCTTTCTCCATAAATGGACTATCTAACATTGAAAGAATTTTTCAAATCGGACCAGTACTCCATTGAAATGTTACATAACTTTTAATTTTTTTAGATGATGCGATTTTATTTTTGGGACACAATAATATGTAAGGAGTCACTAGAAGCTTAACCCTAAGTTTGTGGGGTTGCCAACCTTGTCCCCCGGCCACCATCTTGGAGAAAGGGGTGCAAACAGCTGATCTCAGAAACGAACTGCGCACGCGCACAAAGCCTCCGCTGTCGTAGTACATACCTGTTGGTGTTCGTTGGCGAGCTTGGCCAGCTTGTCGGCCACCCAGCCGCGCGCCTCCGCCGCGTCGCGCGCGAACTGCGCACGCGCACAAAGCCTCCGCTGACGTAGTACATACCTGTTGGTGTTCGTTGGCGAGCTTGGCCAGCTTGTCGGCCACCCAGCCGCGCGCCTCCGCCGCGTCGCGCGCGAACTGCGCACGCGCACAAAGCCTCCGCTGACGTAGTACATACCTGTTGGTGTTCGTTGGCGAGCTTGGCCAGCTTGTCGGCCACCCAGCCGCGCGCCTCCGCCGCGTCGCGCGCGAACTGCGCACGCGCACAAAGCCTCCGCTGACGTAGTACATACCTGTTGGTGTTCGTTGGCGAGCTTGGCCAGCTTGTCGGCCACCCAGCCGCGCGCCTCCGCCGCGTCGCGCGCGAACTGCGCACGCGCACAAAGCCTCCGCTGACGTAGTACATACCTGTTGGTGTTCGTTGGCGAGCTTGGCCAGCTTGTCGGCCACCCAGCCGCGCGCCTCCGCCGCGTCGCGCGCGAACTGCGCACGCGCACAAAGCCTCCGCTGACGTAGTACATACCTGTTGGTGTTCGTTGGCGAGCTTGGCCAGCTTGTCGGCCACCCAGCCGCGCGCCTCCGCCGCGTCGCGCGCGAACTGCGCACGCGCACAAAGCCTCCGCTGACGTAGTACATACCTGTTGGTGTTCGTTGGCGAGCTTGGCCAGCTTGTCGGCCACCCAGCCGCGCGCCTCCGCCGCGTCGCGCGCGAACTGCGCACGCGCACAAAGCCTCCGCTGACGTAGTACATACCTGTTGGTGTTCGTTGGCGAGCTTGGCCAGCTTGTCGGCCACCCAGCCGCGCGCCTCCGCCGCGTCGCGCGCGAACTGCGCACGCGCACGCGCGCGGGTCAGCGCCGCGCGACGCCGGGCCGCGTCCGCGTACAGCTGCGGAGTTACAAAATTCATTCAAATAAAGTAAAAAAGGACTAAATAATAAATAAAGAATTACCATAATTAACGAGTTCCCGGGTCGGGTAAAAAATATGTTATTATAAAATAACCTCGATGGCGTAGTGGTGTATAAGGCTCGCCTTAAAACTCGAAGGTCGTAAGTCCGGAAAATAAATCAAAGATTCTTTCCAGGTCTGGTTGATTGAAGGACTACCCTTCGTACCTCAGAAAGCACGTTAAGCAGTTCCGATTTTAGTAGCATCAACTATCATACCAGGTAACGCAGCAGCGTTTGTATCATCATCAGCCCTTATAACGTCCACTACTGAACATGGGGCTCCTCTCCCGGTGGAGGGTATTTGCCATAGTCACCACGCTTGGCAGGCGGGTTGGTGACCGCAGTATTATGTTGTATCATACAAGGAAACGCTGCTGCCCGTTCCTTGATATAAGATTATTATATACATAGCTATATCGATCTTACAGAAGAACAATTTGATAAACTTGAGCGACTTCAGAATTTTTGCATACGATTCATATTTGGTTTGCGGAAATATGATCACGTTTCGGAATTTCGTGCTAAGCTCAAATGGTTGCCAATTCGCCTTCGCCGGAATGCGCATATAATGTATCTTCTATACAACATACTGTCCAACCCTTCTACTCCTCTCTATCTTAAAAATTGTTTCGAGTTTCTTAGCTCAACCCATACACGACTCTTGCGGTCATCAGAAAACTTGCGACTTAAAATGCCAGCCCATTCCACAAGGTTTGTTGATAAATCTTTTAGTGTACAGGCAGTACGGCTGTGGAATGCCCTGCCGTTACAGATCAGGCGGGCGAAATCTGTATATATATTTAAAAATATGGTGAGAGAATCTTGCTCAAACTCGCCATTGAAGCTATCACTATAATAGGTATTTATTGATATCTTATTATATATATATTTATTTATATATTTTATATTTTTCATCGTGTATGTATATAACTATTTATTCTTTAATGTAATTAAACACGTGCTCGCACGTGTAATAAGTGAGCTTATTTAGTATTCATACATATTTTCCTTTCCCTGTGTACACCCTATGCTACCCTAATTCTTTTTCTTTTACTTTTTGGTCCAACCTATGCATAAGGTTGCCTGGAAGAGATCGCTTTTAGCGATAAGGCCGCCGATTGCAAAATATTATTAGGATAATTCTCATATTATGTTATCAAAGTTACTGTATTATTTTATATTTTGCAATAAAGTGTACTTATTATTATTATTATAGATGATATTATAACAATCGGGACCAACGGCTTAACGTGCTTTTCGAGGCACGGAGAGTAGTCCCTTAACCATCCAGAGCCGGAAAGAAATCTTAGAATTTACACAAAGATTTCTTGTCCGGCGTGGGGATCGAACCCACGTCCTCCGAGATTTAAAGCGAGCCAAATACCGCTACGCTACGGAGGTTGTCAGTACAAGTTATTAATGATGTGGTATCATACCTTCTTCCTCCTGTCGTTGATGTTCTGCAGCTCGTCGGCGATGCGCTGGCTCTCCACGTGGTTCTGTTGCAGCAGTTTGTCTCCGTGACTGTTCAGGGTCGCCAGCTTCTCGTCCTGGAAAGAATGATACGATTAAAACATCGTATTTACTTTATACACCTGTTTATGTCTAGTGCTGAACATGGACCACCTCTATAACGGACCTCGGGTCGTTGAGGGATATTGCCGTAATCACCACGCTTGGTAGGCGGATTCGAGATGGAGCTCTGCTCGCCTTTATGCCCGGTAAAGTAGCAAAAGCCTCGTGGCTATCTAAATATGTCCATCCGAAAAAAAAGGGTAATCGCGGTGGTAAGATGGTATCTTTGAGCTGGTAGATGCTGCTGTTCATCCAAACCCATAGATATGGGATGGCCTATTTTAAGCACCGGAAACCACACGGTGAATATTTAAAACGAAGAACAAATTTTTTAATTCTCGGATATAAATTATGAGAGGAATAAATAAAGACAGAATTGCTATCTAAAAGTTCTAATTAATTCCCGTGATTTTTTTAAATCTGAATATTAAGAAAGAACTATATTATTTACATAAACCAGGCAAAGCCAAAAATCATCATCATCATCATCAACAGCCCGTTTACGTCCGCTGTTGAACATAGGCCTCCTCTTAACAGACCTTGGAGAGCCAGGATCGTAGAGGGATATTGCCATAATCACCACACTTGGCAGACGGATTGGTGATCGCAGTAAGAAGTAAATTTTGAGCTAACAGATGCTGCTGCCCATCCATCAGCCACATGTCCCTTAGTCGCCTTTTACGACACCCATGGGAGGACATGGGGTGGTCTATTCTAAGCCGGAAACCAGCCAAAAATATTGTATACATTTATGCTAAAATGTATACAATGTTTTTTGTACGTAAGTATTTAGTAATAAAAAACCGGCCAAGTGCAAGTCGGACTCTCGCACGCAGGGTTCCGTACTAGTTGCAAGTGCCTACCTTATTTTTGATATCAAGAATACAACAAGTAACATAGTATAAAAGTTCTTGTAGTTTGTTGTAACTTTGATTGAATGAAAGGTAAATTGCGGTTTACGGTTTATGACGTATTAAAAAAAACTACTTGCTTGATCTTGTTCAAACCAATTTTCGGTGGAAGTTTGCATGGTTATGTACATCATATATTTTTTTTAGTTTTATCATTCCCTTATTTTAGAAGTTACAGGGACACACATTTTACCACTTTGGAAGTGTCTCTCGCGCAAACTATTCAGTTAAGAAAAAAATTACATTAGAAACCTCTATATCATTTTTGAAGACCTATCCATAGATACCCCACACGTATGGGTTCGATGATTTTTTTTTTTTGAGTTTCATTTCTAAGTATGGGGAACTCCAATTTTTTTGTTTTTTTTTTCTATTCTTGTGTGAAAATCTTAATGCGGTCCACAACATACATCTACTTGCCAAGTTTCAACATTATAGTTCTTATAGTTTCGGAAAAAAGTGGCTGTGACATACGGACGGACAGACAGACAGACAGACAGACATGACGAATCTATAAGGGTTCCGTTTTTTGCCATTTGGCTACGGAACTCTAAAAAGGTGGAACATGGCGCTACGTACTTATATATATATTTATTTATTTATTTTATTCTGACGGACATATGTAGTTAGCCCTGAGGGTTTTGCTACTTCACCGGACATAAAGGCGAGCAGAGCTCCAGCCGAGATAAATGGTTTAAACACTACAAACTAAGCAACCTGCGCAAGAGAGCGTCCCCTGTGGGTCTTGGACCTCGGCTCAGGGCAGTCGCTGACGGGGAGATTGAGGGATTATGGCTTTTAGTTTCTTTAGGGGAGTTTTGTGCAACTGTCGCTCTACTTTACAGTTCGCGGGCCTCTCGGACTTCGGGTCTACGAGGGCATCGGACGGTGCTACGTACTTATAACACTCCTTTGCATCTATGATATGAACATTGAATATTACCTGTGTAGCGAGCAGTTTCTCAAAAGCTTCATGTTTCTTCAGCTGATTGTCCACCTCCTCGACACTGCTTGTCGGAGATATTTCAGAATCTGTAAATAAAAAAACATAAGTTAGTTCAGGTGATAACACTGATAACAGACATAGAATCATGTTTATTTTTCAGAAGGACTTACATAGTTATCGTTTTTTTTATTTTATTAAATATATGCTTACGTTTAAACATAATCTCGCTTGATGGAAGGCGAAGATAAGGCCTAAAATGATACACGCTTGCCTAGAAAGTGTCTGTTCACTTTAGCCTTAAAGATGTCCAGATTATAGCGTTCCGGAAAAACTGATTCCGGCAGAGAATTCCACTCCTTAGCCGTCCGCATTATGAAAGAAGAAGCAAATCGCTTCGTGCGGAATTGAAGGAATGTCTACAACAAAAGGGTGAAACCGCTCGCCGCGCCTAGTCGTCCGGTGATGGAAGGGTGAAGGGGGTATCAGGTTATGTATCCAAGAGACTTTTGCTTCTTTACAGGCCATAAAGGCGAGCAGAGCTCCAGCCTTAATAAATGGTTTTAGAACTATATAACTAAGCAACCGGCGCAAGAGGGCGTCCCCTGTGGGACTTGGACCTCGGCCCAGAGATTACAGGATTATGATTTATAGTATTTTCACCAGAGGCTGTAAACTGATTTCAAGCTTGTAGTCAATGCTACTTACTGAGCGTGGCCTCCTGCGCCGTGCAGAGATCGTGCAGCAGCTTGGAGTCTCTGAGGAAGCAGTGCAGGTCGATGAGCTGGTCCAGCGCCACCTGGCGGGCGGCCCACGCGCCGTGCAGTCGGTTCCGCTCCTCCAGCAGACCGGAACACTTCTCCTCTACTTCCTGGAGAGGATAATACGATGTCAAATTTTATTTATATTTTTTAAACAACAAAACTCTAAATAAGACTGCACCGGTGGCTCAGTGGTTACGGTAGTTGCCTCTGAGACCTGGTGTTCTGGGTTCGATTCCCACCCGGGACAATTATTTGTGTGAACCACAAATAGTTGTTCTGAGTCTGGATGTTCTGTGTGTCCGTGAAATGTATGTTTGTAAAGTCCCCCGCGACACAGGGATTTATTTCCCTAGTGCGGGAGTTGTCTTTTTAAAGTGATAAGTGTTTAAAGTGATTTATAATAAGTGCCTACCTGATATCAAAAACCGCAGTTTTTGATATCGAGCAAAAAAGGGTAAAAAAAATCAAGTTTTTTGTATGGGAGCCTAAGTATTTGTTTTTATAGCGGCAACAGAACTACATCATTTATGAAAATTTCAACTGTCTAGCTGTCGCCGTTCTTGAGATACAGCCTGGTGACAGACAAGCAGACATTAAAGTCTTTGTAATAGGGTTCCGATTTTACTCTTCGGGTACGGAACCAGAAATAGAAAAAAATAATAAAAAAAACTCTAAACAAATATAAGTTACAAAGTTACTATTAATTATTTTAACTAGCCCATTTAAGTATGTTTCGCCAGACCGTCTTATGTGGCTCATGTTAAAACCGGCGGTAGAATAATCCACTGAGTTTGTTTCGTCGGGTCTTTTCAGTTGTTGAGCATTTCTTTTTTCTTGAAAGATTACGTACCTTGACTTGTATATCCACGTACCTTGACGTTGGGGTGGTGCTCCTCCGCCAGCTGCTTGCCGAGCGCGAGCGCGGCGCGGAAGGTGTCGTCGCGCGCGTCCAGCTCGGCGCGCACGGCGTCGTGCTCGGCGCGTGTATATCCACGTACCTTGACGTTGGGGTGGTGCTCCTCCGCCAGCTGCTTGCCGAGCGCGAGCGCGGCGCGGAAGGTGTCGTCGCGCGCGTCCAGCTCGGCGCGCACGGCGTCGTGCTCGGCGCGTGTATATCCACGTACCTTGACGTTGGGGTGGTGCTCCTCCGCCAGCTGCTTGCCGAGCGCGAGCGCGGCGCGGAAGGTGTCGTCGCGCGCGTCCAGCTCGGCGCGCACGGCGTCGTGCTCGGCGCGTGTATATCCACGTACCTTGACGTTGGGGTGGTGCTCCTCCGCCAGCTGCTTGCCGAGCGCGAGCGCGGCGCGGAAGGTGTCGTCGCGCGCGTCCAGCTCGGCGCGCACGGCGTCGTGCTCGGCGCGTGTATATCCACGTACCTTGACGTTGGGGTGGTGCTCCTCCGCCAGCTGCTTGCCGAGCGCGAGCGCGGCGCGGAAGGTGTCGTCGCGCGCGTCCAGCTCGGCGCGCACGGCGTCGTGCTCGGCGCGTGTATATCCACGTACCTTGACGTTGGGGTGGTGCTCCTCCGCCAGCTGCTTGCCGAGCGCGAGCGCGGCGCGGAAGGTGTCGTCGCGCGCGTCCAGCTCGGCGCGCACGGCGTCGTGCTCGGCGCGTGTATATCCACGTACCTTGACGTTGGGGTGGTGCTCCTCCGCCAGCTGCTTGCCGAGCGCGAGCGCGGCGCGGAAGGTGTCGTCGCGCGCGTCCAGCTCGGCGCGCACGGCGTCGTGCTCGGCGCGTGTATATCCACGTACCTTGACGTTGGGGTGGTGCTCCTCCGCCAGCTGCTTGCCGAGCGCGAGCGCGGCGCGGAAGGTGTCGTCGCGCGCGTCCAGCTCGGCGCGCACGGCGTCGTGCTCGGCGCGTGTATATCCACGTACCTTGACGTTGGGGTGGTGCTCCTCCGCCAGCTGCTTGCCGAGCGCGAGCGCGGCGCGGAAGGTGTCGTCGCGCGCGTCCAGCTCGGCGCGCACGGCGTCGTGCTCGGCGCGTGTATATCCACGTACCTTGACGTTGGGGTGGTGCTCCTCCGCCAGCTGCTTGCCGAGCGCGAGCGCGGCGCGGAAGGTGTCGTCGCGCGCGTCCAGCTCGGCGCGCACGGCGTCGTGCTCGGCGCGTGTATATCCACGTACCTTGACGTTGGGGTGGTGCTCCTCCGCCAGCTGCTTGCCGAGCGCGAGCGCGGCGCGGAAGGTGTCGTCGCGCGCGTCCAGCTCGGCGCGCACGGCGTCGTGCTCGGCGCGTGTATATCCACGTACCTTGACGTTGGGGTGGTGCTCCTCCGCCAGCTGCTTGCCGAGCGCGAGCGCGGCGCGGAAGGTGTCGTCGCGCGCGTCCAGCTCGGCGCGCACGGCGTCGTGCTCGGCGCGTGTATATCCACGTACCTTGACGTTGGGGTGGTGCTCCTCCGCCAGCTGCTTGCCGAGCGCGAGCGCGGCGCGGAAGGTGTCGTCGCGCGCGTCCAGCTCGGCGCGCACGGCGTCGTGCTCGGCGCGCGCCGCCTGCGCGCTGGCCGCGTCGCGCACGCGCACGGCGCGCGACATGGACGTGCGCAGCGCCACCGACCACGAGCTCAGGTCGCGAACCTGCAAACCAACGTTCGTATGACAGAGTTTCTTAAAGGGAGGTGTGCAAACCCCTAGGGGTTATTAATAATCCCTCCTACCGCCCTAGGCTCGGCTTCGGGGAGTGGGGCGTCCCTATAATTGGGAAAATAGGCCATCGTAAGTGTGGCTTAGGAGATCCCGCGGTGCCATATTGGCCGCGGGTGCCGTCGGGGGGCCGGATGCTTATGCATACCTGGCCCCCGCCAACGGCGGATCGAAGAAGTGTCTGGGGGGTTTTAGTGGTGTAGGGTCCTCTCCTCGAGGTATGAGTTTAGCATACCACGCTATGAAGAGGGCGAGTCCCACATATCCCACCGCCAGCGCGCGAATACGCTGCAGCGGCGGTGGGAATGCGTAAATGCATTTTCCCCCGGACAACAACAAAAAATAAAAAAGGGGTTATTAATAATTCCGTGATATATCGTTCGAAGAAAGAAGTAAAACTCCTATGAGAGTTGAGAATTGAATATTTGGAACGGTCCCACCATTTACAGTAAAATTTAACAAATAAATAGGTATGTTTTCTAAATAAATAAAGCTAGAAGTCGTCCCATGGTCGACGTTCGATTATAAGTTAAAAAGAAGACAAAAAAACTTATAGACAATGATATAGTCATACGCACCGCTGTAAACACTTATGGTAGAAACGTGATTTTTTTTTATTGCACCCTATGAAGCTATTTTAATAAAAGTTAAGGGATGAAATAGGGGTTCGTTAATTGAAATAGAAAATACTTTAAATATGCAAAATATTTGAAAAAAGGGATTCATACTTTTGAAACATTTGATTGGATACCGTGTTACATGGTTTGTTGGAATTCATTCCCTAAGAGTGAAAAATAAACAAGGGTTAAAAATACATATGGAAAATATTTAAAATCTGCTTCAATTTCAATGAAATTGCAGACTCCAATCCAGGCTCCAAAACACAAATAACAAAACAAGTTATTTACGGTTCTTTGAAAAACACTTACCGGGAATAATAAAATAGTTGTTTATTATTTGTAAGGATAAATTAAAAATTCCGATTCGAGTTGAATATGTTTCGGTTGCTGGGCGATAGGTATGAAGATTAAAAAAATCTATTTAGTCCGTCAGTTAGATCACTAAAAGATATTGAACACGTATTTTTTGTTTATCAAATCAATAAAACTTGACAAAGATACAGAGCAACAACAAGTATAAAGTTCAGGAGAGGGGGGCTTGTGACGTCACTACTAGGTAACATTGTACCTACAAGTGACGTCACATGAAATTTCAACGCGCTGTATCTTCGTCATTCTTTGTTAGAGGAACAAAAAAAAATACGTGTCCAATCATCATCTGCCCGAATAACGTCCACTGCTAAACATGACCTCCTCTCCAGGGAGGCTATTTGCCATAGTCACCAAGCTTGACAGGCGGGTTGGTGACCGCAGTATTATGTTGTACCTCACAAGAAAATACTGCTGCCCGTTCCTTGATATAAGATTATTATAGATGATGTTATGATAATCGGGACCAACGGCTTAACGTGCTTTCTGGGCACGGAGGGTTCCCTCAAATCTTAGAATTTACACAAAGATTTCTTGTCCGGTGTGGGGATCGAACCCACGACCTCCGATATTTAAAGCGAGCTAATTACCGCTACGCTATGGAGGTTGTCCATCGTGTCCAATATTTTTTGGAATAACAATCTAACTGACAATTTCTAATTTTTTTCGCTATTCGAAAGATCCACGCTCTAAATCCAGAAGGAATTAAAAACTTTATATCCTGAACGGATTTAGCTGAAAGTTTGCACGCGGATAGTAGATAAGCTGGACTAACATATAGGCTACATAACATCACGCTCCGACCCACTGGAGCAGCGTAACGCGGGGCAATGGCAGTTTAATTATAATCTTACCTGTGTCAAGAACTGGTGTAACTGAAGATACTGCTGGAGTGTATGTTTCCTTTCATCAGCAGATTGCTTCAGCATGCTCCAGGCGTCTGCGAGGGCCGACTGTTGGATCTGAATCTGCTGGACGTTCCCTCCAGGGTACAGCTTCTGGAGGCGGCTGCCTTCTTCTTGGAGGACCTGAGTAAGAATATGTTATGTAATTAGCTGTCTTTAAATATGTTTATTTATAATATACTTATTTTTTGAAGATTGATTTTAACCATTGTAGCGTAGCGATTACGGAACCAATTTAAATCTCGGAGTTCATTTGTACGATATTCGCGAGATACAAAATAACTTTGTGTGAAATCAAAAATTTCTTTCCGAGTCTGGTTGGCTGAGGTTCTACCCTCCTTGCCTCGGAAAGCACATTAAGCCGGAGCTGGAATTGAACCAATAAAATTGAAGATTCTCTTCTCCTCACCTGCATCTGAGCATCTATAGCCACCAGATCACTCCTGAGCGCGTCATGGTCTCTCAGCAGCTGTTCCGCAGCCCTCAGATCACGGGGCGGGGGCGTCGCTCCGAGGGCTGCTCGCTTGTCGTGCGCTCGGGACACCAGCTCGCCAACGTCTCGGTGGAAGCGATGGATCTCGCCCGCAGCGTGGAGGCGGGAGGCGCGGGATTCCATTTGTTCTATGAGACGGGCCCACCATTCTCTGGGGGGGTATAAATATTTATTAAAATTTGATGGAGTGTAATGGCGTAGTTTTTTTTTCATACATTTCGCCGACCGGTTCGGATTAGTCGAGGAAAGCCTGTAGTCGGGGCGCTGGCGAGAGAATTAAGAGATTTTGAGGTATTTTTGTGCAACTGTCGCACTACTTAACAGTTCGCGGGCCTCACGGACTTTGGGTCTACGAGGGCATTGAAAAAATCCTTGAAAACTACGGGTCGGAAGGGGGGATAGTTCAAGAACGCGACCGCACCCCTCCGGCGGATCGGATAAATACACTTGATGAGCTTACCCCAACGCCTCCTGTCTCTTCTCGATGTCCTCGATGTAGGGGCTCTCGGAGGCCAGCAACTTCTTGGCCAGCTCCTCGCACTGGTTGAACCTCTCCGCTCCACTTTCAACACGGTGACGGAGCTCGTCGAACTTCGAACGGAGAATCTGAGGAGATGAAAAATGTTGATAATTATACGCATTCCAACTGCCGCTGCAGCGTATCCGCTGGCGGTGGGATATGTGGGACTCGCCCTCTCCATAGCGTGGTATGCGATACTCATACCACGATACCACGACGAGCCTACACCACTAAAACCCCCCTTCATACACAGCCTACTCCACTAAAACCCCCCTTCCGACACTCCTTCGATATGCCGTTGGCGGGGGCAGGATACGCATGAGTAATCCGGCCCCCGCGGCCAATATGGTACCGCGGGATCTCATAGGCCACACTTACAGTGGCCCATTTGACCAATTATAGGGACGCCCGGAGTGTAGAGGCGTCCCTACTCCTCATGGGTCAGCTTCGGAGGGAGCGGGGAGAGGACCCTACACCACTAAAACCTGCAAGGAAGCCTTGGAGTACTGAGGGTATCTTAACTACTCACCAATAGATGTTCATAGTCCTGCCCGTAGTCCTCGCTGGAGGCAGCTGCGTACTGCTCCTGGATCCAACTCTCCAGCTCCGCGCTTTCAGCTAGGTACTCGTGTCTGAGGTCAAGAAAACAAAATAAAATAAATATATATTCAATTTACAATTTATACAACCTCCGTAGCGTATCGGTATTTGGCTCGCTTTAAATCTCGGAGGTCGTGAGTTCGATCTCCACGCCGGACAGGAAATCTTTCCAGGTCTGGTTAGTTGAGGGACTACCCTGCGTGCCTAAGAAAGCACGTCAAGCCGTCGGTCCCGATTGTTAATGAAATAATGAAATAATGAAATTTAATAATGAAATAATGAAATTTATTCAGCACTTAGGTATTTACATACACTTGTACTTGTCAAAATTACACTGTATAAGACTAAATCACTAAAGTATCACTTAAGTAGCTAAAAACATTGTTATAATTATTTGATCTTACAGAATTTTTAATCAGTCTGTCCGTCTGTCGAGCGATAAATGACAAATGTACACATTAGGTATAGTAAGATGCCTTAAAGGTAACAGGTCTAAAATTAAAATTAACTTCAAAGAATCCGGCCAAAGTTTAAGCGACATCCACCTGAGGGCACCCTTAAGGGGTTAGGACCAACGCTCAGGGTGCCACTGGAGTAAAGAGTAGATTTACGAACAGTGGTGATGATCGCTGGCACGAGATCACAGTTCGGGGAATAAGCAACAACGCGGTCCTCGGCCATGCCGTCGAGGATCCTACCCTAGCTAACCTGCAACCTTTCACTAGCTACCTAAGTGGATGACCCGGAGAAGAAAGGAAGAAACTCCGAGATAATTTTTTTTGTCTCTTTTGCTCTGTTTCTTTTTTTTTATGTCAAGTCTTTTATCACAATCATGTAATATTGTACAATGTATATATGATATATGATTTATTGCCTGGTCAATTTATACCGACCAGGAGTTCATAAGACAAGAAAAAAAAAAATATACAGTAAATACTATAATGTAGATATTAAAGTTTACTCAGGCACAAACAATCTCCTACAAAGAAACCTAATGGCGGATGCATTCACATACATTTACAATATGACAATTTACACAAGTTCAACCAAAGGATATAGGTACCTATAATAATAATTATAAACAATAGCAAGAATGAATTAACAAAATCTATAATATAAAAATGAATCGCAAAATGTGTTGGTAAGCGCATAACTCTACAAAGCCTGGATCAATTTGGCCAATTCTTTTTTTTTAATGTTCGTGGAAGTTCAAGGATGGTTTTTACGGCGAGAAAAAATCGAACAATTGCCTGAAAACCCCTTAAAACAGCCTTTTTCTTTTTCCCATACAAACGTTTTCTAACTAAAATGTAGAGTCAATTTGAGCTTTATTTTGTTAATTAAAAACTTGATTTTTTTTGTCAAGATTTTTTAGGGTAGGTGTAGGGTAGGGTAGGGGTAGATTAGGGGTAGGTGTAGTGTAGGGTAGGGGTAGTGTAGGGTAGGGGTAGTGTAGGGTAGGGGTAGTGTAGGGTAGGGGTAGTGTAGGGTAGGGGTAGTGTAGGGTAGGGGTAGTGTAGGGTAGGGGTAGTGTAGGGTAGTTGTAGTGAAGGGTAGTTGTAGTGTAGGGTAGGGGTAGTGTAGGGTAGGGGTAGTGTAGGGTAGGGGTAGTGTAGGGTAGGGGTAGTGTAGGGTAGGGGTAGTGTAGGGTAGGGGTAGTGTAGGGTAGGGGTAGTATAGGGTAGGGGTAGTATAGGGTAGGGGTAGGGTAGGGGTAGTGTAGGGTAGGGGTAGTGTAGGGTAGGGGTAGTGTAGGGTAGTGTAGGGTAGGGGTAGTGTAGGGTAGGGGTAGTGTAGGGTAGGGGTAGTGTAGGGTAGGGGTAGTGTAGGGTAGGGGTAGTGTAGGGTAGGGGTAGTGTAGGGTAGGGGTAGTGTAGGGTAGGGGTAGTGTAGGGTAGGGGTAGTGTAGGGTAGGGGTAGTGTAGGGTAGGGGTAGTGTAGGGTAGGGGTAGTGTAGGGTAGTTGTAGTGTAGGGTAGTTGTAGTGTAGGGTAAGGAGTGTAGGGTAGGGGTAGTGTAGGGTAGGGGTAGTGTAGGGTAGGGGTAGTGTAGGGTAGGGGTAGTGTAGGGTAGGGGTAGTATAGGGTAGGGGTAGGAGTACCGCATAAACGAAGTCTCTACGGCCCAGTTTATTTTATACAAATGTTTAGGTCTTTTATGTATCGATTGAGGCAGTACGAAGTCTGCCGGGTCAGCTAGTATAAAATAAAAATAACATAACATAACCCCGACAACAGCCGACCAGTCACCACAAGCAGCACCCGTTCACGAGTATGACGTGTGACGCAGCCATCGCCTCCCTCGCCATATTAGAGGGAAGGTGGCGACCCGCCCCACACCGCCACCGCAAGCAATGACAGACAACGGGAGCATGACGAACTAAAGTGGGGATATCTATAAGTCTATTAATATTAAACCTTTAGTTGAACAATGTTTAAACTGTTTCAATAACTGAGTTTATAATGTTGTCTGTGTTTCACTGATCAACCAAGCGTTATTGTCGTTTAAATAGTCGTTTACTGAATAATAAGCCCTTTTTATTAGAATCCTCTTAACAGTTGACTTGAATCTATCATGAGGTAACTCTTGTAGGTGTACAGGTATTCTGTTATACATACGGAATCCTAATCCCACAAAAGATGAGTGTACTTTTTGTAGGCGATGGTATTCGGTGCAAAGTTTATGCTTATATCTAGTGTTTATTGTGTGTATGTCACTTCTTTTCTTAAAAAGGTTAATATTTTGCCGGACATAGATTATATTGGCATAAATGTATTGCGAAGCGACTGTTAGTATATCTATGTCCTTAAAAAAGTCTCTTAAGGAGAATCTCGTACTTAGTTGATAAATAGAACGAACTGCACGTTTTTGTAGTATAAAAATGCTTTGAATATCAGCAGCTTTACCCCAAAGCAGAATGCCATAGGACATAATACTGTGAAAATAACTAAAGTAGACTAAACGTGCAGTTTCTACATTAGTGAGTTCCCGTACTTTTCTAACCGCGTAAGCAGCTGAGCTCAATTTTCCAGCGAGACAAGAAATATGGGGACTCCATTGAAGTTTCTTGTCTAGTGTCAAGCCTAGAAAGAGGGTCGAGTCCACAGTTTCTAGATTAACATTACCCATTATTAATTTTGGCTCTACAAAACTTACATTAGGCATTACGAATTTGATACATTTGGTTTTCTTGGCATTGAGAACCAAATTATTAACCGTAAACCAATCGGTGACATGTGCGAGAGCATTATTAATGTCATTAAAATTATTCCTCTTTCTATCTACCTTAAAAATAAGGGAGGTGTCATCCGCAAAAAGTACCATATCACACATGTCTTTCAAATAAAATGGCAAATCATTTATATATACCAAGAACAAAAATGGGCCCAGTATCGACCCCTGTGGCACGCCTAATCTAACTGGTAAGTTTTGTGACTTTACTCCCCCAATGTCTACGCACTGAACCCTTTGGTGAAGATACGATGAAAGCATGTCAAGCGCGACGCCCCTTACACCATAATAATTTAGCTTTAGCAGAAGTGTATCATGATGAACGCAATCGAAAGCCTTTGAAAGATCACAGAACACTCCAATGGCATCCTTAGATCTCTCCCATGCATCATATACATGTTTTATTAAGGCTACTCCCGCGTCTGTAGTCGAACGTCCCTTTGTGAAGCCAAACTGATTATCGTGTAGGAGATTGTTAAGATTGAAGTGCCTGAGTAATTGTTTGAGCATAAATTTTTCAAAAATTTTGCTGAAGGCTGGCAATATTGATATTGGCCTAAAACATCATCTATGATAATTGTATATCAAAGAACGGGCAGCAGCGTTTCCTTGTGTGGTATTACATAATACTGCGATCACTAACCCGCCTGCCAAGCGTGGTGTCTATGGCAAATACCCTCCCTCGGGAAGAGGCCCATGTTCAGCAGTGGACGTTATACAAGCTGATCATGATGATGAAGTAGTTTCGGAAGCTAACCTGCAGACGCTCTCGACAAGAGCTCGCTGGCGCTGAGCGGCGAGGCGCTGAAGGCGCGCGAGGCTGTCCTGCAGCAGCGCGTGGCGCGCCACCAGCGCAGCACCCTCGGGGTGTCCCGCCCCCGCCATGGACGATGCCACGTGCCCCATCTCCGAGATGATGGCCGCGTACGTGTCCAGCTCCAGCTCCACTGCCTGAGACACAACAATTCGTTATTGAATCAATCAAATAAAATCAATCAAGCAATTCAATCAAGCAAATCAATCAATCAAATCATATCAATCAATTAAATTAACCAGTCTATCAATCAATCGAATTAATCATCAATTCAATCAATCAAATCAATCAACCAAATAAAATTAGTCAACCAAATCAATCAATCAATCAGTCAATCAATCAACAAATCAATTAATCAAATCAATAAAAATCAATCAATCAACTTTTTACCTATATTTAACCGTACCTTATGCCTAGTGAGCAGGTGCGTGGCCCTATGCCTGTCCCTGGCCACGTCCGCGGCCCCCAGGGCTGCGGCCTTGTCCGCGAGCCAGGAGTCTACCTCCAGCGCGTCGTGGAGGAACTGCGTCGCCTTGAGAGCCAGCTCCAGCGCGGCTTCTCGTTTGTCGGCGCAAGAGTTGAGGTGGTTGTACGCATCTTCTAAAGACTTGTTTAGAGACGCAATCTGGAAGAACATTTATATGATAAATATGTAATTAGATATGTCTGTAAATCAATTTAAGCCTACCCCAAAAATAAACTGTTTAAAAAAGCCTATTATAAACTCGCTGATTTTGTAAACGACAAAACTGCTTGGGAGTGACTTGCTTTTATGCATTACTGCTAAACTTATTGTAATATCAAACACATATATTTAAAAACAACTGGTCAAGTGCGAGTCGGACTCGCGTACGAAGGGTTCCGTACCATTTTCAAGCGTCTACCTGTTGCCGTTATTGATATCGAGCAATAAAGGGCAAAAAAAAAAGTTTTTGTATGGGAGCCCCCCTATATTATTTATTTTATTTTATTTTTAGTACTTGTTGTTATAGCGGCAATAGAAATACATCATCTGTGAAAATTTCAACTGTCTAGCTATCGCGGTTCTTGAGATACAGCCTGGTGACAGAAGCATACAGGTAACAAATTATACGACGTAAGTTGTACAAGATTAGACGAAAACATTAATAACAGTCGTAAAGTAAGTAATGCATTTTCTTCTACCATAAACGCTGTTTGAATTGAATGGAACATTCAGGATTTTTATTGAGCCTGGGCACTGGAGACCAGTCTGTTCGTACGTGGGCAGTAGAAATATTAGTTATAATAATAATAAATAGTTTGTATTTTATATTTATTTATAGTTTTAGCGTAAAAGCTGTCAGGTATGAAAATACAATTTTATTTTAATCTATAATTGAATAGTCTAAACTTATGTGCTTTGAGTATGTTATTATTTAGATGGACCATAAGTATAGTTTGCCATGAGGCTTTTGCTACTTAACCGGGCGTTAGGTTATTAGCCTGTACAAACAGTCAAACAGACAAAGAAACAACAAAAAAAATAAACACAACCGGCTATGTTCAATTTTACTACTATCGGTATTCAGCGTTTTTTTTAATATGTACAGACATACGATCTCCACAGTTTTATTACATAGTATAGAAAAAGTCGCTTCCCACTCTTTCTGTACATATGTATGCTTAGATCTTTAAAACTACGCAACGGATTTTGATACGGCTTTTTTAATACATAAAGTGATCCAAAAGGAAGGTTTATATGTATAATACATCAGCATTGTACCCGTGCGGAGCCGGGGCGGGTCGCTAGTAATATAATATCGTCGTAGCCCAATAGCTAGGGCGTCGGACTTGTGATCATGAGATCGCCGGTTCGAACCCCATCCATTGCACTACCGACGTGAACCCACTCGTAATACAAGAATTTTAGCTTAGCACGAGGGGTTAAAACAATACTAGTAGACTACAAAACTCTGCTAGTAATCTGTTTTTAACCACAAAAAAATAATATTTATATATATATAGTATACCTAGATACAAATCATCTAATTAACAAGTTACAAAAACCCACCTTCTCTTTCTGCGGATGCCCTTCCTCCACCAGCGCGTTGCCATGGGCGATCACCCTCTCGATGAGCGGCTTCCTCCCCACCAGCTCTCCTTTCAGTTTAGCATGTTTCTTCTGCTGCGACTGAGCCGCGTGCAGGTCTGATGGCATCGCCTCTGAACTGGCAGCAGCTTCTCGTTCTGATAGCCAGTCTAATTCACCAGCCACTTCAGCTGCAAATTTGTGGAGTCTAGAAAGAGAGAAATGATTTAATATCTTGAATTGATGTATTGAAATGTAGGGCTACTAAAAATAAAAAAAAAACTAACGGACAATAATAATTCTTACTCTATAAAGTATCCGACTACTTAGGTAACATATAGTAGTAGGTAGGCAATAGCAAATCGTACAAATCTACTGACTACATAGTCCGTCCGTACGATTAACCAATTTATATTATTATTATTATAAGAAGAAATTAAAACCGCCTCCAAATTGCAAGTGGTCACACTATATCTAAGTGACACACACCTGAGGGAACCCTTACGAGTTTTAGGACCACGACATAGGGTGCCACTGAAGTTAAAAGGCAGATATATAAAGAGGATGTGAGCAGTTAGGGCTATTTACGGTTTAGGTAGTCGCGACTCCTTACGTACCCTGTTTAAAGAGATAAATATACTTACCGCTCCTTCTGAGTACATATACCAAAATATCATTTTTGTTAGAAAAAATATAGATCATTATAGTAAAAAAAGTGATATTCATAATGTTAACACAAGAAATAAACATAAAATTGCCATACCCGGTTTTAGAGTAAGTAGAACCAATAAATCATTTATGGGAAATGGTATTAGGTTTTATAACAAACTCCCTAGTCGTGTTACTGATTTGCCTGATACAACTTTTAAAGCATATATTAAACGTGTCCTTGTATCTAAAGGTTACTATAGCGTTAAGGACTATATTGAGGATAAAGATGTTTGGTCTCATGAACCATCCTGCGTAACACTTCCTAGAGACCCTGTATCTAAGTAAAATAGTAAGCATAATAGTGTGATGTTCTGTGAACTATCTGTAATCGGCCTAATGAGTTACATTAATAGACCGCTAGTTCTGTCTCAAATTAGCTTCTTTTATTAATATAATAACATTAATAGATAATCAAATATTATAAAGACAACCGTTCGGGAAAATAATGTGTATGCCAAATCTATATATATAAAAGAAAGTCGTGTTTGTTACAACACTTATAACTCGAGAACGGCTGGACCGATTGCCATGGTTTTTGATTTGTTGGATTTGTTTCCGTCCCGAATAGCAGAATACATTTTAAAAACAAAAGAAAGTCGTGTTAGTTACACTATTTATAACTCAAGAACGGCTGAACCGATTTGGCTGAAAATTGGTAGGGAGGTAGCTAAGAACTGGGAGAAGGACATAGGATACTTTTGGGTAGGGGTAGGGTAGGGTAGGGTAGGGTAGGGTAGGGTAGGGGTAGGGTAGGGGTAGGGTAGGGTAGGGGTAGGGTAGGGGTATGGTAGGGGTAGGGTAGGGGTAGGGTAGGGTAGGTGTAGGGTAGGGGTAGGGGTAGGGGTAGGGTAGGGGTAGGGTAGGGGTAGGGTAGGGGTAGGGGTAGGGTAGGGGTAGGGTAGGAGTAGGGTAGGGTTAGGGTAGGGGTAGGGTAGGGCAGGGGTAGGGATAAAAGTCCACCCGTGCGAAGCCGGGGCGGGCCGCTAGTAAATAATAAAAGTAACTGGACCAAAACCCACGCTCTGCCCATTTGAGGATGTTTCGCCGGACCGTCTCATGTGGGTCGTGTAAAACCGGCAGTAGAATAACCCACTGAGTTTGTTTCGCCGGATCTTCTCAGTTGGGGCGTATTGGATCCGGTGGTAGCATTAAAGCGCGTCCGTCGTTATATACTCATGGTCCGCCCAAATAATGACAATTGTTCTTAATATAATTTAATAAAGACAGAACAAGCTATCGGACACAATAAAGTAAAATAATAAAGTTAAGACTAAAATGATTAAAAACAATAACTAAAATACCTGCTTAATAATGCTCATTTAAAAATGTTAAAATTATACATAGATTAATAATAAATTATTGTTTTGACTATTTGCAAGTGCCTGTAATAGGTTTACGTAAATAAAAATGATTTTTATTTTATTTTATTTTTATTTTACTAGCACCGAATTATCTAGTGCATATACTGACTGCAGGCTGGTGTCGAGCGCGCGGCGCCGGCAGCCGGCCGGCTCCTGCAGCGCGCGTACGGCGTGCAGCAGGGCGTGCGACTCGCGCTGGATGGCGCCCGCGTCGAAGTGTCCTGCAGACACCAGGTCCTCGCCCGACGCCGACAGCGCGCCCGCCTTCTGCTCCCAGCTCGACAGCTCCTGTTCCAACGCCTGTAACAACACCGACAGTCATATCCCCTGCTATGTGTATGGTTTCCGACTTAGGATACACTAGTCCCATGAGGAGTAGGGACGCCTCCACACTCCGGGCGTCCCCTATATTTGGACAAATGGGCCACAGTCAGTGTGGACCAGGAGATACCGCGGCGCCATATTAGCCGCGGGTGCCGTCGGGGGCCCGCATTGCTCCGCCGGAGTGCGTACCCGGCCGCCGTCAACGACGGATCGAAGGGGTTTTAGTGGTGTAGGGGACCCTCTCCTCGTGGTATGAGTGTCGCATACCACGCTATGGAGAGGGGAGTCCCACATATCCCACCGCCAGCGCGCGAATACGCTGCAGCGGCGGTGGGAATGCGTAAATGCATTTCCACCCGAACAACAAAAAGAAAAAGGATACCCCAGCCCGATGGTGGTGTTTTATCAGAATACAACGCCGAGTGATTTCCAGCTAAGAATCGACCACCCCATGGGTGTCATAACGCGACTAAGGGGCATACAGCCGATAGATAAGCAGCAGCATCTGTCAGCTCAAGGATATTTACCTTCTTACTACGATTACGAAATCGTCTGCGATGAGATCGAGGGATTATGTCTTTTAGTATTTTAGGGGTGTTTTGTGCGTGTATCGCTCTACTTTTTACGCTCTTAGACTTCGGGTCTACCAGGACATCGGATGCTTCTTCACAAACTAAGGCCATAACGTTTTCTCTCGTTCGTTTGAAATGTAGCGTCATTCCCACAACCAATAAAAACTTACTCAGCGTCGGTCATTGCTTGACCCTCATGATCGAACTATCATCACTCTACACCAGGGGTCTCCAAACTACGACCCGCGGGCCAAATCCGGCCTGCCAGTGCCATCAATTCGGCCCACGAGACCTTAAGACTAGTGTCTCAATCTGGTCCGCGACTGTCAATGTCCAATTCTTGAGTTAAGTTAAGAAGAAAACACAAAATAATTATTACTCGATCGCGCACTAATCTAGAAATACGAGTAAGTTAATGGCAAAAAAATTAATCTGTTTTGGCCCTTAGAACATTCTGAAAAAGCATTCAAAGTTTGAAGACTCTTGCTCTAAACAACTGTATTGTACTGTATTATACCACTGACCGTCACCTAACAGCTACATCGCGAGACAAACCCGAGCAAGAATAACACAAACAACGGGAGCGAGCGAGATGAATATACATTGCAACTGAGCACTTCAAATTGAATGGCGACATGAAAAGGAAATAAAACAATACGGCCATTGGAAAGAGACGGAATGCTATTCTATACTTGAAGTGATGAGTCATAGAAGATAGTAAGTGACATTTAGTGTTGATTGAAATTATGTTTTATGGTCTTTAAAATAGAATTGTTTAAAGTATGTTAGATTTTTGGCGGTGTCGCGAGTTTAATGGTCTAGCGCCCTAAAAGAGGTTTTTACTTCCAAAAAATGGTACGAAAAACACACCTGATGTTGGTTCAACAGTCGTTTACAGCTTCTCAAGTCTGTTCCATTTTCTTCACTCTTGAGAGCTCGCTCCAAGTCCACGAGACGAGCCTTAGCGTCCTCTATCGACCTGGTGGGACAAATACAAAAATATTATCAAATGAAATAATGAAATTTGTAAATCCTCCGTAGCGAAGCGGTATTTAGCTCCTTTAAACCCTCGGAGGTCGTGAATTCGATTAACTAAGATTTCTTTACGGGTCTGGTTGGTTGAGGGACTAACCTCCGGAAAGCACGTTAAGCCGTTGGTCCCGATAATTATAACATCATCTATAATCGTATATCAAAGAACAGGCAGCAGCGCTTCCTTGTGTGGCTATGTAGTACATAGCCACTGCCAAGCGTGGTGACTATGGCAAATACCCTCCCTCAAGAGGAGGCCCATGTCAGCAGTGGACGTTATACGGCCTGATGATGATGATGAATAGAAAGCCATAAGGTTTTTTAATCATTTTTGACGGGTCTGGTATGTATGGTTCTGTTACTTAAAAACTCACGCGAGCAATAAATAAACATAAGATGTTAATCGGAACAGTACTACGTTTAATATGTGGCAGTATGTTTTTAAGATCTATCAGTTTTTTGCCGTCTACTAGTATTGTTGTTAACCCCTCGTGCTAAGCTGAAAAGCTTGTCTTACGAGTGGGTTCACTTCGGTAGTGCAATGGGTGGAGCTCGAACCGGCGACCACATGATTGGAAGTCCGACAGCCATTAGGCTACGGTCACTTAATTGGGTTTTATTACTTTGTAACACCCATGAGAATATATATAAACATAGGAGTTTAACTTGAACATTGCTACGTTAAAAATGATAGCAAAATATAGAAATGAATACCTCTTATGCTGTCTCTGTTGGGCCGCCTGCCGAAGTTTGCTTCCCTTGTCCCTGGAGGCGGCCAGAAGCTCGTCCCAGCTACCCTGAAGAGCCGACAGCCGCGACCTCACCTCCGACCCGCGACCGGCGTCCGACTTCTGTAGAGACTGTCCGATCTGGGGGTAGAAGAGTCAATTATTAAATAATATAGTTGAAGAGTTTGTTTGAACGGGTTAATCTCAGGAAGTACTGGTCAGATTTGAAAAATTCTTTCAGTGCTAATTAGCCAATTTATCGAGGAAGACTATAGGCTATATTTAATTATTAAGTTCCCACGGGAATGGGATCTACGCGGGTTAAAACGCACGCAGGAATTGTTTCATATAGAATTTACATAATGATTTCTTGTCCGGCGCGGGGATCGAACCCACGACCCCCTTGAGTCTTAAATTTAGACTAATACCGTTACGCCTCGGAGGCCGTCAGTGTTTGTATGGGTCTGGAAACTTGCACTGTATATAACAAAACGTAGGCATCATTACATAGTATAAAACAAAGTCGCTTTCCGCTGTCTTTCCCTATTTTTGCTAACATCTTTAAAACTACGCAACGGATTTTGATGCGTTTTTTTTGTAAATAGATACAGTGATTCAAGAAGAAGGTATAAAACATCAACATTGCACCCGTGTGAAGCCGGGTCGGTAGTATAAATCTAACTTACACTCTCAACATTTCGGAGTTGTTTCTCGTTGGCTTGCAACTCTCTCTCGAACGCCTCATGTTTCTGCAGCTTGCGTTCCAAGTTGGCCAGATCTCTGCGAATTAATAAAAAAAATATAAGTTAAAATATATTCAGGTCACTCGAAGGTTGACTGAGAGAAATGTCTTTTGGCATTAAGTTCGCCTTGTGTATACGTATATACAGATCTGTAGCATTTAATTCGCAAGTGCTGGAAAAGTAATAATAAAATAATGAAATTTATTCAGCTCTTAAGTATTTACATACACTTGTACTTGTCAAAATTACACTGTATAAGACTAAATCTAACAAAAGTATCACTTAAGTAGCTAAAAACATTGTTAAAATTATTTGATCTTACAATTTTTTAATCAGTCTGTCCGTCTGTCAATTGTACACATTATAGTAAGATGCCTCAAAGGTCTAAAATTAACTTCCAAGAATCGGGCCAAAGTCTAAGCGACATCCACCTGAGGGCACCCTTAAGGGGTTAGGACCAACGCTCAGGGTGCCACTGGAGTATAGTAGATTTAGGAGCAGTGGTGATGATCGCTGGCCCGAGATCACAGTTCGGGGAATAAGCAACAACGTGGTCCTCGGTCATGCCGTCGAGGATCCTACCCTAGCTAAGATATACGCAGATATGCGCACACCCAATAACTAACCATGATTAGTAAAAATATTTGTCTCGGTTGGGGTCCAGGTACTGGGAGAAAAGGTCCAAGTCCCACAGGGGACGTAGCCGATGGTTGCTCGATATATATAACGGCAACGGAGTGACGCTTGAAAATGGTACGGAATCCTTCGCGAGTCCGACTCGCACTTGACCAGTTTTTTTATTATATTACCTGTAACTTTGATCATTGGCAGTCCTCGTCTTGTCTTGTATCCATGTCTGCAGCTCTTCGGTAGCAGCCACGAACTAAAAAAGTCAATTGTAATTAAAATAATTTTAAAAGATTTGACTGTTTGTTTGAATTGAATATGCTTCGAAACTACTGGACCGATTGCAGAAATTCTTTCAGCATTAGAAAGCAACATTATTAAGGAGTAACATAGGGTATGTTTAATGATAAAGTTCCCACGGGAACGGGAGATACGAGGGTCAAACCGCGCGCAAGTAGCTAGTAATGTATAACTTTGCTTGTAAGTTATTAAGATTATGACTTGTGTACCAAATTGTATGCGTCGTTTTTTGTTAAAGTTGATGTCACAACAATCAGGAACATCGGGACCAACGGATTAACGTGCTTTCCGAGGCACGGAGGTGAGTTCCACAACCAACCAGTCTCGGAGAAATATTATGAGTAAAATCTAAAAAAAGTTATGTTTGATTTTACACAAGGATTTTTTGATCAGCGAGGGGATCGAACCCACAAGCTCCGAGACATAAAGCGAAACTTATCTATATCTACACTAATGTATAAAGCTGAAGAGTTTGTTTGTTTACTTGAGTGCACTTATCTCAGAAACGACTGGTCAGATGTGAAAAAAATTTTCAGTGTCAGATAGCCCACTTATCGAGGAAGGCTATAGGTAATTATGAAATTGCACACGGGAAGCTAGTGAAGTTATATAATATGAAGGCAACATTACCTGTTGGTGCGCTAGACTAGCGAGCAGCGCCCGGCGTCGCTCGGCGGCCGCGCGACGCAACGCGTCCCGACGCGACACCACGCCCGCGCGACGAGCGGCGATACTGAACAGACAACATTGTGTTTTACACATTATCCAAAGTGGTGCAGCCGCAACCATGCCCGTTCAAGAATATGACGTATGTTACAGCCATCGCCTCCATCGCCAAATAAGAGGGAAGGAGACGACCTACCAATGGGCATGAGGACTAAAAAAATCTATTGAGTCCGTCGGTTAGATTACTAAAAAATATTGGACACGTATTTTTTTATTTATCAAATCAATAAAAATTTACAAAGGTACAGAGCAAAAAACAAAATATAAAGTTCAGGAGAGAGGGGCTTGTGACGTCACTATTAGGTAAAATTGTAATAATTTTTGGTAATCTAACTTACGGACTAAATAGATTTTTTAGTCCTCATGCCTATTATATCGTCTGATTACTCCAGCAAATAATGTGTAGTTTAGGCGGGTCGTCTGTCGGGTCAGCTAATAAAATATAATGATGATAAAGTAGTAGTGTGACGTACTGTTCGCTGGCGTAGTGCGGCAGAGCCACCGAGCTCTGCACGTACGGACAGTACGCTACCACTATATACGTACTGTTCGCTGGCGTAGTGCGGCAGTGCCTGCAGCGCCGCGGCGCGCTGCACGAGGGCGGCGAGGCGCTCGTCCTGCGCCGCCAGCCGCGCCTCCAGCTCCTCGTGCCGCTTCAGCAGCGCCTCCGCCTCGTCCACCGAGCTCTGCACGTGTGGACAGACACATCACTTAAGACGCAACGTTCGCACTTCAGGTATTTAACGAAAAAATTGTCGGAAAGTGGTATTTCTTATCTGATGTCATCATTTCAGCCGTAGGACTTCCACTGCTAGACTTAGGCCTCCTAGATCTCCAGTTGTTACGGTTAGAAGCGGCTTGCATCCACCGTGATCCATCTAATAGGTGGACGTCCTACGATACGCTTGCCGATCCGCGGTCTCCATTTGAGAACTTTTCGGCCCAACGGCCATCTTTTCTCCGTGCTATATGGCTTGCCCATTGCCACTTCAACAAACTAAAACGCTGGGCTATGTCGGTAACCGTAAATATTTTTTAAATAACATACATACATAAGCGCACGCCTGTTTCCCAGCGGGGTAGACAGCGACAATGGACCTCCACTTGCTACGATCCCTACACACATCTTTAGCTTCATTCACTCTCATAATATTCTTCATACAAGCACGTCGGTTTAAGGTGGATCTTATTTGACCTTTTGCGAGGATGTCTCCTATTTGGTCAGAGAACGTTCGTCGAGGTCTCTCCCTTCCGACTGTGCACTCACACTTGCCATGTAAACCTGTTTTGTCAATCTTTCTTCATCCATTCTTTCCACGTGACCAAACCATCTCAACATTACCTTCTCTATCTTCGTAATCACGTCCTCTTTCACTCCTCACCGTTCTCTTATCACGCTATTCCTTATTCTGTCATTCAATGTTAACCCACACATACTTCTCAAAGCTCTCATTTTCCACTGCATTAATTTTACTTTGATCCTTCTTCTGCCATTCTCAACTCTCGCTACCATACATCAGTGTCGGAACTAACACTCCCCCATGCACAGCCAACCGAGCCTTTTCAGACACTTGTTGACTGCTCATAAAGGAGTGCAGTGCCCCGTTCACCTGATTTCCCTTAACAACCCTCCTTTCAATATCACTTTCACATCTTCCATCTCTCGTAAACAAAGTTCCCAAGTATACAAACTCTTTTACTTGCTCCACTTTCTCACCTTCAATCATTATGTCACATGGACTCATACATACCATTACTTTCGTCTTTTCAACATTCACTTTCATTCCTTTCTGCTTAAACGCTTCGTGCATTCTTGTTACCATCTCTTGCAACTCCAACACTGATGATGCAAGTTATGCTCGATCATCAGCGTAAAGAAGACTTTTGACATTTGGCAACCCATTCATTTTTAATCCGTACTCACGCTCTTTCAAATTTTTCATACAATTGTCTATGAATAGGTTAAATAGCCAAAGCGACGCTACAAATCCCTGTCTAACACCCTTTTCAATGTTAAACCAATCAGTGTAGGCCCCATTTAATCTTACACACGCTCTGGAACCCTCATACAGCGATTTCAGAGCGCGAACAAGACTGCCATCCACCCCATACATAGACAACACCGACCAAAGCTCATTCCTTACCACTCTATCATAGGCCTTTTCTAAGTCTACAAAAGCACAGTAAACCCTTTGATCTGCGGCTAAGAACTTACCGGCTATGTTTCGCAGAGAAAAGACCTGATCAGTACATCCCATTCCCTTCCGAAAACCTGCTTGTACATCCCATATTTTCTTATCGGTTGCTTTCATTAGCCTTTCAATTGCCGATGACGCTTAATAAGTTAATGCCCCTATAGCTTTTGCAGTCTTGTCGTCGGCCTTTTCCTTTATACAAAGGTACGATGACAGCCTTGCACCAATCACTTGGTACTCGGCCTGTGGTGGAGCACATGTTGAAAAGACGATACAACAGACTAACTATGGCGCCCTGTCCAGCCTTAAGCATTTCGGCAGTTATTCCATCATAACCTACAGATTTTTAAATTATCTGATATATTTAAAGATTATTTATTTTGCGAAAGTAAGTGGCAATAACTGTGTTGTGAATATCTGTAATCTAAATGTTTTATTCTTTTATCATTTTATTGAAATTCTTCGATGATGATACTATTAACTTTAAAGGCTTATTAACGATAGACCTGTTGTTGATTTTTATATTCGCAATATAAACAATTATTTTAGTATAACAGTTAAAATGCCATATTCCGACATAGTCATCGATTAATACATAAAGTGCGAACGTTACGCCTCAATAGAAATCTCTATTCCCAGACATCACCATTTGGGTTTTCAACAGACCCTTGGTAAGCTAAGGTCATCATCAGCCCGTATAACGTTCACTGCTGAACATGGGCCTACTCCCGAGAGAGGGATTTTGCCGTAGTCACCACGCTTGGCAGGCGAGTTGGTGACCGCAGTATTATAATGTACCACACAAGGAAACGCTGCTGCCCGTTCCCTGGTATAGGATTGTTATAGATAATGTTATAACAATCGGTTTCAACGGCTTAACATGCTTTTCCGACGCACGGAGGTTAGTCCCTCAACCGACCAGACCCGGAAAAAAACTTTAGAATTTTTTCAGAATTTACACAAAGATTTTCTGTCCGGCGTGGGGATCGAACCCACGATCTCCCAAATTTAAAGCGAGCCAAAAAGCTAAGGTCGTTGAAGGATATTCCCATAATTAATTATGGGGTTAGGGCAGAGGTGAATTAAACGGGAGCACCTTAGACAAGCATCCCATCGGCGCCCCAATTTAATGTTATACAAGCTTCGCCCCTCGGTTTTACCCGCGGTACTCCGCTCCAGTGGGTCGGAGCATGATGTCTTGTAGCTTATATGTTAATCCAGCGTATAACCTATCCCGGTGCAAAATTTCAGTCAATTCCGTTTAGTAGTTTTGGCGTGAAAGAGTAACAAACATCCATCCATCCATAGGGAGCCGTGCCGAGCCGTCCCTCGCTGCCGCTACGAGCTACCTGTGGCGTCAGCGAGAACACTGTTTTGTGCCTAGCTACCTGGTCACCTCTCTCAACCCTCACTCTGTGGTCGACACCGGACACCAGCCTACTACCATCCGGACTGGACACATGCCGAGCCCTGCTTCCCTCGCTGCCGCTACCATCTACCTGAGGTGTCAGCGAGAACACAAAAAGCCTTCCTAAAAAGCTAAGTGTTTTATGACTAGCTATCTGGTCACCTGCTCAAACCGAGTCCTAGATCCTGCCCCCCTTATTCTCTTATATTCTTAATTGATCTGTTGTTCGTCTCGTTATATATAACTCATCTCTTTTTATATCCGTAACACGTGGTTGGCTACACCAACACGTAATATGTTACACTGTTCAGAAGGGTTGATGATAATAAATTATAGGGTTAGGGGTGGGTTATAATACTCACGCCACACTGATCTATGTCGAGGTACGCTTGGTGGGCTCCGCTGGCTGCATCGATCTGATCGCACTCTCGGTTGAAGCTCTGTAGTTGGACCAACTGCTTGAGATATGCATCTTTTTCTTGCCATTCTGTAGAAAAAATACAGATAAAGTATATTATCTATCCAGTATCTTATATTAATATATAAAGCTGAAGAGTTTGTTTGCTTGAACGCGATAATCTCAGGAACTACTTGACCGAATTATTCATCCGATGCCCTCGTAGACCCGAAGTCCGAGAGGCCCGCGAACTGTAAAGTAGCCCGACAGTTGCACAAAACATCCCTATAATACTAAAAGTCATAATCCCTCAATCTCATCGCCAGCGACCGCCCTGAGCCGAAGTCCAAGCCTCACAGGGGGCGCCCCGCAGCGCAGGTTGCTTAGTTTGTAGTTTTTAAACCATTTATTTAGGCTGGAGCTGTGCTCGCCTTTATGCCCGGTGTAGTAGCAAAAGCCTCGTGGCTTCCTACGTGAAACCTAAACACGGATGGCATATATCTTACCTTTAAGCACCGCCTTATGGTCGGTCTCCAAGTTCTTGATCTTCTCCGCGACGTCTGTGAGCGAGGGGTTGGTGGCCAGCAACTGCTTACCGAGACCCACCACCTCCTTAATTCTGTAAAACAAAAAAATATTAGTACACTTGTAAGTTCCCTCTGAGTTTCTTGCCAGTTCTTCTCAGAGTTGCTGATAGATAAGATTAAAACAACCCCTAGCAGTATTTGGCTCACTTTAAATCTCGAAGGTCGTGGATTCGATCCCCACGCAGGACAGAAAATCTTTGTGTTTCTTTCCGGGTCTAGTTGGTTGAGGAACCCTCCGTACCTTGGAAAGGACGTTAAGCCGTTGGTCCCGATTGTTATAACATCATCTTTAGAAATCGTATACCAGGGAACGAGCAGCAGCGTTTCCTTGCGTGTTACAACATAATACTGCGGTCACCAATTGCCTGCCAAGCGTGGTGACTATGGCTAATCCCACTTTTATCGAAGTCTATGTTCAGCAGTGGACGTAATACGGGCTGAAGATGATGATAATCTTGACCTCACCTCGTATCGAGAGGAATAGTGCGAGATGGAGCAGGCAAAAAATAGGTACCTGGAAGGATTTGAGACCATTGTCCAGCAGTGGGACAGTGTGGGCTAAAGAAAAAATAATACGTACTCATCATCATGTGTCTTGATGTCATCTTTGAGTTCCTGATGCTGCTTCTCCAGCGCTTCGGCGGTGGCCACGTCCTTAGCGCTCGCTTCTTGAGACAGCTGTTCGCGAGTTTTCTACACAAATACATATAAACATTGTTAGTAATACTCTCGTAAAAATAAGGGTGAGTGCATTTCTCGAGCGTGTGTCTATATCGACGCCGACAAATCCTACAATAAGGTAAGTTCGGAAAGCGGGCGTAGCCCAATGGCTAGGGCGTCGGACTTGTGATCTTGAGGTCGCAGGTTCGAACCCCACCAATTGCACTACCGACGTGAACCCACTCGTAACACAAGCATTTCAGCTTAGCACGAGAGGTTAACAAGAATACTAGTAGAATGCAAAACTCAGCTAGTAAAAAGGTCAAAAAAAAAAAAAAAAAATGTCCTTCGAGCCGGATTTTTTTGAACAAAAGTAAACGCATGAATCACAAACGCTGCAAACGTAATATTTATTTAGTTATTTATAGTAAAATAATATAATGTATAACTTCCGTAGCGTAGCGGTGTTTGGCTCTACACTACCCATGGGAAGATAAATAACTATTCCGACAACCACACGGGTGGAACCTCACCTGTAGCCAATGTTGTAGTGTAGCCGAACTCCTCTGGAATATCTGGTGTCCGACTGCACTCTCTAATCGATTCCTCCTCTCAGCGGCTTGAGCTTCGCATCGCTCCCACATCTGTTGGATCTCGCGCTGGCGTGTCTCTACGTTCGCTCGCTCGTTGGGATACTGGGATTTTACGCTGGGAAAAAAATATAAAACAAAAATGTTTACTAATATATAAAGCTGAATAGTTTGTTTGACTGAACGCGCTAATCTCAAGAACTACTGGCCCAATTTGAGAAAAACAATCAGTGTTAGATAGCCCATTTATCGAGGAAGGCAATAGGTTACATTCAATTATGAAATCCTACGCGAAAATATTGTCATCTAATGTGTCAACTGTTGTAATTCGATAATTTTTAATAAGTATATTTCTTGTGGATTAAAACGTGTCTCTGTTCACTGTGATTGCCACTGTCGCGTACAAAGTGGAATTCGAGTGAAACCGCTCGCAGGAAACTAGTATTTTAATATACTTATTTTATGTATGTAATACTGTATGGCTTTGACTCAGACAAAATATTAATTTACCGTTTCTCTGTTGAACAAAATGACTCTACTTTTAAATATTCAAAATTCACCGTTTCATTGTCAAAAAATGAGTCCATGAGAATTTTATAAGAAGAAAAGCAGCCGTAGCATATTGGCTAGAGCGTCGGACTTGCGATCTTGTAGTCGCCGGTTTGATCCCCACCCATTGCACTACCGACGTGAAACCCACTCGTAACACAAGCATTTTAGCTTAGCACGGGGGGTTAACAAGAATACTAGTAGACTGAAAAAATCTGCTAGTAATCTTTAAAAAAAAATCAAGACTTTTTTTATTTAAAAGTCAAGTAGATGTAGGTACAAGGATTGAAAAGGTATGATAAATTGATTCGGACATATAGAGAGAATGAATTAAAGGAGACTTACTAGTAGAATCTATAGGGCGAATGTGAACGGAAGTGTTGGAAGGGGAAGACCAAGACGGACGTTCCACGATCAAATCGAGGACGTTCTTAAGGCCAGGTTAAAAGTACCCTCAATCGAAGGACATGCATGAGGAGATTAATGAATGTAGAAGAGGTGACAGTGGTATGTCAAGATTGTAGCAAGTGGAAGGAAGTGGTGTCTGCCTACCCGTATGGGAAAGAGGCGTGAATGTTTGTAAAACTGTATGGTTTTAGTCTGCGACAGAAACCGAATAGAAAAGGACTTTTATTTTGAAAATTCCTTCTTTGGTGTTAGTCTTGTGAATCTACTCTTAAATTGAGTCTGATCGTTGACTTAGTAAGACAGTCATGATACTATTTTATATAATGTATGTAATATAAAACTCTCAACCAATCAAACCCGCAAAGAAATCTTTACACAAAAAATTCTTGCCCGGCGTAGGGATCGAACCCACGACCTTTAAGACTTGAAGTGAAAATGTTACTGCAACACCATTGAGCTTGTCGAGAGAAAGTCATGTTACATGCTTACATAAAAAAAACTAAACTAAAGGTTCCAAGTCCCACAGGGGGCGCCCTCAAAACTCATTCATTTATTGTATTCCACAGTGTTTTTAAGTGGTATTATTACAAATTCAGTTCAATGTGGACCCTCCCCTCTTGCGCAGGTTGCTTATTTTGTAGTTGATAAACCGTTTAATAAGGCTGGAGCTCTGTTAACCTTTATGCCCGGTGAAGCACAAGCCTTGTGGCTAAAATAAATGTCCGTTCGGAAAAACTAGCTATACATACAAATGTTTCATACCGTTCAATAAGGCTGCGTGAAAGAAAACAATATATATATGAGAGGCAAAATATTTTATAAATAAACAACTAACTATATCTTGTAACATACAAAAAGCATTTTAATCAAAACTAAGAAAAGTATGTACGTGCAGTACGCCTTTCGAACTCTCTACCACTCTAGTCGATAGTTCATCTATCGACGTTTTTTTGGTTAAGGCAAAGATGGAGGTTCGAGTCCTGCCGGTGTTTGAATTTTATTAATCTCAATTTTGAAACAATAAAATGTCTTCCATCGCATGCGTTGCGGAAACTATGTAGAAACAATTTTAGTTACACAACTGCACAAAAAAACATGGCGTCAGTACATTATTTGACAGGGCTCCGTCTTGACCTTTTTATGTGTACTGAGATCAATCCATATGTTTAAAATTAAATTCGAGGAAGGAAGAAGGCGGGCCTCTAATTTAATTATATATTTACTATGTGCGCCCGCGGTTTTACCCGCGTTAGTCTGCTCCAGTGCGTCGAAGCGTGATGTTTTATAGCCTTTATGTTAATCCAGCGTATAACCTATCCCGGTGCAAAATTTCAGCCATTTCCGTTCAGTAGTTATGGCGTGAACGAGTAACAAACATCCATCCATCCATACGTACAAACTTTCGCGTTTATAATATTAGTAGGAAGTAAAGATTACTCACGAATCAGCTAGCATGTTGATCGTGTTCACTTTATCTTTCAGCGGCTCCAGTTCTCGTTCTAACTGCGCGTGTCTCCTCTGGAGGGCCCTCACCGTCCTCAGGTCTGATGCTGGAGCGGAGCTGGCGGCTAACTGCTGCTCCTTCTCCGACATCCAGTCCAGGGCCTCGTCGCAGGTGCGGCTGAACAACTCCACACTGGAAAATGATGGGTGGTTAATATGGTGAATAAATGTTACAAGTGGGTCGACCAGTAAATAAATAAAATTAAAATAATTTTTATTTACGTAAACCAATTACTGGAAACTTGACAACTTCCGTAGAGTAGCGGTAATTGGCTCGCTTTAGATCTCGGAGGTCGTGGGTTCGATCCACACACCGGACAAGAAATCTTTGTGTAAATTCTAAGATTTCTTTCCGGGTCTGGTCCGCATCAAAATCCGTTGGTTGAGGGACTACCCTCCATGCCTCGGAAAGCACGTTAAGCCGTTGTTGCCGAATTGTTATAAGATCATCTATAATAATCGCATATCTCTTCTTGTGTATGTACATCTAGAAGCTTCGTTATTCGGTAAAATAGGAACATGGAACGATGCTAAGCATGGAAATATGATAGCTAGCGTTCCCACTGGATATCGATAGGGAAGGCTTATGTACATTCTAGGCATAGATAAATGAAGTGGATAAATACCTAGAAGCGCCTTCTAAACTCTTCTCCTTCTGTTGCTTCAACCTCAGCAACCTGTCCCACTGTTGGCGCAGTTGCTGTCTTCTCGCCGTTGCTTTAGCCGCCTGGCTATGTTTAGCCGCAACTAGCTCTTCTGCCGCCAAGTCTATGTGTTCTAAGCGTTTGGACGCCGCCGATAGATCCGTCACGAATTTCTGCGAAAAAAATGGTCAATGTTAGGTAAAATACACATTATATTAGACAACCTTCTTGGCGTAGCGGCATAAGCCTCAGAGGTCATGGGTTCGATCCCCACGCCGGACAAGAAATCTTTAAGTAAAATCTAAGATTTCTTTCCAGGTCTGGTTGGTTGAGGGATTACCCTCCGTGCCTCGAGAAGCATGTTAAACAGTTGGCACAGAATACATAATCCTACAAGTATTTGTATTTCAGATTCATTCCGCAAAATCAATTAGAGAAATCTTGTTGCGATACAATTAAGTGCAATTTAGATTGCACGGCGTTAAACTACCTATAACCACTTTAAAGTAGATTTTACCTGTTAGGGTTCCTACGAAGTATATAAAAAAGATTGATTTTGATCGCAATTCGTGTTGAAACAATTAAACACTGCATAGTATTATTTTTCCTTTTTTTTATTGTTTTATTGAGTTATTTTTGAGAAGCAGTCGGAACAAAGCACGTGCGTACGACACTGCCCGTGTAGACTGGCGTATCTGGCGAGGCCGCCACACGTTCTCACTTTATCGATACAGACACGGGGAGTGAGACAGGCCTGCCGTTGGTCCCGATTGTTATATAATCATCTTTAACAAGTGTATACCAGCGAACGGGCAGCAGCGTTTCCTTGCGTGTTACAACATAATACTGCGGTCATCAACCCGCCTATTTTTTCGGACGGACCGCCGCGTGGATTCCGGCTTAGAATAGACCACCCCATGTCCTCCCATGGGTGTCGTAAAAGGCGACTAAGGGACATATGGCTGATGGATGGGCAGCAGCATCTATTAGCTCAAGGTTTACATCTTACTGCGATCACCAATCCATCTGCCAAGCGTGGTGATTATGGCAATATCCCTCTACGACTCTGGCTTGCCAATGTCTGTTAAAAGGAGCCATGTTCAGCAGTTGGACGTAAACGGGCTGTTGATGATGATGATGACATTTATGTAGTTATATTCAATTATTTATTAACTACAAACTAAGCAACCTGCGCAAGAGGGTGTCATCTGTGGGACATGGACCTTGACTCAGGGCGGTAGCTGGCGGGCAGATTGAGAGATTATGACTTTTAGTTGTTGTCGGGTAGTTTTGTGCGTGTGTCGCTCTACGTTACAGTTCTTGAACCTCTCGAACTTCGGGTCTACGAGGACATCGGAAAATTCTTTGCAAACCTAGGGTCGGGACGGATCAAGCCGCCTGCAAACCGTGGTGGCTATGGAAAAAACCCTCTATCGGAGGCCTATGTTTAGCAGTGGACGTTATACGGGCTGATGATGATAATGAAACCAACTCACCTCGTACTTCCTCTTGGCGGTATCCACACTGTCTTCTCCCTCCTCAGTTCTGAGCATCTTCTCCTTGTCCTTGATCCACTTGTCGAAGTCATCGCACTCCGCGAAGAAGGAGTATAACTTGATAGCGTCTTCTAGCTGAGCGCGACGGGTGGCAGACAGGGTTAGCAGCTCATCTGTAGGGGATAGGGGTTGTAATGATAATAATTAAGTTTTTCTGAAAACCTAACATCACCAGGTAATGAGGAAGGCTATAAAGGGGTAGGATTCTTTCAATGTCAAAAATATTTGAGTGTGAAATCTTTAATTGAATTGAATATACCACTCCTAGACGAGTAGCCTGCCTATAGGTTTTTTATCGGTTACATTTCGGGGAGGGTGCGGAGGTTCTGCATAACCCCTTCACTCCTCCATCACCGGACCACTAGGCGCGGCGAGCGGTTTCACCCTTTTGACAGTAGACAATCCTTCAATACGCACGAAGCGATTTGCTTCTTCTTTCATAATGCGGACGGCTAAGAAGTGGAATATTTGTATTTGTAAAATGGTTACAAAGTTGATGACTCACCATAATCTTTCTGTATTTCATTGATCCTGGTGTCCACAGTGGCCACCTTCTGCGCCGGTACAACAGCCTTGGAGGCTCTTCGTGCTGCAGGCTTGTTCCTCTTGACCGGGACCACCTGTTTCACCAGCACTGTCTTCTTGACCCGCTGCACGGTTCGCACCTTCTCGGGGCGACGAACTTGTACCTGGAATGGGCAAAAAATATAAGTGTGAGGTGAATCCGGCTCGAAGAACCATTTTTCAATATGTAGTAGACAGGAGGCTTTTGCTACTTAACCGGAGCATAAAGGCGAGCAGAGCTTCAGCCTAGATAAATGGTTAAAAAACAACAAACTAAGCAACTTGCGCAAGAAGGAGACCCTGTGGGACTTAGACCTCGGCTCAGGGCGGTCGTTGGCGGGCAGATTGAGGGATTATGGCTTCTAGTTTTTTAGGGGAGCTTTGTGCAACTGTCGCTCGAAGGACCATTAACATAGATCGTGATTAGATAGATTGAAAAATTCTTTCACCGTTGGCAAGCTACTTACACTATTACCGGATGACAAAGGCTATATTTAATTATGAAGTTACCACGGGAGCAGTGTATTAGTATAGATTTTGAACAGTTTTTTTTTGTAATATTATTAGCACTTTCTTGACATCCCCTCGTGCTAAGCTAAAATGCTTGTGTTACGAGTTGTAGGTTCACGTCGGTAGTGCAACGGGTTGGGATCGAACCGGCGACCATATGATCGCAAAATATATAGTAATCTTTGTAAAAAGTAACAGAAAAAAAGGCTTATTTTATTTTTATATGGCAAAATAAAAAGTACTCACAGGTACAACTCTCGGCTCGATCTCTCGCACGTAGTTAGCCGGTACGAACCCGTCGGTCCGGTCCGCCTTCCTCACCGACCACCAGTCGGGGTTGGTCTTGTTGATGAGGAACATAACCTCGCCTTTAGCCATGGATATGCCCTGCCCGGTGAACGCGTAGAGGGCTTTGACCTGGAACAAAAAGTTAAATGAAAAATAGTGTCGCTTAGAGCTATAGAGCTAAAATTTATTAAGATTTTTATTATAGAATTAATTATTGTTATTACATTACCTATGACGTGATACTAGACACTGACAGACAGAAGATTAACCAGTCCGCAATAGATTTTAGTTGACAGATTTTTTATATAGTTGTAATTATTATATTATTTACTTAATTGTTATGACACTTGACCTAACCTAACCAAACGAGACTAAGCTACTGTTGTAACTAAACAAAAAAACTTGAACTTCAATAAGTCCTGTTGAACTCCATTGGTTTAGGTTTTAGGTTATTGTGTTTTTAACCACCCGAAACCTCGTTAACTTACGATTTTTACTATTTTCCTGTGACATAATATACAAAATTTACTGCTTTTTTTAACGGACATTTGAAAGATAAATGTTCTACTTCACCGGCCTGAAAAGCAAGCAGAGATCTAACCGTAAAATGAATTTTTGTTTGTAAAGTCGTTTTACTAAAAACAATAAAAAAAGAATCACGATGTCTATGTCCTAAGCTCATACCTGCGGTACACTCCTCTCCTCGGTGACAGTCCGGTGTTCCAGGCGCTCCACGGGCTCCTCCTCCCACACCTCGGTGGGCACGAGGCGCGACTCGTTCACCCATTCTTCCTCTTCGATGGAGGGGGCTGACTCTACTTCCGTGGGCAGCTGGGAGGAAAAGAGAAGATATTATTTACGTTAAAGTTGAATGAAAGAGATGGCGATAAAATAATTTTACTTGTAATTACACACTTTTACAATTCGTCCGTCTGTCTGTTTTACAATTTATTATAGTTATTTCTATAACATTTATTTATTATCTTAACAATATCATATAATGCTAAAGGTATGAAAAAGAAAGACACATGATCATCAGCCCGTATAACGTCCACTGCTGAACATTGGCCTACTCCCGAGAGAGGGTAGTTGCCATAGTCACCACGCTTGGCAGGCGGGTTGGTGACCGCAGTATTATGTTGTACCACACATGGAAACGCTGCTGCCCGTGCTTTCCGACGCACGGAGGGTAGTCCCTCAACAAACCAGACCCGGAAAGAAATCTTAGAATTTACACAAAGATTTTGTGTCCATCGATCCCCATCGAACCCACGACCTTGGAAATCTAAAGCGAGCCAAATACCGCTACGCTACGGAGGTTGTCCTTGAAAGACATATATCCATGTATATTTAAATAATAAGTGACATCCACATGTTTCAGCGCTTTTAAATTATATATTCTAATCATTTTAAACTGATTTGAACAATCGCGATTAATAAATCAGCTATCTTAAGGCAATTATTGATTATGAACTAAAACCACTCTATTTAAAGGATAATTTGGTCCTTCGAGCCGGATCCTATAATAAATTAGTCAGTTTTTACTAACCTGCAAGCTCTCAATCCCAGCGGCTCTGAGCCTGGTGGCGCTAGCCGCTAACGTGTTCAGCTCCTCGCTGTAAGCTCTGACGTCATCGTGCAACGCGCGGTGTCGCGCTAGTAGAGCAGCTGCGGAGGGAGCGTCGCGTCCACAGTCTGCTGTCCCGAGGAGGGCGCGCTTCTCTTTGATCCAGGATTCAGCTTCGTTGGCATCGCCATAGAACTAATCGAATAAGAAGAAATGGTAGATATTACTCATAATTATTAAGCGGCCGTTGCCCAATGACTAGGGGAGTCGTACTTATGATCTTGTGGTCGCCGATTCGATCCCCACCCATTGCACTACCGACGTGAACTCACTCGTAACACAAGCATTTTAGCTTAGCAAAAATACTAGTAGTTTGCAATTTATCTTTCAAATAAAAAATCATCATCAGCCCGTATAACGTCCACTGCTGAACATGGGCCTCATCTCGAGGGTTGGTTTTGCCATAGTCACCACGCTTGGCAGGAACTAGAAAAGTTTTGAAAAGGGTCTAAGTAGAAAAAAAAACTTTTATTATCTTTAGCTTGAATGCGTTAATTTCAAGAACGACCGATCTGAAAAAATCTTATTTATCGAGGAAGGCTACATTTCATTATCAAGTTCCCACGGGAACGGGAATTACGACGGTAAAACCGTTCGCGGGGGAAGCTAGTTTATAGTATAAGTAAAGACCTTTCTTGAACTTCTACGAATTTTGTTCTTCTTCCAACCAACTACAAATAGACTACATACCTGATGTGCTTCCGCAGCATCAGCCAGCTGCTTCTCCCTGGCAGCCGCCAGCTCTCGTAGAACCTGCCACTGTTGGTTCAATGTGGAGAGGCGACGTTCCACCTCCGAGCTCTTGGGGTGATTGGCATCTATGAGGCTGGTGGGGAAAAGAAAAATAAAATTAATATGTATAATAGAATACTCATATAATCTAAACACTTATAGTATTGTTATTAACCCCTCTTGCTTAGCTAAAATGCTTAGCTTACTACCGACGTGAGCCCACTCGTAAAACTCGGTAGTGCAATGGGTGGGGATCGAACCGGCGACCACATGATCGCTAGTCCGAAGACCTTGCTATTGGGCTTGTGGCTAATAATCGGGACCAACGACTTAACGTGCTTTCCGAGGCACGCCTCCGTGGCTCGGAAAGTACGATAAGTCGTAGTCGTAGTCCCTTAACCAACCAGACCCGGAAATAAATCTAAGAATTTACACAAAGATTTTCAATCCGGCGTGGGGATCGAACCCACGACCTCCGAGATTTAAAGCGAGCCAAATACCGCTACGCTACGGTAGTTGTCCAATTAAGACAATTATTGATTATGAACTAAGACCACTCAATTTAAAGAATAATTTGGTCCTTCGAGCCGGATCCCATATTTAGTTAGACTGTTTTCGATATAGGTAAAGCATGTTTAAGACTTAGTTTATCTGCTATTGGGCTATATGCTAGATTTTAAACTCCATCCGTGGAGTAATATAATCCTTTTTATAAATCTACCCTCCGTGCCTCGGAAAGCACGTTAAGACGTTCTCAAGCGTGTACCAGGCAACCAGCAGCAGCTTTGTGTCATCATCATCATCATCAGCCCGTATACGTCCACTACTGAGCATGGGCCTCCTCCCAAGGGAGGGTATTTGCCATAGTTACCACGCATGGGTTGGTGACCGCAGTATTATGTTGTACCACACAAGGAACCGCTGCTGCCCGTTCCTTGATATACGATTATTATAGATGATGTTATAACAATCGGGACCGACGGCTTAACGTACTTTCCGAGGCACGGAGGGAAGTCCCTCAACCAACCAGACCCGGAAAGAAATCTTAGAGCTTACTCAAAGATGTCCTGTGGGGATCGAACCCACGACCTCCCAAATTTAAATCGAAAATTCAGTTGTATCTATTCCTCACCTTTGTCCTTTAGCCCTGTGTCTCTGAGCCACGTGGTCTCTTGCCCTGAGCTCGTGCAGTAGAGCCGTGTGCTTGGTGCGGAGCGCTAGGACTCCTCTCAGGTCCTTAGCTGCCACGTCAGCCCTACAAATACGCTGTTTCTCGGTCACCCAACCTGGTAAGAGAAAATAGTATTTTAAGATAGATTTATAGTTTAAACTAGCTTCACAGGCTGATGCATTCAAAGTTGATCTTGCTTCAGAACTTAAAGATATAATTATAGAAGAACCTACCTTCTTCCTCATCATGGTCTTCGAGGAACTGGTACAGGTTCCTCGCGTCTTCTAAACGAGCTTTGCGGTCTTTCGCGGCAGCCACCAAGCTGTAAACAAAAAATATATTTGTAAAAACATTTTAAAAATACGCTTAGCATCTGACTATCTTTTATATACTACGACTATCCCATTACTTTATAATTATACAACAAAACTCTTGAAGATATTTCGATTAACTCAAATATCCCAAAACTATCCCACAGTTAATATGCTAACCTACAAATATCCATAATCTACAGGTTTAAGACAGCCGTGTCCCATGATTATCCCAAGACTATCCAGTGACTATCTCACTATTTTACAACTATCCCATAAAAAACTTAACTTAACCTAGACTATCCCACTATATCACCACTACCGCCTAAAATTCTTAACTTCGACCAGTCCAACTTTACCGAACTATCCAGACTATCCCAACTATCTTACCTATCATAAGCTGGCTGAAACTGCGCAGTATTCCAACTACTTCGTATACAACCAAGTACTTCGACTATCCAGCGACTATCCCGAACTATCCTCAATATCCCAACTATCTGACCACTGTCCCACTATTTTACATCTATCCCACGACTATCCCATACTATCCTAACTATCTTACCTATCATAAGCTTGCTGCAACTGCCCCAGCTGCGTCTGCAACTGCGTGGTATTCCCCTCAGCACCAGCACCGAGTCGCACGAGTCTTCGTATGCTCTCATCCACAGCTCCGAGCTGTAACTCCTGGAGGGCGTGCTCTTGTAGCAGACGTTCTACATCCACAAGATGGCGGCCTACCTCTTCGGATTCGAATTGGGCCTGCGAAAATATAAAAAAATGTTATACTACATCTGAAGAATTCACCATCATCATCATCGGCCCGTACAACGTCCACTGCTGAACATGGGCCTCCTCCTGAGGGAGGGTATTTGCCATAGTCATCACGCTTGGCAGACGGGTTGGTGACCGCAGTATCATTTTGTAACCCATAAGAATCCTTGATATACGATTATTATAGATGATGTTATAACAATCGGGCCCAACGGCTTAACGTGCTTTCCGAGGCACGGAGAGGAGTCCCTTTAACCCACCATACTCGGAAAGAAATCTTAGAATTTACACAAGATTTCCTGTCCGGCGTTGGGACCGAACCTACGACCTCCGAGAATTAGAGCGAGCCAAATACCGCTGCGCTACGGAGGTCATACTAAATCTATGTATTTATGAGTAATCGTTAATTGAGAGCCTTCGTGGCTCTCGCTTTAAGTCTCGTGGGTTCGATCCCTAAGTCGGACAAGAAATCATGGTGTAAAATCTAAGGTGACGTTTTAGGTCTGGTTGGTTGAGTGTATGTTCGATAATATACACAAAGTGAGCCCTCTTTCATTTATACGAGTGATTAGTGATAGTTATCGTACCCTCAAACACCTTCTTCGGGGACCAGGAGAGCCCTGCCGAGCTACGGACCCTCAGTCACGACCTGATAGGCACAGGCGTTACAATACCAACAGCTAACAACCCAGTTGCCCCTACCTTCATCAGCATGAGGGTCTGCTGCGTGGCGTCGGCCTCCCGCAGCAGCGCCATGAGGTGCGCGAGCTGCGCCAGCGACGTGCGGTGCCGCTGCAGCAGCGCCAGCAGCTCGCGCCAGCGCGACAGCACCGCCTGCTCCGTGCGGGACACGGCCTCCGCCCCGTGGTAGTTCTCGCGGACCAGCTCGGCTGCCATCGCCGACAGGTCTTCGAAACGTTCGGTTCTGGGGAATAAGTCATTATGAAATACCATCATAATGTATTCTGTGTACTATCTGTAATAATAAAAATAATACTAAAACATACATATTCTGTCTTAAAATAAATTATTAAATCTGTTTTTTAATAAAAACGTAATTAAAGTTCGTATTTAGACAATTTTTACATTTGTCTAAAAATTATACCTTTTTGTAAATCGGAAGTTTGGACGCGGGTTACAACAGTCGTGGTCACGGACAGACTGATGACTGCAAGCAAAGGCGACTTTATCCCCCACTGAGAGGAGATATTTTTAATTTTGGTCTCTACTATAAATTAAAATTTACCCCTGTTATAATTTTTTTTAAAAGGTACTATGATGGCTTTTTATTTGTTTTCAGGCTAAGCCCACATTGGATGTTCCACGGGCGTGTTTCACGTGCGAACAAGGTACGCACATGCCAAAAGTGGATGTGATTCGAGTAACGATAAAATATTACATTTTAAGCTTTCACATTTATAAAATTGCAGATGAAAAAATCCAACAATAATCCCACTACATCACCTATCTATCCTCAATACCCTCTTTAAACTTTACCCCAAAACATCCTCGCATCCCTCACCTCGCCAGTATATCAGCAGAGATCGCCTCGTGCTTCTTGACAGTGGCGTCCACTTGCGCCAGGTTGGACCCGTAGCGAGGGTCTGAGAGCACCTGGATCATCTCCTTCAGGTAGCCTTTACGGAGCACTGACTGTGGACAGAAATAAATTCATTAAAAAGACTGTTAACCATGTAACGCCATCTACAGTATCCACACAAACTATCAACTAACCTATATCGCGCAACATAAGTTTGCAAGCCAATTTAAATGTTTACAGCGCGCTCAAGCAAGCAAATTCTTCAGCTTTATATATAAGAATTGATACTAATCTTATAATGCTGAAGAATCTGTTTATTTGTATGCGCTTATCTCAGAAACTACTAATCCGATTTGAAAAATTCTTTAGTGTTAGATATTTATAGAGCAAAAATATAGGCTACATCTTACTATGCAGTTCCTACGGGAACGGAAGTTACTCGGGTAATACCGCGCATGGCAATAACAGAGTAGTTCTATAAGAATAATTGTTTTCATCAAAATCTATCAAACTTAGATATTGCTACCATCGCCAGAGTGAAAATCAAATACTCCTATAATATAACAAAATGTAACGATATCTACAGAAGATATCTGCCACACAAAGAGAAGAAGAAGACGAGCAGCAAGCCAATTCGTATAGAAGTTCCGATCAGTAACAAATGGCCGTCGGTCGCTGCATACCACCTCGCCCGGCAAAGAAGATCTTCATATTCCGTGGACGAATAATACCAACCGCTCCTCAACAAAATAAATAATATAAATAAAGTGAAAATAACTTACTTTTGTGTTAAACTTATAGTTGAGTTGCTCCAGCCTCTGTTGTCGAAGCAGCTCGGTTCTGAGCGCGATCTCGCGCGCGTGCTCTGCCTGTACCACAAAATAGTATAATTATTTATATATAACTTCAGCATTATAAAAGTACATTGGCGGACTAAATGCCAGAGGCATTCTCTACCAGTCTACCATAGGGTGGTGCAGAGACAATAATAATACAATGTTATCCATAGCAGGATCCAAAATAGCTAATGACCACATGCAGAAGTAGATGCAAAAAATGTGCTATTTTGATATATTTATTTTCATCTAGTCAGATGTAAACAAGTATTCGATGGAAGATATTTAATCTACAAAGAGTCAAAATAACTACATATATAACTACTGAAAACAAATGATCTCAATTGACGTTTCGTCACTACGAATCAAAAAGTTTGGAAAGAACCATCCGATGCCCTCGTAGATCCGTAGTCTGAGAGGCCCGCGAACTGTAAAGTAGAGCGATAGTTGCACAAAACCCCCTAAAATACTAAAAGTCATAATCCCTGAATCTCATCGCCAGCGACCGCCCTGAGCCGAGGTCCTAGCCCCACATGGGGCGCCCTCTTGCGCAGGTTGCTTATTTTATAGTTTTTAAACCATTTATTAAGGCTGGAGCTCTGCTCGCATTTATGCCCGGTGAAGTAGCAAAAGAACTTCGAATCGTAATAATCCGATTGTACCCATAGCAAGATCCAATATAGATAATGACCACATTAAAGTGGGTGCACTGTAAGAGACTGTATCTGAGTAGACACATGCCACTAAGGTAAGCAAAAGGAATACAATCATCATCATCAGCCCGTATAACGTCAACTGCTGAACATGGACCTCCTCCCGAGGGAGGCCATTATATTTGCCATTGTCACCACGCTTTGGTGACCGCAGTATCATGTTGTACCACAGAAGGAAACGCTGCTGCCCGTTCCCTGGTATTCGATTGTTATAGATCAGAGGTCTCCGGGCCAAATCCGGCCCGCCAGTGCCAACAATCCGGCCCGCGACAACTTAAAGACATCGATCTAGCCCGCGCTTCTGTCTAATGTCTTATTGTTGTTACTATTGCTGTGATACGTTGAAAAAGACAACACAAAATGATAATTACTCGGTCGCGCACTTTACCACTAGTCTAGAAATAAAAGTATAGTTAAGGAGAGAAAAATTAAAACAGTTTTGGCCCTTCGAACATATTGTAAATATCGTTATGGCCCTAAGGCGTCAGTTCGGAGACCCCTGTTAAAGATGATGTTATAACAATCAGGACCAACGGCTTAACGTGCTTTTGGAGGCACGGAGTGCAGTCAACCAAACTGACCCGCAGATAAATTTTAGAAATGATTCTGAAGTATAAATAGTTCATCCGTGTTTATGCTGAGGTCTAGGATATAAAGGTTTACCTGTTCCAACTGTTGCCAGGCCCGCTCCAGGTCTTGAGGCAGTTGGCCTTCGAGAGGTGCCCAGGCTTCGCCCACCAAACTCTTGTTCATAGTGTTAATGTCAAAGTATAGAGCTTCGATCTCTGAGCGTTCCTTGTATCTAAAGAAGGAGTAGAGGAAATTAAATATAAATAAAAATAATTACATTTATGCAATTTAACATATGTATTACTTATGTGTTGTATGTATTTTTCACAATCCCACGGATATCCGGATATCCCAAACTATCCAATTAACATGGCAGTTTTTTCCACTGTTTGAAGGCCAGCAACAGCCTCTGGATCCCATCCAAAGAGAAACTATCCAACTGATATCCGAGTATCCCAAACTACCCTACAACTTACCTGGGCACTTCTACACTGCTCAGTACTGCTTGAAAGGCAGCAACAATATCAGTTCTCCATTCAAAGAGTTAATATTCCACCAATATTCAGATATCCGGGTATCCGATACTATCCAGTAACTGAGGCGGTTGACAAACTGTTTTCTATCCTGCTTGAAAGACAGGAATAATCATTGGACATCCAAACAGTAACTATCCCACCGATATCCGGGTATCCCAAACTATCCCTCAACTTACTTGAGTGGTTTCTCCACTGTTCTATACTGCTTGAAAGCCAGTAACAATATATCAACCAAATAGTTTCTACCCCACAGATATCCGGGTATCCGGGTATCCTAAACTATCCCTCTACTTACTTTGGCGGTTTCTCCACTGTTCTATACTGCTTGAAAGCCAGCAACAATCTCTGGATCCCATCCAAGGAGTTCGGCAGATCTCTACCATTCAACTCTTGAATCTTTAGTCTTATCCATTCAAGAAGAGCCGAGATGAGTTTACTGTACTCTTCTTTACGTCCGTCACAGTCCATTAATTGGCCAATGATCTGTAATAAATAGTGGAAAAATTAATCATCATCAGCCCGTACAAAGTCCACTGCTGAACATGGGCCTCCTCCTGAGGGAGGGTTTTGCCATAGTCACCACGCTTGGCAGGCGGATTGGTGACCGCAGTATTATGTTGTAATACACAGGGAAACGCTGCTGCCCGTTCTCTCGTATACCATTGTTATAGATGATGTTATAACAATCGGGACCAACGGCTTAACGTGCTTTCCGAGGCACGGAGGCTAGTCCCTCAAGCTCAACTTATCAGACCCGGAAAGAAATCTTAGAATTTACACAAGGATTTCTTGCCTGATGTGGGTATCGAAGCCACGTTTGCACTTTCAAGTATTAATCGATTAACAAGCTGCGCCCTGCGGTTTTACCCGAGTTACTCTGCTCCTTTGGGTCGAAGCGTCAGAATTCAGGAGTGGAAGGTTTTTGACGTCACTACTAGTGAAAATTGTACCTAAAAGTGACCTTACGCGAAATTTCAGCGCTGTATCTTCGTCATTCTTTGTTTAAGGAACGAAAAAAAAATACGTGTCCAATATTTTTTGGTTTTTATGCATATTACCCTGGCTTGGCAAGGTCTGCTAAAAACGAGGCCCATGTTTAAAACGTAACGATCCCTTCCCTCCTCCCCAAAGATTTTAATACTCACGTTAGCTATACGCCGTCCACTCTTCTGTTCGTTCTTCATGCGCGCGAATGTGTGATAGTATGACGCTACGTATGTCATTACGGACTTCTCGTCGGGGCGACTGGTGTCAACATCTGGTGAGGGACGAATCAATTTAGTTGATATATCCTGATTGATTGATATATGATGATTGATTGATATATGCTGATTGATTGATACATACACCGTGATTTTTTTTATCATAGCTAATAATTCGCAGGACAATTTGCCATAAGTATTAATATCGAAATTAACATATTAATATAGACATGTATTTACCAAGAAAAAAGTTGTTCTTAAAGAGACAGCAATTATAAACGTACATGGCAAAATATTTAAAAAACCCCCAACGAAAAGGACGAATATTTTGCGAGTTTTTAGATTTATTTTGTGGCGGCGGCTATCTTGGACCAATTTTCATCAAACATAGCTAAGAACACCCCCAACTAATTCACCTCTCAAACAAAATAAAACTATCAAAATCGGTAAACATATACAATTCAAAATATTATGCATTATAACGCAGATTCGAATAAACATAGTAAAAGAAAAAACAACATATCCCAAGGTTGGTAAACCGATGGGCGTGCTTACCCTCAGCGTCCAATAGTCGTGGTATTCCGAGGTGATTGTGCGCCACATCGAAGGCATGGTTGAGAGTTTCCACATGCTCCTTTGTTGGTAGTTCAGACCAGCGGAATAAGTCAGGTCTAGAAGAAAGACAGAAATATTAGTTGATTGATCTTACACCAACAGAAGATTTTGGTGAGCTGATTGATAATTAACGTGAAGCTACGCGGGTAACGGGTAGTAACTAGTAATATGTGATTAACGAACTGATTGATAGCATATTTATTGATTGATAAAAAGAAATGAGTTTATTGATAAATAATTATTCATTGATTGATATCCCAACCTGTGTGCATGTATAAGCGCGTTGAACCCGAGCCCAGATCTCCAGGAGTCTGTGAAGTTGTGTATGTGCACTCCATGGTAGCCGCTCGTCTTCCGCTGACACCACAGCAGTAAGGCATCTTTAGCGGACTTCTTCTCTGATGATTCGTTTTCTTCGTCCTGAAAACATAATATTTTTTATTGATACATTCGTTTCTTTTTAATACATCTCTAGAATTAGGCAAAATAAACCATCATCAGCCCGAAAAACGTCCACTGCTGAACATGGGCCTCCTCCCGAGCGGAGGTTTTGCCATAGTCACAACGCTTGGCCGGTGAATCCCTACATAGTATAAAACAAAGTCGCTTCCCGCTGTCTGTCCGTCCCTATGTATGCTTAGATCTTTAAAACTACGCAACGGATTTTGATGCGGTGGTTTTTAATAGATAGAGTAATTCAAGAAGAAGGTTTATAATATGTATAATACATCAGCATTGCATCCGTGCGAAGCCGGAGCGGGTCGCTAGTATAGTATATAAAAGAGGTTGATAAATTTCGATGATGGGTTGGGTTCCACCGTAGCCTAATTTTTTAAGGCATTAAGGGCTTTAATATGAGGGCATAAGATGCAGGTTCGATTCCTGCCGGTGGTCAAAATGTATTAATCTGAATTTTGAAATAACAAGAATACTAACTAAAGCAAAAACTCTGCTAGTAATCTTCATAAAACAAGTACTTACCACATCGATCTCAATCTCCTGAATCTGGAACCTCAAGATGATGGTCCAGATGAGACCGAGGATCAGACGAGGGTTCCCGTCCACTATATCTTCAGCTCCTATCGATTCCAGACGCACCTGAAAACAAGGAATATTATTATTATAAGCTAAAAAGGGACTAAGGGATATGAGTGAGCAAAAATAAATGTAAAACCGCATTAATCTAAAAAAGGTTTTTTGGTATTACACCAGATATCTATATTAATATTATAAAGAGGAATGATTTAATTGTTTGTATTGAACAGGCTCCGAAACTACTGGACCGATTTGAAAAATTCTTTCACCGTTGGAAAGGTACACTATCCCCGGTAGACATGGGTTATATTTGACCGCGCGCGGGAAGCTAGAATAGAATATAGATAGATATTTTTTTATTACGTGAATAAAATACAACAATAATAAAAATTACTTAAGTGAAAGTAGCTAATTCTTTAAGTGAATGTATCTTCAATAATAGTCAGTAACAACAAAATAAGAGAGGCGATACAATAAAAAAAAAAAAAAAAATGAATGATACTAAAACACAACAAAAGATGACGAAAAATAACAACCCCGGAGTTTCTTTCTTCCTTTCTTCTCCGGGTCGTCCACTTAGGTAGCTAGTGAAAGGTTGCAGGTTAGCTAGGGTAGGATTCTCGCCGGCGAGGACCGCGTTGCGCCCCTACCCCTGCCCTGTAATTGAGCGCCTGTAGTCGGTGCCTGTGATCATATCCTCTTTATATCTACCTTTTTTTTACTTCAGTGGCACCCTGGGTCGTGGTCCTACACCCCATAAGGGTGCCCTCAGGTGTGTGCCACTTAGATATAATGTGACCACTTGCAATTTGGATGCTGTTTTAATTTCTTCTTATAATAATAATGATTGGTTAATTGCAAAAAATGCCATAGGACAGACGAACGGACTACGCAATCTGTAGATTTGCTATTGCCTACCTACTAGGTACTGTAAGTTACCTAGTCGGATATTTTATAGAGAAAGAATTATCTGTTAGTTATAGGTGTGTTTTTTTTTTAAATTAATTTATCTTCTTACATTGTAATTCTGACAAGTGCAAGTGTATGTAAGTACCTAAGTGCTGAATTAAATTCATTATTTCATTAATAACACTACAGTCATTAAGAAGACGTTTATATCGAAGAAGAAGAATATTACGTGATCAGAAATCTGTCAGCTGGACATTATCTTAAGACTTTAAACACCAAGGTCACTCGGTCACCCGAGCCCCGAGTCTACTATCGTAATGGCGTGTCTATGAACTGTCATTGACAGTTTAATGGTAGGTTTTTTTCCCATTTGGTAATCTACTAATCCAAATGACGTCATATTTTTTCGCTATGACGCCACGATGATATTAGCGTAGTTGAATATAATAACAAATGATACATTTATAAGTTTTGAAATCGCCTAAATAAACATTACAATCTCTCTAACCATCTCCCCTGCTACTTCTGTTGACGGCCTTTTTCTGCGATAGCAACACCGACTGCCATTCCAGCGCCGACACCATAGATTAGTAGATTACCGTTTTTGGCATAATGATATTATGATGGCACTACGGTGGCACAATACTTAAAAAAATAGCAGACTCGACCCCCAGGTGATTACATTTGCAACTAAAACATTTCCTGCTAACTTTATACTCGCTGCGTACCCATAGAAGCCCGTACAATTACGTAGCGTGCACTTGTGGGGACTCACGGCGGATTGTGTTGATGTTTTATATGTAATGTAACACATTTGCAAGATTTAATATTAGGATTCCTAGATAACTTAATAGTGGTACGTTAGTTTTATTTTTAATTAGTTACTTTTAGTTTGTATTTTATTCATGTTTGTTAATTATAATAAACATATTATTATAGTGAAAAAAAAAAAAAAAAATTATAGTAAGTTAAATCATTGTTTTCTTAGTTAACAAACGTAAAAACATGCAGAAATAGTTAAATAAATGAATTTTATTCAGCACTTAGGTATTTATATACACTTATACTTGTCAGAATTACAATGTATTAAGATAAATTAGACATGATGACAACCTCCGTAGCGTAGCGGTAATTGGCTCGCTTTAAGTCTCGGAAGTCGTGGGTTCGCCTCGGAAAGGACGCTAAGCCGTTGGTCCCGATTGTTATAACATCATCTATAATAATCGTATATCAAGGAATGGGCAGCAGCGTTTCCTTGTGTGTTACAACATAATACTGCGGTCACCAACCCGCCTGCAAAGCGTGGTGACTATGGCAATACCCTCCCTCGGGAGGAGACCCATGTTCAGCAGTGGACGCTATACGGGCTGATGATGATGATGATGATGATGAAGATAAATTAAACAAAAACCATTATCGAACGCATAATTCTTACTCTTTGAAATATCCGACTAGGTAACTAAGAGTAGTAAGCAACAGCAAATCTTACAAATCGACAGACTATACAGTCCATCTGTCTGTGCTGTGACATTTATTTCTGTTATCTAATCAATTCCGAGGCACGGAGAGTAGGCCCTCAGCCAACCAGACCCGGAAAGTAATCTTAGAATCTACACTAAGATTTTTTGTCCGGCATGAGGATCGAACCCACGACTTCCGAGATTTAAATCGAGCCAAATACCGCTACGCTACGGACTTTGCGACTTCACTACATAGTATAAAACAAAGTCGCTTCCCTGTCCCTATGTATGCTTAGATCTTTAAGACTACGCAAACGGTTTTGATGCGGTTTTTTTCAATACATAGAGTGATTAAAGAGGAAGGTTTATATGTATAATACATCAGCATTTCACCCGTGCGAAGCAGGGGCGGGTAGCTAGTGTTACATAAGCTAAAAATAAAGTTAGAGTAAGTTCACCAATTATGGACCACCATAAGGATTTTGTGAAATAAAACTCTGAATTTTTAAGATTAATCAGTTTTATACATTTTGATAGTTATTTGGTATCAAAAACGATTATTACAATTCTTAAGAAACATGAACATTTTAGAAATAATCAACTTTTTCTGAAATAAGTCGTTTTTGTACCTTTGCAAAAAGTGTACAAAATGTGGACCACATGGTTTCAAATATGGACCTTAGTGTAAATTGGATTCAAATTATAAAAAAAATGGACGTGTTGCCTAAAATTAAATTGCTAAGACAATTATGAAAACTATTGGATATAGCAATTTAATATGAATAATGATAATAACTCACTTTTCCCCTAGTCTAATCCACTTTCCCAAACAGTAATATTTGCTGAAATTATGAGCTTACGAAGTTAGGCAAAAAATTACAACGCGCGTTGATAAAAACGATAAATGGGTGCCGTGAATACGTGTGCGCTCTCCGTCGACCTGCAAGCGGCTAGCGAGCCGCAGGAGGGATGTAGCTTAGCGTGCGGCGAACGATGGCTTAATACGACGGACGGTTTTTGAGAAATGCGGGTAGTCCATATTACGGAACCAGTCCATAATTGGTGCACTTACTCTATATATAACAATTATATGATCGATGTACATACAATATATCTTATCACACATACAGATAAGTGATAAGCTTGTGTTCAACAGATAAATCGTGCTACTTATTATGATAATGAAAATCATCAAGGACAATAAATTATTTTAACAAGAGCCTAATCACGTAACGGTATTAATATGACTTTTAAAAAGTAACTTCGCTAGACAGAGATTACTTTGTTTTTTTTTTTCGGACGCACATATGTAATAGGCTTCACCGTTTTGTTATAGACATTCCTTCAATACGCACGAAGCGATTTGCTTCTTCTTTCATAATGCGGACGGCTAAGGAGTGGAATTCTCTGCCGGGGTCAGTTTTTCCGGAACGCCATATTCTGGACATCTTTAAGACTAAAGTGAACAGACACTTTCTAGGCACGCGTGTATCATCTTAGGCCTTATCTTCGCCTTTCATTAAGGGAGATTATGGTCAAACGTCAGCATATAATTAGTAAAAAAAAATGGCTAGTTGACACATTTTTGAAATTGTTTTCATATGGTTAAGAATGGTTTTACTAGTCAAGAAAAGAAATATGGCATTTATTTGAGATCTAGAAAACAGTAAAATTAATATTTAAAAATTGGCTTGACATTTAGAGATGAAAACGATGTCAGCCATGTTGATCTATATACATTATCTGTGTTCGAGATCGATGACGTCATGACTCAGAAAGTGTTATGGTAAAGGATCGCGTTCATGTTTTTAACGAGATGTATGACGTCATAAAATGGCTGATAGCGTTTTCGGAAGTTAAAGACACTCTCGGACTTCAGGTTTACGAGGGCATCGGAAGATTATTTGATCATGTGGTAGATTGTAAAAAACTCTGATAGTAGTCTAAAAAATACGACACTCACCTTAGTATGCAAGAAACTCAAACTCTTATTAACGTTCTCGATCTTGTGGACTCTCATGCGCCCACTGTTGGGCCTGGGCAGCCGCTCCCCACTGATGATTTCAAGCAGCTTGAGGAGTCGCCTCCCGTCTGCCAGGTCTACGAATAAATCGTCCACCTCCATACGAGCCTGGAATTAAAAACAAAAAATAATGAGTGATAATTAATTACTAGTGGATGCCCAGTGGTCGACTGTCGTCCATAATTAATCTCTGTCCATAGTCCATAATTAATAAATAATTAATAAGTCCCATATGAACAGGCTCAGAGTCGCTCAACGAGCTAGAGAGGGCTATGCTCGGGGTTTCTCTACGAGATCGAATCAGAAATGAGATACGTAGAAGAACGCGGGTTACCGACATAGCCCAACTGATTAGTTCGTTTAAGTGGCAATGGGCAGTCCATATAGCACGGAGAACAGATGGCCGTTGCGGCGGAAAAGTTCTCGAATGGAGACCGCAAGGCGGGATCGGCAAGCGTAGCGTAGGACGTCCACCTACTAGATGGACGGAAGACCTGTCTGCGGGTTCACGGTGGATGCAGGCCGCCTCCAACCGTAGCAAATGGAAATCTATGAGGGAGGCCTATGTCCAGGAGTGGACATCCTATGGCTGAGATGATGATTAATATATAAAGCTGAAGAGTTTGTTTGCTTGAACGTGCATCTCAGGAATCTGGTCCGATATGAAAAATAATTTCAGTCTTAAGATAACCCATATTTTATCGAAGGCTGTATATTTTATTATAATGTTACGGGGACGGGCGTTACGCGGTTACCGCGCGCGAAATCTAATCTATTTTAAACTAGAACAATGTCACATACACGAAACTATTTAATTCAATAAAACATTTAAACTAAGATAACCCACAAACTGTTATCGTCACGAATACAAAGGTGACATCATCACATTACGTAGAGGTCGTAGGACTGAGGTTCTTTGATGTCTGATAGCAGATAATTAGAAATTAATATGATATTATAATTACCATCTACATAATTATAAATCAGTATAACTAAAACTAACCATTTTTTTATTCATCAAATCAATAAAAACTGACAAAGATACAGAGCAACAACAAACTATAAAGTTCAGGAGAGGGCTTGTGACGTCACTACTAGGTAACATTGTACCTACAAGTGACGTCACACGATATTTCAACGCGCTGTATCTTCGTGATTTTTTGTTTGAGAGACGAAAAACAAAATTTTTCCAATATTTTTTGGTAATCTAACTGACGGACTTATTAGATTTTTTTAGTATTCATGCCTATTTGAGCGAAATATCTATTTTTTCAATTACTTTTTTTATTTATTTATATAGGACGACTCCCGAACTAGGATAATTAATCCCTGTGTTTTGGGGACTTTACAAAAACTCAATTCACGGATACAAAAGCACACCCAGACGCAGATCAATTATCTGTGGTTTACACAAATAATTGTCCCGAGTGGGAATCGAACCGCGAACACCAGGTCTCAGAAGCAACTATTGTAACCACTGAGCTACCGGAGCACTCAGTGCTTATCGCTGATACCGTAGGCAAGTACCTAAGATTAGTCGGTCTCGGAGCTCACTAGCATCCGGCTCGAAGGACCAAAATGTATAATGTATTAAGTTGCATTTTGCTTGCAGGGATTATTTAAATGAAAATTGTTATAGATGATTTTAGAATTAAAACTTTCGTGAGTGGTATACATATCCTCAAGGTCGATTTCTCTTTGAGACCTCGGGATGATGAGAAATCGTAAGTACAAACGGATAGTTAATATAAATATGTTATAGATGATGTTACAACCTCCGTAGCGTAGCGGTATTTGGCTCGCTTTATATCTCGGAGGTCGTGGGTTCGATCCCCACGCCGGACAGGAAATCTTTTCTTCTAAGATTTCTTTTCGGGTCTGGTTGGTTGAGGGACTACCCTCCGTGCCTCGGAAAGCACGTTAAGCCGTTGGTCCCGATTGTTATAACATTTCTACAACAAGCGAATACCAGGGAACGGGCAGCAGCGTTTTCCTGGGTATTACAACATGATACCGCGGTCACCAATCCGCCTGCCAAGCGCGGTGACTATGGCAAAACCCTCCCTCGGGAGGAAGCCCATGTTCAGCAGTGGACTTTGTACGGGCTGATGATGATGATGTTGTTATAACAATCGGAAACGACGTCTTTACGTGCTTTCCGAGGGGGGCAGTCCTTTAGCCAGACAGATCCGGAAAGCTATTTAAGAATCTACACAAAGATTTAGTGATGGGAGAGAGCGAGGGGATGCGTAAAGCATAAGCAAGGACATGTCCTTGAGAGTTTTTTATCAATGTCCTGATTTTTTAAATCAAACATTTTAAATTAGCCCAATATTATTACTACTTCAATTAAATTTAGTCAATTTACACTATTACTGCGTCTTGTTTTTTAAAACGATCTCCTTGTTTTCCCAACTTCAGGTTTTAGTTATTTTTTATTGTGGTTGGCAACACTAAGGCCTTATAAAAAATAAAACTAGTTTATATTATGCTGTCATCACTTAAATTACAATTACTATGTACATAAATGGCGTCTCATTGCTGCCTTGATAATAGTTAATAATCTCATAATAGTCATTACAGCTAATATCATTAATAATTATTATAATTAACTATTAATAACATGAAGGAGACCGCTAAGTTATTATAAATAATTGTAATTATACTCCGCGATCTTGTTTATAGGTTATAATATTCGTGTAGAATCCGTTTCATACCTTTTGCAAGAAAGAGTTGATCCATTTTGTAAAAGTCTTCTTCTGTATGTGCAAGCGTTCCTCCTGTAACGCCTTGATGCGTCCTTGCTCAAACTTGAGCGCGTCCTCCCTCTGTGTCATGTTGGTACGCTGCTGGACCGCCGCCGCGTAGCCGCCGGGCTCATACTGTTGCCCTGAGCAAAAAGAAAAAAACTGTTAGATGTCTGTCAATAGTAAAAATTGTATTCCTCAGCTGTAGCCCTATGGCCAGAGCGTCGGATTTGCGATCATTAGCACGGGGGGTTAACAACGAATAGTGTGCAAAAACCAGTTTTAACGAGGCTTACACAGCATATCGAGCCGCACATTAGAGCTTCCAGAATGCGATAGGGGAAGCTCATCGAGGGCCTCAACAGAGACCCATAAGGCCGCCCATATAAAATGGTCCTGAGGAAACTCCGCCCATGAATCCCTCCAACGACTGAGATGCTGGACCCTGACTTTATTGGAAGAGTGGTAGACACACTCTCCCCAAGGGTCCAGGACGGTCTCTCGAGCCCTCCGTTGCGACCGGATGATGTCGAGATTACTAGCAGATAGTAATCTTTATAAAAAAGATTAACAATCAGCTAGTATTTCGACATTTGTGAACCTTACAACGAGTGTTTCGTATTCTCAACTTAACAAGTGGAGCATATGAAAGATGGTTAGATCAAAGTCTTCATCATCAGCCCGTACATTGTCCATTGCTGAACAAGGGCCTCCTCCCTAGGGAGGGTTTTGCCATAGTCAGCACGCTTGGCAGACGAGTTGGTGACCGCAGTATTCTCTTGTAATATCCAAGGAAACGCTGCAGCCCGTTCCTTGGTATACGTTTGTTATAGATGATGTTATAACAATCAGGACTAAAGGCGTAACATGCTTTCCGAGGCACGGTAATTCCGTGCTAGAATTTCAACCGTTTACTATAAAACTAACCGTGGCTTTAACATAATTGTATAAAATATATTAAGTTTGCATAGTTTAAGAATAACTTGAGGTCAACAGAATTATTCCTGTCATGGATATACCCCGAGACACCTTAACCAAAACATTTGATACATGTATTTTATCGACTATGCAACTTGTAAAAAGGTTCTTGTCAAGATGCCAGCAAAGAATAGGTCCTGATACTTTAGTATTCCTCCCCACACCTTCCTGAGAAGGTCCTTGGTAACATAAAGGTGAATTTACTGGCATTCACCCAGTATAGAATCTAAGGTATGATACAGGGCTTCGGTTTATACTTTTTTATTGCATGGAAATATTGTTTAGAATCGTCATTTTTCTCATTCTCATCATTCAATCTCACTACCGTGCAGTGTGTAAGTAATAATAATCCCAAGCATTTTAAGCATTAAGTTTAGATTTGCTCCGACTCAATCCCAAACATTTTTCTCAACTTAGTGCCAAAAATGCTTGGGATTATTATTACTTTTGAAAAATAGGGTTCTACTGAGTAATTCGGCAGTATTTCTCAGTAGTCACCTCGCACTGCACCACGATAGGGAAAAAGATGACCATTTTTAAAGGAATAAATTATATTTTATTTTGAAATCGACTAGCGAGTTTTTTGGCATGTTTTAAAAGGTTGACGTGGCTTTTTTTGGAAGCCACTTATGAACTAATGAAATAGGTTTTTTCATAAATATCTTAACTAGGAGTTAATTATTTCTTTCATCCGTCCAATCGTGCAAAATTAGAATAATATTAACACGATTTTTTCTTTTTCTAATCTTTGACAACGTTTCGATCAATTTATATTGATTTTGTTAATAATAGTTAATCAGAACTTTAGCATGTAGGTAACATTTTTTTTTGGCGAAGTACCCGGGCGGTTTTAGTAGGTTTACCTACCCCCTCCTATACCGCCGTGGCGGAGGATTTGAGTAAGTCAATTCCCCCGAAAAGAAATAAATAGTGAAAAATTGTACTTAAATACTCACCATATCGTCTGGCAGGCTGGTAATCTTGATACGAATAAACACTAACGTTACTCAGTTGCCGCTGCATTTTTTACGCGGCAACACTTAGCACTGAGTTCTCATTAGATTGGCAACACTGGTTTTTTTTATCTGTAGTTCGATTATAAGATGGCGGCTGGCGGGAAAATTGACAGTTGTAATTATGGTTTATTTTTTGTTTTTTTTTGGTTCGTTTCTCTCTTGATTTTTATTAAAGTTCATGTTAGTAGGCAAGTATGTTTGTATTAATAATTTTTACATATATTAATATTAATTAAGTGGTTGAACAACACCACTTTTTGTAGTATTTACATATATAAAAACCTTTGGACAAAGGTCATTGCCTTATGTTAGATATTTAAAAAAGGCGACTTGAAAATCTATAGTTAATACATAATGGAATAATGAATTTATTCAGCACTTAAGTATTTACAAACACTTGTACTTGTCAAAATCACAATGAAAAAGAACTGTAATTAAAAAGTTATTATTCTTATTTTATGAATAAATCAAAAAAAAATAGGTAACTATAACTAGCAAGTGCAACCTGTGAGTGCTGCTAATTGTAGGACATTACAGACAATGTACTCCGTCTGTCTTTAATTCCTCTACTCATAATAAGTTCATATTTACATACAAAATTAGAAAGCATACAATTAAGTGACACACACCTGGGGGGACCACAACCCAGAGGTGCCACTGATAAGCTGATATCTTGGGAACTACAGGTCCGATTTAAGAAAATCTTTCAGTGTTAGACAGCCCTTATATCGAGGAAGATAGAAATACCTAATTAGGTACGCATTTAACGGTTACAGGTTTCACTCTACTCCAATAAAAAAACAAAAGATTAGGTAAGTAACCAGTCTAAGTAAGCCTTAGACATCTATTTCATATGACATATCACGCCCTATTATTTTCAAGACGGTATAAAATGTCACCCAGTATCAACGTTGTTGCCAGACGATTATTATATCAAAATTAAATGTCCCGCGCGGGACGGGCTCAGTCCCGCTTTTCAGGCTTAATTTGACCATTATCGCTACTTATATGAATTTAAATCAGACTGTTGCTATTAAATTAGTAATAAACTCATTAGAATACATTAATTACTTGTATTTTTTATATAAACTAGCTGGCCCGGCAAACTTCGTACCGCCTCAAAATCTACGCGGTGTCCTACATCTACCCTACCCTACCTCTACCCTGCACCTACCCTACCCCTACACCTACCCTACCCCTACCCTACCCTACCCCTACCCTACCCCTATCCTACCCTTACCCTACCCCTACCCTAAAGTACCCTATGTCCTTCTCCCAGTTCTTAGCTACCTACCTACCAATTTTCAGCCAAATCGGTTCAGCCGTTCTTGAGTTATAAATAGTGTAACTAATACGACTTTCTTTTATATATATACATTGTCATGGCAACATAAATTTAAGCTCAAGTAATGAGAATAGAGAATAAGTATTTAAAAACTTCTGATAACATACTTTTATTACTATGTCCCGCTTTCGAGGAAATAATCCCGCTTTTTCGCCTAAAAAAATTCAAATTCCCGCTTTGCCCCAATTAAAATCTGGCAACGCTGCCCAGCATATATATTAGTATTAATATATATTGGTATGATATGATATTGCTACGATCACAAAGAAGTACCAACTCAAGATGTCTGCGTCAATATTCACTCAGCTAATGAGTCAGAGGATCCACTAATGGAGAGTTCCGGTCGTTAATTAATTCAGTTTGTGCTTTAGCATTCGTTCTGTATTATTCAATCCCTTTTGTTTACCAACGGACATATTTTTTTTAACCACACGGCTTTTGCCTCTTCACCGGACATAAAGGCGAGCATGGCTTTAGCTTTATTCTCCAACGGCCTCGATTTCCTGGATGGTAGAGGGACTACCTTCCGTGCCTCGTAAAGCACGTTAAGCCGTTGGTCCCAACTGTTATAACGTCATCTAAAGCAGGCGTATAGCAGGTAACGGGCAGCATTACAACATAATACTGCGGTCACCAACCCGTCTGCCAAGCGTCATTACTATGGCAACAACCCCCTCACGAGAGGAGGCCCATGTTCAGCCGTGGACGATATCATTAGCCCGAATTTTAAAAAAAAAAATGATGATTTATTTTCCTATTTTTCAGGACGTGGCATCTCTGAGAAGAACTGGCAAGTAACTCAAAGGAATATTTGTATACCTTTACGGACCTTTCGGACATATGTAGTTATCCTCGAAGCTTTTGCTACTTCACCGGACATAAAGGCGAGCAGAGCTCCAGCAACAATAAATGGTTTAAACACTACAAACTAAGCAATCTGCGCAAGAACGCGTCCCCTGTGGGACTTGGACCTCGGCTCAGGGCAGTCGCTGACGGGGAAATTGAGGGATTAAGGCTTTTAGTTTTCTTTAGCGGAGTATTTTGCAACTGTCGCTCGACTTTACAGTTCGCGGGTCTCTCGGACTTCGGGTCTACGAGGGCATCGGAAGATTTGTCTACCATGGAAAGACATGGGGTGGTCTAATCTAAGATACATTATACAATACACATAAGTTTGTGTGTATAAAAACACAACATAAATTACGAAAGAAACCAACAACAGTGAATGAGAAATAACAAATCGACAAAAAAACTCTGCCACGAGCCGCGCACTACTAATTATGTACTTACATACTCTATGGTGACCATAAATAAAGTGATTTTAAGATAAGTCTCAAATTCCTAAAACAGGCATGAAGACTGAAAAATTCTATTTAGTCTGTCAGTTAGATTATCAAAAAATATTGGCCACGTATTTTTTCATATTTTCACGGTGGCTCATACAACAAACTTTCGTTTTGTCCTGTTTTGCTCAATATCAATAACGTCAACTGGTAGGCACTTGAAAATGGTATGGAACCCTTCGTGCGCGAGTCCTACTCGCACTTAGCGGGTTTTTTATTTCGATAGTAACGCTCGTCAATTCAACAATATCTAATATTAATTTTTGCTTCAAAATAAGTTTAAGGAAAGCCTGCCACATTTTCACCACCTGTTCCGGCAAAATCCATAATCATCAGCCCGTATAACGTCTCCTGCTGAACCTGGGCCTCCTCCCTAGGGAGGCCATAGTCACCACGCTTGGCAGAAGGAATGGTGACCGCAACATTATGTTGTACCACACAAGGAGACGCTGCTGCCCGTTCCTCGATATACGATTATTATAGATCAGGGGTCTCCAAACATTGAAGGCTATGGGCCATAACGATGTTTTCAATATGTTGGAAGGGCCAAAACAGTTTAAATTTTTCTATCCTTAACTATACTCTTATTTCTAGACTAGTCGCAAAGTGCGCGACCGAGTAATTATCATTTTGTGTTGTCTTTTTCTACTTATCACAGCTATAGTAACAACAATAAGACATTGGGTGTCGCGGGCCAGATTGATAACACTAGTCTTAGGCCCCTCGCCCACGGCGACTTTTTGCAGCGATGATGTCGCGCGTTTGCATCGATACAATCGCGATGCGGTCATTAGCTGTGTGCTATCGGCCACAAAACCACGATTCAGTCGCGATGCAGTCGCGCGTTTACCGGTCCGACTTAGGGCGAGGGGCCTTAAGCTGTCGCGGGCCGAATTGTTGGCACTAGCGGGCCGGATTTGGCCGGCGGGCCGTAGTTTGGAGACCTGTGTTATAGATGATGGTATAACTACTAGTATCGGGACCAACCGGTAGGATATTTATGGAGTATGTCCCCGCTTTTCTACGAAAGCATGGTGTTTACAAACAAACACATGCATAAGCGCTATGGTCGTTGCGCACACACACCGAACCGTATCGAATGGAGGTGCGATATCTGAATTAACTATTAGTTATCTAAAAGAAATCCTTACTTTGTTCTTATAACGGTAGTTTAGTATCGATGAATGTTATTATGTTAAATATGATAATCTGTACTAATATTATAAAGAGCTAAGCGGCCATAGCCTAATGGCTAGGGCGTCGGACTTGTGTTCGTGAGGCCGGTTCGAACCCTACCCATTGCACTACCGACGTGAAACCACTCGTAACAAGCATTTTAGCTTAGCACGAGGGGTTAACGACAATACTAGTAGTTTCAGTCTACTAATACTGATAGTAAAGTTAAAAAAAAGTACCTACTTTGGTGTGTGTGCGTGTATCCTACACACGCACACACACAAAAGTAGGTACTTTTTAACATGTCTGCTGCATGTCATACGACAATTGTCGCCCTCCCGACCCTTAGTTTGCTAAGAACCTTCTGATGCCCTCGTAGACCCGAAGTCCTCCTGGCCCGCGAACTGTAAAGTAGAGCGACAGTTTCACAAAACTCCCATAAAGAAACTAAAAGCCATAATCCCTCAATCTCACCGTCAGCGACCGCCCTGAGTCGAGGTCCAAGTCTCACAGGGGGCGCCCTCTTGCGCAGGTTGCTTAGTTTGTAGTGTTTAAACCATTTATCTAGGCTGGAGCTCTGCTCGCCTTTATGCCCGGTGAAGTAGCAAAAGCCTCAGGGCTAACCACATACGTCCGTCCGAAAAAAAAAAAAATAATTCGACAATTGTGCTAAAAGAACCACCGATAGGGTCCCAATCAACGCACGACGCCATCGCGGCAGGCCGAGACGAAGATGGTGGGACGAGCTTGACTCCTACCGTAGGGCCTGGCTTGCACTCGCAAAAGACAGAGTTGTGATGAACTGGGAGAGGGGAGGCCTTTGCCCTGCAGTGGGGCAACACAGGCTAGTTAGTTAGTTAGTATGTTTGTTATAAATAAATTCAAAAAATAGTGCGCCAATTTAAAAAAATCTTTCAAAATTGAAAAGCTACATTTATCCTGAGCGACATACCTATCTATATTCATTTTTATATTAATATATAAAAAGTAGTCCGTGTGGTTTCCGGCTTAGAATAGACCACCCCATGTCCTCCCATGGGTGTCGTAAAAGGCGACTAAGGGACATATGGCTGATGGATGGGCAGCAGCATCTATTAGCTCAAGGTTTCCATCTTACTGCGATCACCAATCCGTCTGCCAAGCGTGGTGATTATGGCAATATCCCTCTACGATCCTGGCTTGCCAAGGTCTGTTAAGAGGAGGCCCATGTTCAGCAGTGGACGTAAACGGGCTGTTGATGATATAAAAAGTATTGGACACGTTTTTTTTTTTCGTTCCTCAAACTAAAAATGACGACGATACAGCGCTTTGAAATTTGGACGTCATTTGTAGGTACAATGTTACCTAGTAGTGACGTCACAAGCCCCCCTCTCCTGAACTTTATAGTTTGTTGTTGCTCTGTATCTTTGTCAATTTTAATTGATTTGATTAATAAAAAAATACGTGTCCAATATTTTTTGGTAATCTAACTGACGGACTAAATATATATTTTTAGTCTTCATGCTTACTTCACAAATTCTTTTTCTGTAGTGTTTGTTATTGTCAGTATTAATTACCAACAATAAATAATTCCGCTGAGAATTATAAATAATAATCAAAGCTTGGTGTATGTCAGTATATTCTGTATAACTTCGTAACGACTGGCCCGCGTGCAGTAAGGTAGAACCGTGGTAACGGTGCGATATGCCGTTGACCACGTAGGGAGCTATTAGTTATGCCGTGCCGCTGACCCGAGGTACATATTTTTATTTCGAACGAACATGCGTAGTTAGCCACGAAGCTTTTGCTAATTTACCTTGCATAAAGGCGAGCAGAGCTCCAGCTTTAATAAATGGTTTAGAAACAACAAACTAAGCAACCTGCGCAAGAGGGCGCTCCCTTTGGGGCTTGGACCTCGGTTTAGGGCGGTCGCTAGCGATGAAATTGAGGGATTATGACTTTTAGTATTTAAGGTGAGTTTTGTGCAACTGTCGCTCTACTTTACAGTTCGCGGTGCTCTCGGACTTCGGGTCACTCACACTCACCGTACTTTTTGTTGCAAAAACTAGGTGTGTCCAGTTGACGAAAACATAAAAGTTATTTAATTTAAGTTTCACTAAGTGGACACGCATAAATATCTTGGCGTATCCAGATGACGATAAAATAAGTGATTTTAATTCAGAGTTATACCAACTGGACACACGTCTTGTCCAGCCTCGTGTGTCCAGTCAGAGAATAACCCGGTCTACGAGGGCATTTTTTTTTTGTTTTTAAGAGACTGCTGAAGGCCCTCCACTCCGCTTGACAGGCGGGTTGGTGTCCGCAGTATTATGTTGTAACACACAAGGAAACGCAACTGCCCGTTCCTCGATATACGATTGTTATAGATGATGTTATAACAATCGGGAGTAGTTCTTTGGTTGAGGGACTACGTTTCGTGACACGGGAAGCACGTTAAGCCGTTGTTCCATAATAATGCGGTCACCAATCCGCCTGCCAAGCGTGGTGACTATAACAAAACCTTGTCTCGGGAGGAGGACCATGTTCAGCAGTGGACGTTATACGGGCTGATGATGATGATGATATAAGGGATGCTTATTAAGGGTACAGTATGCCCTATCTCTCTTTAGTTATAAATAAATAATACATTCATTACATTACTATCAATTGAATGGCTGCATTGTTTGTTATCGCAGGTTCAACGCTCGGCGGCTGCAAAAATATACTGTCTAACAAAACTAGCTGCTACCTGATTATAATTCTGCTTTAACTGGCCGTCGCACAATGGCTAGCGCGTCGGACTTGTGATCGCCGGTTCGATCCCCATTGCACTACCGACGTGAACCCACTCGTAACACAAGCGTTTTAGCTTAGCACAAGAATGCTAGTAGACTACAAAACTCTGCTAGTAATCTATATAAAAAAGGATTTTTTTTTGGATAAGCCAATGAAATTAAAAGCGATACCGGGGCGGGTGGCTTATTCTACTAATATTATAAACGCGAAAGTTTGTAAGTATGGATGGATGTTTGTTACTCTTTCATGTAAAAACTACTGAACGGAATTGGCTAAAATTTTGCACCGGGATAGCTTATACGCTTGATTAACATATAGGCTACAAAACATCACGCTCCGACCTAAAATCCGATCCAACGATTAAATATATAAGTTTTTTTTTCGGACGGACACATAATATTTATCAAGCCAGGAGGCATGAGCGACTTCTTCGGACATAAAGGCGAGCAGAGCTCCAGCCTCAATAAATGGTTTATAAACTACAAACTAAACAACCTGCGCAAGACGGCGCCCCCTGTGGGGCTAGGACGTCGGCTCAGGGTAGTCGCTGGCGATGAGATTGAGGGATTACGATTTTAGATGTTTAGGGGAGTTTTGAGCAACTGTCGCTCTACTTTACAGTTCGCCGGCTTCTCGGACTTCGGGTCTACGAGGCCATCGGAATGGTATTTGAAAACTAAGGGTCGGGAGGGCGAGGGGCGCACTCTTCTCCGGCCGGTATGTTGTGATCTCATCGTTCGGGCGGTCTAGGACGCCCCGAGGCCGACGGTGCTTGCGACGCTTTGTGGGCAAAGGCCTATAGTCGGATGCTGAGATATATTAGCAGTTACTTTTGTTATTTGAATAATGGAACGGACGGACACACAACCATATTGTATTCCACTGATAATATTCATTTTATTATTACTTGGAAAAGCATATATCATATATAGAGTTTGTTTGTTTGAACGCGTTTATCTCAAAAACGACTGCTCCGATTTAAAAAATTCTTTCAGTGTTAGATAGCCCATTTATCGAGGAAGGCTTTAGGCTATAGTGAATTATGAAGTTCCCACGGGAACGGGAGTTACGCGGGTGAAACTGCGCGCGGAAAGCTAGACTTGTAATAGTAAAGTGCATTCGTTGAGCATATCTGAGTAGCGTAGTGGTATAGATCTTGGATGTAGTAGGTTCGATTCCCGCGAACAAATACATTTATGTCATTAATTTAATTTTTAATGACGTTAATTTATGTGACGGGAAATATTTTGACAACCTCCGTAGTTTAGCGGTACTTGTCTCGCTTTAAATCTCGGGAGGTCGTGGGTTCGATCCCCACAACGGACAGGAAATCTTTGTGTAAATTCTAAGATTTCTTTCCGGGTCTGGTTGGTTGAGGGACTACCCTCCGTGCCTCGGAAAGCACGCTAAGCCATTGGTCTCGATTGTTATAAGATCATCTATATAATAATCGTATATCAAGGAACGGGCAGCAGCGTTTCCTTGTGTTGTACAAGATTATACTGCGGTCACCAATCCGCCTGTCAAGCGTGGTGACTATGGCAAATACCTTCCCTCGGGAGGAGGCCCGTGTTCAGCAGTGGACAATTTGAAATATTTTAAATGTGTTATTAATATTTTGATTTAACACACAGATTTATTTTCCGTCGTCAGGAATGGAACCCACGACCCCCGTGACATAAAGCGAGACTTATTACCGCCAGGAGTCGAACCTGCATCTTAGGCAATTAATTCCAAATGCAACTTTGGAAATACCTATTAGTCGAAGTAATGCGGATCATTACCGATAGATGGCACTAACGTCCCCCTTAGAGACGTGTTATAAAAGAGATTAATAAATTTCGATGATGGGGAGGGTTCCACCGTAGCCTAATTAGTTAAGGCATTTGAGGCTATACATTAAATGCAGGTTCGAGTCTGGCGGGTGGTCTAACTTTATAAATCTCAATTTTGACATTTGTGACTACTGTTATGGCATACAAGTTAACACGAAGCAAGTAAAAAAAAAAAAAAAAATTTACCTAAACCTATTGACTATTTGGTATTCATTATTATTATCTATTATAGTCATATTTTAGATATTTTTTTAATTATACAAGTATTTAAGTTATTTTAATTATATTTTAGTCTTAACGTCTTAGTTTATTATTAAACTATATTGTGTCAAATAGCTTGTTCTGTCTATATTAGGTTAGAACAATTGTCATTATTTGGGCGGACCATGAGTATATAACGACGGACGCGCTTTAATGCTACCACCGGATCCAATACGCCCCAATTGAGAAGACCCGGCGAAACTAACTCAGTGGGTTATTAAGGTACTAAGGTAAGTATACAAGGTGTAACGGAAAGGGTATATACATAGAAAGAGCAAGGCTCCTTCGGATCATAACAAACGATATGGCAAGGGTTTCAACTCAAAATAAAATTTAAAAAAGTCAGTATTATTTTGCAAACAAAAAATAAAAATGCGGAACCATTTATTCAGAAATACCAGGAGTAAGAGGTTTATTTTTACTTGCAAATAGTTCGTTGACATCGATCAGCTGATTGAGTGCTAGTGATGTATTTATTTCAATTTGAAAAGTTTGGTTTCTGGTATCTATGAATTTAAAAAAATCATTACTTCCGGACTTGTAGAGATAGGATTAAATAACCCTTGCCATATCGTTTGTTATCATCCAAAGAAGCCTTGCTCTTTCTATGTATATGTTACGGCTAAAAGCCGAAGTGCGGCTACACCTAGGTTTAGCCGACATGCGGATAAACTTAGATCAACCTCAATAAGTCCCTGTTCAACTCCATTGGTTTAGGTTTAAGTTATTTTTTTTTTAACCACCCCAACATCTTTTTGTGTCGTGCATAGGTATTGTTTATTTAATTAAAACCTAGTTCTAACCGAAGATAAGTAGGATAGGTACATCTAAGTTTAACCGCATGTGGTCGGCTGCAAATAGTTGTAGCCGGCTAAACCTAGGTGTAGCCGCACTTCAGCTATTAGCCGTAACATATATTAACCCTTTCCGTTACACCTTGTGTATGTATATATTATCAGTGCAAAGTATTTACTTATGATAACGAACTAGGTGGGCGCTCCTTAAATGATACCATTTGTCAATATTTCCCAATATAACACTTAATATTACACTAACTCAACATCAGCCCGTATAACGTCCACTGCTGAACACGGGCCTCCTCCCGGGGGAGGGTATTTGCCATAGTCACCACGCTTGGCAGACGGGTTGGTGACTACAGTCTTGTGTTGTACCACACAAGGAAACGCTGCTGCCCGTCCCTCCAACGTAATACGGGCTGGTGATAAATGTATGTTGAATGACACAAACATGATCAAACACTTATTTTTGTATGTAATCTTTAGATTTCTACTTAGTAATTGTAAATGTGTTAATCAGATAATTGCGTGAGACAGCTGTATCGATTTCTATGTAACTTTCACTCGTATTACTAATCGTTTAGTTTAGCAATGATTAAAGTTTGAGCTTAATTGCTTTTCATTCAGGACTTGCGGTTAAAACTAACGCACAGTTTTAACCACAAGGCTCCAGTCCCCATAAAAACTTCATGATTAAATCCTACTAATATTATAACCGCGAAAGTTTGTAAGTATGGATGGATGTTTGTTACTCTTTCACGCCAAAACTACTTAACGGAATTGGCTCAAATTTTGCACCGGGATAGGTTCTAGCTGGATTAACATATAGGATACTAAACATCACGCTCCAACACACTGGAGCAGAATAACGCGGGTAAAACCGCGGGACTCAGCTAGAATAGGCAATAGCTTTCCTCGATAAATGGGATATCTGACATTGATATTGTATGTATGTAGTTGCTGAGATTAGCGCGATAAATCAAACAAACAAACAAACTCTTATAGTATTCATCATCATCATTTCAGCCGCAGGACGTCCATTGTTGGACATGGGCCTCCCTCATTGATCTCCAGTTGTTGCGGTTAGAAGCCGCTTGCATTCACCGTGATCCCACGGCCTTAACCAGGTCATCCGTCCATCTAGTAGGTGTATTCCTACGCTACGCTTGCCGATCCGCGGTCTCCATTCGAGAACTTTCCGGCCCCAACGGCCATCTGTTCTCCGTGCTATGTGGCCTGCCCATTTCCACTTCAACGAACTAATCCGTTGTGCTATGTCGGTAACCCGCGTTCTTCTACGTACCTCCTCATTTCTAATTCGATCTCGTAGAGGAACCCAACTCTTACAGTATTAGCTTCAAACTCAAACTCAAATATTTTAATTCCACGTGTAGGTATTACTTAAGGTGTTACAGATAGTATAAAATTTTTAGATCCAACATGGACCCTGTCGGGCACAGCAACAATGGAAGAGAGGCAGTAGGGCCAGCCATTTTAATCATTAATTATTATTATTATATATATATATATATATATTTTTTTTAAATTCTATTGTATTTATATTTATTGACATTAACTTAGAAACTAGTTTTTTAAATATATTTAGTATATTATATTTTTAGATATTTATCTATATATATAAAAGAAAGTCGTGTTAGTTACACTATTTATAACTCAAGAACGGCTGAACCGATTTGGCTGAAAATTGGTAGGCAGGTAGCTAAGAACTGGGAGAAGGACATAGGATACTTTAGGGTAGGGGTAGGGTAGGGGTAGGGTATGGGTAGGATAGGGGTAGGGTAGGGGTAGGGTAGGTGTAGGGTAGGGGTAGGGTAGGGGTAGGGTAGGGGTAGGGTAGGGTAGGGTAGGGTAGGGGTAGGGTAGGTGTAGGGTAGAGGTAGGGGTAGGGTAGGGGTAGTGTAGGGGTAGGGTAGAAGTAGAGTAGGGGTAGGGTAGGGTAGATGTAGGACACCGCGTAGATTTTGAGGCGGTACGAAGTTTGCCGGGCCAGCTAGTTATTTATATTTTCTATATGTATTTGCTTCGCTTAATAACCACGGTGTATTAGTACTAGCTTCTATTGTCGTCATAATAAATTAGTATTTAAAACATAGAATTGTCTACTTGTATGCGATTCAACTCGTAATGCATTCGCTGAGGTGAAAGTGTGCGATTAGAATTCTGTATGAGAATCACATGGCCATTGTCACTGGTAAAGGTTTTTAGGGTTCCGTAACGGAAGGGTAACAACGGGACCCTATTACTAAGACTTCGCTGTCTGTCTGTCTGTCACCAGGCTGTATCTCAGGAACCGCGATAGCTAGACAGTTGAAATTTTCACAGATGATGTATTTTTAAAGCTGCAGCTAAAAGCTGTCCAGTATGAAAATATAATATTATTTTATTACTTTATATCTACGATTAAATCTAAGTTCTGTCCTTTGAGTGTGTAATTTAGACGGATCATAAGTATCTCGACGAACGCGCTTTAGTGCTACCACCGGATCCAATACGCCCCAACTGAGAAGACCCGGCGAAACAAACTCAGTTGTCTAGATCAGAGGTTTCAAACTACGGCCCGCCAGTGCCAACGATCCGGCCCGCAACAGCTCAAGACTAGTGTCATCGATCTGGCCCGCGACAGCTTAAGACTAGTGTCATCTATCTAGCCCGCGACACCCAATGTCTTATTGTTGTTACTATTGCTGTGATAAGTTGAAAAACACAACACAATATGATAATTACTCGGTCGCATTTTGCCACTAGTCTAGAAATAACAGTATAGTTAAGGATAGAAAAATTAAAACAGTTATGCTCCTACGGCGTCAAAGTTTGGAGACTCCTGGTCTAGATGTAGGGGTACCCCTGATATATTTTTAATGGGTTATTGTAAATTACCCTTCTACCTATATGCAAAACCCAGCATTGAACCTGTGGGCCCACAATATCTTTTATTAACTTCCCCTTCAACATGTTGTCAGCTGTTCACTCTTAATATTGTACCATAATGGGATCAACTAATATTTTTATTATTACTTTAATACTAGTAAAGACAGGAAATCTTTGTGTAAATTCTAAGATTTCTTTCCGGGTCTGGTTGGTTGAGGGACTACCGTCTGTACCTCAGAAAGCACGTTAAGCCGTTGGTCCCGATTGTTATAACATCATCTATAATAATCGTATATCAAGGAACGGGCAGCAGCGTTTTTTAGTGTGTTACGACTACTGCGGTCACCAATCCGCTTGCCAAGTGTGGTGACTATGGCAAATGTCCTTCGAGAGGAGGCCCATGTTCAGCAGTGGACGTTATACGGGCTGATAATGATGATGATGATGTATTCTAGTAATCGGTCTAAATTCCATCATAATTAAGAAAGAATATTATCATTCTTCTTACTTCTCTATATAAACTATTGTCTCGCGCGGTTTCATCTGTGTAGATCCCGTTCCCGTGGAAACAATAACCTAAAATATAGGCTACTAGCTTCACCCCGCGGTTTTACCCGTGTATCTCTGCTCCAGTAGTTCGGATTTTTTGTAGCTTATATGTTAATCGAGCTTATTAACTATCTCCGTGCAAAGTTTCAGCCAAATTCATTCAGTCGTTTTTGCGAGAAAGAGTAACAAACATTCATCCGTCCATCCATCCATACTTACAAAATTTCGCGTTTATAATATTTCTTGGATTTTAATACGTGTACTATATTTTAGTCTTAACGTATTAGTTTATTATTTAACTATATTGTGTCAAATAGCTTGTTCTGTCTATATTAGGTTAAAACAACTGTCATTATTTAGGTGGACCATGAGTATATAACGACGGACGCGCTTACTACCATAATAAGAATTACATTGATTAACCATCTAGAAGTAGCAAAAGCTTCGTGGCTAAAGATATAATGACCGTCCAAAAATATAAAATAAAAAGCAGCTAGTCATATACACAGTTCATTAGATAATAAAAAGTCAAGGTCAATACCAAAGAAAAAAAAATACAGATTAAAAAGTTCAAGGTCAAACGTTCGGAAACGTTACAGTCCCTATTATTATTAAAAAGCTAAAACATACATAGCACCGATTTAAGAACCTGTGGCTGTTTAATAAATGACCTTTGATCGCTGACGTCATTCCTAAAACGATGACAACACAAGTACAGATATAATGAATTTTAATTTATGTCACGTTTCGTTCAAATGGAATTTAGTTACAGAATTAAATTAATTTTTCGGACGGACATATGTAGTTAGCCCCGAGGCTTTTGCTACTTCACCGGGCATAAAGGCGAGCAGAGCTCCAGCCTTAACAAATTGTTTAAAACTACAAACTAAGCAACCTGCGCAAGAGGGCGTCCCCTGTGGGACTTGGACCTCGGCTTAGGGCGGTCGCTGACGAGGAGATTGAGGGATTATTGCTTTTAGTTTTTTTAGGGTAGTTTTGTGCAACTTTACGCTCTACTTTACAGTTCGCGGGCCTCTCGGACTTCGGGTCTACGAGGGCATCGGAAGGTATTTGTTAAGGCCCAGGTGGAAAGAAATAGTTGACTGTATATATAATAGGTTTATTGTCGGTAGTACATATTATTATTATCTAAATATATTATTTAAACGCGGTCGGGACGGACGATTCTATCTTCATTTGTTTTTTATTATAATTATAATTTTCGTTTCGCGCGCTTTTCGGTTGACTCTATGGTTTCTGTTTCTTTTTAAAATGTGGTTTATTACTATTTAAATGTGTTAATGGTTTTTGCATGAACAAAATTAATGTAATCCCACAATTCCAAAGTTTGTTTGGAGAAATCAAAATACGATGGCATAAAACGCCTTGACCGCTAAAGATGGTTGATAACAACTGAACCAACACAAAGATCTAATAACATAAAGTGACATGACGCTTTGTCAATGACTCATCTATTAAGATGGCGGGACCGATTGGATCGCAATTAGCGTGCGTTCAAAGTTTATAGTCATTGCTTAAGCGCCTTGATATGAATTATTAGTATTAGAACGTTGATTTATAAGTTGTTAGCCACGAGGCTATGCATACTTCACTAGGTATAACAATGGTTCATAAACTAAGCAACCTGCGTCAGGTGCCCTATGAGGGGCTTGGATAAGGTTGCCATCTCTTAAAATTACGTACAAGGACGCGTGAATACCCCGGATTTTTGAGTTTACACAAGACTTTACATTTTTAAACACGCATCACAAATGAAGCCCTTCAGACTCTCCCAAGTTAACTAGATTAAATCTGGGAACCTTAAGCTTGGACCTCGGCTCAGTGGTTACTGACGGGGCTTTGCGGAATTAGGACTCTCTACTAGAGATGTCCCAACCCGATAATATCACAAACCGGGTTAGATCAACTCGATAATATCACAAACCGAGTTAGACGGTTTGATCCGAAAGTGTTACAAACCGAGCTAGACGGTTCCATTTTAAACTAAACCGGTTTCAACCCGGTTTCATCAAACCGTGTTCCTAAGCATATTTAGTAGCATTTAGTAGTAGTTTTAGGTTTGACCCGTCCGAATCGAGTTTAAATACGAATTGAGTCAGTCGGGTTTGATTGTGCGCAGTTTCGGTAGAGCCATAGACTGAAAGAATTTCCGTAGTGCCACAAACTGATTGGATGAATGGCTAAATATACAAAGGTTAAATTTATTAATTCAATTCTAACTCGCGGGCGGTTCGATCTCGATAGTCGATCGGTTTCGTTCCGTCTGCTCGATAAAATCAAGTTAGTTACTATCAAACCGGGTCGGTTTCAGTTCAGCTTGACTCGGTTTGAACCAGGTTGGCAAATCGAGTTAACGCATCTCTACGATCTTATTCTCGGAATGATGTAGATGTGTTGATAAAAATAAGATGATAATATAATCAATCAACAAGTGATTTGGTTTGGCAATCCATCATATTGTTTATGAAACTAGCACGCGATTTTACTCGCGTAATTCCCGTTCCCGATGGCACTTTATAATTAAATATAGCCTATAGGTTTACTCGATAAACTAGCTATGTAACACTGAAAGATGTTTTCAAACTAATTATAACTTCATTATATAAAATACTAGCGCAATGCTGATGTATTATACATATAAACCGTCCTCTTGAATCACTCTATCTATTAAAAAAAAACGCATCAAAATCCGTTGCGTAGTTTTAAAGATTTAAGCATACATAGGGATATAGGGACAGAGAAAGCGACTTTGTTTTATACTGTGTAGTGATAACTGAGTTACTTAATTTACCAACTTCCCAAAAATAACGTGGTTAGGTTTTTTTTTTAACTGTCAGAACTATGTCAATTTCTGAACGGATTGCATCGATTTGCATTTTTTCAAAATTGGAATCAATATAATTTCAGATTAATTAAGTTGTTTCGTTATGTTAATACGTTATTTTTCTTTAAGTATTTTTGTGTTAGAAAATGCAATAATTATATTTTTAGTAGTAACAGCTCGTCTCAAAATGCTTTGTGTTTAAAGCGCTATTAAAAAGGTAAGCATACATCGCATCTCATGAATTACAAATGGCGTCGCGCAACCATCGAGCGAAGAATTGATTATGTCAAAATTAATGGGTAATTAGCATAATTTAAAATAAATTGTTTGGCGTGAGATGATTGTAGAGATGAGTATAATTATACTATATTTATGAGAAAACGATCTAAATAAAACAAGTATAATATAAGTAAAATCATTGCAATTATTGCTAGAGCTCAGAAGCATAAGGTCGGTTGTGCCATTATACCGAATTATACGTTGGAAACATTCGTCGTATGTGCCTTAATTGTGAACTGGCACTTACGACCAAATGCTTCTGAATTAAATAGCACATCTATCTCTATGCCTCTGAGGTCTAGATTTTATGTGATAACGTTTGACAAAACTGAAACCATTTATGATTTTTACGGTTGTTATAGCCGCGTTACGGGTAAATATTAAATTCTTAGATAAAAAATAATAAATTTGAATTTTAACAGAATTTTCAAACAATATTATGTCAAGCATAAAGCTACCTTATAGTAGGGTTGCCAACCACAAATTAACAAACTTAGAATTGGAAAAGTCAGAACAATTCGTTTTAAAAACAGGACGCAGTAGCAGCATTTCAATTAATATCAAGAAAAAGTAGATGAAATAAATTATTTTCAAGTAATATTGGCGCGCGAATTTTTAACACATGACATTATCTAGACATTTTAAAAAACCTGGATGTTGCTTAAAAACTATCCAGGACTTCTTAGCACATTAATAAAACCAGGACATGTCCTGGGAAAACAGGACGGAAACCTCGGCGAAGGCCTTGGTTTCGTGGGCCTCTCGGTCCTCGGATCCGCGAAGGCATCACAATGTATATTACATTACATCACTGTGTATATCCGTCATCCGTTAAATCTAATCTTATTGTCGAATCTCCAGACGTTTTCAAAACAATTGCCAAAGATTATATTAATAAGAGTTATTCGGAATGACGAATCATTTAAAATCTAAAGACCATTTATATCAATTGGAGGCACTTGATACCGTGGGAAGCGAACGGTTGATCTCATATTTTAATTTAAAAAAAAAACATTTGTTTATGATTTCCTGTCATTCCGAAAACAGTGGCTATCCCCAAAGTTATGTTTCATAGTCAATTTATAGGGTGATTTTACCCTTATATCACTTGCTTCCGTGGGAACCTCGGCTTTAAATATAGCCGATGTTTCTCGTTAATTACATAGATAGCTTTATAATGGTGTAAAAATTATGAAAATCTGAAATATATTTTTTTATTTTCATCATCTGCCCGTAGTGCTTAACGTGGGGTTGCTCCCGTGGAAGTGTTTTAGCCATAGTGACAGTGACAAGCTTGGTCGGCGGGAAGGTCACCGCATGTAATAACCAGTGATCGGATATTTTGAGGGCAGGTCAAAATCTTACTAACGTTTACGTCCCGGATCCGGAAAAAAATGAAAAATATCGCGCAACACATAACTTAACACACGGAGATACGCTGCTATCCGTTCCCTGGTATATTGCTATATGGATGATAATAATATAACAATTGAGACGAGCGGCTTAACGTGCTTTCCGATGCACGGAAAGTAGTCGCTCAACTAACTTTATACAAAGATTTCTGGTTCCACACGGTAATTGAATCCTAGAGCAGCTAGACTTATACCGCTGTGCCACGGAGGTTGTCATTTTGAAGTTTATTTACAAATAAAAAAACAATAATACAAATTGTCTCTTTATAACATCACTAGTAGCTACCTATATGTATATTAATTTATTACGTTTATCACGTCGTATTTTACATGTATATTAAATATTACCCAAATCCAATCTTAACTATTGCTCCCTTAAATAAAATTTAAATAATAATTTTGAGCAGAATTCAAAATTCCCGTGTTTTTTTTATCATGAACCACTATATGAATACAAATCCTAGTGGAACCTTAATTATCATGCCAACACCCAAAGGCAGATTAAAAAAATAGCAAAATAAAAATAAAAAACAGGTTTCACATTCCGGCCGCCATTTTCGCCGGGTGGTCGTTATCTATGCCAGGGCTGGCAATAGGAACAATTTATAATTTAGTATTTCCCAATAGGCAAGTTTATCTACTTACAATGTAATAAACATAAAAAATGTTATTATTTCTTAATATAATCATCATAAAGTTAATAATAAAATTTTAGTTCCTAGGCGAAGTTGGTGGCATCAAATCTTATTTATACTTTCTTATATATTTGTTTGTCTGAACGCACTAATCTCAGGAAAAACTGGTCCAAAAATTATTTCAGTGTTAGATAGCCCATTTATCGAGCAAGCCTATATTTAATTATGGAATTCCACAGCGAACGAAAATTATTTAGAAAAAGGTTAGAAACGTAAGCTTGTCTCGTTCCGTAGTCGTCAAAAACAACCTATGTTATGGTGAGTTTTTTTTGGTAATAAAAAAAAATAACATCAATTTTTCTGTACTAGATTAAACTAAAATCTTTAAAACATTTATATTGCCAAATTAAATTTCATTGTTTTCTTTGCAAAGCAGGTAAGCATTACCATTCAGCGGGGTAATGCTGCCAGCATTCAGGGAACCTTTCCAAGTAGAATAGATTTAGAATAGTAGAATTTTATAAGTTAGTTCTATTTGAAATAAGCTACTTTTAGTTGAATATATTATATATTTTATTCATAAATTGTCTATACTCATATTATAAAAAGGAAACATTTGATTGTTTGTTTGTATTGAATAGGCTCCGTAATTACTGGACCGATTTGTAAAATTATTTCACCGTTGCAAAGCTACACTATCCCCAAATGTCATAGGCTATATTTAATTATGCAGTTCCCACGGGAACGGGAGTTACACGGGTGAAACCGCGCGTGTGATGCTAGTTATTTAATAAATATTATTGTTTATTTATTCACAACGGACAGCCCTATCGTGTACGTGATTTCGTGTTTGCGAACGCAACGACCTTGAGCGCGGTGACTCGCTCCCATTGTCAAACACAAGTTGGTAACCTAATTTGGTAAAAATGGCGGGATTTTATAGTTACTAATATTTTAACGGCTTTTGTTCAAGGAATTTCTGTTGCATTGTTTTTGGGGATCGTGTTTCAGAGGTAGTTTGTTATTTTGTACAGTAAATGTGAAGTTAGCCTTATTATTTTACATTTTTTTGGTATGAGTATAGGAAAAAAGTAAGGACTCGCTTTTTGGTACATTACATTTGTGAAGGTAAGTATATACCACAAGGAGAGAATCTTACACCACTAAAACGCCCCAGGTACTCCTCCGTCCGCCGTTGATGAGGGCCGGGTAATCTGGCTCTCAAAGACCCTTTTTTTTGTCCGGGGGAAAGTGCATTTACGCATTCCCACCGCCGCGCCGCGTATCCAGGCGCTGACGGCGGGATATGTGGGACTCGCCCTCTCCATAGCGGTGGTATGGTAATCATACCTTAACACCACTAAAACGCCCTAGGTACTCCTCCGTCCACCGTTGATGTGGGCCGGTTAAAAGCCCTTGTTCAGTAGTGTTAATAAAAGGGATGGTGAACAACTTAAGTATTTACCTTATCTTATAGGTATGTTTTATCAATGTAGTGCTTTGTTTTAGTTGTGCAACATCTTTATAATTTCTACCTAGTGTCGTTATTTCATATGACCTTGTGGAAAAACAGATACAATAATAAATACGTAGGTACTTATCTACATTTTATTTTTAATTATTTATCTTCACTGACAACCTCCGTAGCGTAGCGGTATTTGGCTCGCTTTAAATCTCGGAGGTCGTGGGTTCGATCCCCACGCCGGACAGGAAATCTTTGTGTAAAATTCTAAGATTTCTTTCCGGGTCTGGTTGGTTGCGGGACAACCGTCCATTCCTCAGAACGCACGTTAAGCCGTTGGTCCCGATTGTTATAACATCATCTATAATAATCGTATATCAAAGAACGGGCAGCAGCGTTTCCTTGTGTGGTACAACATAATACTGCGGTTACCAAGCGTAGTGACTATGGCAAATACCCTCCCCGGGGGGAGGCCCATGTTCAACAGTGGACGTTTAACGGGCTGATGATGACTGAATATCTTCGTCTCTGCATCACTCTATGGTAGTCTGGTAGAGAATGCCTCTTTTTTTTCGGACGGACTTCATGTCTTTACCCTGAAGGCTTTTGCTACTTCACCGGACATAAAGGCGAGCAGAGATCCAGCCACAATAAATGGTTTAAATACTACGAACTAAGCAACCTGCGCAAGAGTGCGCCTGGGAGATAATGCATCGGCATTAAGTCCGCCTATGTTTCTTATAATGCTGAAGTTATAAATAAATCTACTATATAAAAATAAGTTGGGTTTTCCTTCCTGACGCTATAACTCCAGAACGCACGAACCGATTTCCACGGTTTTGCTTTCATTGGAAAGGTCTCGGGCTGCGTGAGGTTTATAGCAAAGGAAATTCGGGAAAAATTTCAACAGAAAAGCGGGAAAATCTTTTTTCACATACAGCGCCATCTCTGATACAGGGTAGGGGTAGTGTAGGGTAGGGGTAGGGTAGGGTAGGGGTGGGGTAGGGGTAGGGTAGGGGTAGGGTAGGGGTAGGGTAGGGGCAGGGTAGGGGTAGGGTAGGGGTAGGGTAGGGTAGGGGTAGGGTAGGGTAGGTATAAAAGTCCACCCGTGCGAAGCCGGGGCGGGCCGCTAGTAATATTATAAAGAGGAAAATATTAGGAAATTGAAAAACTATATTTCACAATAACAATACTGCGTTATGACTTGTGATCATGTGGTCGCCGGTTCGATCCCAACCCATTGCACTACCGACGTGAACCCACTCGTAACACAAGCATTATAGCTTAGCACGAGGGGTTAACAACAATACTAGAAGACTGCAGAAGTCTGCTAGTATTCTAAAAAAAAACAATAATATGACGGCATACCGGCTCGAACTGGCTACAATTAGTCACTCAATTCCTATAAATCGGAAGCCTCAAGTTTAATAATAATTGTGTTGTAAAGGAGCAGTTATCTATCTACCTGATAGCAGCATACCGATGCGATACCCTAATGATCGGTACTGGTTTGTCATGACCGATGACGTCACTAATACACTAACAGAGATAACTGTAGTATGGAAGGCACGTAGGCATGCTCTAGCTTCAACCAAATAGCCCAATGGCTAGGGCGTCGGACTTGTCATCTTTTTGTCGCCGGTTCTATCCCCACCCATTGCACTACAACGTGAACCCACTCGTAACACAAGCATTTTAGCTTAGCACATAATTTGAGATTCTCGGTCGATTCAGCCATCTTTTTTTCATTTACTAGCAGAGTTACACTACTAGTTAAGCTAATATGCTTGTGTTACGAGTGGATTCAAGTCGGTAGTGCAATGGTTGGGGCTCGAACTGGCAACCACAAGATCACAAGTCCGATGCCGCAGCCATTGGATCGGCCGCTTTATTATTAATTATGACACTACACGTAACTCTTCAATTTGTCTCAAATTGCTGCGTGTATAAGAGACAAGTAAATTGGAGCGGATTTCTAACTTAGCTATGCGGATAAATAGATGATACACGGTGCTATAATTAGTATTTAACGTGTTATTTTAACCGAATATTATGTTGTTAACCACGAGGCTTTTGTTACTTCACGAGGCAAAAAGGCGAGCATAGCTCCAGCCTAGATAAATGGTTTAAAAACTGCAAACTACGCAACCTGCGCCAGAGGGCGTCCCCTGTGGAACTAGGACCTCTGCCCATAGCGGTCGCTGGCGATAAGATTGAGGATTGTGACTTTTAGTATTTTAGGGAGGTTTTGTGGAACTGTCGATCTACTTTACAGTTCGCGGGCCTCTAGGACTTCGGGGCGAGGGCATCGGAAGGTTCGTAGCAAACTAAGGGTCGGGAGGGAGATCATCACTATCTATTTGATGCTGACTGCTTGCCTGCGCTCTCAACTTTAATCCGGTTCCAGGCTTATAAATGGTTTAGGGACTACAAACTTGAGTAATCTGCGTAAGAGGGTGTTTGTGAGACTTGGACCTCGGCTTAGGGCGGGCTTTGGCTGAAGGATTGATGAATGATGACTAGATGTTTGCTACCTAATGCCATAAATAGATATTCTCTTGTCTTTTTCTGTTCTTTAAAAAGATCACTAGCAGAGTTTTTGCAGTCTACTAGTATTGTTGTTAACCCCTCGTGCTAAGCTAAAATGCTTGTGTTACGAGTGGGTTCACGTCGGTAGTGCAATGGGTGGGGATCGAAGGCGATCACATGTTCGCAAGACCGACGCCCTAGCCTTTAAAGTACGGCTGTTTTTTTTTTCGTATGGACGCACTTATGTAGCCACGAGGCTTTTGCTACTTCACTGGACATAAAGGCGAGCAGAGCTCCAGCCTTAATAAAAGGTTTAAAAACTGCAAACTAAACAAACTGCGCAAGAGGGCGACCTCTGTGGGGCTTGAACCTCGGCTCAGGGCGGTCGCTGGCGATGAGAATAATCCCTCAATGACTTAGTATTTTAGGGGAGTTTTGTGCAACTGTCGCTCTACTTTACGGGTACGGCTGCTTTTGCTAAACTAAATATGAATACTAGTAGTGTTTTAACGTATATATTTGAAGTGATGGCTTTGTAGAGGCATTATCGTTATCGTTTCAAGTGAGCACATACCACATACTCTACAGTGGCTTAGTCAAGTCTGACATCATGGCATATGACAAAGCGAATTATAAGTACCAACTAGAGATTACAACCCGGTATGTTTCTCAACCCAACGGGTCAACGGGTTGGCGACGAATGCAACCGGGCCCGGCCGGGTCCGCCGGGTCCGGCCGGGTTGTGTGTTAGCGATGAATCCTTTACAAGTAGGTATTTTATGAACATTTTGTATATACGAATGAACCTCACTGATTCAAGGTTAATATTTATTTGAAACTGGCTTATGAACAATAATCAGTCTCACTCAAAATCACACTTAATACAGAATTGATTACTTTTACGGAAAAGTAACATTGTATTATTCATTTTTATAAGTTTAAACAAGCAGGTCTTTCTCTTTACTCCTTATAGTGTCTATTTGAAAACATAAAGTAATAACGCAGTTTAAAGTACTAAACGTGTCATAACAACTTAGATTAGATAGATAGATAAACTTTGGTAGCTTTGTTATAAACAAAACAAATGCTTATTTACTTAAAGTATGATGTTTTTTCTTAAACTTTTATTATTAAGACTAGTGAGTGTTACTAATACTAACGGCAATGACGCAGCTCGCAGTGGTTGTCATGCCAACGTACACTCTATGAGTTGGCTCTCGGGCCGCAGTTTACTTCCCGGGCCCGGTAAGAATGGCCGGGCCCGGTGCGGTGGGTGCCTAAATAAGCCCGGGCCCGGTGCAGTGGGTCGGAGCGTGATGTTTTGTAGGCTATATGTTAATCCAGCGTATAACCTATTCCGGTGCAAAATTTCAGCTAATTCTGTTTAGTAGTTTTGGCGTGAAAGAGTAACAAACATCCATCCATACATACTTACAAACTTTCGCGTTTATAATATTAGTAAAAAAATGTTCAGCAGTGGACGATAAATTGGCTATTTAACACTGAAATAATATTTCAAATCAGACCAGTAGTTCCTGAGTTTGGCACGTTCATGTAAACAAACTCATAGATAAGTGTTTTTGTTTTTTTTTTTTTTAATTAAGATAGACCTTTGTTTAGCCACAATCTCACCTGATGGTAAGTGATGATGTGGCTGAAGATGGATCTCAAAGGTCTAAAAGACACTTATTCACTTGACATGAAAATATTCAGGTCGGGGAAAACAGAAGCTAGCAGCGAGTTCCAGAACTTAGTGCGTTAGTCAGTGCGGATGATGAAGGTGAAGGAGAACCGCGTGGTACGAGTGGATGGAATGTCCACAAGAAAGAAAGAAAGAGTGCGAAATTTCATACACCTCCGTCCGCGCAATTTGGGTAACAAGGGGTCCCACAAAGTTTTGGATTCACATAATAATATAAAGATTAAATATTTTCCAGACCGGGTATTGTACCCACGACCTTCCTACCCAGAGTTCAGTGCCACCGAACTATTGTTAACTAACATTATTATTTCCGTTCTGTTTGTTCGTTTGTGTGCATTATGTGCGGAAACATTAAAACGTGGGCAATTGTGAGATGGAGCGATATCATACTGGTCCGCGGCTCGAAGGACCAAAATGTATTGATATTTTGTTATAATTATATCTATACTAATATATAAAGCTGAAGAGTTTGTTTGCTTGAACGCGCTAATCTCAGGAACTACAGGTCCGATTTGAAAAATTCTTCCAGTGATAGATAGCCCATTTATCGAGGAAGGCTATCATACTAATATTATAAATAGGAGTGTAAGTATGTTTGTAACGATTTTACGCGAAAACTACTGAACCGGTTATTAAGAAACTTTGTACATATATTCTTGGAGGTGTTAGAAGTAGCTTAAGGACATTGGCTTCAATGCGAGCGACGCCCCGGGTAAAAACAGTTACTGTTAGCCTGCATCATCCCACTGCTGGGCATTGTGATTTTTTTCACAAAAAACCCTTCAATATTCTTGCTAATTTGTTTAGTAATTCTGTTTATTAGTGTGTCGCACGAGTTATCAGCAACCGTCCGTCACTTTTTACCGATATTTTATAAAATTTTAGCACTTTTACCCAGTAACTCTGTCAAAATCCGGCCAAAATACATGTATTTGTCGATAAATCGCGATTTTTGTTCGCGACTGGTTCCAATTGTTGTCCCATTAGATAGATCTCGTCGAGACCTATCCCGTAATGCCCCATTTGTAGGGGTTATCTGCGATAAAATGTCATGACTTCCAACCCTCATAACCCCATGACTTCCATGGTAAAAGCTAGTAGTCTATATTCAATTATGAATTTCCTACGGGAACCGCGCACGAGAAGCTAGTTACTAATAAGAAAAAACACCTTTGTCATTTTTAAGTAAAAAATATAATATGAATTTTTGAATGTCCATAATTAATTAATTTTTGTTTTTTTATAAACGTGGCGTCATCAATGGGGCCAACTAGAATACCAGCGCTACATTCATACACAAATGTGTGGATGTAGCACAAAGCTGAAGTTGGTGCCTATTTATGGTGCACATGGAATCGTGTCTATTTTTTTAAATTTGATTTTGTATTTTTTTGGAAAACTGTGGATTATGAATAAATATTTTTCTTTCTTTGTCCACAATTGTATCAGTAGTTTTATACTAAACCAATGACAGTTTAATGTCTGAGTCTTGTGTAAAATATTTGCAATTAAAACATTTAATAAATTACATATAATGTGTTTCTTTACACACGCTTAAGTTATGTACAAATAAAAACTCACATTATATTATATACGTTAGTTATTCAAGGTCATTGCAAGACACTGAAATCAGTTTTATAATAACACTAGTTTCCCGCGCGCGGTTTCACCCGCGTAACTCCCGTTCCCGTGGGAACTTCATAATTAAATATAGCGTATGTTACCCAGAGTTAATGTAGCTTTCCAATAGTGAAAGAATTTTTGAAAACACAGTAGTTTTTGACACATACACAAAAATACAAATATTTCCTCTTTATAATATTAGTATAGATTAGCAGCGCCCCGCGGTGACTGCTCCAGTGGGTCGGAGCGTTAGTTTTGTAGCCTACATGTTAATGCTCGCAAAAGGTCAAATAAGATCCACCCTAAGCCGACGTGCTTGTATGAAGAATGTTATGAGAGTGAATGAAGCGAAAGATGTGTGTAGGGATCGTAGCAAGTGGAGGTCTATTGTCTCTGCCTACCCCGCTGGGAAACAGGCGTGAGCTTATGTATGTATATATGTTAATCCAGCTTATAAACTATCCGCATACCAACTTTCAGCCAAACCCGTTCCGTAGTTTTTGCGTTAAAGAGTAACAAACATACATACATGCATTCTTACAAACTTTCGCGTTTATTATATTAGTAGGAAGTATAAATTAAAATAAATTGCAATTTTAATTTCGTATCTACAAACTAAGTAACTAAAAAAACTGGGACAAAAAAGGAGTTATAGAAAAAAAAGTTGTAAATCTATTCATAGACTAGAATGGTATTATTCCTACATGTGTCAAACACATGTCTTTATAACCGACGTTTTTTAGCATCCCATCCGATTGTAAGACATTTTGGCGTTAAAATAACTCTAATACTATTCTTTGAAATTAAATTCTATAGTTTTCTTTTAAATATAAGACGCCTATATCTATTAAAAATGAATCCCTATTTCCCTTGGTCACGGCATCACGGGTGAACGGTTACACCGATTTCACTCATTATTTTTTTGTTGTGTTCGTTATCGGGAGAAGGTGCTTAAGAAAGAAGAAATTTAAAAAATTGCTCGGTAAATTAGAAAATTTAAGAATACTTAACCACAATATTACATTTTCTATTATAACCTTTACGCTTTTGACAATATAAACTTGTTTATTGTAATCTTATGGCGTTTCTTATGACATAACATTGACAGAATGCGTGCTGCTCTTAATGCACATCACCTAATATTAAAAGTTCAATCTCAGCAACTACTGGTCCGATTTGAAAAAATCTTTCAGTGTTAGATAGCCCATTTATCGATAAAGGTTATAGGCTTTACTTTATTAGTGTAAGTTCCCATGGGCACGGGAGCTACGCGGGTGAAACCGCGCGCGGGAAGCTAGTATAATATAAAGTTTTAGTTATTAGACAGGACAGCGTCTGTAGTGTCAGCTAGTAAGTAGGTATATAAAACAATACAGTTAAGTAAGTAACAAAGCTTATATAATCGTTTCGTATAATTAATAAAGTATTTATTTTAAGAGTACTTTTGTTTTTTTAATTACATTATCTATGTGTCTATGCTACTAAAATTATGAATGCGATTTTTTTGAAAGAATGTATGGCTGTATGTTTGTTGCTCTGTCTTACAAAAACTAGTGGACGGATTTGGATTAAAGTTTGCATACGGGTAGTTTATAAGCTGTATTTACATATAGGCTACAAAATATCACACTCCGACCCATTGGAGCAGAGTGACGCGGGTAAAACCTAACTATATATATACGAATATTATAAAGAGGTAATGTTTGTGACGTTGTAGGGGATAATCTCTGGATTTACTGAACCTATTTCAAAAAATCTTTTACCAATCGGAAGCTACGTCATTTGTGAGTGTCATAGGCTATACTTTAAGTTAAAGTTTCCACGGTAACGGGATCTACGCCGGTGAAACCGGACGGGTCAGCTAGTCTAGTAGTAAGACAAAAGTGAACAGACACTTTCTAGGCAAGCGTGTATCATCTTAAGCCTTATCTTTGCCTTCCATCAAGCGAGATTATGATCAAATGTAAGCCTATATTTAATAATATTAAAAAAAATGTCTAAATTCTATTACTTCTTCTTCTTCCTGTCCTTATCCCATATTACTTGGGGTGGCCGCAACACGTTTGTTTCTTCCATTCTGTCCTGTCACCCGTCACACTATCACTAACTCCTTTTTCTTTCATATCACTCTTCACACAATCCATCCATCTATTCTTTGGCCTTCCTCTCCCTCTCCATCCATCCATCTACATGTATACTGAATTCTATTGCATGTGTAGTAATTTCCTACATTCTTTAGTAACGTTTTCCCAAGCATCAACTATTTATCTAATCGATAGCTTGCACACAACAAAAACGCGGAATTCTGATGAGTTATCTGCGGCAGATAAGTCATTTTTTATCTAAGCATCATTTTCGTATGAAAAACGTGATATGCAGTGACGTCATGTCAATAACTAGTTTTTAGTCATACAAGGTGGAGATTGGTATAAAATATGATGATAATCTAAGGTAAGTTATCACTATATAGTATAAAACAAAGTCGCTTCCCGCTGTCTATACCTACGTATGCTTAGATCTTTATAACTACGCAACGGATTTTGATGCATCTTTTCTCATAGACAAGAGTGATTAAAGAGGAAGGTTTATTTATGTATAATACATCAACATTGCACCCGTACGAAGCCGGGGCGGGTCGCAAGTCTTAATAAACATCTAAAAATTAAAAAAGGATTCCTCTGAGATTCTTGCCAGTTCTTCTCAGAGTTGCTACGTCCAGAACTGGTGGTAGAAAAAGAAAGGGACGCATCATAAGAACATGATTTTAAATGTGACTTTGACTGAAATAATAATAACCAAGGACGGATTTATAATGTATAGGCTTTTTAGGTAGCAGCACAGTGCCCTCTCGGCCTTTTGAGTGTTGGAAGAGAGACGATATAATTTCTAAATACACAAAATAAAATATTTAAGACCTGTAAGACGGACATCTACCGAAAATGCACATTTTATTATAGTTCCCTAGTACAAAATTGTTAAAAGAGGTTAAGTATTAAATTTTTGAGTTGTCTTAAATTGCTAAGGTTTTAAATGGAACTATTTTTTTAATTACGTTCAGAAAAAAATAACTTATACCTACATAGCCTTGCCGGTCGTGTTCGGTCACAGCATCCAAACTCTAAATTAATTGACCTATCACGCAGGGCATATTAAAGGGTATATGTGTGTGCAAAAATTACAGGTGCATACTCTATTTCTAAATTTCAATAACCGGTGAGACGATTTTACCATCTGGTCAGGACGCTTAGAGCTTAACGTGGTCTCCGAGAGAAGGCTAAAACAAAAGCTGCTTACTGACTTCAGGCTACTTAAAAAAAATCTCGAAAGAAAATTTCAAATCACACTTTTGTCTCGCTCCGTGACTAGTTCACGGTCAAACATACACCAATGACTTTAATTCTTAACACGTCTAACAAAAAGTCGTTACTTTAAAACTAAGCTATAGATTTGCATGTCGCCATTCCACAAATCCAATTTTAAACTTCCAATAACGGTCTAACATGAAACGGCAATAAAAACAGAGAGAAAAGAACCAAAATTATTAAAAAACGCAATCCGCAAAGTGAAAGCACTAAATCGGATTTATATACACTACACACGATACATACAGTGAAATATAAAAAAAAAAACTATTCAGTATATTTTCACAACACTATGGAACACCGTTAAAAAACAAAAACAGACACAAACAATTCGAAATACGAACACTTAACACAATGACAGTTATTTTATAAAAAATAAAGTTAAAAAAAAAAAACACTGCTTCCGTTTCCGTAAGACACAGATTGGCGCGAACGACTGGCGCGCGCGGATGACACCCGACAACTGACGGTTTGTTTCCGACAGCGAAGATTAGACGCGCTGTTTTTAGGGGTCCGCGGAAGATTGTGCAAAAAGTAGATAGTTGATTGCTTTATTGAGAGTGTTATTATGTTTTGTGTCGAGTATTGTAATGTAATTTAATGTATGGAGATACAACCTATATACTGAACATGGATTTTTTTTCGGATACTAGGTACTTTTAATTAAAAATTAAGTAGTTAAACAGTTTATTGCCACAATTTCAATAATTAGATACAATTTTAAATAGCATTCACGCGTATTGAAAGCAATCTACAAAATATTCATGTGTAGGTAACTGAATCATTCCATATTTGATTAAAATTACACTTTTATCAATAGTAATGGTTTGCACTCTGCATTACTCATCTCTGACCTCATCTTTTATTTATTAATATGTTTTCCTGACAAGTGCACACGGCGCTAGACAAGTTTTGGTACAAATTAAAAGTTTCCATTGGAAAACAGGTGTGCACTAGTCAAATTATTGATAAGCTTATTCCTTAAACTATGATCCCAGCTCTTTTTTTTTCAATATGTCAAATAGCGTGTAATAATTGTAAAAAAAAGTATTTTACATAAGTACATCGCTAGTAATGGCTAAATATATTACAGAAAAGTTTTTTTTTTCTGACGGACATATTTAGTTAGTCCCGAGGCTTTTGCTACTTCACTGGGCATAAGCTCCAGCCTAGATAAATGGTTTAAACACTACAAACTAAGCAACCTGCGCAAGAGGGCGTCCCCTGTGGGACTTGGACCTCGGCTCAGGGCAGTCGATGACGGGGAGATTGAGGGATTATGGCTTTTAGTTTTTTTAGGGGAGTTTTGTGCAACTGTTGCTATTATATTTGAGAGATATTTTGTATATTATTAATATATGTATGTATGTATAGGTATATTGTATTACATGTTCTAGTTTTATAGTTATTCATTGTAATGTTTTAGATTTTACCAATATAAACATTAAATTATCAGCCGTATTGTTATTAACTAAGTGATTCTGAAATGAAATAGTTTATTAGTAACGTAGACGAATTCGCGCTTGTTATACGTCATTTACAATGCGTAACATATTTAAGTACATTTTTCTGATATACTTAATTAAGAACAATATTTTTAACATCACATACTGATCTCAGTAAATGGTATATAACTTAAAAATGAAATGAAATGAAAAATGAAATTAATTCTACATAATAAATATTAAAAAAGTATGTGTCTAGTCTACTTCGTGTGTTTAAGAAGTAAGCAATAGTTTGCAACTGGTATTCTTATAATCTAGTGCTCAGAATCGTAAGGTCGGTTGTGCAATTATACGTCAGGAACATTCGTCGTATGTGCCTTTATCGTGAACTGGCACTTACGACCAAGTGATTCTAAATTATAATGGTACATATATCCTTATGCTTTTGAGGTCTAGATATCATTCCACTCATACGTATGGTACACCGACATCACGGGCATTCGTTGAATACAAAAAGGCCGTAATCTACACACAATGACATCAGAACTGGGGCAATTTCACTCAGAACTCGCATCGAAAGTCGCACATACCTACTATAATCCTATTCTATTAATGAATGAATGGAGAACAGTCAATAATTCTGGAGAACTTTCTTTCTAGGTTCGATTCCAGGGCTGTAATTTGTGGGGCCAGATTGCTAATGCGTACCCGGCCCCCGCCAACGGCGGATCGAAGGAGTGTCCGGGAGGTTTTAGTGGTGTAGGGTCCTCTCCCCGTGGTATGAGTTTAGCTTACCACGCTATGGAGAGGGCGAGTCCCACATATCCCACTGCAAACGCGCGAATACGCTGCAGCGGCGGTCGGAATGCGTAAAGGCATAAAAATAAGGCCTGGAATTTGTGTGATGAATTATACCTTTACTTTTAGACTTTCGCATATTAACGCGACTAAGTTCAACTTTAGTATGGCATTATTAAAGTACTTTTAATTTATTCCCTAAAATACAGTAGAAATATAAATACTAGCGGCGCCCCGCGGTTTTACCCGGGTTACTCTGCTCCAGTGGGTCGGAGCGTGATGTTTTGTAGCATATATGTTAATCCAGCGTATAATTTATCCCGGTGCAGAATTTCATCCAATTCCGTTCAGTAGTTTTTGCGTGAAAGAGTAGCAAACATCCATCTATCTATCCATATTTACAAACGGTTTTTTTTAATAGATACAGTGATTCAAGAGGAAGGTTTATAATATTATGTATAATACATCAGCATTGCGGGTCGCTAGTTATTAATAAAATATACGGAACCAAATAGGTAATTTATTAAGTACTGTTTTTACTATTTAAGTCGGTTTTCTACAACTGGTTGCAGTTAACTAATTAGCTTAACGCGAAATGTTTTAACAACAATAAGTGCTAATTTTACTGTTCTAATTAGTATGTAATATGTTAGGGGCAGCCTCTGTGGTGTTGCGGTTAAATCTCGGAGGTCGTGGAGTTGATCCCAACGCCGGAAAATAAAACTTTTGTATACAATTTAAGATTTCTTTCCGGGTCGGGTTGGTTGAGGGACTTGCCTCCGTGCTTTGGAAAGCACGTAAAGCCGTTGGACCCGATTGTTATATCATCATCTATAGATAATAATCGTATATCAAGGAACGGGCAGCAGCGTTTCCTTGTGTGGTACAACATAATACTGCGGTCACCAATCCCGCCAATCCGATTGCCAAGAGTGGTGACTATGGCAAATACACTCCCCCGGGAGGAGGCCCGTGTTCAGCAGTGGACGTTATACGGGCTAATGATGATGACGATGACTATTCTCAGATACTACTGGTCCGATTTCAAAACTTCTTTGAGTGTTTCATAGTCCATTCATCAGTTAAAACATCGAGGCTTTAGGATATTTTTGTAATGAAGTTTCTACGAGTACAATGTTTTTCTAAATATTCTTGTTAGAATTTTACATTATTAACTAGAATAGGTAAGAGGAAAACGTAGTTACAATGGATGACGCCACCCGACCTTACAGGACGATCGTGAGATCATTTGAATGAAGATATATTAATACAAGTATAATTGTGAAACAAAAATAGTACCTACTTTGTTTGTTTCACTGTATGGAGGAATAGTGTTATAGACTATTTTGGCCCGTATGCTGTTTCGTCCACGTCCTTTGTCCTATGAATCTCTTTTTTTTTTGTTTTTTTTTTTCGGACGGACGTATATATTTAGCCTGAGGCTTTTGCTACTTTACCGGGCATAAAGGTGAGCAGAGCTCCAGCCAAGATAAATGGTTTAAACACTACAAACTAAGCAACATGCGCAAGAGGCGAATATATAATATATAATAATCTCTTACGACCTATGGGAAGACATGGGGTGGTCTTTTCTAAACCGGACACCACAAAGCAGTGTAGCTAGTAAACCACGACATTGTTATGTAATTAAAATTTAACAGTAAGTATAATACAACTTGAAACGGAAATTTCGTTCTTATATATCAAACCTGTAACCAATTTTCATCCATAAAAATTAAGAGAAAAAAATTAAGTGTTTTAGTAAATAAAATTTCATATTTGCAATTTGTTGTCTATGTAGACCCGAACATAATGTAGAGCGACAGTTGAAATTAACACCGAAAATCTTATATCAACAATCCTCTCCAACTACCACTGCCCTGAGTCGGAGCCAGAGCCCTACAGGGCGTGCCATCTTGAGCAGGTTGCTTAATTTTGTAGTTTAGCCGCGTAGCTCTCGTTTCCTTGAAAGCTTCATAATTAAATATAGCCTGTTTTACTCCTGGATAACGTAGCGTTCTAATGGTGAAAGAATTATTGATATCGGTCAACTAGTTTCGGAGCTTATTCAATTCAAACAAACCAATATTTCTTCTTCATAATATTTGTATAGATACATATAGATTTAAAAACGATATAACCGTGTTCGCATTTATCTCCGGTAAACAAACAAAAGCCTCGTGGCTAACTACATAATAATAAAAAAGCAACTTATAAAATCATAGTATAAATAAACCAAGTCGCTTTTTGCTGTGTCGGTCCCTATGTATGTTTAGATCTTTAAAACCACGCAACGGAATTTAGTGCCGCTGTTTTTAATGGATAGTATGATTTAAGAGGAAGGTTTATATGTATAATACATTAGCATTGCACCCGTGCGAAGCTAATGCGGGCCGCTAGTTAAAATATTCCTGATACGGAACCTGGACGAAAAGGCCATATGCACACACGTTGTCAAAACGTCAACACGTGCGCTCCAGCCGTCACTCTATATTTGGCCATAGTTTACAAATGTTTTTTTTTTCTCAAAAGGAAGATGGCGCGCTCCCCCGCGATGGCGCGAACGGATGTTAAGTAAACAATTGAGTCACTTTAAATCTTTCTAACGACGACTTGGTGCTGTAGAATTACTGAGTATTCTTATTTTTAGCTAATTAGATTTATTATTTGAACCATTTATTTGTTCTATATAGATTTAACATATAAGTTAAGTCAAATCCGGTTGTACCGCCCCATTAGGATACCGTATGTCATACTTAATATGTAACTTATGTATTAGTAGTTCCTGATGCAATAATAATCGTCACTCTTGCAAAGGTTTGTTAAGAGGAGGGCCATGTTCTGCAGTGGAGGTAAACGGGCTGGTCATCGTCAGCCCGTATAACGTTCACTGCTGAACATGGACCTCCTCCCGAGGGAGGGTGTTTGCCAAAGTCACCACGCTTAGCAGACGGATTGGTGACCGCAGTATTATGTTGTGCCACATAAGGAAACGGCGATGCCCGTTCCTTGATATACGATTATTATAGATGATGGTATAATAATCGGGACCAACGGCTTAACGTGCTTTCCGAGGTACGGAAAGAAATCTTAGAATTTACACAAAGATTTCCTGTCCGGCGGTGTGGGGATTGACCACGACCTCAAAGATTTAAAGCAAGCCAAATAGGGGGAGGGGAGGTTGTCGAAGGAAATTAAAAGTAAGTAAAAAATGGTATGTAGAAAGTCGCAAGGTATGTCACAATAAATTAATATTAGCAACAAAAGTTCTGAGAATCGAGTGGTATGAGTCAAAATCAACAAATTTGTATTTAACATTTAGCTGAGAAGCCATTATTAAAGGTAATATGGTTTGTCGGCAAATATCAGTTTTAATGAAGCAAATATTTTGTTATCAATGTTTTTTTAACTTTATACTTTTTTTTTTCGACGGACGGATTTAATTTGAACATGTATAATTATTTAGACATGGGCCGACCAGCCGCCGACTAGTCGGGAAAGCCGACTATTCGGCATCGTTTGTAGTCGGCGACTATTCGGCAAAATATGCCGATTATGATTGGAGTATAACAAATGAAATAAAACAAATCATTTGTACTTGTTTTATAATTTCTAAACATTACTTATAGTAGTTATCTAAAGTTACAGTCTTTACAACATAGGAACGTATTAATCCGACTAAGCCGATTAGTCGGCCGACTAATCGGCATTTTGAAAACCGATTAGTCGGCTAGTCGGTTAGTCGGCAAATACTATAGTCAGTCCATCTCTAATATTTATCAATAATTACTAGCAGCCCGCCCCGTCTTTGCACGGGTAGACTTTTTTCATTTAATTTTATTTGCTTTTTATCATGACCTTTTTTTTATATAGCCTATGTTACTCAAAGATAATGTAGCATTATAATGGTGAAAGAATGATCGAAATCCGTTCAGTAGTTTTCGAGTTTATTCGAAACAAACATACAAAAATACAAACTTTTCCTCTTTATAATATTAGTATAGAAATGATGACGTCATGTATCCGCCATTTTGCATGTCTATCTATATTATTCATCCTAACTCATGAACTTGACATACCTACAAGTGCTATAATGAATCAGTATTGACTTATTTTAATGTCGGCCTTGACAATATTACAAATATTATGTACAAGCGACCCGCCCCGGCTCCGCACGGGTACAATGCTGATGTATACATATAAACCTTCCTCTTGAATCACTCTATAAATTAATAAAACGCATCAAAATCCGTTGCGTAGTTTAATTAGTATAAAATTATATATATACTAGCTTCCCGCGCGCGGTTTCACCCGCGTATCTCCCGTTCCCGTGGGAACTTCATAATTAAATTTAGCCTATGTCATCCGGGGATAGTGTACCTTCCCAACGGTGAGGCAATGTTTCAAATTGGTCAAGTCGTTTCGGAGCATTCAATACAGACAATCAAATCTTTCCTGTTTATAATATTAGTAACATGTACCAATAAAAATTCTAAGATTTCTTTCCGGGTCTGGTTGGTTGAGGGACAACCCTACGTGCCTCGGAAAGCACGTTTAGCCGTTGGTTACGATTGTTATAACATCATCTATAATAATCGTATATCAAGGAACGGGCAGCAGCGTTTCCTTGTGTGGTACCACATAATACTGCGGTCACCAACCCGCCTGCCAAGCGTGGTGACCATGGCCAACGCCCTCCCCGGGACGAGGCCCATGTTCAGCAGTGGACGTTATACGGGCTGATGATGATGTACCAATAAAAGTGTTTTGGTAACAAACACTTTTATTGGTTTAACGTAACAAGACTTTATTTCTGATATTATAGCCACAAGGCTTTAGCCACTTGTTTGGGCATAACTGAATATAACACGTGTTATATAAACGGCAGTTAAGTGTGAAGTTGTAACAAGCTCAACGACTGACCGTTACGAACAGGGTTGCCAGAGTGAAAAAACAATTAGAGGTACAAGTGGTCGCCGGTAAAATGCATACTTTATATTATAACTAGTTTCCCGTTCCCGCGGGAACTTCATAAATAAATATAGCCTATGTCACTCCGGGTGAATGTAGCTTTCCAATGGTGAAACAGTTTTTGAAATTGGCACATTAGTTTTTGAGTTTATTCATTACAAACTTACACCAACAAAAATACTCCTCTAATTATATTAGTATGGATGATTTCGACTGTGCAACTATTTTGAAACTAAAATCATAAATAAAAATCAGTTTCTATTTACGTAAACCTATTACAGGCACTTGCAAATAGGTAAAACAATAATTTATTTAAAACTTTTGCACAATATGGCAAAGGCGGACTTAATGTCCGAAGCATATTCTACCAGTCAACCTTAGGGTGATGCAGACAACAGCATGGTGGGTGCACATCAGCATCGATAACTAATTAATTTAGTATTATTTCTTATTAATCTATAATGAGCACATTTTAAGCCTGCCTGCCAAGCGTGGAGACTATGACAAAACACCCGTGGGCCGGGAGGAGGCCTATGTTCAGCAGTGGACGTTATACGGACTGATGACTCCAATTTTATTTATTTGTATAGATATACGTTTGGAAACCCTAACTACAATGATCGTTATGTTGTAATATTTCCTGTATGACTCCATCTCTCGAACGAACAATAACGCGTGTGTTTGATATGTTTCCTTGACCAACGGACATTCCGTCTTTGTGTAGCGATCGGTATAGATTAAAGAGGATATTATGTAGTTTAGCCAAAAGGCTTTTGCTACTTTGCTGTATTAAACGAATTAAACGATAATTATTTAGTACTTAGGTATTTACATACACTTGCACTTGTCAGTTATACACAATGAAATATCTATCTAAATAATAAAATATATAAAAATGAATTGCTGTTCGTTAGTCTCGCTAAAACTCGAGAATGGCTGTACCGATATTGATGAAATATAACAGTAATCATCGCTTTAACACAGGGAAGGTTTAAAGGCAAAGAAAAAAAGGTAACTAGGGGTGAAGTAGGTGTAGGGTAGATGATCGGTAGGTGTAGGGTAGGGGTATGGTAGGGGTAGTCTCGCCGGGTAAGCTAGTGATTATTTTTTTTTTTTTTTTTTTTTTTTTTTTAAACTTCTTGCACAAAATTGTACAGTGGCGGACTTAATGCCAAAGGCATTTTCTACCAGTCAACCATTGGGTGATGCAGAGAAAAACATGGTAGGTGCACTTTCTGTAGAGAATTGTAGTATGATATTCAATATTATTAAGTAATTTATAATACATAATAATAAAATATATAATACTTAGGTATATATAAGATATAATAATTATCTTATTTTTATATTCTATAATTATAGAAGTATATACTTTACTAACTATTACAATACATAGTTAAATACATACATATTACAAGAATATATAATATAATACATAATGACGATTAAACTGATACTGTCACTTATGTTTTCTTAAATGCTCAAGTACTCTCTTTTTAAACAAGTAACGACTTTTATTATATTAACTTTTTTATATTAATATAATTAAATACAAAATATCGCAAGTGAAATCTATTGCGGTTTAGCTAATGGTATGTCTGTCAGTCTAGTATCACGTCATAATGTATAGTAATAACAACAATTAATTCTATAATTAAAATCTTAATATAATTTAGCTCTAAAGAAAGAGGCACGTCTTTAAACTACATTTTTACGTATAAGCTACACACGCCTGAGGGCACCTTTAATGGGCTAGGACCACGTCTCAACCAACAGAGTCCACGATCTCGGCTCAGAACGGTCGCTAGGCCTAATTAAAAGTCGGAATAGGAGTAGGAGCTAATTAAAAGTCATAATATTGAAATATTATGACTTTTAGTTTTTGAGATGAGTTAGTGCAACTTACTTTAGAACTAGAATGATCAGTTTTTTTATTATTTTAAACCGGAATCCATAGTGTTAGTAAGAATAACAGAATCGAGGAGAGCAAAATATTTTTAAGTAAGGCGAGTCCATGTATTCTTAAGATTACTAGCAGAGTTTTTTTCACACTACTAGTATTGTTGTTAACCCCTCGTACTAAGCTAAAATGCTTGTGTTACGAGTGGGTTCACGTCGGTAGTGCAATGGGTGAGAATCGAACCGGCGACCTCATGATCACAAGTCCGACGCCCTAGCCATTGGGCTACGACCGCTTCGAACGAGAGAATGCTGGTTTCTCATAAGTCAATTATTTAAAATAGCTGTTAATTTCACCCTTAAATTAAGTTTGAATTGTATTTTTCTATATTATAAATCACGAACTTTCTAAGACACTTCATACTTAAATATAGCCTGATGTTACTCAGGGATAATGTATATGTGAGCCGAGGTCCAGGCCACACAGGGGGCGCCCTCTTGCGCACGTTGCTTAGTTTGTAGTTTTTTAAACCATTTATTAAGGCTGGAGCTCTGCTCGCCTTTAAGCCGTACGTATGACCATCCGATTTTTTTTTATAGTGTCCGTTTCTTACATTTCGACTTTAAAACATACATAGGTTTACAAATCTTTCTTCATTATAATATAAGTGTACTACGAACGTAGTAAATAAACACGGGAAAAACTATAAGATATGGCGCCTCATTGTTTATGAATAATTTAAATCAAGGGCGCCATCTTCTTATAATGTTCTGATATGAAAAATAAAACGATATCTACAGTAAAAATACAAACCATTGATTATGATTAGAAAGCGATAAATAGTAACAAGTTTGAATTAAGAATTATTTCAGCCATGATACAATAGACAATTGCCTTGTTAATGTTGCCATACGAAAATATATGTTGGCGGCGGGAAAAGGTCTAGTCTATTGTGTTAGCCATTTGAACTGTCAAATATTTATCCCTACTAATATTATTAACGCGAAAGTTTGGTGGATGGATGTATGTCACTCAAAAACTACTGAAAGTTTGCACTAGACTAGGCTATAAGCTGGAATTGGGTTTCAAAACTTCACGCTTCAACCCACAGGAGCAGAGTAACGCGGGTAAAACTTTTAACACACCTTATAATTACAAAATGACTTATAATGTGACGTCACATGTTCCTAACAAAGATGTATAAGCTCGTCTCGACGATACGGAAAACATTTAATTATGACCGGAATCCATAGTGTTAGTAAGAATAACAGAATCTAGAAAAGTCTATATATTTTTTTAAGATTACTAGCAAATGTATTATTGTTAACCCCTCGTGCTAAGCTAAAATGCTTGTGTTACGAGTGGGTTTACGTCGGTAGTGCAAACTGCAATGGTTGGGGATCGACCCGGCGACCACATGATCGCAAGTCAAACGCCCTAGCCATAAAGCTACGGCCGCGGTTTTTCTATTGAAATCATTGTATTTTTCTCACAGACAAGCAACAAACCTCATTTATTTAAATGGCTTATCTTTTAAAATTGAAATAATAGACACTAAATAACGTTTAACTGTAAAAGCAATTAATACTCAAGAGAATTCCTTAGCAATGCTATAATACCACCTTGAGAGATCTGTTGGAGGCCGACAGCCATATCTATTCTTAGTTAATTGAGATAACTGTTGGTTTAATTATTGATAGATAACATTTAAAATTTTGCGCCATTTTTGGTAGTATAGTCGTTAGTAGAAAACGGATGGATGAAATGGCGACAGGTCACGGGAACAACTTGCGACCCACGGATGCCCCTTAAGTTGAAGGGTAAAATTTACAAGTTCGTGATAAGACCTGTCATACACTGGCGGTGGGATATGTGGTACTCGCCCTCTCCATAGCGTGGTATGCTAAACTCATACCACGAGGAGAGGACCCTACCAACCACTAAAACCTCCCTGACACTCCTTCGATCCGCCGTTGGCGGGGGCCGGGTACGCATGAGCAATCCGGCCCCCCGATGGCACCCACGGCCAATATGGTACCGCGGGATCTCCAGGGCCACACTACAGTGTCCCATTTGCTCAATTATAGGGACGCCCGGAGTGTAAAAAAAATAATCTCGGAGTTTCTTTCTTCCTTTCTTCTCCGGGTCGTCCACTTAGGTAACTAGTGAAAGGTTGCAGGTTAGCTAGTGTAGGATTCTCGACGGCATGATTGAGGACCGCGTTGTTGCTTATTCCCCGAACTGTGATCTCGTGCCAGCGATCACCACCACTGTTCGTAAATCTACTCTTTACTCCAGTGGCACCCTGAGCGTTGGTCCTAACCCCTTAAGGATGCCATCAGGTGGACGTCGCTTAGACTTGGGCCGGATTCTTGGAATTTTTAGACCTGTTACCTGGTATCTTACTATAATGTGTAAATTTGTTGTTATCGTACGACAGACGGACAGACTGATTAAAAATTCTGGAATATCAAATAATTTAAACAATGTTTTTAGCTACTTAAGTGATACTTTTGTTTGATATAGTCTTATACAGTGTAATTTTGACAAGTACAAGTGTATGTAAATACCTAAGTGCTGAATAAATTTCATTATTTGTAGAGGCCTCCCTACTCCTCATGGGTCAGCCTCGAAGGGAGCGGGGCCCATGTCCCCCACTCCCCCAGGCCGAGCCTAGGGCGTTAGGCGGCGGAATAATCTCTGGATCTGCTGAACCGATTTTGCTAATTCTTTTACCAATAGCCACATTATTTGTGAGTGTCATTAGGTTTTTTTATTTAATATAGGATTACGTTTGACCATAATCTCGCTTGTTGGAAGGCGAAACCTTGTCATAGAAAAATGCTATTACACTGTTCAAGACTTTCTTTCTGATAAATTTTGACTACATTAGCTGTTTCTTTTGGACATTGTACTGTATTTTTGACATGGTATTATATTTTTGACATTGTATTGTATTTTTGACATTGTATTGTATTGTATTTTTGACATTGTATGTTATTTTCTTTGCCATGACCAATTATGATCATGCAACATGGCGTTAATGTTTTTTTTTTTTTGTTAATTAATTAATGTAATATAAAGACAACATTTAAAATTTGTATACCTCCATGAGGTTATAATTCAGCGGACTTATGAATTTTGCAACATCATTATGTATCCTGTTTTATGCAAATAAATATTGATTTGATTTGAAGATAAGGCCTAAGATGATACACGCTTGCCTAGAAAGTGTCTGTTCACTTTAGCCTTAAAGATGTCCAGATTATAGCGTTCCGGAAAAACTGACCCCGGCAGATAATTCCACTCCTTAGCCGTCCGCATTATGAAAGAAGAAGCAAATTCCTTCGTGCGTATTGAAGGAATGTCTACAACAAAAGGATGAAATCGCTCGCCGCGCCGTGAAGGGCTATGCAGAACCTCCGCACACTCTCAGGTTTCCACGGGAACGGGTGAAACCGCACACGACAGCTAGTTAATGATAAAAATATGAATAACAGGAAGCAGTCATCGTATTTAAATAGCTCTGACATAATTTACTGATAATAACTAAGTAAATATAAGGATACTTATTGAAATATGCGGTAAATAGGTCGAATAACTTGATATATAGTTGTTATTTCCGATATTTTAACGGACAGCAGCGTTTCCTTCTGTTGCAATATGATACTGCGGTCTCCAACCCGCATGCCAAGCGTGGTAACTATGGCAGTAACTCTCCCCAGGAGGAGGCCCATGTTCAGCAGTGGACGTTAAAAGAGCTGATTAAATGAGAGCATAAACACAACAGATTTTCGAGAAATATTTTTAATAATTTAATAACAAACTAAATTAACTACTACTAATTCATTAAAATCACAATTATATTACTAAAGAATATTTTAGACAACCATTACATCATTCACGGAAATTTCGATTAAAGCTGGCAATACTTTTTCCTTTTTTATTTTGAGGACAAAAGAAAGAAACTACAAAAATAAACTAATAGGTAAATAATAAAATTCGAAGTTTCAAAATTTTAATTCCTAAATATATTTAAATTTCGAACTTGACCGTGATACTACTTTGAGTATCGAAACAAAAAACATTGGCGGTTAAAATTACGTCACTACTGATTACAATAACCAAATTTATTCTAAAACTATGATTAACTTCCATAGTTCTTATACCAAGAACATAAGGTTGACATTAGAATAACTTAATGTCTTAATCCTTATTCGAAACACATAAAGTTCAATTTCATATAACTTAAATTTTGACAGAGACAAACTTAATTTTGTTTTTAATTATGACCAAGATGGCTGATCTCATAGTAACGTTCGGAAAACTATTAATATAGAAGTGTAACTAGATTTTTTTTTGTAATCGAGAATCGATAACGGTTTATTGAGTGGTAAATGAAAATAAATCGATTATATTCGTAATCGATTCTGACATAAACGGTGCTACCAAAATATGCCATGCCTTTAACAGAGAACAGAGTAAAATGTAAAGTACAATAAAATTAATCCATACCTAGTACCTGCTAATATACGCTTCTACAACAAACTTTCTAATAATGTAAGAGATCTTTCAACAAACAAGTTTAAACGATATTATGTCAAAGATAAATTATGTAAAAAGGCTTATTATAAAATTTCTGATTATATTAATGACAAAACTGCTTGGGAGTGAGTTGCTCTGAAATAATACTGCTTTATTAATCATTGTAAAAGAGAATTTATTAAAAAAAATGGATTCCTCTGAGTTTCTTGCCAGTTCTTCTCAGAGTTGCCACGTCCAGAACTGGTGGTAGTAAAAGAAAGGGACGCATCATAAGAACATGATTTAAAATATTTTAAATGTGTCTATATGAATAAAGAATTTTTGACTTTGACTTATAAATAAAGCTGAAGAGTTTGTCTGCTTGAACGCGCAAATCTCAGGAACGCCTGATCCAATTTGAAAAATTCTTACAGTGTTAGATAGCCCATTTATCAAGGAAGGCTATAGGCTATATTTAATTATGAAATTCCAACGATTAAAACCCCGGGCGGGAAGCTAAAATCTTCATAAACAAGACTCCATGCCGTAGACAATGTAACTAATATTATAGAACATCACTGTCGGTTGGCGCATTCTGTCACGACTCGATGACTCGAGCAGAATGTGTGAAAGAGAAATTCGTATGAATTCTAAAGTTACGTGGATTCTGTACAACAAGTAATTAGCAACCAATTATTGTCTACAATGTAGATTAGCACGATAATATTTTGTTTTTATGATTTCTATCAGAGTTTTTGAAGACTACTAGTAGGTATTGTTGTTAACCCCATCGTGTTAGGATAAAATGCTTGTCTAAATTAAAAAATCAAATAGGTATCTAGTGTTAATGCCGCTAAAATAAGTGTCTAAATGCTGGGAGGCCATTTGCACCGCCCTCCCGCCCGCAAAATTATACACAACATGCAGGAAGGAAAAATAAAACGTGCAGAAATACAATCACCAGCCGAAGACCTGAGACGGAGCATCATCAGGGTTATGTTACCTCGTCGAAAGCTACTATTATGCTATTACTCTATATAGCGTTATATTTTTCCTTCCTCCATGTGCATAATTTTTGCGGGCGGGAGGGCGGTGCAAAAGGATATCCCAGCATTTTGACACATTTTTAGCGGAATAAACACTAGATATTAGGTTTTTAATTAAGATTAGTATGGATTTCCGCAAAGTAACGACTGATTCAATAATATAAAATACTTGTGTTACGAGTGGGTTCACGTCGGTAGTGCACATGATCCCAAGTCCGACGCTCTAGCCATTGTGCTACGACCGCTTTAACACAACAGTATAATATAATGCTTTCTATTTATACTAATATATAAAGCTGAAGAATTTGTATGTTTGCTTGAACGCACTAATCTCAGGAACTACTGGTCCGATATAAATAATTATTCTAATGCGTAGTTATCATACTAATACTTACAATATAACACGTTCCTCTGTCTTATCATTGGTAGTATGACTATGATGTCTATATTTATATTAATATATTTAATGACAGTAACAATCATTAACCAGAAACAATGAGATCACGTGCGTGACATAGGTAGTTATAAATATGATTTTAATTCTTCCTTCTTTAATGTAAGCGAAGTCATTATAACCAAGCTATGGAGAGGGCTATGCTCGGGGTTTCTTTACGAGATCGAATCAGAAATGAGGAGATACGTAGAATAACGCGCCTTCTGTTTACAAAGTTCCGATGCCCTCGTAGACCCGAATTCCGAGAGGCCTGCGAGCTGTAAAGTAGAGCGACAGTTGCACAAAACTCCACTAAAATACAAAAAGTAATAATCCCTCAATCTCATCGCCAGCGACCGCCCTGAGCCGAGGTCCAAACCCCATAGGAGGTGCCCTCTTGCGCAGGTTGCTAAACTTGTAGATTTTAAACGATTTATTAAGACTGGAGCTCTGCTCGCCTTTATGCCCGGTGGAGTAGCAAAAGCATTTATAATATGGGATAACAGAATAATTCTAAAACTAAACCAACCAAATAAAATTACCTAAAATTAAAACTAACTAACAATTAAAAACTACCAAAAGTAAAATATTTATAATATCAGTAGGATACATCTTAAAATACCGGGCAGTAGCATATCCCACTGAGTTTGTTTCGCCGGGTCTTCTCAGTTGGGGCGTATTGGATCCGGTGATAGAATTAAAGCGCGTCCGTCGTTATATACTCATGGTCCACCTAAATAATGACAATTGTTCTAACCTACTACAGACAGAACAAGCTATTTGACACATGATAGTTAAATAATAAACTAAGACGTTAATACTAAAATATAATTAAAATAATTAACTGTTTACTTAAATACTGGTTAAATTTGAAAATTTATAAAATGCTAGCTGGCCCGGCAAACTTCGTACCGCCTCAAAATCTACGCGGTGCCCTACATCTACCCTACCCTACCCCACCCCTACCCTACCCCTACCCCTACCCCTACCCTACCTCTACCCTACCCGTACCCTACCCCTACCCTATTTGACACTGCGATGGTAGCGCCGTCTGTCGGATCCAATGTAAAACATTCCAAAATCAACAACTACTAATAAATTAAAAATTAATTAAAAAAACATTGTCCAGCGGACAAAATTGTGAATCTAAACCATTCCCAGATCCCCTTGAACACACACAAAAAATTTCATCAAAATCGGTCCAGTCGTTTGAGAAAAGTTCAGTGACATACACACTCACAGATGAATTATATATATAAAGATGACCATTATAGATAATAATAATGAATACAAAATTATTGTTTTGACTATTTGCAAGTGCCTGTAAATAAAAATAAGTGTAAGTTTACGTAAATAAAAATGATTATTATTTTTTATTTTTATCAGCCTTGCACCCGTGCGGATCCGGGTCGCTAGTATTAGAACAAAAGTCTAATACAATTTAAGAACAAATTGTTATCTCTATGCGTATGTATAACACGCTCAAACGCTCACCGTATCAAATCAGATGTGCTTTGTTATCAGCAAGGTCGCGATTAGACACACCTGAATGTAACGCCTTGTTCATTGATTTTCTACATTATAAATTATATCTTTAGCTCAGAAGCAAAAGGTCGGATGTGTGTGATTATACGTCAGAAACATTCGTCGTATGTGCCTTTATCGTGAACCACCAATTTTTTTTATTTTTTTTAGTTACCCTTCACTCTTTTGCATCTTCACCGGGCATAAAGGCGAGGTGAGCTCCAGCCTAGATAAATGATTTAAACACGACAAACTAAGCAACCTGTGCAAGAGGTCGTCCTGTGGGGCTTAGACCTCAGCTCAGGGCGGTCGCTGACGGAGAGATTGAGGAATTATGGCTTTTAGTTTCTTTAGGGGAGTTTTGTGCAACTGTCGCTTTACGTGAACTGGCACTTACGACCAGTCCAGACCAGTAGTACGAAGGTCTTTATGGTTCTGAGGTCTAGAATATGCGTTGAAAGTTAAATAAGATATTTTTTTGGTTTATGTAAACTAATATTCATCATATATCAATCATCAGCCCGTATAACGTCCACTGCTGAACATGGGCCTACTCCCGAGGGAGGGTACTTGCCATAGTCTGCTGATGGTGATGAATATGAGTGCTGGGGTGGCCAACCGGTCGATCGCGATCGACTGGTCGATTCCGGTAGCTATTATAGTCGATCAATTTATATAATACGTAGATCCCGTTCCCGTGGAAACCTTGCCTTAAAATAATAGCCTATAACACTCACAAATAATGTGCTAACAACTTATATTCAAAGATTTTTTTATAAGAAAGAAAGAAAGAAGAAAGATAATCCATTTATTTACGGCACATACAAGGAATTAAAAAATAAAAGTTGATGATTTCTACTACAATTATATGCACCATAAATGGGCACTGGATTCAGCATAAAGCTACTTACATCATATATATCAATCTAAATAAAAAACTGGTCCAGTGCGAGTCGGACTCGCGCACTAAGGGTTCCGCACCATTTTTAATCGTCTACCGGTTGCCGTTACTGATATCGAGTAAATAAGGCCAAACGAAAAATAGTTTGTTGTATGGGAGCCCCCCTTTAATATTTATTTTATTTCAATTTTAGTATTTGGGTCGACACGATTGGGTCCCAATAAACGCTCGACGACATCGTTGTGTGTAAAAGGAAGAGGCAGGCCTTTGCCCTGTAGTGGGACAACACAGGCTAGTTACATTAGATTATTTGTTGTTATAGCGGCAATAGAATCGCGGAGATACAGCCTGCTGACAAGACAGACAGCGAAGTCTTACTAATAGGGTCCCATTTTTACCCTTCGGGAACGGAACCCTCAAAAAGATCGATCCAGGTTTTATCAAACTTTAAAACAAGAGTTATCTAAATGAGATTTAATTATTACTAACTCTTAGAAAATCTTAATTAGCTCTTCATGTTTGACTAAGTTATTATCGCATAACCTTGACAACTCAGTCTCAAATATTTGTCTAACCAAAGATATGAAAGAAGAAAATCAGTCGATGAGATCATGGCTACACTAGCTTGACCTTATTTTGACCGAATAGTGCATGAATAATTAGTATGAATAAATTATCAAGCAGGTATGTACATTCTACAACCTCCGTAGCGTAGCGGTATTTGGCTCGCTTTAAATCTCGGAGGTCGTGGGTTCGATCCCCACGCCGCGGCGCCGGGCAAGAAATCTTTGTGTAAATTCTAAGATTTCTTTCCCGGTCTGGATGGTTGAAGGGTAGACTACCCACCGTGCCTCGGAAAGCACGTTAAGCCGTTGGTCCCGATTGTTATTATTATTATATATAGTTGTTATAACATCATCTTTAATAATCGTATATCAAGGAACGGGCAGCAGCGTTTCCTTGTGTGTTACAACATAATACTGCGGTCACCAACCCGCCTACAAGCGTGGTGACTATGGCACATACCTTCCCCCGGGAGGAGGCTCATGTTCAGCAGTGGAAGTTATACGGGCTGATGATGATGTACATTCGGAAATATATAACAATTAAGGACTATATACAAAATGAATGCTATTCTAAATGTATAAATTATCAATATCTGTTAGCAGAGGCGGATTATCCGTAAGGCAAAGGCAAAGGCTCGTGCCTGGGGGCGCGCGGAATAGATCCGATGCCCTCGTACATCCGACGTCCGAGAGGCCCGCGAACTGTAAAGTATAGCGACAGTTGCACTAAATTCCCCTAAAAATCTAAATTCATCATTCTTCACCCGCCCTGAGCCGAGGTCCAAGTCTCACATGGAGCGCCCTCTTGTTGTTGCTTAGTTTGTAGTATTTAAACCATTTATTGAGGCTGGAGCTCTGCTCGCCTTTATGTCCGGTGAAGTAGCAAAAGCCTCGTGACTAACTACATAAGGTCCTTCCGATAAAGAAAAAAAGGACGGGGTGTAGTTAGTAGGGTAAATAATATATACTTTAAAATCTCCAACCTCCTTGGCGTGGCGGTATCTCTCCCATAGCCCGATTTATCAATATCCGTTTTAAAAGATCATCATCATCATCATCAGCCTCTACTACTTCTACTGCTGAACATGCATGGGCCTCCTCCCCAGGGAAGGTATCGCCATAGTCACCACGCTTGGCAAGTGGGTTGGTGACCGCAGTAATATGTTATACCACACAAGGAAACGCTGCTGCCCGTTCCTTGATATATGATTATTATTATAGATGATGTTATAACAATCGGGACCAACGGCTTAACGTGCTTTCCGAGGCACGGTGGGTAGTCCTTAAACCAACCAGACCCGGAAAGAAATCTTAGAATTTACACAAAGATTTCTTGTCCGGCGTGGGTACCGAACTCACGATCTCCGAGACTTAAGGCAAGAATGTGTTGTATGTGTACTGAGTTAAAAGTGAGGCTGGTGTGTATATAATCTATCTGGATTAAATTCTATAAATGTTAGTGTTCAAGTAAAATTATTATCTGAACACTGGATACCTAAGTTAATTACCTCCTGCAGTCCAATGGCTGCCCCATTAGCGACTAACGTAACATTTAACTGCACCACTCGCTCGCCTACTGACCCCCGGTACAGTTAAACCGGCTCAACAGCTATCGGCCAACCTGTGCTGTGGTATACTTATATAGCGAATATTTTCTTAATAACATAAAAACATGTAGATTTTCATTTAAAAAAAAGGAAAAATAAAAATGGCGGCTTGTGGTACCTATATGTATTATAGGGAATATTTGCTTAATAACTCGAAAACATGTAGATTTACAATAAAAAAAAAAAAAAAGATATGGCGGCTCGTGGAATGACTTAGTATTATTTTCGGCTGTCAAACATACAAATAATACATATAATATGTCACCGGAAAATAAAAAGACAGTAGGTTATAAAACATCACTCTACTACCTATTAGAGCATAGTAACGATCCAACTCAGGTAAAACCGGGGAACACACCTAGCTATCTTCCATTTTTGGGGTTCCGTATCCGAAGGGTTAAAACGGGACCCTATTACTACTTCGCTGTCTGTCTGTCACCAGGCTGTATCTCAAGAAACTTGTTGATGTATTTCTATTGCCGCTATAACAACAATTACTAAAAATAAAATAAGATAAATAATTAAGTGCTCCCATACAGCAAACTTTTTGTTTTGCCCTTTTTTGCTCGATATCAATACCGGCAACAGGTAGACGCTTGAAAATGGTACGGAAACCTTCGTGCGCGAGTCCGACTCGCACTTGACCAGTTTTTGATTTTATTTTGTCTATTGCGCTTTATATCTATGAATAGCCTCTTAAGTATGTAACCGTGTGCAATAAAACAGTGGCATTTTCTTAATAATCGATTATTTCTACCTAAATATCAACAAACTCAGGTAAATCCGGGGAACACAGCTAGTAATCTTCTATTTTTTATTATGCGAACTACCTACGCCGTAGTTTCGACATATTGCACAAACAATACTGAAGTGATATGATGTCAGAGTGAGTCAGACGCACTGCACAAGGCTTGTTGATGATGACCGCATGTATCGATGCCCTTCAAGGAAAATGAGATAACTGGATGGCCGGTAAATAGCTAAAGCCTTGTGGCTAAATAAATGTCCGTCCGAAAAAGAGTCTAGCTGAAAATCAGGACTGAATTACAGGTTTCCCAGAGGCTAATTTTTAGGGTTCCGTAGCCAAATGGCAAAAAACGGAACCCTTATAGATTAGAGATTCGTCATGTCTGTCTGTCCGTCCGTATGTCACAGCACTTTTTTCCGAAACTATAAGAACTATAATGTTGAAACTTGGCAAGTAGATGTATATTGTGAACCGCATTAAGATTTTCACACAAAAATAGAAAAAAAAACAAAAAAATTTGGGGTTCCCAATACTTAGAACTGAAACTCAAAAAAAATGTTTCATCGAACCCGTACGTGTGGGATATCTATGGATAGGTCTTCAAAAATGATATTGAGGTTTCTTATGTCATTTTTTTCTAAACTGAATAGTTTTCGCGAGAGACACTTCCAAAGTGGTAAAATGTGTGTTCCCCTCTGTAACTTCTAAAATAAGAGAATGTCAAACTAAAAAAAATATATGATGTACATAACCATGCAAACTTCCACCGAAAATTGGTTTGAACGAGATCAAGTAAGTAGTTTTTTTTTTATACGTCATAAACCGTAAACCGCAGTTTACCTTTCATTCATTCAACATCGATCAAAGTTACAACGAACTACAAGAACTTTTATACTATGTTACTTGTTGTATTCTTGATATCAAAAATAGGTACGCACTTGTACGGAACCCTTCGTGCGAGAGTCCGACTCGCACTTGGCCGGTTTTTTTATTTATTACCTGACCATACCATTTATACAATGTCCTTCAGTCGGAATAATAGACACGGAGGCTAATCACGTATAGGGTTACCATATAACTGGATGGCCGGTGAATAGCTAAAGCCTTGTGGCTAAATAAATGTCCGTCCGAAAAAGAAGAGTCTAGCTGAAAATCAGATTTGAATTACAGGTTTTGACTGTGCTGGAATCTCGGAGGCTAATCACGTTTACCATATCTCAGGATTTGTCCTAACATTTCAGGATTTTTAGACTCTTCTCAGGATTGCGGTCGGATTTTGCAAATCTCATGAAATCCCAGGATTTTTAGAATTTTCAATAAAATACTGCTTACATTTTAAAGATGTCTTTAATAAAAAGTCAAACAAACTAGAAATAATTTTCTTTTAGTAATAGTTGCACGCGTGAGCGAGATCCGCAGTGTATGAAAACGTTAATATTACGACTTTTTTAAATTGTTACGTATGTTTAAGAGAACATTTTTATACTGTAAAAAATCTCAGGTTTTTTTTTTACTAAATATAGGCTTACGTTTGACCATAATCTCGCTTGATGGACGGCGAAGATAAGGCCTAAGATGATAAGATGATGACACTTGCCTAGAAAGTGTCTGTTCACTTTAGTCGTAAAGATGTCCAGATTATAGCGTTCCGGAAAAACTGACCCCGGCAGAGAATTCCACTCCTTAGCCGTCCGCATTATGAAAGAAGAAGCAAATCGCTTCGTGCGTATTGAAGGAATGTCTACAACAAAACGTTGAAACCGCTCGCCGGATTTTTCAATGGAAATCAGTCCTATTCTCCGGACTTTTGATTTTGTTACGATATTACTTTGACTTCGATAAAAATGTCTTCGCTTACTATACATACAAAAAATATTTTAAATATATCAATTTTTTTTTTTTCGTACGGATGTATGTTGCCCTGAGGCTTTTGCTGCTTTACCGGGCATAAAGGCGAGCAGAGCTCCAGCCTAGATAAATGGTTTAAAGTTTAAACACTACAAACTAAGCAACCTGCGCAAGAGGGCGTCCCCTGTGGGACTTGGACCTCGGCTCAGGGCGGTCGCCCGAAATTCTGCACGAATTGACCATTTACTTAATCTATCTATATATACAAAAATCAATTGCTGTTCGTTAGTCTCGCTAAAACTCGAGAATGACTGGACCGATTTTGATGATATTTGGCAGTAATCATCGCTTTAACACAGGGAAGGTTTAAACGTAAAGAAAAAAAGGCTAAGAAGGAGTTAAGTAGATGTAGGGTAGTGTAGGGGTAGGGTAGGAGTAGGGTAGGGGTAGGTATGCATTTTTATTTATATAGATAATCATGCAGGACAACGTCTGCCGGGTCCGCTAGTATACAATAATATTGTATGGATAAAATAATGTTACAATTAATAATTACTTGCTCATTCATTCGTAATTGTCTTGTGTAGTTCGTGAACGATGAACGAATAGGAGCTGTATCTTCGCACTGTACTAGAAGAAACGTTTCCGAACGCTGATTTGTAATCGGTCTAATAGGTCAAATAGCTCTTTTCGTACTTCGTACATTGTAAACCGCGAGATCGTAAAAATGCGAACGAGAACGAAAAATGAAATATCACTGACTGATTGTTTTTGACAAGTACGTCATACGAATTCATAGTTCAAGTATGAAGGAAAATCAAATATGTTAAATTAATACAATAGTAACCATAATTTGGTCACCGTGGTGATTTGGTGGCTGCTCTGTGGTCCGCAAATACGTTCTAAGTACTAAACAATGTTCCTAGAGAACGTATTTGCTCTGTGGTCCGCGCTGTACTATAGGATTTGCTGACCGCGCGCAAAGACCGAATAGAGCTGTTAGAGCTTATAGAATGAACTAGTTCACTGTCCGAAATGAACTAGTACGGAGCGATCTTGAAAATGACCGAGCAGGCACAACACTAATTCGTAACCTTCAAGCTTGACTTATTTATCGACAACAAGGTACGTGTTTTAGATGCACCGCGCGGTTTCAAGTGTATTGATTTAAACGAAAATATTATAATATACCTATAAAATACTAGCTGACCCGACAGACGTTGTCTATAGATATTAAATTTTACTTTTTGACTGCACCGGTGGCTCAGTGGTTACGGTAGTTGCTTCTGAGACCTGGTGTTCTGGGTTCGATTCCCACCCGGGGCAATTATTTGTGTGAACCACAGATAGTTGTTCTGAGTCTGGGTGTGCTTTGTGTCCGTGACTTAAGTGTTTGTAAAGTACCCCGCGACACAGGGATAAATTTCCCTAGTGCGGGAGTTGTCCTTTTATAACAAAAAAAAAAAAAAAAACATTATTAGGCGTGATATCTCTGAACTAACCGTAATGTGCACTAAGAGCAGCACGAATTCAGCCATAAGATTACATTAAACAAGTTTATATTGTCAAAAGCGGTGAGGTTGAGGCACATTAGGAAATTTTATATGGTGGTTAAGTATTCATAATAAATTTTTTTCATAAGAACCTTCTCCTTTCAATAATAAACTCAACGAAAAATTAATTAGCGACATCAGTAAAGCCGTGTACACACGTGATGCCGTGACCAAAAGAAACAGGAATTCATTTTTAAATAAAAAAAATAAAAATCTACAAAATTAAAATGCATGTCAATTTTTCCCGCGCTTGTTTAGTCACGTGACAAATGTCAAGTAGGTACCTAGACATACCGTCAGTGAAGTTCTAACAGTGCGTAAGTCATTTTTTGCCGGTTTTTACATTTTGATACCATTCGTTAAAGATTGGCCGCGCGCTTCTTTCCGACCAATCAGAAAGGAGATAGCTAGCCAATAGCGTACATTTGCGTTAAAGATTTTCTGTTTTCAATCACTGCGGTGTAGTGGTATTTTGTGTCTAGGCTGTAGTATAGATGACTCATTCTCATAAGCAGCGGTACAGGAGGGATAACTAAAAATTGTATGTGAGTGATGTCAATTTCAGTTTTTTTTTAACATACGTAGCTACAAGGATTTTGCTACTTTACCGGGCATAAACGCGAGCAAAGTTCCAGCCTTAATTAATGGTTTAAAAACTACAAACTAAGCAACCTGCGCAAGAGGGCGCCTGTGTGGCTTGGACCTCGGCGCAGGGCGATCGCAGGCTGGTGATGAGATTGAGGGATTATGACTTTTAGTAGTCAATTTCTGTAACTACCCTCCATGCATGGGAAAATATGGTAAGCTGTTGGTCCCGATAGTTATAACATCATCTTTAACAACCTATTATGTGTTCAAAAAACAATAAAGTTGTTGCTTGTCTTAGTTACAGATAAAAAAACAATATTTATGGCATTTAAGTAATTAAAAACAAAGATGTTTATTTTATAAAGATAATTTATTGGCTAATTATATTGGACACAAGATATTAAAATGAAGGATGGTGGCCTTGAGAGATAGTCCTATCTTCTTATTTATTATGAGCTGTCCTGCTATGTTTCACGTACACAAAGATTGCATATTACTTGTTATTGTAGTAGAGATATAACATCATGACATTATCATTGTTGCTTATCAGGAGGAATTGCCATGGCCAGATTTAAGGGAGGGCATCCAGGGCAACTGCCCCAGGGCCTCCACAATAAAATAGTAGTAATAAAATATCAGAATTCAAATTGTCCTGAAAAAAGGAGATACAAACTTCAAATTTTCTACACATTTAAAGGGAAACTAATTTGCGGCCAGGGGGCCTCTTCTCCTTTGTTGCCCCAGGGCCTCCGGACTTCTAAATCTGGCCCTGCGAAATTGCCATCAGTACTACTATCAAAATGTAACATTAATATTTAAAAATAGACATAGGTAGTTATGTTTTTTACAAAAACTGTTATCCTCAAGGTGATGGCAATAATAAATGTATGTGGCAAAATGAGCACTGAAGCTCTTTTTCAGATGAAGGTATATTTGATACAAAATAATGTAGGTTGTATTGATGGGAACCCAGAGCCGGATTTAGAAGTCCAGAGGCCCGGGGCAACAAATTACCAAAGAAATTAGTTTACCTCTAAATGTGTAGAAAATTCCAAGTATGTCCCTACTTTTCAGGACGATTTGAATTCTGATATTTTACTGATTGTCTAATTGAAGTGAACAAGTATTATATGAATAACCATAATTACAATATTTAAGAACTATTACATTAATCATGGTACAACAAAGTATTGTATGTAAAGGTACAACACTGAACAAAAAATAAAAATAAAGTTGTCTCGTCAGAATTTGAAACATTTTAAATGTCTATTGTGGGGGCCCCTCTATTGTGGAGGCCCCGGATGCCCTCCCTTAAATCCGGCCATGTGGGAACGTAAAAAGTTCAAAGTAATTTTTAATCATCATCATCTTTATCATCAGCCTCAGCCGGCCTCCTCCCGAGGGAGGGTTTTTGCCATAGTCACCATGCTTGGCAGGCGGATTGGTGACTGCAGTATTATGTTGTAATACACAGGTAAAAGCTGCTGCCTGTTCCCTGGTATATGCTTGTGACAGATGATGTTATAACAATCGGGACCAATGGCTTAATTGTGCTTAAAGATTAAGGGGGAAACACATTTTGGTTTTTCTTCTGTTTGCTTCCATAAGAGAGCATTTGACACACACATTCTGTGCCATGAATTAAAAGTTTGTAAGTGTATCATTCTTATTGAGATCACATTATCCTTTTTAAGGTAAGCATGTCAAAGACATTCTTGATTCTTTTCATGTTGACTAAAAAAAATTGCACATTCATGAATTGATGACAATTAAATATTTTGTAAATATTTCAAGTAAATAAGACTCTCGTTTGGGACGCTACTTGCGTCGATACGTTGGCCCCTTCTCGTCTCAGCGGATCAGTCTTGAGGGCCGGAGCCGCGGCGGAGGCTGCAGAAGAGGCCAAGCGGCGCAAATACGTGACACTATCTAGTGACTACGTGTTTGTACCGCTTGGCTTCGAAACTTTTGGTCCATGGGGTTCAAGTACAAAAAAGTTTTTTAAACAATTGTTCCCTCGGTTGATCGACGCCGCTGGTGACAAGAGGGCCGGCTCATTTCTCGCACAGAGAATAGCAATAGCTATTCAACGTGGAAATGCAGCCAGTGTTCTTAGCACCATGCCTCATGGACACCCTCATTTGTTAGATTTTTAAGTTTTTAGTTTAGTTTTATACTTAGTTTAATTTAATTATTGTTTTTTAAGTAATAAATTTTAAATTTGACAAAAGAAAGGTTTTAAAACTAAAACTAAAAAAAAAAAACTAATATTCTATGAAATAGAATAAGTTACTTATTGTTATTAGTGTATAAGCTTTTATGTTTGGAAAAAAAGTATAGAAAAAAAAAAAAATATGGGGATCTCTCATACGTCAATCATGGTTCTACGTAGGGTTACCATATCGGATTTGTCCTGAGATTTCAGGATTTTTGGACTCTTCTCAGGATTGCGGCCGAATTTTGCAAATCTTATGAAATGTCAGGATTTTTAGAATTTTCAATAAAATACAGCTTACATTTTAAAGATCTCTTTAATAAAAAGTTAAACAAACTCAAACACTGTGCGATATACAACGCATGAGCAAGATACGCAGTGTACACAAAAACTAAAATATTACGACCCTTAGTTTCTGGTAGTCCTATGTGGTTTCAATCATGACCTAGTCAATAGTACGCGAGTCCGACTCATACTTGGCTGGTTTTTATATAACATCATTGCCATGATATGACTTTTACAGTTAAAACATACACACATTCTTCATTTTTATCTCTTCATTACATACCTAAAGTGTATATTATGTATTAATTTATTACAATGTTTGAACACAATTAAAGAAAAGTAGGTCATTGTGGTTCTGTTATAATAACATTTAGAATTAATTAATTTATTATATCATAATATGAAAAATTTGTAAATGTTATAATAATATGTTTAAGTAAACAGATATGAGATTGTACAAATGGAAGTTTTTTACTCATTTATGCAAAAATACTGAACCAATTTTGCTGATATTTTACACAGGCATTGTTTATAAGTTGGAGGTTTATATAAACTACAAAATATCAGCTTACAACCAAACTGTAGGGGGCAATTAATTAATAAAAAAAAAGATAAACAAAAGATGATGGAAAAAAGAAAACTGCAATTTTTTTTTAGGTTTATTCTCTAGGCCCTACACTTAGCTAGCTAGAGAAACCTGCAGGTTAGCTAGGCTAGGATCCTCGCCGGATAGACAAAGGACTGCATTGGCATCAGTACTACACTGAATATGACGGGTAGAAAATTAAATAGGTATGTATAAAGTGTTTTATTTGCAAAAAGTTTTAAATACTTCAAATAAATTTACAAATTTATTTTTAAATTAACTGAAGAACCTGGGCTAGTAATCAATTAAAAAATCATCAATGTTTGTAACTTTTATTACTTTGAGACAACACAGGGATCTTCAGGATTATGTCAGGAGTGGGATCTTAGGATTTCTAGTCTTCTTGGGATAGCTGGAACATGGATAATTAAGTTAGAATTTTTGATTATATTGGCGGCTTAATAAGGATGATGATAAAAGAAATTTTGTTTTTTTTTAATGACATCTCCAGCTCTACGGAGTTTAATCCTGGTGTCGCTGGGACTTTACAAACACAAAGTACCTAGCAGCAGACAACAATTATCTGTAAAAGTCAAAAATTCTTTATTCATATAGACTTGTTTAAAATATTTTAAATCATGTTCTTATGATGTGTCCCTTTTTTTTTTCAACCACCACATTTTTTACATAATAATTGTCCTGGGTGGGATTGTTTAACCAATCAATAAAAATTGACAAAATTCAGAAGACGGGGCTTGTGATGTCACTCCTAGATTAAATTGTGCTTAGAAGTGATGTCACATGAAATTACAACACACAGTGCGTTGAAATTTAATCGTAAAATATAATTGTAATTTTTTGATAACCAAATTTAAAAAAAACTGATAGACTTAATATTTTTTGTCATTCCTATTATTACGGTTGTTGCTTATAAGACCTGGTATTCTAGGTTCGATTCCCATGCAGGATAACTATTTTTGAGAACAACAGATATTTGATTTTAGTCTGATTGTGTTTGCAAAGTCCCCACTGACATAGGGATTTATTTCCCAAGTGTGACAGTTAAGAACAATATTTAAAAATATATGTTTAATATTCGTTTGTATAACTTAAAGGGAAATCACAGTAAAAATAACTGTAATCGACATATTTGGCCAATAACATCATCGGACACCGATAATTTACGTGGGCGGCCACGAATATTTGTCCATAATTCTCAATTTAAGGCGAAAATAATCATAATTACTTTAATTGGCCATATTCTTTTTTGTTTCATAGATTTTCCCGCTTAAAACACCATAGAGGTCACCAATTCTTTGCGGAATCAACAATGTTTACCTTTGCGTTGAAAAAAAAATGCCGCGTGTCTGTTCTACTTTCAGGTCGACAATGTTTTTGATATTAAAGCGTAATGTTTTACAAATATAAGCTTAAAACTAAGTTAATTTACTAGTAAAAAGAAAGTTTTACCTTATACAGGGCGAAATCTCGTTTTTCTCAGCCAAAAAATCCTTAGAAATTATTCAAATTCACAAAACTTTGTCTCAATCACAACACAGTTATAAACACTTAAAACAACACAATTAAACACATTAAACATCTATATAACACTACGATAGTAACGTTTAAGGCACTAGTTACAAGTTTTGATTGTAAATAAAGTTTTTATTTGATAAAATAAGTCGGCATTTTAAGTTTTTCAACTAACTTGAGTTAGTCCGTAAGTTTGACAGTTAACGTTGAAGCCTTTCGCTCGCAACCGTGTTCATTCTATTGGTTACTGAACGCATTCAGATGGTCCGAGATGCTTGTATAAGTGGAAATTTAAAAAAATCATGGTCACTTGTCAACAATTTAGACAAATGACCATTTTAAAAGCAATTATTGCTTTTTATATGTTTTAAGTATACATTTATAATTATTTTTACTATACCGAATTTATTAGCCCCATACTTTAACCTATTTAGTACCTATAGTAACGGACCGTAGTCTGCTCTGTGTTATTAGGGACGTACCTTAGTTAGCTAGGAGACTTTTGCTACTTCACCGGACTTAAAGGCGAGCAGAGCTCCGACCATAAGCAACCTGCGCAAGAGGGCGCAAGGGGTCCTCTGAGGGGGCCAGCAACCACCCTGAGCCGAGGTATGATGGAAGGATTAAGAAATTATGAATTTAGGGGAATTTTGTGGAACTGCCGCTCTACGTTACAGTTCGCGGGCCTCTCGGACTACGAGGGCATCGGAAAGTTCTTTGCAAGCTAAGGGTCAGGAGGGCGAGGGGGGACGCGTTGCCTTCGCGGGCACACTCTTCTTCGGCAGATCGGATAGAGTGGTCTCTGTAAGAAATTCGTAGTAAATTTTGTGTCTTCTACGGTCAGTTTCAATGAAAACAATTATTTCCCTATAAAATACCTCTCACTTGCTGGACGGTGCAGAGTCGGGACAAGAAGACTTCTCCTCGGTGGCTCGGCACTCGAGCGTCTGCATATTAAGTCAGTAGTCAGCTCTGTAGCTCTTTCAATTTGAATTAATCGAGAATTATGTGTTTTAGTTTTTTTATCAATAGTCATTTTAGAATTAGGAACATAAACGTTTTAAGCTTCTTCTGATATCAAGTAAAATAAAATGATATGTACAACTTGTTCAAGCAACAAATTTTCTTAATGATAAATGAAAAAAAAGAGTATTAGAGTTAAATGTAAAACAAAACCAAAAGAACGCACGGACATACATAATTATGTACATTTTAACCAATCATTTCGTAAGCTACGACCTACAACACACACCACATCTCGGACCAACAGGCGGATGCCGCATTCCACGCATATTTTCCCGCCAGACTTTGCGCGAAACCGGTTGTCGCGCCTTTATCGCCTCTCACTATATTCATACTAATATATCGTCATCCATTGCTTGTAATCTACAACAAAACTTTCTAACTTACAAGTAAAACCAGCAATGTACGTTACGTATTAAGTAATAGTTTTAACAGTTATATAGGAAACACTAACTTAGTAGAAGTATATAAGAATGTAATATTTGTTTGGAAGGCGAAAATGTAAAACTGTTTTTATAATCGCAATTCGCGCACTAGGTATTTTTATTACGTCATTGGCGTGTTGAAAGCCTCGTAGTAAGATAGTGGAGCCCTACTCGTTTGGTCATGGTGGCCGGGCAGGTGGGTTAGGCGGAAGAAATTAAAACTAGGTTCTAACGATACCTACTTAAGTTCTATGTAATCAACATACATACAAGTAGTCAAAGGTGAATGACTTACTTATGTAATATGATATCGATTATTATTATTACCTATTGATCGATATGTCGCAACTCGATTGTAAGAACCTAGCCTAAGGTATATTTCGAAGAATTAAATTAAGGTTATCGGTTATATATTATTATGAGCCGTTTTATTTACAATTTGTATAGCAGTAGTAGAGATAACAGCAAAAAACCAACATCACCGGGCGTATTCTTATCCGACCCGCCGGAGGCGAGTAGGTGCGCCCGAGAACGCGACGCGTCCTCATTTGACCGTCTTTTTTCATACGGATATTTATGTAATTAGCCACGAGGCTTTTACTACTTCACCGGGCAATTCCCTTCGCTCGATCTTTAGCTTGCAAAGAAACTTCCAATGCCCACGTAGACCCGAAGTCCGGGAGGCCCGCGAACTGTAAAGTAGAGCGACAGTTGCACAAAATTCATCCAACATTTAAAAGTCCAGCGAGTGAGCGAGTTTTCATGCAAAACAACGAGTAATTTCTTTTTATAATTTGGTGTACACCGCGATCTATGGAGAGCCCACGCCACCAATCGCTCCGAGCCAAGGTTCTAGACCCAAACTGTATCGTGTGTCTGAGAGGCCCGCGAACTGTAACACAGGCTGTATCGCAGAGCGTCAGTTGCAAAAAACGCTCATAAAATTTAAAAGTCTAAAGACTTTTTAATTTGTTTATGCGAAACATCGTGTCATCTCTTTTCATAATTCGGCGCACGCCGCGTGTGTACCACAGAGACCCTCCGCCAGCCTCATGCCGAGGTCCAAGTTCCACAGGGCACGCCCTCTTGCGCAGGTTGCTTTTTTGTAGTGTTTAAACCACTTAAGGCTGAAACCTTGCTCACTTTTATGCCCGGTGAAGTAGTAAAAGCATCGGGGCTAACTACTACTTATATTTTATTATGTTCGTCCGAATAACAATCGCTGTGAAGATATTCTTTGCTTAAATTAAATTGGATACCTACCAACGTCAGCGCGAAAGCCGTTACATCGAATATTGTTTCTTCAAAAACCTTTCATCGACATCTCTTTACTGCGACGCCTTGTTTAAGTCGAAGGTTTGTTACTGCAAATTTAAATTAAATTTATATAGTTTTATGGCATAGTGTGACCTGAACCCGCATTTTACGCACGATTTTCCGTGACCTAAATTGCCTATTTCTGCACGGTGCCTAAATTAATCGACTAACTTCACACATGTATGAAAAATGAAAGCAAACACTTTTAAATGTCATTTGAAGTTTGAAAATTGACAGAGAAAAAGTATGAAGAAATGAATAATGAAATGATGACTTTAATAATTGCAATGATTTGAATGTAATTTTTAAATTAATAAATTCACCCAGCACGGGGGGGGGGCTTCGCCCCCCCGATCGCCCCTGCTCCCCGCCACCAAACCCCAAGCACCCTCGCTGCGCTCGGGCGCTAACTTCACGCCCGCGCCGTGCGATAAAATAGGCTACTTAGGTTACACGTATCGTAATGTACTATTCCTTACTCGCTCGCCTTGCCCATATTATTGGTAGTTTTTGTCTGCTTGAGGGATTCCTCTCCGTGACACAGAAAGCCCGTTAAGTACGTTGGTCCGGATTGTCATCACATCATCTCTATAACAATCGTATACTTACCAAGAAAACGGGAAGCAGCATTTCTCTATGTGTCATCAACCCGTTTACCAATTGTGACTGGCAAAACCGAGGCCCATGTTCATCAGTGGACTTATACGGGCTTATTATGAAACGATGACGTCCACTGCTGAACTTAGGCCTCCTGTCAAGCCAGGATCGTTGAGGGATATTGCCATAATCACCACGCTTGGCAGGCGTTCAGTTCGTAGTAAGATGTAAACGTTGAGCTAATAGATGCTGCTGCCCATCCATCAGCTATTATGTCCCTTACTCGCCTTTGACGACACCCATGGGAAGACATGGGGTGGTCTATTCTAAGCTGAAAACCACACGGCCCAGAGATAGATGCTTAAATATATGTTAATTCGGATACCCGCTATCATATACCTAGTTTAAAAGTTATTGTAAAAGTGCGTTCATATTTTTTTCGTATGAACGATTCATTTGTTAAGGTGGGCAAGTCCGACAATCGGTGACCAACTTTTTGTAGGAGGAAATTATTGCAATAGTATAAGGTAGTGTTGCCTATCGATAGTCGACTATCCATAGACTATCGATAGTCTATCGATTGTTGACGTCATATCAATAGTATCGACAGTCTATCGATAGTATCGATATTAGTGATAGTATCGATACCTACTATCAAGAACCAATATGTGTTTTGGAGCAATACTATCGATAGTATCGATAGTTTGCTCCTAAACATGGGTTGGTCTTCGATACTATCGATAGTTTTACAAACTATCGATAGTATTGATAGTTTTAATCATTTAATGCAACAATACTATCGATAGTATTACTTTAAAAATATCGATACTATCGATAGTATTATAATGTAATAGTATCGATACTATTGCTTCCAATCAATAGTATTAGTTCTTCCAATCGATAGTATCGATATTATCGATAGTATCGATAATATCGATACTATCGATAGCACTATCGATATTGTTACTATTTTGCGAGGTCATTTATCGATAGCGAAACTATCGATAGTTGGGCAACTCTAGTATAAGGCACACGTTCTACTAAAAGTCGGTCAGAAATATAATCGGTGCATCGCGACCGATCTGATTGTCGGTCAAAAATGGATTGTCCGGAAATGTATGCGTTAATGACACTGCTCAGACAGTCGTCCGCTTGCATTTGCCAGGGCACTTCTCACAAAATCGCTCATAAGAATCGGAAGAATCTGCCTGATTATCGGCCTTATAAAAAGTATAACGTGGGCGGGCACGCTTAGATTTCGGTGTTGAAAATAAAGTATTTTTATGTACTTTACATTTCATCAACAGTACAGCTTGGCAAAAAAGAGTAGAAAATAACGGGGGCGCCACTGTGTTGTTTGTGTGGCAACCCGTTGCAACCGAATAGCATATAAACCTAATCTTGATACTTACCTGGTTTTTTTTAGACATATATTTATTCCTATTTTATTTATGTATTATTTTTTCAAATCAATAAGTAATTCTACTTAATGATTTTAATTTTGTTTATTATGAAATGACATTATTTTGGGAATGTTGCCAACAGACAAAAAATTAGTTCCGTTTCTAGACTTTTTTGCCAAGCTGTAGTTACGCAAATAACGCGTCATACAATTGGCAACCTTATGTGATTATAAAAAAAAAAAACTCAATATTAAAAATATCATTTATTGATCTTTGGTTTTGGCGCAACATTATCATCAATAACATAAATTACAACTATTAATACAGTCTTGCCGCACTTAAGTAGTCAATAATACAATCATAATAAGCAAAACTATTTCATTCATTAACAAACTATATAAAAATGCCGACAAATTTATTGACATTTCTATGTTTCAAATGACATTAGTATCTGTCAAAGTTATAACCTTTTGAGATTTGGTACCATAACAAAGATGCGAGTTTGTTAGCGTACCGAATCTCAAAAGGTTAAATTAAACAATTAGATGTAGCTAAACAAAAATACAAAGCTTGTTTGGAGTGTAACCTTAGGGGCGCTATGGAGAAAACACTAAAAAAACAATTTTTTTTGCACCGCAACGCACCATTTTTGAATTATGAGCATTTTTTGAGTTATGAACCATTTTGAAAGCTCATAACTCGGAAACGGTGCGTCGGAAGGCCATGGTTCTCAAAGACTAAATGGTTTCTCTGGTCAAGGTTAACTTGATTCTGCAATAAAATTGCAGTTGCAGTCAATTTTTCGAAAAAAAATATCGAATAAAATGCAATTGTTTTTTTTTTTGTTTTCTTTGCTTCTCATTGTCCTTAAGCGTATACTCCATCTCCTAAAAATCCTCCCCTAAGACTACCCACTGAATGCTTAGATCAATGTTTGGTCTCGCGCTCTCAAATAGATACCGCCGTCGTACTTCACAAATGCGATAAAAATACTACCCGAGCAATTCACGCTCTGTGCGAGGAATACGTGGCGACAGTTTTATTACATGTCGGTTATAATCGAAGTAATATACCAGTTTGTGTAGTAAACTGTGTGATAATAACACTACAAGAAATAAGGACATCGGGATCACATACCATCGGTACAGTGTTATACACACTACTATATTGAGTTGTACGTTTACGGAGCTATGGATGTAACTTTTTTGTTTTTTTTCCGACTTGCTACTTCACTGGGCATAAAGGCGAGCAGAGCTCTAGCCTAGATAAATGGTTTAAACACTACAAACTAAGCAACCTGCGCAAGAGGGCGTCCCCTGTGGGACTTGGAACTCGGCTCAGGGCGGTCGCTGACGGGGAGATTGAGGGATCATGGCTTTTATTATTTTTTTAAGGGGACTTTTGTGCAACTATCGCTCTGCTTTACAGTTCACGGGCCTCTCGGACTTCGAGTCTATCAGGGCATCGGAAGGTTCTTAGCAAACTAAGGGTCGGGAGGGCGAGGGGGGACGCGTCGCCTTCGCATTCTTCTCCGGCGGGTCGGATAGAGTGGTCTCTGTGTAATGGTTGTAAGCGAGCGTGGTATCTAGTCGAGCGAGACCAAGCATTTATCCATAGACTTTTATGTCTGAAACGAAAATAAAATAAAAGATTTAAGTACATTAAGTGTATGTTTAGTTGCAGTACCTATATCACACTCAATCGACATCGATTTTGATGTGTGAAATAAAAAATCATATAAATATTTTGTTCGGCGTGTGAATAGAACTTACTACCTATGATATTTAAGGCGAGACGTCTTATACTGCTAAGCTACGGAGTTTGTCTATATATAACAAAATCATTTATTAAAAAAAAAAAAAGATTCCTTTGAGTTTCTTGCCAGTTCTTTTCATAGTTACGTCCAGAACTGGTGGTAGGAAGATAATGGTGATAGGAAAAAAAGGGACGCATTCTAAGAACATGATTTAAATCTAGCTGAGCTCGCGATTTCGTCAGTAATACCAAGAGTTATTGAAGTAACTCCTTATTACTTTAGCTATCTGCCAGTGAAATTCCCTTCAAAATCGTACCTGCCGTTCCAGAGATTAGCCTTAACAGACTGACAAACATTGTAATATGTAAAACTTGTAATTGTAATAATAATTGTGTAATTTTATTTAGTCGTATGGATATTTTAAATGTGTCTATGTGAATTACTACATAGTATAAAACAAAGTCGCTTCCCGCTGTCTGTCTGTCCCTATGTATGCTTAGAACTATAAAACTACGCAACGGATTTTGATGCGGTTTATTTTAATAGATAGAGTGATTCAAGAGGATGGTTTATATGTATGATACATCAGCTTTGCATCCGTGCGAAGCCGGGGCGGGTCGCTAGTAAACAATATTTTCATGTACATTATATATAATATAGCTTTACAAAATATCAAATTATATTTAAAATATCAGAACCCAAATAAAACCGATTCTTCTTAAAAATAATATTAATTTCCAAGCAAAAGGCGTTTTCAGGCAGTTTACAAAACCATTCAACTATTTCCCCGTGTGACAACGGCATTGAATACAATACTTCTATTTCATAAGGGTGCTAAACACACCAATCGCTAGATAGTGAGCGGTAAAAGTAGCCTAGGAAAGCGTAACCTTTCCTTTTGGCCGGATTGCTTCTGCGTACCCGGCCCCCGGCAACGGCGGATCGAAGGAGTGTCCGGGGGATTTTAGTGGTGTAGGGTCCTCTCCTCGTGGTATGAGTTTAGCATACCACGCTATGGAGAGGGGAGTCCCATATATCCCACCGCCAACGCGCGAATACGCTGCAGCGGCGGTGGGAATGCGTACACGCATTTCCCCCCGGACAAAAAAAATACTTAGTAATTTATGTAAAGATCTAGCTTCCCGCACGCGGTGTCACCCGTTACCACCCGTTCCCGTGGTAACTTCATAATTAAATATAGCCTATGTCATCCGGGGATAGTATAGCTTTCCAACGGTGAGAGAATTTTACATTTTACAATCGGTCAAACAGTTTTGGAGCTTATTCAATACAAACGAACAATCAATCTTTTCTTTATAATATTAGTTTAGATTACAGCTATTAGAATCAAAATCTAAAAATATTAACATTTTACTAAAATGCGTTTTTTTATATACATAAATCAAATACATTCAAACGTATTTTTTCACAGGCAACACTGTCTTATTTTCATGTGGCAACACACATCATACTTATTCTGATTATTTATAATCAGAGATTGAAAAAGGCATTTTTCATGTTACACATTCTAGTACTATTATATATATTATACACTACAAAGTATAAAACAGAGTCGCTTTCTCTGCCCCTATATCCATATGTATGCTTAAATCTTTAAAACTACGCAACGGATTTTGATGCGGTTTTTTTTAATAGATAGAGTGATTCAAGAGGAAGGTTTAAATGTATGATACATCAGCATTGTACCCGTGCGAAGCCGGGGCGGGTCGCTAGTTTAATATAATTCTAAGTTTTTACATAATACTCGATTCACGCTCGCGGTTTCACTCGCGTCCCCGTAGGAACATCATAATAAAATTAGCCTATAGCCTTCCTCGATCTATCTAACACTGATAAAATAGTTCAAATCGGACCAGTAGTTCCTGAGATTATTGCATTCAAACAAACAAATTCTTCAGCTTTATATATTATTATAGAATACATATATGAATAATTCATAATACTCAGTAGGCTATAATCACGTAACGATATGACTATGACTTTGATAGAAATGTCTTCGCTTCTCCACGTTTACTATGCATCCAAGATGAGATAGATAGACAAGGCATCTAGGCCAGCCTAGGTTCGATTGCTGGGTAGGACAAACAATTTAATTACAAGAAATTTTCTAAGTACAAAATCAAAGTTACTTCAGTGGGTGTGTCCTCCGTGCCTCAGAGAGCACGTTAAGCTATTCCGTAATAGCTTAACGTGCTCTCTGAGGCACGGAGGCTCCGTAGCCTGATCTTTTACCAACAGTGTCAATACAACCGTCCCACCGGATTTTGAGAGTAAAGGAATAGAGAGCGCACCTGCGTATTCGCATACACTTGGACACTACTGTATCAGCCTGTTTATGTCCACTGCTGGACGTGGGCCTCCTCTTAACAGAGCTTGGCAAGTCAGGGTCGAGAGGAATATTCGTGTAATTATCACCTTTGGTGATCGGAGTTTTTTTTACATACATAAGCTCACGCCTGTTTCCCAGCGGGGTAGGCAGAGACAATGGACGTCCACTTGCTGCGATCCCTACACACATCTTTCGCTTCATTCACTCTCATAACATTCTTAGTACAAGCACGTCGGTTTAGGGTGGATCTTATTTGACCTTTTGCGAGGATGTCTCCGATTTGGTCAGAGAACGTTCGTCGAGGTCGTTCTTTACATATTATTATGTCATATATGTGTAGGACATACGTAGCCACGAGGCTTTTGCTATGTCACCGGGCATAAAGGCGAGCAGAGTTCCAGCCTTAATAAATAATGGTGATCGCAGTAAGATGGTGAGTATCCTTGCGCTGATAGATACTGCTGCCCATCCATCAGCTGTGTGTCCCGCAGTCACTTACGACACCCATGAAAAGACATGAAGTAGTCTATTCTATGCCGGATACCACACGGCAATATTCATATTTTTTACAAATACGTCATAAGGTTATGGTGTCCTCTAGCGTGTGTCTCCTATATTAACATCAATGCTGGTCTCACGACACCCATGGGACGACTTGGGGTTGTCTATTTTAAGCCGGACACCACCATGTCAATCTCCTCGGAGATTGGCCGGACAGGAGGACAATATACAATGTGAGGTGAAGCCGGGAGTGTGGAACTAGTCGGGGAGCCAGTGCTGAGCGCGCCACAGCAGACAGAAGTATCCGCTGTGTGTGTTGGTCGCGTTGGATGTCTGCGAATAAAGAAATCATCATATTAGTTCACTGCTGAACATGGGCATCCCCGAGGGAGAGTTTTTGGTATAGTCACCACGCTTAGGAAACGGATTGGTGACCGCAGTATTATAATGTAATACACAGGAAAACGCTGCTGCCCGTTCCCTGGTATAGAACGCTACGTTACACCGTTGTTCTCGATGGTTATAACATCATCCTATCAGCAACGTTTGCCTTTGTAATATGCCTACATACAGCGGTCACCAGCCCGCCTGCCAAGCGTGGTGACTATGGCAACAACAATTTCACGGGAGGCCCATGTTCCGCAGTGGACGTTAGGGACTGCTTTTATCTATACAACTAAGTAGTAATATTTCATGTTGTTTTTAGCATTTAATTTTGTTGTTATAGCGGCAACAGAAATATATAATCTGTGAAAATTGTAAATGTCTGTCTATCACGGTTAAATGCACGGCACTACTGTCGGGTCATCTAGTTAATATATAAATAATACACTCACGTGTGGCGCGTATCTCTGTAACAGGGGTCGGTAGTCCTGTCCGAAGGTCGCCACGTGTCCCGGCTCCCCCTCCCGGTGGGGAGGGAGCGCCACTATCGATCTGACCTGGGGGGGGGAGAAAAATATTATAATATATTTTTTATATTCACATCTTTATTATCATCATCAGCTCGTATAACGTCCACTGCTGGACATAGGCCTCCTCCCGAGGGAGAGTTTTGCCATAATCACGCCGCTTTGCAGGCAGATTGGTGACCGCAGTAGTTGTAAGTTGTAACACACAAGGAAACGCTGCTGCCGTTCCCTGGTATACGCCAGAGAACACCATAATCTTATGGCATGTTACGTATTCATAAGAATTACTTATATTGCCGTATGGTTTCCGGCTTTGAATATACCACCTCATATCTTCTTAAGGGTGTCGTAAGTGACTGAGGGACATACAGCTGATGGAAGGGCAGCAGCATCTATCAGCTCAAGGATACTCTCCATCTTACTGCGATCACCAAGCGTGGGGATTACGACAATATCCCTAACGACCCTGACTTGCCAAGGTCTGTTAAGAGGAGGCCCATGTTCAGCAGTGGATGTAAAAGCTGGTGAAAATGACACTCACACCACAACCTCCGTAGCTTAGCGGTATTTGGGTCGCTTTAAATCTCAAAGGTCGTGGGTTCGATTCTTAGGCCGGATAACAAATCTTTGTGTAAATTATTAGATTTCTTTCCGGGTCTGGTCGGTTGAGGGACTTCGTGCTTCGGAAAGCACGTTAAGCCGTTGGTCCTGATTGTTATAGCATCATCTATAACAATCGTATACCTAGGAACGGGCAGCAGCGTTTCGTTTCGTGGTGATTATGGCAAAAACTCTCCCTTGGGGGGAGGCTCATGTTCAGCAGTGGACGTAAGTGCTGGTGAAGATGACACTCACATCTTGTTCGTAAGGTCTGAAGACGGTGATGGGTCGCAGCGTGGAGGAGTCGGCCACGATGATGCACCCCCACGCGGTCCCGATGTACAGCTCGTTGTGAAGGGCGCATAATGCCGTCACCTGGAGGGAGAGGGGGGGAGGAATCGTTAACAAGATATATGAAATTATAAGTAAAAAATATAGACATGTTTAAAAAGTTTAAAACAAATTTAATAACAAATATAGACCATAAAGCGCACGAAACGCAAAAAAACAAAACAAAAATTTAAGTTTAATTCAGGCAGGATTCGAACCTGCATCTTAGGTATATTCCCTAATGACTTAAACATTCGGCCACGGTGTAATTGGTAAAGTTTTCCTGAAGTATTCAAAAACAAAAAAATATTAAAAATTAAAGCTCGTCCTAGCAAAATAAAGTAAAAAGGCATATTGTATAATATGACAGACTATATGTAAATGACAGAATATGATCTTGTGGTCGCCGGTTCAATCCCAACCACTGCACTACCGACGTGAACCCACTCGTAACACAAGCATTTTAGCTTAGCACGAGGTGTTAACAAGAGTACTAGTAGTAAAAAAAAGATTACTAGCAGAGATTTTGCAGTCTACTAGTATTGTTGTTAACCCCTCGTGCTAAGCTAACATGCTTGTGTTACGAGTGGGTCCACGTCGGTAGTGCAATGGGTGGGGATTGAACCGGCGACCACATGGTCGGAAGTCAAGAGGCCAGTATGGCACTCACCCGACACTTCTCCTCAGTGAGGTGCGAGTCCAGCGCGATGGACTGCAGGCTCTCGGAGCACGGCACCAGCTTGCTGACATCCAGCCGACCACACTGCTGCTTGCTCACCACCGACCACTGGTACACGCACACTCCTGAAGATCAGAGGAACAGGTTATACGAGACATCAGATAGCAAAGACCAGATGTTAATATAGGAGGCACACGTCAGAGGACACCATATACATACCACTGGTACACGCACACTTCTGGGATCAGGGAAATAGGTTGTACGAGACACCAGATAGCAAAGACCAAAAGTTAATATAGGAAGCACACGCCAGAGGACACCATAACCTTACCACCAGTACACGCACACTCCTGGGACCAGAGCACCAGGTTGTGCGAGACAGCAGATAGAAAAGTGGCTCTCGATCAACATGTACCTTTGTTACCATCAAGTTAAACGAGCTATGGAGAGGGCTATGCTCGGGGTGTCTCTACGAGATCGAATCAGAAATGAGGAGATACGTAGAAGAACGCGGGTTACCGACAGCACAACCGATTAGTTCGTTGAAGTGGCAATGGGCAGGCCATATAGCACGGAGAACGGATGGCCGTTGGGGCCGAAAGGTTCTCGAATGGAGACCGCGGATCGGCAAACGTAGCGTAGGACGTCCACCTGCTAGATGGACGGATGACCTGGTTATTGTTTTGTGATTTTCGGATTAGAATAGATCAGCCCACATCTTCCCATGGGTGTCGTAGGAGGCGACCAAGGGACATACAGCTGATGGAGGATACTGCAATGCTCATTGACCCTGGCTTGCCAAGGTCTGTCGCTGATGCTGGTAGGTGTACTCACCAGGCTGCGGGTAGGCCACGACGAAGGGCTGGTCGCCGGCCGCCAGCAGCGCCACGCGCGCGCCGCACAGGCGCTCCGCCCCGCGCACCCCCCCCGCGCCCAGCGCGTACACGCACAGCCCGTCCCCGCCCGCCCACACCTCCCAGCTACACGGACATTGCAAAATACACCTTTAGTCCAAGATTTTTAGATATTCGCTCTACATCAAATCCTTTTACGTGATTTTTCGATTGGATTATGTCAGAGGGTGCCCCCCAAGTATAAAACCGAGTTTCTGTCGCCCGAAACCGCGAGCGTTAGCCGCCATCTTGGAAACCGTTTCTTTGCATATATCTCGGAAACGGTAAGTATAACGTTAAAAACAGAAGAGATCTTTTTTGTAGTGGACAAAATTTCCCATCTTTTTTATATGAAACTTTTCCCCCTATTGTTCATATTTTCCGATATATTTAGGTAAAAAAAACCAAATTTTTTGTTTTTGTAAAGTATCTCAATAATTTTAACTACCAAAGTAACGTATTACCGCTCATCGCTGATTTCCAATTCCAGGTGACATTTTTTATTGCGCTAGAACTCGGCAACTAATCATGTTACAAGAAAAAGTTTTATGCAAAATTTGTAGAAAATTTAATGCTCTACAATTTTAAGTCAAATAGTTTTTTCTAATCTCTGAAAATTATTGAGATACTTTACAAAAACAAAAAAAAAATGTTTTTTTTTACCTATATATATCGGAAAATATCAACAATAGGGGGAAAAGTTTCGTATAAAACAGATGGGAAATTTTGTCCTCTACAAAAAAGATCTCTTCTGTTTTTAACGTAAAACTTACCGTTTCCGAGATATATGCAAAAAAACGGTTTCCAAGATGGCGGTTAACGCTCGCAGTTTCGGGCGACACAAATTCGGTTTTATACTTAGGGGGCACCCTCTGACATAATCCAATCGAAAAATCACGTAGAAGGATTTTATGCAGAGCGGACCGAGTTTTGGTGCTAAAATTCCTGGTCTACTTATGTTATTATAAATTTTCAGATATTATATTTAAAACTAGATTATAATTCGAAGCGGCCGTAGCACAACAGTTTGGGCATCGGACTTGGTCGCCAGTTCAAACCCCACCGCTTGCACTACCGACGTGAACCCAATCGTAACACAAACATTTTAGCTTAGCACGAGGGGTTAACAACAATACTAGTATAGTGTGCAAGATAAAAAAAAACGAAACACATAATGTAGCAAAGTCATGTCAAGTTAAAGATATTTACTTATTTATTAATAAAGGTACACCAACAGCTAAACAAATAGAATATTTACGAGTAAAAAGCTTATACAGTTGCCAATAACAGATAATAAGATATTGTACACCACGCGGATATCAGCTAGTCTTAGATACTAATATTATAAAGAGGAAAGATTTGTATTTTTGTGTGTATGTTTGTAATGAATAAACTCAAAAACGACTGTGCCGATTTCAAAAAATCTTTCACCATTGGAAAGCTACATTCACCCTGAGTAACATAGGCTATATTTAATTATGAAGTTCCCACGGGAACTGGAGTTAAGTAGGAAGCTAGTATATAATAAACAGTGCATTACCCGTGCAACGTGGACACAGCAGCGAGACAGCACAGTTCTGTGGCTGTACCCAGTTCTGTTAACACAAAGCTGCCTTCCGCTTCCGGCTGGTGTGACGTCACTAAGAACAACCTGGGGAATAGAAATTAAAATAATGATTACACAAAATAAATATCTAACCTCAATTCCGTAGTTAGCCACGAGGCTTTTGCTACTTGACCAGCCATAAAGGCAAGCAGAGTTCCAGTCTTAATTCATGGTTTATAAACTACAAACTAAGCAACCTGCGCAAGAGCGCGCCCCCTGAGGCTTGGACCTCGGCTCAGGGCGGTCGCTGACCTCCGTCGGGATAGATTTTTTTAAATTGTTAATTAATAATGAATATCCATCTTCTATCTTGTCCAATCTAAATAGTGTGCAATTTTAGTATATTCAGCTTAACGATATGTCTTTTTAATTTATTTTGGGTTACTTCAAGGTAGTATTTTCGGCCCTATGTTCTAACAATAGTTAGTAATTTTGGTGCATCCCAAGGTCAAAGTATCGGGCCAAATCAGTTATACGGTATAGGGCCATACAGTTAAGTTATACCATTAACAGGACCTGTATATAATGTTCAAAATATTGTTCTTAATTATGTATATCAAACAAGTGTACTTAAGTGTGTTACGCATTGTAAATGACGTATAACAAGTGCGAATTATTCGTCTACGTTACTAGTAAACTATTTCATTTCATTTCAATCCTTACTTTTATATATTGGCACCCCAAAGGTATGATATAAAATAGAAATATTTGTCTTATATTTTGGGGTACCTCACAGCAGTATTTTAGGACCAACCTTCTAACAATACTTTGTGATTATGGCACACTGCAAGGGCATGATGTTAAACCGAAACATTTGTCTTATATTTTGGGATACCTCAAGGCAGTATTTTAAGCCACACGAGTCTGACACGCATAACACACGCTAATTATAAGTGGATTAAACATAAAACATATTAATCAGTAAAATACTACACTAAAACTCGCGACCGAAGCCTGGTTGACTGTCAGGTGATCGGACAACTACCTATATCCTCGTACCTCCCACAAGTAAGAGCCACCTCCACCCTCTGCAGCTGACTGAGGGGCTGCAGCGAGGGCGCTCCGCCCACCGCCTCCTGCACCACCACCGACTACGTGCTAGACGACCTGCGGAGAGTATATCCGCGTACCTCCCACAAGTAAGAGCCACCGCCACCCTCTGCAGCTGACTGAGGGGCTGCAGCGAGGGCGCTCCGCCCACCGCCTCCTGCACCACCACCGACCACGTGCTGGACGACCTGCGGAGAGTATATCCTCGTACCTCCCACAAGTAAGAGCCACCGCCACCCTCTGCAGCTGACTGAGGGGCTGCAGCGCCGCCACCGACGAGGGTGCTCCGCCCACCGCCTCCTGCACCACCACCGACCACGCCAGCGCCGTGCTGGAGGACCTGCGGAGAGCGAGTTACCCATTATACGACGGCGGGTCAAAAAGTTCGCGGAATGGAGGAGTTGGAGAGGGGTGGGGGTATTTTTTTTACGTGTCACTACTTGTCAACTCAATACAACTGTAAATACTAAGTTTCATTAACCTTTGAGATATCGCTGGATACTCAAGTCAATCGGGAAGAAAACATCAACTATGGAGAAAATTGAGTTTCATGTCATCTGTTTACGGGGACTCTTGTCCTGGAAAAACAATGATTTATAAGTGGCATAGTCTTTTCAAGCAAGGTCGGGAGTCGATTGAAGACGATGAGCGCTTAGGCCGACCGATTGAAGCGGTGTCCTCAGACATTGTCGAAAAAGTTGAAAAACTTGTTCTGGAAGATGCCGGTTTAAAAAAGAAACAAATCGCAGAAATGGTTGGACTATCATCTACAACCATTTTGAACATCCTCCATGATCATCTTGGCATGTCTAAGGTCAGTGCAAGATGGGTTCCGAGAATGTTCACACCACTTCAGAAACAACAGCGCGTCGAGTGTTCGCGCGAGTTTTTGAGTCTGTGTATTGAGAACAGGGATGAATTTATGAACCAAATTGTTACTGGAGACGAAACATGGTTTCATCAATATGAACCTGATGAACACAGATGCGGGTGGTACACACCCTCCACCACCTATAGTTCAGATATAGCCCAAAGAGATTATTCAAAAAAAAAAAATCAAAAAATAATATTTATTTCCAAATATTAAAAAAGAGGTTCGAAAAAAAAGATTTACCGATGATGAAGAAGTGAAGTCGGCAATTTCTACGTATTTTGAAGGCCTAGACAAAACATTTTTTTTGAAGGTATTAATAAACTTTATGAAAGATCTGATAAGTGTATTAGGCTTAAGGGAGAATATATCGAAAACGAAAAATAAATTTGGTTAAAACTTCGCGCCCTTTCCTCTCAATTCCACGAACATTTTGACCTCCCTTCGTACGTCAGAAACATTCGTCGTATGTGCCCAATGACTAGGGCGTCGGACTTGTGATCATTGCACTACCGACGTGAACCCACTCGTAACACAAGCATTTTAGCTTAGCACGAGGGGTTAACAACAATACTAGTATACTGCAAAAACTCTGATAGTAATCTTTAAAAAAATGCTTCTGAAGTATAACAGCCGTCCTTAGTATGATATATAGCACTCAGGTATTAACGTGATAAAATTATTGATCGCAACGAAACCACGGGTAATATAAAAAGGTAATTTTATCGCGTTAATACCTGAGTGCTATATATTATAAATATGATACGCGAAAGTTTAAAAGTTTATACGTCCTTAGTATGCTTCTGAGCTCTAGAATAATAATAACAACGACGTCGTTCACTCGGCGAAAGTCAATTGTCGAATGAAATAGAAACAATGGAATCACGCGAGGTCGCGCGTGCGGTGCGTTTGGCGGACTAAGTCAAAGGGCGGCGTCTCACTAGAGCGGGTATGAACTCTTCAACAAAACAATTTTAACCGTATATATTTATATAGATAGAGTTGAAATTATTTTTTAGTTTTAATTAATATTTCAAATTTCGCGATTCAATTTATTAAATTTTAAATATGACGTCACAAAACAAAGTCGTTGAACCCCCCCCCCCCTATACATGTGACGTGCTTTATGGATGGCCCTTACAAAGAAGAACAATTGAATAATAGTTGAATTTTGAAAATATACAGGGTGTCCCAAAAGGTTAAGTAGCTGGGAAAGGGGGTGACAGGGGTGGACACAATGGTCACTAGAAAAATAAAAAAAAAATCCGCTCTGGGTATTTAAAAAAAAAATGGCATTTTTTTAAAAACTTAAAATTTTACACCTTGTTATTTTTGATGTTGATGACCTTGTTGTTATTGAAGATTACATAACAGCATTTTTTTTAAATACAGCCATATTTGTAGATACAGTTAGCACAAGGTGTAAAATTTTTAGTCTTTTAAAAAATGCCATTTATTTTTTCAAACACCCAGAGGGAATTTTTTATATTTTTCTGGTGACCCTTGTGACCATCCCTATAACCCCCGTCCCAGCTACGTAATCTTTTGGGACACCCTGTATACATATAGATATATGACCAGTCATAATGTAATAAATCTAATTCCACAATTTGCCTGCGACACAATGACCCACGTGACGTGTAAGTTGATATCCGTTAGTTCTGTCTGTTCGTAATCCGCGGTAATCTTCACCTTGAGGAGGCGAAGGTCGAGGATTACAACTGCGGAGGTATTCCGGTGTACTTGTGTGTTGGGGTAGGCTGCTAAAAATTAAAAAATATTTATAAACGACTGGCTCTTTTCTTTTTTTTTGTCCGTGGTGAAATGCTTTTAAGAATTTTAACCATTTCCTCAGCGTATTCGCGCGCTGGCGGTGGAATATGTGGGACTCGCCATCTCCATAGCGTGGTATGCTGACTCATACCACGAGGAGGGGACCCTATACCACTAAAACCCCCCGGACATTCCTTCGATCCGCCGTTGGCGGGGGCCGGGTACGCATGAGCGATCCGGCCCCCGCGGCCATTATGGTACCGCGGAATCTCCTGGGCGGGGCCCTGATGTCAATTCGTTTTAGGGCGACGCGACGGGGGGATTGAGAAATTATGGTTTTTAGTTGTTTAAAAGAGTTTTGTGCGTATGTCGCTCTAGTTACATGAGAGAGATGGGAGATTGTATACTCCCAACTTACTGCGATCACCAATCCGACTACCAAGCCTGATTTTGGCAATATCCCTCAAAAACCTGACAAGTCTGTTAAGAGGAGTCCCATGTTCAGCAGTGGACGTAAATAAATGGACTGGTGAAGATCAGAAGATCAATAAATATATTATGTTAAAATACTCATCATCATCAGCCCATATGACGTCGACAACTGAACAAGGGCCTTCTCCCGAGGGAATTTTTCGCTATAGTCACCACGCTTGGCAGGCGGATTGGTGAGCGCAGTTATAATTATGTTGTAACACATCGGGACAAGCTGCTGCTTTCGTTCCCTGATTTACGCTTGTTATACATTATGTTATAACAATCAGGAGGAACGGCTTAACGTCCTTTCCAAGGCACGGAGGTTAGTTCCTCAACCGACCAGACCCGGAACTAAATCTTATATTTAATACAAAGCTTTCATGTCGGACTAACCACGACTCAACCCTCTGCATTTCAAAGGGATTTATCTACATAAATGAAAAGGGGATGGGGGGTGACACTTGATTACTTACGAGTACACGTGTATCCTCCCCACGGAGTCCCCGAGCCACATCTTGTTCCCCACGCGACACATCGCCGTCACCAGCACCGGCTCCGTGTTGTCTACGGACAAACAAACATACATTATTTTAGTACGTATCTATATTTATTCTATTTGATGCACAAAACATAGTAATCTGAATAAAAGCATATTAATACTAAGCATTTTAACGCAGATTGTAAGTAAGTATGTCCGCCGTGTGTACACAGAGACCACTCTATCCGACCCGCGGGAGAAGAGCGCGCCCGCGAACGCGACGCGTCCCCCCTCGTCCTCCCGACCCTTATTTTGCAAAAAACCATCCGACGCCCTCGTAGACCCGGAGTCCGAGAGGCCCGCGAACTGTAAAGTAGAGCGACGAGCGAGTTGCAAAAAAAGTTCCAAAAGTCATAATCCCTCAATCTCATCGCCAGTGACCGCCCTGAGCCGAGGTCCAATTCGGAGGGTAGTCCCTCAAGCTGAAACAAAAGTATAGGTATTTTCGAAAAAAAAATAATGTCTTTACTAACCCGGTAGCACGGGCACTCGGACAGTATAGTGCTGTGTGAAGTTGTTACAGGTCGCTAGGAGAGTGTGAGCTCGCTCCGGCTCCCCCCCACCGTACCACACCTCCCAGCCCAGTTCACCCTCCTCTGTGAGTAATAAAATGTAACTATTATTAGATCAACTGAAAAAAAAATGGTTCTTTGAGCCGGATTCTACAATAGTGGTTAAGGAAAATACATGGATCATCATCATCATCAGCCCGTATAACGTCTCCTCCTCCCGAGGGAGGGTATGCGAGCAGTACGAGCGTAGCTGTAACGTACGAGCGTACCTGTGACGTACCTGTGACTTGTGCGACAGGCGTGGCTGCGGCTGCAGCGGCCCCTCGGGCTGCGCTCACGTCCCGGAGGGCGCAGCACTCGGGCGCCGCGCTCACGGACACGAGGGCGGCGGCCGAGGGGCGCAGCGCCGGCGCGCCCGCCCAGCAGCGCCGCATGCACTCCAGCATGCTGCACGGGTACTGCAGGTCCTGCCGACGTACCCACGGGCTTGTTACAGCACGGACACGGAAAATTCGCCGAGAACAATACGTCGTGAACAATACGTCGAGAACAATTCGCCGTAAACACAATTCATGAACGAGAGGTTAGTAAAAAAAAAAAAAAAACACCTAAACCGAGAATGAAGTAGAAAGTTTTCGTTTTATTTTGCTTTGTTACAGCAGTACTACCATACGTCTCGTTTGGTTGGGTGATGTTACCATCCCGCCACCTGCCGCCCTAGGCTCGGCCTCTGGGATTAGGGCACTTGGGCCCCGCTCCCTTCGAGGCCAACCCATGAGGAGTAGGGACGCCTACACACTCTGGGCGTCCCTATAACTGGGCAAATGGGCCACAGTCACTGTGGCCGAGAAGATTCCGCGGCGCTATATTCGCCGCGGGGGGCCGGATTGCTTCGTGCGTACCCGGCCCCTGCCAACGGCGGATCGAAGGAGTGTCCCCCCTGGACACTCGTTCGATCCGTCGTTGGCGGTTCATGGTTTAGGCTTCGTTTTCGTGGTGTAAGGTCCTCTTCTCGTGGTATGAGTGTCGCATACCACCGCTATGGAGAGGGCGAGTCCCACATATCCCACTGCCAGCGCGCGAATATGGTACAGCGGTGGCGGGAATGCATAAACGCATTAGCCCCGAGACATCATAAAAAATGTGATGTTACCATTGTGTTACCGATCACAGTGTTGGTTAGGTCAAGGTTCGGTTATCCTTGGGGATTGAATACTCCGTAAAAGCTCGGTTATTGCCATGCACTAATTGTTTTCGACAAATTGAATCGAAGAATTGTGATTCCGCGAATTGTGTTTTCGGCGAATTGTGTTTTCGCCGAATTGTTCCCGACGGATTTTCCGCAGACGCATTAGCTTAGCATGAGGGGTTAACAACAATACTAGTAATGTGCGATACTAGAAGTGTGTGTGAATACTACTAGTGTCCAGTTATTGCTATTGCCCATACTACATCTATTTTTTTAAATTTAGGCATCATCAAGTGTTATGGTGAGTATCCTTGAGCTGATAGATCCTGCTGCCCATCCATCAGCTGTATGTCCCGCAGTCACTTAAGACACCCATGGGAAGATATGAAGCGGTCTAATCAAAGCCGGAAACCACGGCACCATTAGTAATTCTTATGAATACGTAACATGCAGTAAAGTTGTTGTGTCGACGTGTTTTAAAAGAGATTGATAAATTTCGATGATCGGTTGGGTTCCATCGTAGCCGAATGGTAAGTACATTCGGGGCTAAACCTAAGATGCAGGTTCGAGTCCTGGCGGTGGTCTAAATTTATTCATCTCATCTCATCTAAAAACCCCCCAATTGTATTGTGAAAGCGTGTACAAATCAAAGTTCAACGTTATTTTTATAACATTTTACCCACACTACTGAACAATACAAAATGGCTTCCGTGCTTAAATTGTCAGCATAACGTCTTGACTTTTTAATTTGTCTGAGTGGGGTGGTTTATTCTAGAAAACACAGCTAGTTATTATAAGTTGAAATATATCATACCCTGGGCGACAGGGAAGGTCGTGCCCCCTCAAGGATGGCTTCCTTCACCGCCTCGTGACCCTCGAAGGGCAGCCGAACTGTCATAATCTCGTACAGCAGCATACCATAGGAGAAGCAATCCACCTGGGATGAGAAAATGATATCATCATCATCAGCCCGTATAACGTCCACTGCTGGTGGCCATAGTTGGTGACTATGGTTTGCCATAGTCACCCTCCCTTGGGAGGAGGGACCGCTTAGCAGGCGTGTTGGTGACCGCAGAATATTGTTATAGCACACAAGGAAACGCAGATTCCTGTTCCCTGGTATACGATTATTATTGATGATGTTATAACAATCGGGACCAACGGCTTAACGTGCTGTCCGAGGCACGGAGGGTAGTCCCTCAACCAATCAGACCCGGATAAAAATCTTAGAATTTACACAAAGATTTCTTGTCCGACGTGGGGATCGAACCCACGTATTAAAGGTACCTACTTAATTGGATAAGGATTAATACTGTAGTGCTTAAAATCATTTTGTAAACAAGCCATTATTTCTCGTAAAAAGTGAAGGGATAGATATTGGTTATTGTGAGTTATCCCTTGAGATATTGATGACTGAGGAATTATTACTTTTGAAACTGTCACTCACTTTTGCAGTTCGCGGGCCTCTTGGTCTACGTGGGCATCGGAAGGTCTTACTTACTGAAGTACCCCTGTCCACTGCTGAACATGGGCCTCCTCTTTACGAACTTTGGCAAAGATTGTTAATGGGTTATAGCCATAATCACTACACTCAGCAGGCGGATTGGTGACCGCAGTAATGAGGGAGTATCTTTGTGCTGATAGATGCTGCTGCCCATCCTTCAGCTGTATGTCCCTTAGTCGTCTCTTACAACGCCCATGGGCTCCCTAACCCATGGGTGTCGTATATAATTACCTTTTCGTTGTACTCCTCTTCTCCATTATAGCGCATGATCTCCGGCGCCATGAACCCTTCCGTGCCCCCGAACCCCTTCGTACCAGAGGGGGGAGCCAGTCGACTTATACCTGGGGAGGAAAACCATCATGGATTTACATTCATCATCATCATCAGCCCGTTCAACGTCCACTGCGGAACATGAACCTCTTCGCGAGGGATGGTTTTGCCATAGTCACCTCGCTTGGAAAGCGAGTTGGTGACCGCAGTATAATGTTGTACGGAACGGTTGTAGGAAACGCTGCTGCACGTTCCTTGTTATATTCAAATTCAAAATTCATTTATTCCTTAAAAATGGTTACATTTGTTTGGAATCGTCATATTTATTATAGACGATATACGATTATTGTAGAGGATGTTATTAACAATCGGGACCAACGGCTTAACGTGCTTTCCGAGGCACGGAGGATAGTCCCTCAACCAACCAGACCCGGAAAGAAATCTTAGAATTTACACAAAGATTTCTTGTCCAGCGTGGGGATTGAACCCTCGACCTCCGAGATATAAAGCGAGCCAAATACCGCTACGCTACAGAGGGTGTCGAACGAAGTTTTGTGTAACTGTTGGTAATATTTACCGTAGTCTCCGAGTTTGACGAGCACGTTCAGCGGCGTAGCGTTCATGTCTTCGCCGGGGCGGGGCATCTGCCACACCAACACGTTCTCAGACTGCAATCAACGTAATATTATTAGCTTCCCGCGCGCGGTTTCACCCGCATAGTTCCCATCCCCGTGGGAACTTCATCATTAAATATAGTCCATGTTACTCCTGGATAATTAAGCTTTTTAATGATGAAAGACTGTTTCAAATCGGTTCAGTATTTCCAGAGCCTATTCAATGCAAAAAAACAAATCATTCCTCAATTTAGAAATTGAGATTAATAAATTTAGACCACCGGCAGGACTCGAACCTGCATCTTAGGTTAAGCCCCTGATGTCTTAACCAATTCGGCTACGGTGGAACCCAACCGATCATCGAAATTTATCAATCTATTTTATAACACGTCTCTAAAGAGAACGTTAGTGCCATCAAACGATATAAAATGCCACTGTGGCACCCAACCACAGTCTATGTCGCACACGTTCATGCCCTAACAGCTGCACGATGGAGGAGCTGATGGCGGGAACCACATAAGCCATTGAAGTGGCGACTTACTGGTCAAAATGGCTTTAAATGAAGTCTAAAAACTAATAAGTTGAAACAAAGAAGTGTATGTAAATCCTACATTCACCTAAGTGCTGAATAAATTGAAATATTTATCACTATAGAACATAGTGTGATATGTGTCACCTTGAGGTCCCGGTACACGACGCGGCGCGCGTGCAGGTACTCGAGCGCGCGCGGTACGAGCGCACCATAGAACATAGGGTGGTATGTGTCACCTTGAGGTCCCGGTACACGACGCGGCGCGCGTGCAGGTACTCGAGCGCGCGCGGTACGAGCGCACCATAGAACATAGGGTGGTATGTGTCACCTTGAGGTCCCGGTACACGACGCGGCGCGCGTGCAGGTACTCGAGCGCGCGCGGTACGAGCGCACCATAGAACATAGGGTGGTATGTGTCACCTTGAGGTCCCGGTACACGACGCGGCGCGCGTGCAGGTACTCGAGCGCGCGCGGTACGAGCGCACCATAGAACATAGGGTGGTATGTGTCACCTTGAGGTCCCGGTACACGACGCGGCGCGCGTGCAGGTACTCGAGCGCGCGCGGTACGAGCGCACCATAGAACATAGGGTGGTATGTGTCACCTTGAGGTCCCGGTACACGACGCGGCGCGCGTGCAGGTACTCGAGCGCGCGCGGTACGAGCGCACCATAGAACATAGGGTGGTATGTGTCACCTTGAGGTCCCGGTACACGACGCGGCGCGCGTGCAGGTACTCGAGCGCGCGCGCCACCTGCAGCGCGAGCGCGCGCACGAGCCGGGCGCTGCAGCGCGCGCCGCACGCGCGGTACGAGCGCAGCACGCCGTCCAGCGCGCCCTGCGGGACGGAGCACGACAGCTCAACAACAGACATTATAGCCCAAAACGGCAACGCTTATACAACAATTTATAGTTCTAAACGATACAACATTCTTCCGTTTGGATTCGAAACTGCGGGTCCATGGGGCCCTGACGCCTGGCATTTCTTGCAAGAACTGTCCAGACGCCTGGTGGAGGAGTCGGGTGACCAAAGAGCTGGCTCTTACCTCGGCCCTTAGCATTAGGCATATTAGGCACCCAATGTTTTTAATGTATTTTAGAACAGTTTTAATATTGCATATAGTCCTTAATTGTTATATTTTCGAATGTACTTGATATTTTATTAATATAATTTAGAACAATACTTGACATTAAAGTATTCATTTTTTAATTGTTTTGCACACATTAAGGAAAAGTTTACCATATTTTATGTTTCAAAATTGAGGTTAATAAAATTCGACCACCGGCAGGACTCGGACATCGGAAGGCATTAGGGGGCTAAACCTAAGATGCAGATCTTAGGTTTAGCCCCCTAATGCCTTAATCAATTTAGGCTAGGGTGGAACCACAACCAGTCATCGAAATTCATTACCATATTTATTTAATACCAAATGAAAATTGGTAGAGATTATTCGAAGTAATACGGTTCATTACCGATAGGAAATATTTGTAGATATAATGCGGGTCATTACCGATAGATGGCACTAACGTCCCCCTTAGAGACGTGCATACAAAGAGATTGATAAATTTCAATGAACGGCTGTGGTTCCACCGTAGCCTAATTGGTTAAACATATTACGGCCTAAACCTAAGATGCAGGTTCGAATCCTGCCGGTGATCAAATTCTATTAATCTCAAATTTGAAACATTAAGATATGCGTTTTAAAAGATCATTTATTACTAACTATCTGTGCGCGGTTCTACCAGCAAACTCGCGTTCCCGAGGGTACTTCATAATTGAATATACCCTATGTTATCTGGAGATAGTGTAGCTTCCCAACGGTGAAAGAATTTTTCAAATCGATCAAATGGTTTCGGAGAAAAACATAAAAATCTTTAATCTTCCTCGATAAGGCTATCTAGCCTCCGTAGCGTAGCGGTATTTGGCTCGCTTTATATCCCGGAGGGCGTGGGTTCAATTCCCAAGCCGGACAGAAAATCTTTGTGTAAATTCTAAGATTTTTGTCTGGGTCTGGTTGGTTGAGGGACTACCCTTCGTGCCTCGGAAAGCACGTTAAGCCGTTGGTCCCGATTATTTTAATATCATATATATGTGATGAAAACGTTTCAGAGCGTACATCAGCGCACATGGTAAAATTGAAATGCATTTGTAGCCTTATGTTATTAATAAGATATATAAGGTGCTATAAAAATATCTGCCACGGCTTTAATGGGAGGTAGTATTATGTTTAAAGATTACAATAGTGAAGAAAAATTATTGATAATGTGTCATATTTTTTTTCATACAAAAAATTGTACGTATAAATTTGAATTGATTTATTGGCATAACACCATTCTGTAGACTTAATAAGCTGTTGCCATTCTTATCGCGCGGCGGTTGTCAAAGGAAAGGACAGCCCCGCGCGCCCGCACCCGCACCCGCACTACCCCGTTCGTCGCACGCGCTAGCCGATCGCCGCCGGGCGCTCCCAGTCGCCCCCAGGCCGCGCCGCTCGGAAGATAGTTTTAGCGGTCAGCGACGGGAATATCGCGCGCCTTTATTAAAAATGCCTCCCAGACGACGGTATTCTAATCAAGAATACCTTGAAATGGTATTGTGCTACCGCGAGTGTAACTCCGTAACTGCACATGCCGTGAACTTATACCAGCAGAGGTTCGGTGTGCGAGTTAGTCATTATACCATTCTGGATGCCGTGTACAGGTTTAGAGACCACGGCCGCTTTGACCCGCCTCCGGTTGACGCAGGCAGGCCTCCATACTAGTGTACTCCGACGTAGTGTTGTGCGGCCTGACCATTTTCAGACTCGGTTTAGTGTTAATGTGCGTGTAATTAACACTAGATACTGGGGAACAGAATACTAGGACCAGTGTTCTTGGACAGACTGGACGGAGAGTCGTATCTGCGTTTACTACGAACCCGTGTGAGAAGAATGTTGGAACGTATTCCTGTTGAAGAGATAAGAGGGCTGCACTTCAAACATGATGGAGCACCACCTCATTTCGCCATCAACGTACGGGAATTTTTAAACGGTGTGTGGTACGGCGGTGAAAGTTGGATAGGCCCGGGCCGAGGAGGGCCAGTGCCGTGGCCTAATCGCTCGCCGGATTTAACCCCTGTAGACTTTTTTTTTGTGGGGTCGTGTAAAGGACCTAGTGTACGGCTGAACCGGACATGATATCAGAAGTGTGGTAGAACTAATAAGGCGAATCAAACGCGCATTTAGACAATTAAAAAGTGAAACGGATGTCACATTAAACAAAGTTAAGAGACACGTATGTAAGCGTGCCTACATTTGTGTGCAACGCGGACTAGTGCAACAGTTTTGTAGATAAGTAGGTAGGGAGTGTGTAAATAACTGTAAATACGGTGCAATTGTTGTAAATAAGATGATTAACTTTTAAACACGCCAAGTTACTGTAATTTATCGTTATTGGATACCAATCTAAGTACCTACCTATTGTTTAAAAATAATAAGAAAAAAATTGCGATTCTTACACTAACTTGACAGTCCAAAGCCTGTTTTAAGTGTCATGGGAAGTTTATCATCTTATTTACGTAAGTTTTTTGGAAGAATGCAGAAGCTGGTAAGTAATTGCACTTTTAAAACACTTGTTTGACAGCGTATTATTGCGTACCTACACGTACAGATAGTGATTTCAGTTTTCATTCACGGAACAGATGGAAAGAGATAGCATGTGTTTTCATTGACGATGCGACACATCGCGCGTAATTTGTGAACGGCTTTATGCAGAGTATAGTCAATGTTTATTTAACTTATTTATTTTCTCAAATTGAAATAACTGTTCCGGGGTACGAAAGCTCTTCACTATTGTAATCTTTAAACATAATACTACCTCCCATTAAAGCCGTGGCAGATATTTTTATAGCACCTTATATATATATAAGTTAAATATTTATATAATTAATTAATCATCCTTACTAATATTATAAATGTGAAAGTAACTCTGTCTGTCTGTCTGTTACGCAATCACGCCTTAACTACTGAAGCGATTTAAATGAAATTTGGTACAGATATAGTCTAGAGCCTGAGAAAGAACATAGGCTATATTTTATTATGAATTTCCCACGGGAACGGGAGTTACGCGGGTGAAACCGCGCGCGGGAAGCTAGTATATTATATTATCATAATATTTTGTATGTTGACGGCGGACGAGCCGATTTTTTATTAGTAGTGAATTAACTGGTATGCGCGGGCTGCGGCCGCGTCTTTGTTCACGTAGTGTCGTCAAACAAGTAGGCGGAGCTATCGCCGCCACTTGCTCACGCGCAGCCCGACAGTCCACTGCGAGCTACGCGCGCGACCACACGGTCGCCTCATACGTCACCGCGCTAATTGTTGTACCTACGCTTTGTACTAAACTATATGCATTACTGTTCTCTCGCTTCTATCTTCATTGTGCTTACTCCTTCTGTTCTGCTGTGTACTTTCTACGTGTCTGTGGAATAAACTGTTACTCTTCCGTGCACGTGCAACTTTCATTCTTCGCCTTCACATTGCCAACCATTGCTACGTGCCACATACCTACAGCAGGTATTCATACACATTGCTTCCTAAATTATTAAAAGAGATTTTGTTAACAAGTTTGATAAAAAAAGAAGATACTAAGGACTACTAGTACTGCGACCACCAATCTACCTGTCAACTGTAACCGCCACTTTAAGTCCACTACTAAACATGGGCTTCCTCTTAGCAAGCCAGACCCGTTCAGGGACTTTGCCGTAATCAATACTCTTGGCGGAATTTTGATCGCAATAAGATGATGAGTATCCTTGAGGTGATAGATGCTGCCCATCCATCAGCTATATGTCCCTTAGTCTCTTATTACGACACCCATGGGAAGACATGGGGTGGTCTTTTCTATAGTATAGACAGAGTAACTTAACCATACAATTCAAACCGTATAAAAATGAGACAGGTGATATGCAAAATGCCTTGTCCAAAATGTTGAAATAATCATGATTGTTTTTCTGGACACTTACCATGGGTGCTAGCTCGATGAGCAGAGCTAGAGGGGCACTGCAGACGGCCAGCAGGGGCACCACGTGTGGGTGCCGCAGGACACACAGTATGGACAGCTCCTGGCGCAGACCGCAGTACGCGCGACACGCTGCAGTTGTAGGGTCTCGTTCCCAGCGGGATAAAGACGCCTTGAAAATGAAACAATTATACAATCCTCTTGGGAATAATCCCATCCACTTTCCCAAAGGATAAATAAAGAAAATCAAATTTGTATCTGGTCAAAGTTGCAGATACAAATTTTTTTTGTTTATTAATGTATTTTAACGTAATTTTGCAAACTTTTTAGAAGTAATAGTAAGATCATCATCATCATCATCAGCCTGTTGTAGTCCACTGCTGAATATGTTCAGCAGTGGACTACAACAGGCTGGATGGGGGAGGCCTATGGGCCTCCCCCATCGATTTCCAGCGGGAACAATCGCTAGCGGCCTGCAACCACTGACTCCCTGCAACCTTCATGAGGTCGTAGGTCCATCGTACAGGCGGTCTTCCAAAAGTTCGTGGTCTCCACTCGAGAACCTTTTTGCTCCATCGGCCGTCAGTTCTTCGAGCTATGTGTCCTGCTCATTGCCACTTCAGCTTGCTAATCCGTTGAGCTATGGCAGCGACCTTCGTTCTCCTGCGAATCTCTTCATTTCTGATTCGATCGAATAGTAAGATAATTATTATAATTTACCTTATAAGCTTGGTGAGCGCCGGCGTCGGCTGTCGGAGGCGGTGGTACGGGTTGTAATGCCTGCAGAACAAACAAACAAACAAACAAACTGAAGCAACTTTCTAAAGACAATTTGTTGGAGTACAAATAGATGGATATTCGGACACAAAAACAGGGACAAAAAATAAAATACTAGATGATATTAACATAACACTCGTCCACTGCTGAACGTGGACCTCCTACCAAGGAAGGGCTTGCAATAGTCACCATGCTTGACAGGCGGGTTGGTGACTGCAGTTTTCTTTTCGGAGGTACTTGCAGTCACTCACAAGGCTTTTGCTACTTCCCCGGGCATATAGACGAGCAGGGCTCCAGCCAAAATAAATGGTTTATAAACTACAAACTAAGCAACCTGGGCCTTGTAGGACTTGGTGCTCGTCATTTAGGGAAGTTTTGTGCAACTGTCTTTCTTCTTTACAGTTTGCAAGCCCCTTAGATTTCAGGTCTACGAGGGCATCGGAAGGTTCTTTGCAAGCTAAAGATCGAAACGACGAAACTTAAGTCTTTCTTACTCCTCCTTATCTCCTTCTGATTAAATTCGCTGCGGGTCTCAAGGCAGTTTAACTTTGGTCTTTGCCTACCCGTATGGGATAAAGTGGTGAATGTATGTATGTATTGTCGCTCTATGTCGTACGTACCTTGAGCGCGACCCTCTGCCCCCTCCAGGCGGCGGCCAGCACGGTCCCGAAGGCCCCGCGCCCCGCCACGTTGCCGCGGCTGATGTGCTCCCAGCGCGCGCGCCGGCTCTCCTCCACGTCCAGCAGGAGCTGGGGGGAGCAGTTCATTATTAGGCACTTTGTAGCACCCCGTTCAAAATGGATACATAATAAATGTACGGTTCAATGGGCATGAGGACTAAAAAAATCTATTTACTCCGTCATTTAGATTACCAAAAAATATTGGACAACCATTTTATTCTCGTTCCTCAAAAAAAAAAAATGACGAAGATACAGCGCGTTGAAATTTCGTATGACGTCACATTTCGGTACAATTTTACCTAGTAGTGACGTCACAAGCCTGAACTTTATAAGTTGTTTTTGCTCTGTATGTTTGTAAATGTTTTATGGTTTGATAAATAAAAAAATACGTGTCCAATATTTTTTACTAATTTAACTTACGGACTAATTATATTTTTTTAGTCTTCATGCCCATATTACATTATGTATTATTAATTAGTTGTTACAACATAGCGGCCATAGTAGGTATGTAAGACCAATTGTGCAATCACTTTATAAGTAGATGACGTAATAATATTTTATAGCCATCAAGGCGTTATCATTTAACAAGTTCTATCAAAAAAAGTCGTTTGGTTAGGTAAGCAGTAAGGCTACACGCGACAATTTGGTCCTTCGAGCCGGATCTGAACTAGCGACCTAAAAAAACAAAAGCGGCCGTAGTCCAATGGCTAGGGCGGCGGGTTTGTTAACATGTGTCGCCGGTTAGAAAGAACCCCATCCATTGCACTACCGACGTAGAAACAAAAGTTACGAATTTGGCCAGAAGTTCAATCATATGTATTTATTTAGCTAGCTTTCCGCACGTGATTTTACCCACGTAGCTCGAATTCCTGAGGGAACATCCTTATCGTGTAGATTGTAGTCATTAGTTACAACTACTACTACAACTACTAATGACTACAATCACACTACACGATAAGGACTTTATAAAATTCCTTAACGCAGTCCGGTTTCTGTGTTTTAAAAAGATATTTGTTTGTCTTTATTTTATTACTAGCGGCCCGCCCCGGCTTCGCACGGGTGGACTTTTATACCCTACCCCTGCCCTACCCTAACCCTACCCTACCCTATAGGTACCCATATATATATATAGATATAGATATAGATAGATAGATGATGTTCCCTCGGGAATGAGAGCTCTGTGGGTAAAATCGCGTGCGGTAAAACATTTTGTCAAGTTTGTATAAAGCTGAAAAGATTGTTTGTTTTAACGCGCTAATCTCAGAAACTACTGGTCCGATTTGAAAAAATATTTTAGTGTTAGGCGCGAATTATACAGAAACGGCGTAAGGTGAAGGCGCGACGCAGGCATCTTGCCGCTTCAAAACGTTTCAATACAAAATGTAGGTAGGCGACACGATGTGAATTATACACAAGTGGCGTGGCGCAGGCACGTCGTTTCGTCGCCTGTTCCGCGTCGCTAGCAGGCGCGACCGGAGAGGCGCGCAAGCAGCACGACTTTTGTTTATACAGTGGGTGCAGAAAAATGCGCAGAAATCAATAATCTTTCTTCAGGACAGACCGGTTCTCTCCAATTTGTATGCTTCTTCTGAAGACCGTGTTTTACTTTCGACAATAGAATGTGGAAACATTCTAGTGACATTTTATACACTGTAGGAAAACGATCAGGTTGTTCGCATAATTTTTCCATTATTTTAAAATATAATAATATAATATAATATCTAGGGACAATGTCACACAGATCATCCTAGCCCCAAACTAAGCAAAGCTTGTACTATGGGTACCAGGCGACGATATACATACTTATATAGATAGATAAATACTTAAATACATAGAAAACAACCATGACTCAGAAACAAATATTCGTGCTCATCACACAAATATTTGCACTCACCGGGATTCGAACCCAGGACCACCAGCTTCGTAGGCAGGAGCACTACCAACTAGGCTACGGTGACCGTCTAATATCTATGCTTTTGTGACATTTTCCACACAGGGTGCACCCAATATCTTCGGTGTCTGCACATTAATGAGTTGCAGCAAAGCAATCGCATCTTCGTCGTCTCAAGAGGAAGACATGCTATCACGATAAAGTCAGCCTAAATAATGACTAGTTGCGGCGTCTCTTCGCCTCTTTGATTAAATCGTGTCTTTGCCTGCACCACGTCTTCGCCGCACGCCTTTTTGTATAATTCGCACCTTTGATAGCCCATTTCTCTTGCAAGACTAAAGGTTATATTTTATTATGAAGTTCCCACGGGAACGCGTGCGTGGATAGCTAGTGTGTACATGTAAGCTCCGTGAACAGTATCTACACGAGTAAAGCCGTGAAGCTCGTACTCACCGTGTCCGGCGCTATATGTCTCAGCTCCACCTGGTGGTGAGTTGGACAGGACAGCTGCGATGATGTGCAGGCAGCCAGGATGCACTGCTCCACCGTCCACGCGGTCACCGTGCTCCAGGGGGTAGGGTCCGAGGCCACACCCTCCACGGAACCCAGGCGAGAGGACGCTGGAAGAATATTATTATTATGCTCTTATAATAAGAAAGAAAGAAACTTTCATCAGTAATCCAGATATGGTATCATTATTTGGGGTAATTTTGTCGAAATTGATAGAGTATTCAAGGCACAGAAAGATGCATTCGGGCAATAAGTGACGTAAGTTTCCTAGACAGTTGTAAACCTTTATTGCATCATCATCAGCCCGTACGTACGTAGTGGAGTATACGTACCGTTGGAGTCGGGCCCCACGCCGCTGTCTCCGTCGGACGCTCGCGATTCGTCGGAACGGCGCGCTCGTCGCGGAGCCTCGCCCAGCGCCAGACGACGGAACGCCTGACACACAGACATACAGTTATCATCATCTATCGCATAGATATGAAGTATAAGGTTGGATGTGTCATTATACGTCAGAAACATTACGGCGTTTGTGCCTTTATCGTGAACTGACACTTACGACCAAATGATTTTGAAGTATAATAGTAGGTACATCCGACCGTATGCTTCTGAGGTCCAGATTTATTACACAAGCCAACAAAAAGACCCTATTACTAAGACTTCACTGTCTGTCTGTCACCAGCCTGTATCTCAAGAACCACGATAGCTAGATAGTTTCAATTTTCACAGATGATGTATTTCTATTCCCGCTATATCAAAAAATACTAAAAATTAAATAAAATATATTTTTAATCCCTTTTTTGCTCGATGTCTATAACGTCAACAGGTAGGTACTTGAAATGGTACGGATATTTCGTGCGTAAGTCCGACACGCACTTTGCCGGTTTTCTTAGGTGCAGTATTTTTTTTTGTATATGTATGCGTTAAAACTGAATAATAATTAAAAGTTGATGAAGTTATGCATATGAAACCGCGCCACGACACCACTCGATCAAACTCAAACTCAAAAAAATCATTGATTCCGTAAAAATGGTTACATTTGTTTGGAATCGTCATATTGTTCCCCTACCGTGCAGTGCGTGACGTGGCGACTACTGAGATACACTGCCACAATACTCAGTAGAAAGAGTAGAGAGTTCAGAGTAGTCTTTTAAAAAATAATAACATATCACAATATTTTATAAACCCAATTACAATATATGTACTTTATTTTACATTAAAATTAGAACGATTTAATCCCAAGCCTTTTTGTCACAACGATCTACTTTTGCAATAGAATTAAACATGACAGATAAGACGTGTTACAAAGAGATTAATAAATTTCGATGACCGGCTGTGGTTCCACCGTAGCCTAGTTGGTTAAGGTATTAGGGGCTAAACCTAAGATGCAAGTTCGAATATATTAATCTCAATTTTGAAATACAGCCTTATTTGTCAAAAGCAACCAACTTATATTTTCAAGGTTAGCTTATAATGGAAGGATTAATCGACGAGACATAAGGTAGACTTTGTGTTCATCCTGCTAAAACAGCATTGCTATATAAAAGTATAGTTTGCAATGCTCCAAATATCTATAATAAGGATCAACAGAAAACGGTATAATAAAAAAATAAAAAACTTACTGAATATTGTTATAATAATGTAGATGATTTTCTTTAAATTTGACATAATAATGTAATCTATGCCCATATTATAAATAGGAAAGATATCTATTTCTGTGTGTCTGTTTGTAATGAATAAACTCAAAAACTAGTGTGCCGATTTCAACAATTCTTTCACCATTGGTAAGCTACATTCACCCTGAGTGACATAGGCTATATTTGATTATAAGGTTCCCACGGGCACGGGAGTCACGCGGGTAAAACCGCGCGCGGGAAGCTAGTATAGTATAAAAGGTTTTTTGTTTCTTTTATGATGACAATATTTTTTAATTAATTTGCCGTTATTGTGTTATTATTTCGTTTTTAATTGTGTGACATTATTGACTAATAACTTATTTCAGAGACAATGGCATCCACGAGAAAACCAAATAAGTTTTAAAATATGAAGTATGTGCTCTACAAATGAACTCAGTAACATTAATATCATCATCATCAACAGCCCGTTTACGTCGACTGCTGAACATGGGCCTCCTCTTAACAGACCTTGGCAAGCCAGGATCGTAGAGGGATATTGCCATAATCACCACGCTTGGCAGACGGATTGGTGATCGCAGTAAGATGTAAACGTTGAGCTAATAGATGCTGCTGCCCATCCATCAGCCATATGTCCCTTAGTCGCCTTTTACGACACCCATGGGAAGACATGGGGTGGTCTATTCTAAGACGGAAACCACACGGCCCATATATTAATATCAGTACATATTATATTAATTTGTTTTAGAGTATTTTTCCCCTTTGAAGTCAGTTTTTTGTTGTAAAAACATAATTATGTCTATTTTAAAATGTGAATGTAATGTTTCTATAGTAACACTGATGACATACCTGTGCGAGTTGGTGTTGGTCGGGCATGTCCGGGGGCACGTGGGGCACGTTGGGCACGCACTGGGGGCACGGCACCGCGCGCGTGATGAGGCACCGCCCCTCCGACGTGTGCACGAAGCGGGTACCTGCCCACACGTACCACAACATCATCATCAGCCCGTATAACGTTCATTGCTGAACATGGGCCTCCATCCGAGGGTTATGCCATAGTCTCCGCTTGGCAGGCGGGTTGGTGACCGCACTAATCTGTTGTACCACACAAGGAAACGCTGCTGCCCGTTCCTTGCTATACGATTATTATAGATGATGTTATAACAATTGGGACCAACAGCTTAACGTGCTTTACGAGGCACGGAGGGTAGCCCCTCAACCAACCAGACCCGGAAAGAAATCTACACAAGGATTTCTTGTCCGGCGTGGGGATCGAACCCGAGATTTAAAACGAGCCAATTACCGCTACGCTACGGATGTTCTACATACCATATTTTACTTTAATTAAATAATTAGCACGTTGAAGTCCACAGCTGAACATGAGCCTCCTCTTTGGAGACCTTGGTAAGCCAGGGTTGCTGGAGCATTCCCCTTATGCCCGGTGAAGTAGCAAAAGCCTCGTGGCTAACTACGTAATGATGTCAGAACAGTTACCTAGCGAAGGATACCAGTCTTCAAGCAGCAGGTCCACGTGGTCTGACACCAGCGCCAACATCCTCGCCAACACCTCCGGGTTCGGTTCCAGGCTGATGCTCTGTAATAACATCATTCATGTATATATCATTACCGATAGATGGCACTAACGTTTCCCTTAGAGTCGTTTTATAAAACGACTAGTCAAGTGCGAGTCCGACTCGCGCACGAAGGGTTCCGTACAATTTTAAGGCAAAAAAGGGTTTAAAAAAAAAGTTTGTTGTATAGGAGCCCCCCCTTAAATATTTATTTAATTAAATTTTTAGTATTTGTTGTTATAGCGGCATCAGAAATACATCATTTGTGAAAATATCAACTGTCTAGCTATCGCGGTACTTGATATGCAGCCTGGTGACAGACAGACAGCGAAGTCTTAGTACGATTAATACGGGTAAATTCAAAGTCAATTCGGGTACGGAACCGGTTGGGTTCCACGTGGCCGAATGGTTAAGGCATTAGGGGCTAAACCTAAAATGCAGGTACGAGTCCTGCCGGTGGTCTAAATTTATAATTCTCAATTTTGAAATTTGGTAATCGGTAAACTTTACCTTACAGTATGGTGGTCTAAATTTATTATTCCTTACAGTATTCCAATAAAAAATATAAAAATACAATTAATTTTATTTTATTAAACTAGTTGATGCTCGCGACTTTTTTCGCGTGATGTTTGCTATTACTTCGGTTTTTTGAACTATCCCACGGGAAATCATCAATTGTCCCGTTCCCGTAGAAACTACATAATTTTATATAGCAAATAGCCTTCCTCAATAGATGGCCTATCTAACATTGAAATAATTTTTAAAATCGGACAGGTGGTTTCTGAGATTAGCGCGTTCAAGCAAACAAACAAACTGGTCAGCTTTATATATTAGAATATATATAATATTAACTGAGCACACTACAGCTATGCTCCTATACTCTTGACTGCTGCAGCATCCACTGACCTGGTAGCCTGCCATGGGCAGGTTGTCCTCTCTCTTCACCACACAGACCTGCGCCGGCAGCAGGATCTCGATGCAGGCGGAGGATTCCACGTCCAGCTCGCACCAACTACCTTCCTGACGGATGCGGAACCTGGTGGAAGACAATAAATGAAAATCAGTTTTATTTACATAAGCCAGTGCTTTTACATCTTTTTGATTTCGCCCCCCTTTACAGGTTGAAAAATCAGGTGACCCCCTTTTGATATAGACAGACAAATAAATAATTTAAAAGACTACGAAAATGGTTTTTAGGGTTCCGTACCCGACTCGTGAAAACGGGTCCTTATTACTAAGACTTCGTCGTCTGTCTGTCATTAGGCTGGATCTCAAGAACCGCGATAGTTAGACAGTTGAAATTTTCAAAAATGATGTAAATCTGTTGCCGCTATAGCAACTAATACTAAAAACAAAATAAAATTATTCACTATAGGCCTTATGAACAGGCTCAGAGTCACTCAACGAGCTATGGAGAGGGCTATGCTCGGGGTTTCTCTACGAGATCGAATCAGAAATGAGGAAATACGTAGAAGAACGCAGGTTTCCGACATAGCACAACGGATTAGTTCGTTGAAGTGGCAATGGGCAGGTCGTATAGCACGGAGAACAGATGGCCGTTGGGGCAGAAAAATTCTCGAATGGAGACCGCGGATCGGCAAGCGTAGCGTAAGACGTCCACCTACTAGATGGACGGATGACCTGGTAAAAGCCGCGGGATCACGGTGGATGCATACCGGGGCCTAATGGTTTAGGCATTAGGGGCTAAACCTAAGATGCAGGACTCCCGATTTAAAAAAAAATCTATATATCAACCTACCTGACATGGGCATATGGATGGTCGGTATCACCCCCCTCAGAGGGCAGTATCCCATCCCCGCGGGGCGGCAGTTGTTTGAGCGAGAGGGCGGTAAGTCCCCCCGCGACACAGAGTAGTCCACCCCGCCACAGTTTCCACCCCCAGGGCAGTTCCAGGGCTTTGCTTATTGTGTCATCTTGTTCCAGCTAACGATAGAAATTAACAAAAATAAATAATCATTATAATTATTAGTGAATCTATACTTAATATATAAAGCTAAAGCTAAATTTTATTTGTCATTTGAATGCGCTAATCTCAGAAACTAGAGGTCTGATTTGAAAAATTATTTCGGTGTTAGATAGCCTATTTATCGAGGATGGCTATGAGGTATATTTAATTATGAAGTTCTCACGGGAACGGGAGCTACGAGGGTAAAACCGCGCGTTGAGTGTGAGATTAGATGAAGATGAGATGAGTTGAAGCAGACAAACTACAAGATTATATAAGGTTTCTAAAATATATCCGGTTTCTATTATATTTAATAGGGGACATAGCGACATTTAACGTGTGGTTATCGGCTGAGAAGAGATCACCCTAGGTCTTCCCATGGGTGTCGTAAGAGGTGACATACCCTTGATGGATGGGCAGCAGCATCTATTAACTCAAGGTCAGTTACCATCTTACTGCGTTCTCGAATCTCAAAGTCAAAGTCAAAGACAAAATTTCTTTATTCATAAGACACAATTCAAAAAATTTAATCATGTTCTTATGATGCGTCCATTTCTTTTCCTACCACCAGTTCAAGACGTGGCAACTCTGAGAAGAAACCCAGAGGAATCCTTTAAAAAAAAAAAACAATTTATCGTTACTTTTACAATATTGTTTAGCAGCAGTGTCATTCCAGAGCAAGTGACTCCCAAGTCGTGCTGTCATTTACTCTACCTGCTAAAGTATATTAAGGGAACGCAGATCAGCTAAGGACGTAAAGGGGATGGTACGGTCCTACCTCCTGCGGCAGCTTGTACAGGTGATGCGGCGCCTGTCCGAGCTGCTGGTCTGCGAGCAGGCGCGCGCTCAGGCGCGGCCACAGCCCCGACGGGATGTACGACAGCAGCAGCACGTCTGTGGGGGGGATGGTACGGTCCTACCTCCTGCGGCAGCTTGTACAGGTGATGCGGCGCCTGTCCGAGCTGCTGGTCTGCGAGCAGGCGCGCGCTCAGGCGCGGCCACAGCCCCGACGGGATGTACGACAGCAGCAGCACGTCTGTGGGGGGGATGGTACGGTCCTACCTCCTGCGGCAGCTTGTACAGGTGATGCGGCGCCTGTCCGAGCTGCTGGTCTGCGAGCAGGCGCGCGCTCAGGCGCGGCCACAGCCCCGACGGGATGTACGACAGCAGCAGCACGTCTGTGGGGGGGATGGTACGGTCCTACCTCCTGCGGCAGCTTGTACAGGTGATGCGGCGCCTGTCCGAGCTGCTGGTCTGCGAGCAGGCGCGCGCTCAGGCGCGGCCACAGCCCCGACGGGATGTACGACAGCAGCAGCACGTCTGTGGGGGGGATGGTACGGTCCTACCTCCTGCGGCAGCTTGTACAGGTGATGCGGCGCCTGTCCGAGCTGCTGGTCTGCGAGCAGGCGCGCGCTCAGGCGCGGCCACAGCCCCGACGGGATGTACGACAGCAGCAGCACGTCTGTGGGGGGGATGGTACGGTCCTACCTCCTGCGGCAGCTTGTACAGGTGATGCGGCGCCTGTCCGAGCTGCTGGTCTGCGAGCAGGCGCGCGCTCAGGCGCGGCCACAGCCCCGACGGGATGTACGACAGCAGCAGCACGTCTGTGGGGGGGATGGTACGGTCCTACCTCCTGCGGCAGCTTGTACAGGTGATGCGGCGCCTGTCCGAGCTGCTGGTCTGCGAGCAGGCGCGCGCTCAGGCGCGGCCACAGCCCCGACGGGATGTACGACAGCAGCAGCACGTCTGTGGGGGGGATGGTACGGTCCTACCTCCTGCGGCAGCTTGTACAGGTGATGCGGCGCCTGTCCGAGCTGCTGGTCTGCGAGCAGGCGCGCGCTCAGGCGCGGCCACAGCCCCGACGGGATGTACGACAGCAGCAGCACGTCTGTGGGGGGGATGGTACGGTCCTACCTCCTGCGGCAGCTTGTACAGGTGATGCGGCGCCTGTCCGAGCTGCTGGTCTGCGAGCAGGCGCGCGCTCAGGCGCGGCCACAGCCCCGACGGGATGTACGACAGCAGCAGCACGTCTGTGGGGGGGATGGTACGGTCCTACCTCCTGCGGCAGCTTGTACAGGTGATGCGGCGCCTGTCCGAGCTGCTGGTCTGCGAGCAGGCGCGCGCTCAGGCGCGGCCACAGCCCCGACGGGATGTACGACAGCAGCAGCACGTCTGTGGGGGGGATGGTACGGTCCTACCTCCTGCGGCAGCTTGTACAGGTGATGCGGCGCCTGTCCGAGCTGCTGGTCTGCGAGCAGGCGCGCGCTCAGGCGCGGCCACAGCCCCGACGGGATGTACGACAGCAGCAGCACGTCTGTGGGGGGGATGGTACGGTCCTACCTCCTGCGGCAGCTTGTACAGGTGATGCGGCGCCTGTCCGAGCTGCTGGTCTGCGAGCAGGCGCGCGCTCAGGCGCGGCCACAGCCCCGACGGGATGTACGACAGCAGCAGCACGTCTGTGGGGGGGATGGTACGGTCCTACCTCCTGCGGCAGCTTGTACAGGTGATGCGGCGCCTGTCCGAGCTGCTGGTCTGCGAGCAGGCGCGCGCTCAGGCGCGGCCACAGCCCCGACGGGATGTACGACAGCAGCAGCACGTCTGTGGGGGGGATGGTACGGTCCTACCTCCTGCGGCAGCTTGTACAGGTGATGCGGCGCCTGTCCGAGCTGCTGGTCTGCGAGCAGGCGCGCGCTCAGGCGCGGCCACAGCCCCGACGGGATGTACGACAGCAGCAGCACGTCTGTGGGGGGGATGGTACGGTCCTACCTCCTGCGGCAGCTTGTACAGGTGATGCGGCGCCTGTCCGAGCTGCTGGTCTGCGAGCAGGCGCGCGCTCAGGCGCGGCCACAGCCCCGACGGGATGTACGACAGCAGCAGCACGTCTGTGGGGGGGATGGTACGGTCCTACCTCCTGCGGCAGCTTGTACAGGTGATGCGGCGCCTGTCCGAGCTGCTGGTCTGCGAGCAGGCGCGCGCTCAGGCGCGGCCACAGCCCCGACGGGATGTACGACAGCAGCAGCACGTCTGTGGGGGGGATGGTACGGTCCTACCTCCTGCGGCAGCTTGTACAGGTGATGCGGCGCCTGTCCGAGCTGCTGGTCTGCGAGCAGGCGCGCGCTCAGGCGCGGCCACAGCCCCGACGGGATGTACGACAGCAGCAGCACGCGCCGCAGCGCCGCGCCCGTGCGCCGCCCCGACACCACCAGCGACGGCTCCTCTGAAGGGAGGAGGGGCATTATTCCACTTCAAAATGAAACTTTAGAGAAAGTAAAGACATGTTAACCATTATCCGTAGATGGCATCTACATTCCCCTTAGACATGTGTTATAAATAGATGGATAAATTTTGACGACCAGTTGGGTTCCGCCGTGGCCGAATGGCCTAGGCAATAGGGGGCTTAAGATGCAGATTTGAAACTTGTGTCTGTGGTCTTAATTTATTCGTCTCAATTTTGAAATGTACGTCTTCCTTACAGACGTGTTATAAAGAGATCGATACATTTCAACGACCGGACTTTCGGACAATTATATTGTTAGCCACGAGGCTTTTGATACATCACGGGGCATTAAAGCGAGCAGAGCTCCAGCTTTAATAAATAGTTAATTATCTACAAACGCCCTTTTGTTGCGCCGTTGTGGAATTTGACCTTGGCTCAGAGTGCGAGCTGGCGAGGCAATTGACAGATAATGAGTTTTAGTTGTTTAGGGGAGTTATGTGCGTGTGTCGCTCTACGAGGTAAAGAATCTGAAGAAGAAAATAAGGTCAGGAAGATCGGTGACGCGTCACGTTCGCGGGCGCACCTTTTTGAGCGAGTCGATTAGTGTCTGTTGATAACTACACTATTATTTGATCATCTACATCATCAGCCCGTACGACGTCCACTGCTGAACATGGGCCTCCTCCCGGGGGAGGATATTTGCTATAGTCACCACGCTTGGTGCAGGCGTGCAGGCACGTTGGGTTGGTGACCGCAATATTATGTCGTAACACAAAAGGAAATGCTGATGCCTGTTTCCTGATATACGATTATTAAAGATGATGTTATTTCAAAGTCAAAGTCAAAAAGTATTCTTTATTCATTCGCATTAAATTTTTCTTAAATCATGTTCTTATGATCCTTTCTATTACTACCACCAGTTCTGGATGTGGCAACTATGAGAAACTCAGAGGAATCCTTTTTTAAATAAATTTGATGTAAAAAATATGAATAAAGCTGTTTTGACATTGACATAATCAGAAATTTTATAATAAGCCTTTTACATAATTTATCTTTGACATATCGTTAAAACTTCTTTGTAGAAAGATCTCTTACATTATTAGGAAGTTTGTTGTAGAAGCGTATACATTGCCATTTTTTCTGTAGTACAAAAATGGTGTCAATGTCCGCACAGTTTCCCCAGAGAAGTATCCCATAAGACATTACACTATGAAAATAACTAAAGTAAACCATTCTAGCAGTACCCCATCAGTGAGTCGTCTCATAGTTTTAACGGTATCAGGAAAACTTAGCTATGGCCGTTGAATATTTAGTTGAGGTTTACTGAAAGACTTCTGAGTGTCTGTTTCAAAATCGAACCTGCATCTTAGGTTAAGCCCCTAATGCATTAACTAATTAGGCTACGGTGGAACCCTACCGGTCATCGAAATTCATCAATCTCTTTTTTAACACGTCTCTAAGGGGGACGTTCAATTCCCGCCGGTGGTCGAATTTTATTAATCTCAATTTTGAAACATAGTATATAATAAACTTCTCCGTAAAATTTATAGTTATTCTGCGAATCGCAGATATATATACATGTTGCTCCCTTGTTGAAATGTGACCTGACCTTGAGAATTCCACATTCATACCAGGTTGGGCCACATTCGGAGCCAGAAAGTAAGGACCAAGCTCTCAGGCTTGTGTTGCTTTAATTTAATAGAACTTGGCTAAGGACGTCTGATCTTGCCATTTGACCGGTCAATATAGTATGTTCTTTTTACTATTTTTATTAATTTTTAATTTATAAATTCCGTTTAGTAGTATTGCCGTGAAAGAATAACAAACATCCATCCATCCATCCATACTTACAAACTTTCGCGTTTATGATATTAGTAGGATGTAGGTACATTTTAGACAAAGATACAACATGTACACAGGCGAACTTAATTGAACAACAAATTTTCGTCAAGTAAACCTACATACGGATTAGTTCGTTGAAGTGGCAATGGGCAGACCATATAGCACGGAGAACAGATGACTGTTGGGACCGAACAGTACTCAAATGGAGATCGTGGATCAGCAAGCGTAGCGTAGGACGTCCACCTACTAGATGGACGGATGATCTGGTAAAGGCCGCGGGATCACGGTGGATGCAGGCCGCCTCCAACCGTAGTAAATGGAAATCTATGAGGGAGGCTTATGTCCAGCAGTGTACGTCCTACGGCTAAATTGATGATGATGATGAAACCGACATAATATTGTATAGATTAGTACAACCCTTTTTCTGGGGGATATATATGTATTAGGCATCGCCTCCGCCGCAGCCCCACGGTCATAGCGATGATATGCTAATCATACAATATTACGAGGAGAGCGTTTAACCATTAAATCCCCCCGTTTTTTAAATGTTTCGAACACTTTACGGCAGGGGTGGCCAACCGGTCGATCGCGATCGACTGGTCGATCCCGGCAGCTATTACAGTCGATCAATTCGTATAATAAAAAGTGATATTTTAGTCTACAAATACGTGCCACATAAGCACAAAGTTAGTGTTTGTCGTATAATAATCTGAAAATATAGCTATTTATCATTCCATTGACTTATACGATACGTGATTCAACGTTATGTATGCCATGTAGTCGATCGCACACAGTCAAAAGTCGATCTTAGATCTTACTAAGTTGGCCACCCCTGATTTACGGTATAATTATACCATATAATATATTTCAAAATTGAGACTAATAAAATTCGACCTCCGGCAGGCACCGACACCGACTTGAACCTAACGTCCCCCTAAGAGACGTGTTAATAAGAGATTGATAAATTTCGACGACCGGTTGAGGTTCCACCGTAGCCTAATTGGTTAAGGCATTAGGGGCTAAACCTAAGATGCAGGTCCGAGTCGTGCCGGAGGTAAAATTATATTGACCTCAATTTTGATAAAACCACCGTATGCAAGCATATAGTTGGTATAATAAGCAGAGCAGAAGACACTTACGCACGAGCGTGGGCGAGTCGGTGCCGCTGCTCTCGTGCACGTGCGCCAGCTGCGCGGGCCACGCGCGCCGCGCGCACCAGCCGCGCCCGCGCGCCGCCAGCTGATGGGTGACCGGCCAGTTAGTTACACATACCGATTATACAGGGTGTCTCAAAAGATTACGTAGCTGGGAAGGGGGGTGATAGGGATGGTCACAAGGGTCACCAGAAAAATATAAAAAATTCCCTCTGGGTGTTTAAAAAAATAAATGGCATTTTTTAAAAGACTAAAAATTTTACACCTTGTGCTAACTGTACCTACAAATATGGCTGTATGCCCCCCCCCCCTGTCACCCCCTTTCCCAGCTACCTAACCTTTTGGGACACCCTGTATACAACATTATAACAATTATAATAACTATGATAATATGATTATGATGAGGCATTTGATGTTGATGATGTTGAATATGATGATGATGATGATGATGACGACTATGGTGGTGATGACGCATTTAATTATAATGATGGTGACAACGATGACGACTATAGTAATGATGATAATTGTGATGGTATTGGATATTATGAATATGGTGATGATGACTATGGAGGGGATGATGACTAGAATGATGATGAGTCATCCTCATCATTATAGTCATATGATGATAACTATAACTATGATGATAATGATGTTCCACATACCTGCGGCGCCGGGGGCTCGGTGGCGGGCAGCAGCGGGGGCACGAGCAGCAGGCGCGAGTCCCAGCACACGAACTTGTTGAGCAGCGACTATGATGTTCCACATACCTGCGGCGCCGGGGGCTCGGTGGCGGGCAGCAGCGGGGGCACGAGCAGCAGGCGCGAGTCCCAGCACAGCGCCAGCTCGAACTTGTTGAGCAGCGACTGTGATGTTCCACATACCTGCGGCGCCGGGGGCTCGGTGGCGGGCAGCAGCGGGGGCACGAGCAGCAGGCGCGAGTCCCAGCACAGCGCCAGCTCGAACTTGTTGAGCAGCGACACGCCCAGCGCGCTGGCCTCCTCCAGCATGGGCGACGCCTTGAACACGTGCGCCAGGTCTTCGATTTTCATTATGCCTGACAATAAACGACCTGTACTTAGTACTAGCTTCACGCGTAGCTACCGTTCCTATCGTATCTCCATAATGAAACATACCCTATGGCCTTCCTCGTGAAATGCCCTATCCAACACATTTATATACTCTTCATGCATGTCCTTCGGTTGAGTTGGGCGACAGTTTCACAAAACCCTCTAAAATACTAAAAGTTATAATCCCTCAATCTCAATTCTCATCGCCAGCGACCGCCCTTAGCCGAGGTCCAAGCCCCATATAGGGCGCCCTCCTGCGCAGGTTGCTTAGCTTGTAGTTTTTAAACCATTTATTAAGGCTGGTGCTCTGCTCGCCTTTATTGCCCGGTAAAGTAGAAAAGCCTCGTGGCTAAAAACGTATGTACGTCCGAAAAAAAACGGTTTCGTGTAAGTTCGGTTGAGAGTACTTCTAACCTGGCCTTTCTTAAGAACGTCCTCAAATTTGATCGTCGAACGTCCGCCTTGGTCTTCCCCTTCCAACACTTCTGTTCACATTCACTCTATAAATTCTACTTGTTAGTCTCCTTTCATTTATTCTCTCTATATGTCCGAACCAATCAAGCATACCTTTCTCAATCCTTATTACTACATTTACTTTCATACTACAACATTATCTTATCACTCTGTTCTTAATTCTATCACTCAGTGTCACTCCAATCATGCTTCTCAGTGTTCTCATTTCCTCAGCATTTTATCTGCTTCTTCTGTCATACCGAGCTCTCGCTTCCATACATTAAAGTTGGTACAAGCACTCCTCTCAAGCACGCAAGCCAGGCCAGGCGAGTCTTTTTAAACAGGCTTTGGCTGCTCATAAGTGGTGGAAGTGGTCTCTGCCTACCTCTATCGGAAAGAGGCGTGAATGTATGTATGTGGGGTTTATTATCAGGAAGAGAGCAGATCCAGCAATAAAATATGGTCTTCGTGAAATGGTGTTTTATTTTCTTTGATTCAAAATTGAGATTAATAAAATTCGACCACCGGCAGGACTTGAACCCGCATCTTAGGTTAAGCCCCTAATGCCTTAACCAATTAGGCTACGGTGGAACCCTACCGGTCATCGAAATTTATCAATCTCTTTATAACACGTCTCTAAGGGGGACGTTAGTGCCACTGCCATCTATAGATATCTAAGATGCAGGTTCGAGTCCCGCCGGTGGTCGAATTTTATTAATCTCAATTTTGAAACATAGTATATGGTAAACTTTTCCGTAAAGTATTCAAAAACATTTAAAAATGTTTATTTTCTTTCTTCTTAACTTCTACAGATAATTCTCATGTGCACTTTCTTCGTTTAGCAGCTTTTTCCTTTCTAAACTCGCTTTCACTCATTCCAGTCTCCTTGATCCTTCCGTCTAATATCATTCAATCATCGTTCATTCTTCGCTTTCTTATTGGCTAATAAACCATTTCTGTACTTAATGACTGCGCCGGTGGCTCAGTGGTTATGATAGTTGCCTCTGAGTCCTGGTGTTCTGGGTTCGATTCCCACCGGGGACAATTATTTGTGTGAACCACAAATAGTTGTTCTGAGTCTGGGTGTTCTTTGTGTCCGTGAAATGAATGTTTGTAAAGTCCCCCGCGACACAGGGATTTATTTCCCTAGTGCGGGAGTTGTCTTTTTAAAACAAAAAAAAAATCATAAACCAATCAGTCATCATATCTCAAATTTCGTTCACTCATTATTTAATCATTGGCTAATTATTAAATTCCGCCTCCGTTCATAAATCAATTAATCATCTTATCATCCGTCACATCTTTCGTTTACAAACTACATGTTCGCTTACCTTCGGACACACCTTAGAATACCTTCGGACATAAATAAATTTCATTCTCACATTGATGTATTAACTAGTAAGAAAAAATCAAATGAAACTCACCATTGTTAGCGAAGGGGTTGATCTCCCTGACGGTGACCACGTGAGCCAGCACGTCGCAGAGCCACTGCGGCTTCAGGAAGTACAGCTCCTTCAGGGTCGCGTCGTCGTAGTGCAGCAACACGCCTGGACACCACAAAGACAAATGTAATGTAACTAGCTCGACGCGCGACTTTACCCGCGTGTCTCCCGGTCTCGTAAGATCTTCACAATGAAATGAAAAATGAAAAAGCTAATAGCCTTCCTCGATAAATGGGCTATCTAGCACTGAAATAATTTTTCATATCGGACCTGTAGTTTCTGATATTAGCGCAAACAAACAAACTCTTCCGCTCAATTGTTTAATTATTTAGAGGTAAAGTGTGTGAATTGTTTGTGAGGTTGTAGGGGGTAATTACTGAACCAATTTTGCAAATTCGTGGTATTTCAATAGAAAGCCGCATTATTTATGAGTGAGTGCATTTGCGTAAGTTGAGCTTGCCACGGGAACGGGATCTACCGCGCGAGTACTGCCAGTATAAAATATAAGCAATTTATGAGTGTTGCCACTGGTCCTTCGAGCCGGATTGGGAAAAATATACCTGTTCAATATAGTCTTGTGAACCAGATTGATTATACAAAAGATTATTTTAATCGCAATTTGAACCACATTTAATAAAGTATGTTTGTCATATTCTATATGAATCAATAAGGACGGTCTTTCGAACTGGCTTGATTAAAAGGTCAGTTAACGGATGATTTGTACCGTTTGTACGAGATTGATTAGTCCAATAAAAAGTTTTGAAGGGATATATAATCTTTTTAGGACGCCGGATATTCTCCAAAGGGCGAGTTTAATTATTGATATATTATATATTGATTAGTCTTTCGAGCCATAAATACTGTGTGGATAAATCACGACAATTAGGTGCAATTATTACCCAAATTGCCCAAAAAATACTCGGTCCTATGTTAAAAAAACGAATGATAACAAATGGTAATATTGTACCGTTGTCATGTAGGAACATAGTGGCTTGGTGCAACTCAGCCGCGTCTCGGAACATTCGATGATTCTTCTGTTGCATGTACTGTGTCACCTAGAATAATAGATCAAATTTAAAGCGGCCATAGCCCAATGGCTATGGTGTCAGATTTGTGATCTTGAAGAAATATAATTATCTACACTCCAAAGTCAATCTCCACACACTATGTCATACTCACAAGTCTTTTGTACTCGTCGTGTCGTAGCACCGGGTCCCTCAGTTCATTGGCCAATGACGTCACGCACTCCTCCAGCGCTAGGTAGGTAGCAGGAATACGCTGCTCTAGCAAAGGCTCTTTGCTACCTGAGGAACAAGGACAAAAGATTGAGGTGGTTTAAGCTTGGTGTTAAATGGTCCTTCGAGCCATATTGGTTCAATTATAGGTGTTAACTTCATCAGCTCGTTTATGTCTACTCTATTTAATAAACCTTGGCAAGTCAGAGTCATTAAGGGATATTGCTGTAAACACCACGCTTGGTAGGTGGATTGGTGATCACAGTAAGATGGTAGTATCTTTGAGCTGATAGATGCTGCTCCCAAGCATCAGGTGTATGTTTTCCTTAGTTGCCTATTACGACACCCGTAAGAAGATGTGGGGGGTATGTTTTAAGCCGGATACCACATGACATGAAATGGTTCTTTGAGCCGAATTAAGTGAAATTTCAAAATTTGATATGAGGTTTGGATCCTTATTATACATATAACACATGAGGGTAGAAGGTTGAAAGAGTACAGTAATTGTTCAGTGTGGAACAAGAACAGAAGATTGAAAGTAGACCACCCCATGGGTGTCGTATGAGGCCATACAGCTGACGGATGGGCAGCAGCATCTATCAGCTCAAAGATACTCCCATCTAAGAGATAAGATGGAAGTGTCGCCTAGGGTGATGATGATGGCAATATCTGCCAGCGACTCTGACTAGCCACGGTCTGTTAAAGAGGAGGCCCATGTTCAGCAGTGGACGTTAACGGGCATATAAAGTAATGATTAATATTACCTGGCGGCTTGACGCTGAATGCGACGGAGTAGATGATGTCCGCCAACAACCGGATGTTGTGGCGAGTGCTGCACGACACCTGCGCATCGCAATCAAATTGTCTTTTATAGACTACTTGTTATAAAAGAGATTGATAAGTCTCGACGGTTGGGGTCCCACCGTGACCGAATGGTTAAGGTATTAGGAGCTAAACATAAGATGCAGGTTCGAGTCCTGCCGGTGGTCGGTGGTCTTATTTTATTAATCTCAATTTTGAAATATTATAAAATCCATTTGTTAATCTATCAAAATGAGGGTGTTGTAGTAAATGTGAGGTATTAACTGAACGTACCTCGACCGAGTCCAGCACCCGTGGCAACCCCAGCTTGTCGGCGTCGGGCGCGCCCATGATGGACGAGCGGATGACTCGCTGCAACGCCTCCGGACTCTCGCTCTCCGGGAGATTACACTATAACATCCTTACTAATATTGCAAACGCGAAACTTTGTGAGTATGAATGGATGAATGTTTGTTACTCTTTCACGCAAAAACTATTCAATGGATTTGGCTGAAACTTTGCATGGGGATAGTTCATAAGCTCAATTAACTTTTAGGATACAAAAAATCTCGCTCCGACCCACTGGAGCAGAGTAACGCGGGGCGAAGCTAGTATAATATATTTCATGGTCCACTGCCCGCTTGCAAGCTACGCTTTCTCCAAGCGTGGTGATTATGTCAATATCTCTATTGTTGATCGCAGTAACATGGTGAGTATCTTTGAGCTGATAGATGCTGCTACCCATTAATCCCTTACTCGCCTCTTAAAACACCTATAGTGTCACTTGGGGGTGATCTATTTTAAGCGTATATGTACCAATCTCCTTTTTTATATACAGATTCCCTTTGAGCGACAGTTGCACAAAACTCCCCTAAAAAAACTAAAAACCATAATCCTCAGCCATAAGCTCAATCTCCCCGCCCTGAGCCGAGGTCCAAGTCCCAAAGGCGACGCCCTCTTGCGCAGGTTGCTTAGTTTGTAGTGTTTAAACCTTTTATCTAGGCTGGAGCTCTGCTTGCCTTTATGCCCGGTGAAGTAGCAAAAGCCTTGGGGCAAAATATATAATTTGTCCGTCGGAAAAAAAAGTGTAGTATAAAAGATATCTTGCCGGGTCTGTACTACCCTCAATGCTTCGGAAAGCACGTTAAGCCGTTGGTCCCGATTGTTATAACATCACCTTTAACAATCGTATGACAGGACACAAGTAACAGCGTTTACTGCGGTCACCAATCCTCCAATCAAGCGTGGTGACTTTGAAAAAATCTAAAAGATAAGTCCACGTTCAGCAGTGGACGTTACACATGGCTGATGATAATGATACTCACATTGATAACTTGGTCGTAGTGCGTCGCCACCATAATGACGGGAGACCCCGGGGCGCGCGCTTGTATAGACCTGCACAATTTATAACATACTTACTAATATTATTATAAACGCAACAATTTGTGAGTGATGACGAATGGATGTTTGTTACTCTTTCACGCAAAAACTATGAAACAGATTTGGCTGAAAGTTTGCACACGGATAGATTATAAGCTAGATTAACATATAGGCTACAAAATATCACGCTCCGACCCACTGGAGCAGAGTGACGCGGTTAAAATCGCGGGGCGACGGTAGTAATATCATTAATAATTACAAATATTTTGAAGCCTATATATTAATTCATTTTTTTTAAGATTACTGTGTTTTGCAGTCTACTAGTATTGTTGTTAACCCCTCGTGCTAAACTAAAATGCTTGTGTTACGAGTGGGTTCACGTCGGTAGTGCAATGGGTGGGGTTCGAACCGGCGACCTCAAGATCACAAGTCCGACGCCCTAGCCATTGGGCTACGGTCGCTTCAAAAGACCTAGATATATAATAGATAATAATAGAATAAGCTATAGAATAGATAATATATCATTACCTCAGCCAATCGATAGCCGCGGCGAACCCTTTCCGTCCGTCCGTGACCCGCCACAGCACCAGGTACAGCGAGCGACGCGACAGGAAGTACTGGTGAGTGGCGTAGTACCTGCACACAGTATACCATCATTACCCCACACTACGTACACGCCTGTACACACGTCCACATCCTCCCAAAGGAAGGTTATGCTATAGTCACCACGCTTAGTCAAAGGATGGGTGACCGCAGTACGATGCTTCCCGCGCGTGGTTGTCCTCAAATAACCAACTCCGGGTATAAATTTTAGATTTTACACAAAGCTTCATGACCGGCGTGGGGATCGAACCCACTACCTCCGAGACTTAACAGTTTCACCCGCGTAGCTCACATACCCATTATCTATAATATAAAAATGAATCGCTGAATGTGTTGCTAAGCGCAAATCTCGAGAACAGCTGAACCGATTTCGCTAATTCTTTTTTTTTAATGTTCGTGGAAGTTCAAAGATGGTTTTTACGGCGAGAAAAATTCGAATAATTGCCTGAAAACCCCTTAAAACAGCCTTTTTCTTTTTCCCATACAAACGTTTTCTAACTAAAATGTAGAGTCAATTTGAGCTTTATTTTGTTGATTAAAATTTGAATTGTTTTGCCAAGATTTTTTAGGGTAGGGGTAGTGTAGGGTAGGGGTAGTGTAGGGTAGGGGTAGTGTTGGGTAGGGGTAGTGTAGAGTAGGGGTAGTGTAGGGTAGGGGTAGTGTAGGGTAGGGGTAGTGTAGGGTAGGGGTAGTGTAGGGTAGGGTTAGTGTAGGGTAGGGGTAGTGTAGGGGTAGGAGTACCGCATAAACGAAGTCTCTACGGCCCAGTTTATTTTATACAAATGTTTAGGTCTTTTATGTATCGATTGAGGCAGTACGAAGTCTGCCGGGTCAGCTAGTTAAATATAAATGTTACTCCAGGTCAAGTAGTTTAGCCTATTCAATGCAAACAATCAAAAATTAAAAATATTATCCTTACAAAGTATGTATCGTATATAAAAGCGTTACTTATTTTGACTTTGATTAGACTAGAAGGCTGCTATACATAGATTAAAGTATGCAAATAGTCTGGGTGCTCACTCCTGCTGGCCGCCGAAGTCCCAGGTGCGGAAGGTGACGGGTCCGCGCGCGGAGCGCTGCTTCTCGTACACCCACGTGCCGATGTCCACGCCCACCGTGGACACGTTGCGCCGCGACGACTTGTTGCCCATGCGCTTCGCCCAGTGCTGGACATACCACATGTTGCACGACAATCTTGTTGCATATTATTATAAAATAAATATATTTCTAGGGATATATTTTCATTCACCATCATCATCAACAGCCCCTTTACCTCTACTGGGCCTCCTCTGAACATGGGCCTCCTCTGAATAGACCTTGGCAAGCCAAGATCGTTGAGGGATAATGCTATAATCACCACGCTTGGCAGGCGGATTGGTAATCGCAGTAATATGTAAACCTTGAGCTAATAGATGCTGCTGTCCATCTATCAGCCATATGTATCTTAGTCGCCTTTTACGACCCCCATCGGAGGACATGGGGTGGTCTATTCTAAGCCGGGAACCACACGGCAAATTGTTTTCGCTATCTATTCTAAAAGGCAACTCTCGCATTAGGGAAGTCTTTACTTGAATCTTGGGGATTTTACTAACATTCAATTCACGGACACAAAGCACACCCGGACTCAAAACAATTACTTGTGGTTCTTATAAATTGTTCCAGATGGGGAACAATCCTAGAACAATCGAGCAACTAGTGCGCACTAGTTTCCTATGAGACCTGTTGTTCAGGGATCGAATCACTTGTCTTATCTAAAAAAAAAAACGTTGTGAAAATGACACTTACATCAGTGGGTTTCCTGCGATGCTGGATGGCGGACTCCTGTCTCAGACACTCTAGCAGACTCGTTTTACCGATGCCCTGCACAAACACATACTCTTGATCAAAAGTTCTAATAACACTTATAACAATAAAAAACGAGTAGAAAATAGTACAGGATATTGCATAAAAGTAGTACACAGAAGTACAGGAAAGTACTTTTTACGTACTCCAATATAATATTATATACTATTGCGTACTATCCCGTACTTTTATGTACTTTTTACGTACTCCAATATACTATTATGTACTATTGCGTACTATCCCGTACTTTTATGTACTTTTTACGTACTCCAATATACTATTATGTACTATTGCGTACTATCCCGTACTTTTATGTACTTTTTACGTACTTATGTTACAACCTATTCTACATTGAACTAACTTTTTTTTTAGGGCCTAAAAAAAAATTCCTGCAGCACGGACTTGAGGTAGCCCACCACGTCCATGCTCTTGTAGCGGCCGCCCGCCAGCATGGACTCGGCGAGCTGTACCAACCTGTACTCCAACGAGCATGAGCTTCATCCTAGCGTAGGGCCGGGCCTCCTGCAGCACGGACTTGAGGTAGCCCACCACGTCCATGCTCTTGTAGCGGCCGCCCGCCAGCATGGACTCGGCGAGCTGTACCAACCTGTACTCCAACGAGCATGAGCTTCATCCTAGCGTAGGGCCGGGCCTCCTGCAGCACGGACTTGAGGTAGCCCACCACGTCCATGCTCTTGTAGCGGCCGCCCGCCAGCATGGACTCGGCGAGCTGTACCAACCTGTACTCCAACGAGCATGAGCTTCATCCTAGCGTAGGGCCGGGCCTCCTGCAGCACGGACTTGAGGTAGCCCACCACGTCCATGCTCTTGTAGCGGCCGCCCGCCAGCATGGAGCGGAGCGGCTCGGCGAGTGCACAGCCGCTCGTGTTGAGGTTCCAGAGGCGGGAGAGGAGCCCCATCTGTGCCGGGAGCTCCGTTATGTCTGCGGGTGGACAAAGATGATAAAAAAACGTATATAGATTATAACACTTTAACTTGGATGCTATGGAGCACTGACCCTTGTTCCCGCTGAGGTTGAGCACGGACAGGTGCGCCAGCTCGTGGATGGCGGGCGGCACGGCGCGCAGCAGGTTGCTCGACACGTCCAGCATGGACAGCAGCGGGAACAGCAGACGACTCTTCAGCGAGGAGCCGCCGCTCTGCAGACCGCGGGTTACACGTTATTACTCACACTCATGATATAAGATACTGATTACAGTCTAAAATTATTTTTAACTTAACTATAACTAAAGACTCATCCCCTCCACTGCAGCTTCCGCAGTGCCTATGGGGTAGTGCCTGGTGGCATGCTAGTCATACCACGAGGAGAGGACTCTACCCACTGAAACCCCGGGTACTCCTCCGACCGCCATTGTTAAGGGGGCCCAGGTACTGTTGGATATCTGGGACACCGTCTGGCGGCGCCCGCGACAAGATTGTTATGGCAGGCTCTCCTGGCCCTGGCGGAAGGAGTGTCCGGGAGGTTTTAGTGGTGTAGGGTCCTCTCCGCGTGGTATGACTTAGCATTCCACGCTATGGAGAGAGCGAGCCCCACATATCCCACCGCCAGCGCGCGAATATGCTGCAGCGGCGGTGGGAATGCGTCAATGCATTACCTCCCGGACAACAAAAAAATAAATAAAAAAAAGGCTCCCCTGGCCCACACGTGGGGCCCATATAACCAGTTTCAAGGACGCCCGGAGTTATGTTTAGTTATATTATACAGAGAACATATTTGACTGTTTATTTGTTTGCGCTAAATTTTCATTTTTAAATATTTTTGAACTCAGACCAGTAATTGCGGATCCTCGACAACTACTAACGAAGTTCCCTCTCGAACGGGAGTTACACGAGTGAAACCGGGGGACGAATATAATAGGCATGAATACTATACTAGTAGAAATTATATTTAGTGCGTCAGTTATATTACCAAAAAATATTGGACACGTATTTCATTTTCGGACCTCAAACAAAAAATGACGAAGATTACAGTACGTTGAAAGTTCGTGTGACGCCACTTGTAGGTACAATGTTACCTAGTAGTGACGTCACAAGCCCTCTCCTGAACTTTATAGTTTGTTGTTGCTCTGTATCTTTGTCAATCTTTTTTTATTTACTTTATGTACACACATAACATTAAAAAGAAAAATATTAAAATACAAGAAACATAGTACAAAGGTACTGCTTATTTCTAATGAAATTTCTTCCAGCAGACCCGCGAAAGGAAAAAACAAATAGAGAACAAGAATAGTGTGTAGGGTTAGGAAACCAAGATACAGATGATCATGAAATAATATAGACTATGAAGAATAAATTAATTATAAAAAATAAACTTACATATTAATACATAAACAAATACATAAATAAATACATATAAGGCATCATAGACATACATTCAAATATATAAATACATACTATCATGATATACTTAAATAATGTTCCTTTACTCGTTTCTTGAAGAGGAAAATATTTTTACTATCTCTTATGTTAGTCGGGAGAGAATTCCATAACCTCACTGCATGAACAGTAAAGGAATATGTTTCCAATATTTTTTAGAAATCTAACTGACGATAATAACATTTTGGAAAACAAGAAAATACATATTATTAAAGGAAAGTAACAATATCTATAATCAACTTTAAATCGACGATATAAGGTCTCATTCCACTTGCATACTAACATCTTGCATCACTGTAATAACAGTTTTATCATAAAACCATAAAACACTATAGGTAACATTGCATATTATGTAAGGTGACCTAACTTTTAAGGACTTTATCATAAGGTAATATTTAATTTGCTCACACTCACCCATTCATCATCCTCGTCATTACTAGTCTCGTCCTGGGTCGTGGGAGTGTATCCGTCGTCGTCCGTGGTCAGCTGGATCCTGGTCAGCAGGTTGTTTGCCAGGATCTGGAGTACATAGTGGTTTATTATACATCGAAATTTTTAGTTTTTGGTATGATTTAAGTTTGGTGTTATTATTAATAGAAGTGAAAGTGAAGTGTGAAACAGAGAAGCTTATGTTCTTATGATGCGTCCCTTTCTTTTCCTACCACCAGTTCTGGACGTGGCAACTCTGAAGAGAACTGGCAAGGAACTCGGAGGAATCCGTTTTTTAAATAATCATTACTTTTATAATATTGTTAAGCAGCAGTGTAATTCCAGAGCAAGTTACTCGCAAGCCATTCTGTCATTTTATAATATGCCTTTTTATATAATTTAGCTTTGAAAATGGCTTTAAATTTATTAACAGATAATTCTCTAATATTGTTTGGGAGTTTGTTATAGAAGCGAATACATTGCCCCATAGAAGAGTTGCTTATTCTATGTACACGAGTCGCAAGTACAAGTAAGTGCTGCTGATACGGACCAGGGTCCGCAGTCCCTCGAGGCGCAGGTGGCGGCGCGCGGGGCACGCGGCGCACAGCAGCGCCGAGCGCACGGACGCGGGGGGGGGCGCCGCCCCGCGCGCGCGCGCCCCGCCCCGCGCCGCCCCGCCCGCGCAGTAGCACGCCAGCGGGGAGCCCTCCGCGGAGCCCGAGAATGACTCCACCTGATGAGTATAACAACATTCTGTCAGTCGATTTTAAAATTGAGGATTCGAACCTACATCTTTTAATAGCCCCCAATGGCTAGTCACGCTGGATCCTAACCGATCGTCGAAAAATATATATCACTTTATAACACGTCTCTAAGGGGAATTCATAAAACGTCTTTAGTCATATTATTCAAAACAATTATTAGTGTGTACAGTAACTGTACCGGTTTATTAAAACTGTCAATAAATGTACGAGCAATAACTCCGTACACTGAGATGTGGTTGTAGGTTTGCCGGGCGAGGTGGTGTGCCCGGCGGCCGACGGCCTAGAATCACACGGGATGTGACAGGAAATAAAATCACTGTGTTGTGTCCGTAAAATGATTACTGTTTATTGTTAAAACATATTATTATATAAGGTGAAATGTAGTTTATTTGTGGCGGATGCGATAGCCTGGTCAGCAAATGATCGCGAGTCATCGGCACTGTAGTAATGCTTAGTTAGATAAAAACTGAAACAATTAACATCATGTGGCGATGCTCGTACAGATGTCGTTGTACAATTTGGCTACATCTCGCAATGTTTCCGTTCACACCGTCAACTTGGGCTCTTGCATATTAATTGTAAATAAATCGAGACTAAGTTCATTCCTTCATAATTTGTTATTTTCATTGAAAACCCGAGCGTCCATCACGGTGGGATACCTCAGGTCATTTTCACGAGTTAAGCATTTTTTAAATGTTAAAAAAACCATTGAACTCGACACATCATTATATGATGTAATAACTAGCTAGTTACTATAACCGATACCTCAAGAAATACACACATTTTTATATCTTGACTTAACATAGACAGAACATGCATTTTGCGTCACTGGCGACAATAATTAATTTCATTAAACATTATTATAATAAGTATGTAAATAAATAACAAATGTAATTTAAGACTGATAAATGAATTTTCCAATTAAATAAAATTTATTTTTAATTGTTTATATTTTTATTTGACTTCTGGAGTGTCTATCTAGTTGTTCTTCGTCTGTTTTTACTAAATATACTCTAAAACGGCTGGTATAATATCAGTGTATATCACATACTTGAGGTAGACTGGGCCAGCAGGTGATCTCGTTGTGACTGAGGTCCAGCTGGCGGAGGCTGGTAGGGTATGACGTCACGTACGACATCGACCTGGAGAGGGGGAGATACCATAGAATTTATAAAATAACACAGTTTATTTTTGCCCCTGCCCCCAGCGCCCTTCCGCCCCAGCGCCCCCTCCGTCCCTAGCGCCCCCGGTACTCACCTCAGGGAGTTGTACGCCATGTTAAGTCGTGCGAGGCTGGGCGCGCGACACGCGAGCGCGCGCGGCACGCACGTGAACTGGTTGTGCGACAAGTTGAGCGCGCTCAGCGCACTGCCGCCCCCGCCCCCACCGCCCCCTCCACCCCCAGCGCCCCCGCGCTCCACCACCCCGCGCCACGTGTGCACGCGCCGGGCCTCCGTGCAACTACGCACAACAACAAAAAAACTTTATAAAAAAAGGCAAAGTGCCAATCGGAAACGAGTGTCAAGGTATAGTCATTATATTCATTATTTCAGCTATAAGAAGTCCACCACTGGACATAGGCCTCCCTCCTAGATCTCCAGTTATTGCGGTTGGAGGCGGCCTGCATCCACCGTGATCCAAGTCCATCCTTTACCAGATCGTCCGTCCATCTAGTAGGTGGACGTCCGCGGTCTCCATTCGAGAACTTTTCGGCCCCAACGACCATCTGTTCTCCGTGCTATATAGCTTGCCCATTGCCACTTCAACAAACTAATCCGTTCGATTATTCGGATTCGGAAACCCGCGTTCTTCTACTTTTTTATATTCATCATCATCATCGTCATCAACCCATATAACGTCCACTGCTAAACATGGGCCTGGTCCCGAGGGAGGGTATTTGCCATAGTCACCACGCTTGGCAGGAGGGTTGGTGACAGCAGTATTACGTTGTACCATACAAGGAAACGCTGCTGTCCGTTCCTTGATATACGATTATTATAGATGATGTTATAATAATCGGGATCAACCGCTAAATAGTGCTTTCCGATGCACGGAGGGTAGCCCTCAACCAACCGGACCCGGAAAGAAATCTTGGAATTTATACAAAGATTTCCTTTTCGGCGTGGGGATCGAACCCACGACCTCGGAGATATAAAGCGAGCCAAATACCGCTACGCTACGGGGGTTGATTATTATATTACATAAATATGAACCTTGAGCTGTAATAATACGTAAATAATCGTACTATTAACAGTATTAACATCATAAACGCGAAAGTTTGTAAGAATGTACGGAAGTATGTTTTTTATTCTTTCACGCAAACACATCTAAATGGATTTGGCTGAAAGTTTGCAGGCGGATGGTATATAAGCTAGATTAACATATAGGCTACAAAACGTGCTATAAGTCGCACTTACACAGCGTTCCCGGCTCTGTTGGCCACGGCGGGCAGCTCGTGCTCCTCCAGCGCCTCCGACTCGCTCCGCTCTATGGACGGACTGCGGGACGATGACTTCTGCATACACATATACATTTGTATTAAAAAAAATACACTTTTTTATGTTTTCCTCGTTGAAATCGGGGACGTTCTTAATAAAAATAATATTTATTTTGCAAGAATTGTAGTTGCGATTCGAGGTGCTAATTATTAAGCTTAGTTTCTAAACAATTCACTATATGCAAAATTATACACGGTTTGAAATTAATTAGATTAGGAGTCAAAATTTATCTAAATACAATACAATATTATATTATAAAAGGTCGGTCGTACAATTGAATGCAAAACAGTTATGTCAATAATTACCGGCAGAATACAATTATGGTCGTGTATACATAATGAAATATAATTAAATACAAAATATAGCAACTAAAAACTATTGCGGATTAGGTAATGGTCTGTCTCCCAGTCTAGTATCACGTCATATGTATAGTATTAACAATAATTAATTCTATAATTAAAATCTTAATATAATTTAGCTCTATAGAAATGAGGCACGTCTTTGTGCAATATTTTTACGTGTAAAAAACACACGCCTGAGGGCACCCTTAATGGGCTAGGACCACGGCTCAGGGCATCGCTAATGCTATGTGAAATATTACTCTGACAATATTTATTAAAAAAAGAGGGAGTCATCACTGGAGAATTGATTCGGACATGTAAAGAGAATGATTCTCCCGCTTTGCTATGGAAGGACGTGAAAACATAGTCTTTCTTACACCTCCTAATCTCTTTCTGATTAAATTCGTTGCGTGTCTCAAGGCAGTTTAACCTTGCCCGGGACTTGGTGAGCCTCGGTGCTCATTGTCATTTCAGTGTGTGCCACTGTTGATCCTGGCTAACAGGAGTTGCAGTGATGGGAGTGTGGGTGGGATGAGTCCCATAAAAAAAGACAAAGGTGTAAAGAGAATGAATGAAAGCAGACTAACAAGTAAAATTTATGAAGTGAATGTGAACGGAAGTGTATTAAGTGCTCATAACGTAATTAAACAACGAGAGAGAGAGAGAGAGAGAAAAAAAATGCGTTCTCATACACTCTAACAAATACTGGACCGACAACAAAAAATCCTTTTACCAATACAAAGTTTTGTTATCCAGATTATCAGTGGCACCTCTAGGTTGTGGTCCTAACCCTTTAAGGGTGTCCCCAGGTAAAGTAATATAATGCTTTTATAATTATCTATAATATAAAAATGAATCGCAAAATGTGTTGGTAAGCGCATAACTCTACAAAGCCTGTGTAAAACTTAGGTGTATTTGTGTGTGTATGTATGTGTGTGTGTGTGTGTGTGTGTATGTGTGTGTGTGCGTGTGTATGTATGAGTATGGGTGTGTGTATGTGTGTGTGTGTGTGCGTGGTGTATGCTAGTGCGTGTGGAGGTATATGAATGACTGACCTTATCTACATTAATTGCCCGGTGGTTTTAGCATATCTTCTGTATCGTCATAATTTAGAGTAAGTAATATACGTTATATTTCATGATGATATTCCCACGGTACCGGAATTTCTTACCCTGGTTACCACAGGGATGTTAGTAATATGACAAACTCACCGACATGGAGGCGTTCGCAAACTGTCCGCTGGATAGAGAAGGAGACGCGCTCAGCTGCGGGGAACTGTCCACCGGGGACTGGAGGGGGGAGGAACCCTCCTCGTTCTGAAATACATCAATTATCATCATCATCATCATCATCATCATCATCATCATCATCATCATCATCTATTGCTGAGCATGGGCTTCCACCCAAGGGAAGTTATGTGACCGCAGTATTATATTGTAACACACAAGGAAACTGCTGCCCGTTCGAACCCTGGTATACGGTTTTTACATGATATTATAACAATCGGGACCAACGGCTTAACATTCTTTCCAAGGCACGGAGGGTAGTCTCTGAACCATCCAAATCCGGGATCAAACCCACGACCCACGATTTAAAGCGTACCAAATACCGCTACGTCACTGTAATTGTCACATCTCCAATAATTCTGTACGTATGCTGATAATCATACCTCGTGGCCAGTAGGCAGGTCCCTCAGATGGTTGAGGGCCACGTTGAGGTCCTGCAGGGCGGGCGCAGTCCACAGGGCGGGGGGCAGCGCCCGCAGCTTGTTGTTGGACACGTCGAGGGTCTGCAGCGACACCAGCCGGAACAGCGCCGGGGGCAACTCCTCGAGGCGGTTGTCCTGAGAGCAGGAGACGGGTGAACTGATAGCACTGATCACATAAACCGACTTCCAAGAAAAAAACGATTCCAAAACAAATCTATATAAAGCTGAAGCTGAAGAGTTTGTTTTATTGAACGCACTTATCTCAGAAACAATCGGTCCGACTCGAAACAACAATTACTAAAAATGTTTTTTTTATTTTTTTAAATTGGCCTCCCATACTTACAACAAATTTTTTTTCCCCCTTTTTTTTGCTCGATGTTAATAACGTCAACAGGTAGACGCTTGAAAATGGTACTTCCGTGCGCGAGTCCGACTCGCACTTGACATGTTTTTTTTATTTCAATTATTAATAAAGCAGTACTGTTTCAGAGCAACTCACTCCCACGCAGTTTTGTCATTGTCTTTTTAAATGATTTTTGTAGTTAGCCCCGAGGCTTTTGCTACTTCACCGGGCATAAAGGCGAGCAGAGCTCCAGCCTAGATAAATGGTTTAAACACTACAAACTAAGCAACCTGCGCAAGAGGGCGTCCCATGTGGGACTTGGTCCTCGGCTCAGGGCGTTCGCTAACGGGGAGATTGAGGGATTATGGCTTTTAGTTTCTTTAGGGGAGTTTTGTGCAACTGTCGCTCTAGTTTACAGTTCGCGGGCCTCTCGGACTTCGGGTCTACGAGGGCATCGGAAGGTTCTTAGCAAACTAAGGGTCGGGAGGGCGAGGGGTGATTTTTGTATAATTATTTCAAATGTCGTACGTTACCTGCAGATATATCTCCTGTAGGACCGGCGCGGTGTACAGCTCCGGTCTAATCTTCTTCTTCTTTCTTCTCTTGTTGTCTGCTTCGTCCTCGAATGGGTCATCGACGGAGGGGAGACGTTCTAGCTTGTTCTGCGCTGCGTTTAGATACCTGTGGTCACGAATATCATTCGTTTTAACTTCATCATGATCTTGTAAGGAGATCGTCTTCTTACACTGCTAGTAATATTAAAAAAAAAACATTGTGTTGCATTAGCAACTTCATTATTATCAACTTTTTCATCATTACTCATTTCAACATCATTGATATGCCTAACCTACATCAATTTTCACACTATCATCGTCATCACCATTTTTTGCCATCATCATAATCATCGTCACTTTCTATCATTATCACCATCAATCAATGTTGTTAGCACAGACCTGAGGCTGATCATGGAGAACAGCTCCGGCGGCAACAGTCGCAGGTCGTTGTTGCACACGTCCACCCGGGTGATGGCGTGGAGGGCGGCGCCCTGCGAGCTCAGCTTGCAGTTCACTCGCAGCGCCGCCAGCCGCAGCCAAGACATGCTGGAAACCAAACTAAATGTTGAACATACTATCTTCCCGCATGCGGCGCCCACTCCGCACCGCCTCGCCTCCTGCGGCTAGTGTTCTTTATATGGACTTGTATGGGTAAGCGCTCACTATATCAACTCCGTAGCGTCACCGGATCCCCTCGCTCGTGTGAGACCTCCGCGCGCGGACGGCGGGTGACCACTCGGTGACAACTCGCTGCTGGCATGCTTGCCTTGCGTTGACTGCGCATTGCCCACGCGCGGGTCCCGAGTGGACCGCGCGCTGCCCGCGAATGTTTCATGCGAGGCCGATACTTGGCGATGCGCCGATTGTTAACAGAGTACTCGAAAAATTGTGGACCAAGCGACGTCCACTCGTTGACCACGCGGCGTTCACTCGAGGACCGCGCGGGGTTCACTGGTTGACCGCGCGACGTTTATTTGTGATAACGCGGCGTCCACCCGTGGACCACCTGTCGACAACGAGTGGACGCCGTACGACGAGGCGGTGCGGGGTGGCTCTAATGGGCTGTGACCTTAGCTCCCATTTCGAGAGTACTCCATACTTAAATATAGCCTTTCTCAATAAATGGGCTATCTAACACTGAAATAAATTTTTACATCGGACCAGTCCTAAGATAAGAGCCTTATAAACAGACTCAGAGTCGCTCAACGAGCTATGGAGAGGGCTATGCGCGGGGTTTCTCTACGAGATCGAATCAGAAATGAGGAGATACGTAGAAGAACGCGGGTCGCCGACATAGCACAACGGATTAGTTCGTTGAAGTGGCAATGGGCAGGCCATATACCACGGAGAACAAATGGCCGTTGGGGCCGAACAGTTCTCGAATGGAGACCGCGGATCGGCAAGCGTAGCGTAGGACTACACCTAGTAGATGGACGGATGACCTGGTAAAGTCTGCGGGATCACGGTGGATGCAGGCCGCCTCCAACCGGGCCAGATTGCTCATGCTTACCCGGCCCCGCCAATGGCGCATCTAAGGAGTGTCCGGGAGGTTTTAGTGGTGTAGGGTCCTCTCCTCGTGGTATGAGTTAGCATACAAGCTATGGAGAGGGCGAGTCCCATATAAACCACCGCCAGCGATCGGACAAAAAAAAATTGTATGAGGGTAGCATGTCCAGCAGTGGACGTCCTATGGCTGAAATTATCCCTGATGCCGTCATATTTACGTTTATTATTATTATTATATGATGGTGTACACAATCAGAAGCCTTATATGAAACAACTGACCGCATATAGGAGAGTTGCGCGCCGAGCTCCCGCCAGTTCACCATGACGCCGGTGGTGGGACAGAGAGAGCTGTACGTGAGAGAAGAGTCCGGCTGCTTGCTGCGGAACACCACCTCTGAGATCGTGGACTTGTTCAGTTTGTAGTCGGGGTCGGAATACGCCTGGTGATAGAGAAAGAAAAATTTTAAGTCATCATCATAATCATCATCATCATTATCATCAGCCCGTATAACGTCCATGGGTCTCCTCCCGGGGGAGGGTATTTGCCTTAGTCACCACGCTTATCAGGCCGTTGGTGACCGCAGTATTATTTTGTACCACACAAGGAAACGCTGCTGCCCGTTCCTTGATATACGATTATTATAGATGATGTTATAACAATCGGAACCAACGGCTTAACGTGCTTTCCGAGGCACGGAGGGTAGTCCCTCAACCAACTAGACCCGGAAAGAAATCTTAGAATGTACACAAAGATTTCCTGTCCGGCGTGAGGATCGAACCCACGACCTCCGAGATTTAAATATTGGTAAAGTATGAAAATAATGAATTTATTCAGCACTTAGGTATTTACATACGCTTGTACTTGTCAAAATCACAATGTAAAAAATAATATAATTAATAGATTATTATTACAGATGATGTTATATAAATTGGGACCAACGGCTTAACGTGCTTCCCGGTTTTTTTAAAGACAAAAGTCTTTGCTGAGAATCGAACCCAGAGCACCAGGTCCTAGAAGCAACTGCCGTAACCTCCGAGTCACCGGTGCAGTGTTAATCACCATAATCGTCCGTTAATGGCAAGAGTTAATAAACCCCCCATATCCCCCCTTACCTTGGTGGCCAGCAGCTTGGCCACCAGCTCTATCAGTCCATGTCGCTGGCACTCCCTCAGCGCCCGGCAATGAGGGTCCGTGGCTCCGTGGTCCAGGAGCAGTTCCACTACCTGAACGTTCTTGGCGTGAGCAGACACGCTCAGGGCACTCCATGGAGACTCGTCTGAGAAGATATTACCTTTATTAGTAACACTAGCTTTCCCCAGCGGTTTCTTTATAATAAAATATAGCCTCTAGCCTTCTTCGATAAATGGGTTATCTAACATTGAAATTTTTTTCCCAATCGAACTGTGAAACATTCTGCATTGGTGCTTTGCTCCTATCGGTCTTAGCGTGACGATATATAGCTTTTTTTTTTTGTCCGAATGTAAATGCATTTACGCTTTCCCACCGCCGCTGTAGCGTAATCGCGCGCTGCCGGTGGGATATGTGGAACTCGCCCTCTCCATAGCGTGGTATGCTAACTCATACCACGAGGAGAGGACCCTACACCACTAAAACCCCCCGGACACTCCTTCGATCCGTCGTTGGCGGGGGCCGGGCACGCATGAGCAATCCGGCCCCCCGACGGTACCCGCGGCCAATATGGCGCCGCGGGATCTCCTGGGAACGAAATATAGCCTACAAACACCCTCGATAAATAGGCTATTTAACGATTTTTTTAAATCGGTCAGTATTTTATATCGGTAAGCGGTTTCAACAAACAAAAAACAAACTATACAGCTTTATTACATTAGTACAAATTGTTATTTGCTATTCACTTTCGTCGGTGCACTATAAACTGTCGCCATCACACTACTAGCTTTGGTAGGCACACTACTATCTTTGGCAGTCACACCACGAACAGTCGTAGTCACACTACTAGGTTTGGTAGTCACACTACTAGATTTGGTAGTCACACTACTATCTTTGGCAGTCACTCCACGAACAGTCGTAGTCACACTACTAGGTTTGGTAGTCACACTACTAGATTTGGTAGTGACGCTACGAAAACGCGTAGTCACACTACTAAGTTTGGTAGTCACACTAATAAATACCCGCAGTCACCCTACTAGCTTTGGTTAGGTTAGAAAGGATGTATAAAACAAGATGTAGACTCACGGTCGGAGAACAGCCTGGCGGGCGAGGGTTGGTGCCTGGAGCCGCTCAGTGCCGCCGAAGCACTGCGGGAGCGGCGCCGGTCGCGACCTGCGTCCGACTGCAAAACGAAAAAATACATTTATTTTTAAGTGAGGAGATCAGCAGACAAGTATACCGCTTGATGGTTATGATTACCTTTTTTTTCGGACGGACTACTTCACCGGGCATGTAGGTGAGCAGAGCTCCAGCCTAAATAAATTGTTTAAATACTACAAACGCGCAAGAGGGCTTCTCCTGTGGAATTTGCACCTCGGCTCAGGGCGGTCGCTGCCCGGGGATTAACTTTTATACTCCAGCCATTGCGAACCGAGTCATTAGGTCATAAATTACTGGCTTTTAGATATCACCTGGGTGTTCAAAGTGGAATAAATCTAAAAATCGACGTTTGGTCTGTATAGTGCTTCAGAGGAACATACTGTTAGAAGCGATCGGGTGTCATCGTAGAACATCGGTGGTGTTCGGAGGCGCGGTTGTTCTCATTTCTGAACTTCTTAATAATAAATCAATAGGCTGATAAACGCATTACCACTCCTCCTTTGCGTCGCACAGTCAGGCACTAGTAATGATTTCTAAGAAGGTATAGTTAGTTATCTCACCAGATCAGTGGGCGGCGCGGCGACAGCGTTGGCGTCGGCCCCCGCGGCCAGCAGCCGCCGCAGCAGCCGCACGTGGCCCGCGCGCGCCGCGCACGACACGCACGCGTCCCGCGCCCCGCCGCCGCGCGTCGCGCCCCCCGCGCCCCCCGCACCGCCCCACCGACCCGAGTTCAGCTGCACGGGGCACACGCGCCGCTCGGGTCGACGGTCCTATATAATATACACTTAACTAAGCCATCTATACTAATATATTGAAGAAAGATTTGATTCGTTTGTTTGTATTGAATAGGCTCCGAAACTACTTGACCGATTTGAAAAATTCTTTCACCGTTGGAAAGCTACACTATCCCCGGATGACACTGGCTATATTTAATTATAAAGTTACCACGGGAACGGGAATAACTCGGTTGAAACTGCGCGCGGGATAATAGTATCAAGATAATTGAAAGCATCGTCGATAGTACGTACCCTAATTTTAATCTGTACTAATACTATCTTTCTTTACGCGGTTTCAACCGCATACCACCCGATCCCGTGGGAACTACATAATAATATATAGTCTATAGCCTTCCTTGATAAATGGGCTATTTAACACTGAACTGGAGATTTTTCCATATCAGACCAGTAGTTCCTGAGATTAGCGCATTTTAGCAGACAAACAAACTCTTCAGCTTTATATATTAGTATAAAATAAAATTACATTCTCCAAACCAACTCTTATTGCGATGAATGATGAAATATTAATCTACAGCTCAGTAGTATAAGGTCAGATGTGCCATGATACGTCAGAAACATTCGTCGTATGTGCCTTTATCGTGAACTGGCACTTTGGACCAAATTCTTCTGTAGTATATAGTACATCCGACCTCATGTTTCTGAGGTTTAGATTAGTGTATTGTAGAATTACTTCGCAGTTTAGTAGCGATACTACTAGCATCAATAACTACATAAGGAGCTGTACAAATTACGTCACACGATTATTATTTTTTTACCCCTCCCCCGTTCTTGTCACAGCTGGTCACATTTGTGAGCTACCCTCCCTAGTGTGACGTCACATATTTAACAATTTTTAACGAATGGCCGTTAATAATAAGATGTAACATGAAGATTTTGAAATGTGATGTCACGAAATTAAGGACCCCTCCCACCCCCTAGTCACACAATGTCGTACTTCGTCAATCCCCTCCATCTCCCTTAACGTGTGACGTAATTTATGGATGGCCCCTAAGTGTCTGTAGTTTAACTACAAGTAGTATAAGTTAAACAACTAGCGATTAACTACAATAATGTTAACAAAGCGAGGTAAATATGTGTAGCGGCCGTAGCTCAATGGCTAAGACGTCGGACTTGTGAACTTGGGTCACCGGTTCGATCCCCACCCATTGCACTACCGACGTGAACCCACTCCTAACACAAGCATTTTAGCTTAGCACGAGGGGCTAACAACAATACTAGTAGACTGCAAAACTCTGCTAGTAATTTTTATAAAAAAAAATAAATTAAAATTTGTAATCTGTTTTAAAGTCTAACATCATAAACTAAAGATCTGTACGCTAATCACATAACGTGACATACTATGACTTCGATAAAAATGTCTTCGCTACTCAGCGTTTACTAAACAATTATTAATTTGTTGTTAGGACTTGACGGTTAGATCGCAAATTTTTTGTTTTTTACGAATTAGCTTCTTGTCTCGCCGTTGAAGGTAGGTAAATAGCACTTGTGGCGAACCTACGGCCGTTACGCCTATTTTTTTTATTGTTTAATAACTGTAATTACTATTTTGTACTCGTTTTCTGTGTCCATTAAATGTTTTTCTTTCTTTCTTTCTAAACATGCAAAAAATATTTTAAATATGTCAATATATTAAGTTAAGGCGGACGCCCTATCCATTGGACTGCGGCCGCTCGTCAAATACATAATATGCATTTTCGTAGGTGTACTACGCATTTCATTGACAACCTCCGTAGCGTAGCGGTCATATGTTGAGTCGGGCTTTGAGTCTCGGAGGTCGTGGGTTCGATCCCCACGCCGGACAAGAAAATCTTTGTGTAAATTCTAAAATTTCTTTCCGGGTCTGGTTGGTTGAGGGACTACCCTCCGTACCTCGGAAAGCACGTTAAGCCGTTGGAACCCGATTGTTATAACATCATCTATAACAATGGTATATCTGGGAACGGGTAGGAGCGTTTCTCGCCCGCCAAGCGTGTTGACTATGGCAAAAAACTTCCCTCGGGAGGAGGCCCATGTTCAGCAGTGGACGTTATAGGGTCTGATAATGATGATAATAATTACACTACGAATCTTTGTACACACTACGCAATTCCGTAGTTACATTACGCATTTCCGTGGTTGCACTACGCATTGCCGTAGTTGCACTACGCATTGCCGTAGTTGCACTACGCATTTCTGTAGCTACACTACGCATTACCGTAGCAATACTACTAGCATCTACTCACGTTGTTAGCGGCTCCTGTAAGTTTACTGACTATGGCGTGTATACCGAGCGAAATGCCGCCGCGCTGCGGACTTAGTGCCTCAGTGGTTACTGACGAGTCTTCCTCCTGTTGGTGCGGGTTCGGTTAGTGGAGGAACATTATGGAGAGAATTAAAGTCAGTTTGCACAGGTAGCTAGAAGCAAAAGCCGTAAATATTATTATGTTAATTTAGAATACTTTACGTTAAACAATTTCAAGTGTTACTACAAAAGTGCCGTGACAACTGAAATACATAAAGAAATAAAGGAAACAATAATCAAGTATTACACGTGCGAATTAACATGACACATTGCTCAATTAATGACGTTTGCTAGAAGTACTTTTTATTGTAGTTTTTTATAGAGCCAGGTGTCAAGCTAATTCGCACGAGTAATGTAATAATACATAATTTTCAATAATTCATATCTATTTCTAACAACAAATATTATAAAAGTGAATGTTAATAAAATAAAAAACATGAGATAATCGTCTCACTTGCTGACTTCGGGCTGGAACTTCCGATTTTTATCGAGTTAATACTTTCCCCCGACCCGGTAATCGAACCCGGGACTTCGCTAGTTAGAACAAATTACCGCTAGGCAGTTAGAATAAAGTTAACGTACTAACTCTATACTCGACTTTTCTTAAAATCTAACATTCTCAATATCTATGCAACTCATTTATTACACATCACAACTTCTGTGCACCTCGTATATTTCGCACCACAACTTCTGTGCAACTCATATACTTCACACTACTATTTCTGTGCAACTCATATACTTCACACTTCTACTTCTGTGAAACTCACCTGCTGCGGCCTAGGCATGGGTGTGGTCGCGACTGTGTAGTTAAGCAATGCGTCCACCACCGCCATGTTGCCCAGGGTGCAGGCGACGTACAGGGCCGTCTGCCCGCTGACGTCGCGGGCGTTCACGTCGAATGCCGCGGAGTATTGCCACTGCCCACCCGGGTCCCTGGGTAAAGCATACGGTAGCACATATTTGAATAATCTAGCTAATAATCAACGTAGCGTAGAACCTCCGTAGCGTAGCGGTATTTGGCTCCCTTGAAATCTTGGAGGTAGTGGGTTTAATCCCCTCGCCGGACCAGAAACTTTAAGTTGTACAGATTGTACTTTAAATCAAGAATACTTACGTGTATGTGTTGAGCACGCTCTCGGGGTACGGGTAGTCGAGTAGCAGAGTGACGAGGGCAGCGTGCCCTCCGATGCACGCAGCGTGGAGCGGCAGCCATTTCTCCACTGTCTCTTGCTGAAAATATATTGAATAATATATCATAATAATGCAGTCCGTGTCGTAGCAGTCTTAGTCTTGCACTTAAGTCATTATTCCTCAATCCCCCCCGCCAGCGACCGCCCTGAGTCGAGCTCCAAGTCCCACATGGGGCGCCCTCTTGCGCAAGTTGCTTAGTTTGTAGTATTAAAACCATTTATTGAGGCTGGAGCTCTGCTCGCCTTTATGTCCGGTGAAGTAGCAAAAGCGTCTTGGCTAACTGTGGGGTATCAGAGGTCGTGACTTCGGTACCCACGCCGGACAAGAAATGTTTTTGTAACTTAGGGACCTTAACTGATACCAAATTAAGTTTTAAAAATCCGGCCAAGGTCTATGCGACATCCACTTGACCCTTGAGCAAAGCTCCAACGTTAATAAATGGTTGAAAAACTATAAACTAAGCAACCTGACCAAAGGTTCCCCTGTGGGACTAACATATTGAAAGTGATATAACTAAAAACTAAGGGGAGTTTTGTGCATCAGTCGCTTTTTTACAGGGTTAGGAAAACGGTCAGGGTGACAAGAGTTACATATCCTCACCTGGACGGCTTCAGGGAATGATGCGAGCAGCAACTTGGCGATATCCACATGTCCGTGGTAACACGCGATGTACAGCGGACAATACTTGGTGACGGGGTGCGCTCGCCCGTCGGCTCCAGCCTCCAGGAGTGACGCTACTGCTGACGTGAGACCTGCCTCTGACGCCCTGGAGGATATCAGAAAACAAATCAAAGCATGTAGACTCCCTTACATAGACTAGTTGCTCTGAAACAATACTGCTTTATTAATAATTGTAAAATGAAATTCATTTTAAAAAAAGGATTCCTCTGAGTTTCTTGCCAGTTCTTCTCAGAGTTGCCACGTCCAGAACTGGTGGTTGAAAAAGAAAGGGACGCATCATAAGAACATGATTTAAAATATTTTAAAGTGTCTATATGAATAAAGAATTATTGACTTTGTGTTTGACTTGCCGAAATATTCCTATCGTTTCTACTACTTCTTAGAGTTTTTGCACACACACTACTTACAAGTATTGTTCTTAACCCCTCGTGCTAAGCTAAAATGCTTGTGTTACGAGTGGGTTCACGTCGGTAGTGCTATGGCTGGGGATCGAACCGGCGACAACATGATCGCAAGTCCGACGAATAAACGATTCTATGGATTCGCAATAGTGTCTATTGACTGTATTTGGAATTGTGATATCTTCGACATCAATAGCCCTAATATGTCCTCTGCTGAACCATGTCCCATTGCCACCTCTTAATCATCATAATCATCATCATCAGCCCGTATAAAGTCCACTGCTGAACATGGGCCTCCTCCCGAGGAAGTGTATTTGCCATAGACACCACGCTGGGCAGGCGGGTTGGTGACCCCAGTATTATGTTGTACCACATAAGGAAACGCTGCTGGCCGTTCCTTGATATACGATTATTATAGATGATGGTATAACAATTGGGACCAATGGCTTAAAGAACTTTCCGAGGCACGGAGGGTAGTCCCTCAACCAACCAGAACCGGAAATAAATCTAAGAATTTACACAAAGATTTCCTGTCCGGCGTTGGGATCGACCCCACTACGTCCGAGATTTAAAGCGAGCCAAATACCGCTACGGCTGCTACGGAGGTTGTCTCCTCTTAATAGGTCTTAGCAAACCAGGGTCGTTGAGGGGTATTATAATCGCCACGTTTAGCAAGTGGATTCGTGATCGCAGTAAGATGGTGAGTATCCTTGAGCTAATAGACGCTGCTGCCCATCCATCAGCTGTATGTCCCTAAGTCGCTTACGACACCCGTGGGAAGACATGGAGTAGTCTTTTCCAAGCCAGATACCACATGGCTATTGATATCACACACTCGTATGCAATGATCGAACGCCGACACGCGTACTGTCTCTACAATTTGTATTCTGCACCCACCTTGTAAAAAATCTGCAAGTAAATCGAGTAGAAGACATTCGAGTCTCTCATTTCTAAAATCCAAACCAACGACCACCGATAACTCCACGCTCATTATTCTTTTTTCGAAAGTCAATGACGCGTAATTTAACTATTAAATTGAGGAGTAACCAAAGGATTCACTCATTAATCTTGACGAAGAGATTAATGAATGAAGAAGAGGCGAAAGTGGTATGTCTAGATCGTAGCAAGTGGAAAGAAGTAGTGGTCTACCCATATGGGAAAGAGGCGTGAATGTATGTATGTAAATTGAGGAGTAACTCACACATAGAGCAGCGTGTTGGCGCCCCCGGGCGTCAGGTTGGCGATGAGCCCCGCGTTGTCTCCGAGCGCGACGAGACGCTGCTTGAGGAGTGCGATGTCGCCGCGGGACACCAGCTCGCGGAGACTCGCGTGTTGCGACACACGCTCACGTTCCAATGCATCTGAGGACCAAGAACAGCTAGCTACATATCATCATCATCAGCGTACAACACTGCTGAACGTAGGCCTTCTCCCGAGGGAAGGATTTTGCACTAGTCATCACGTTTGGTAGGCAGGTTGGGAAACGCTGCTGTCCGTTCCCTGGTATAAGAGTATTATAGATGATGTTATAACAATCGGGACCAACGGCTTAACGTGCTTTCCGAGGCACGAAAGGTAGTATTTACACTAAGATTTCTTGTAGAATTTAAATAAATATTTCTAATCCTTCGGGCTTATCCAGCAGCAAAGAGCCCCCGGGTTCTCCTAACATCCTGATGGTAGACCTACCTCCATCGCTCCAGGGGTCGGCTACATCATCAGCGAAGTAATGGCTGACGTCATAGGCCGCGTCAGCAGCCTCCCTGATGAGAGACCGAGGCCGATCGGCCACGCGTCTCGCCGCCCAGCGGAACCGTTCGCGGAGAGATTTACTCCGTCTTAATGATGCCATGTTAGCTTAAGGTTAGTACAGAACGGTTGGTTTTGTTCCTTCACAGAAGATGAAGATCTTCTTTGTCGGGCGGGGTGGTGTGCAGCCGACGACCAATTGTTGGTGTTTAGAACTTGTATATGTTCGAATTGGCTTGTGAACTTGTATTGCGTGATACAGGTTAGTTGGGATGCTAGGCGCTAGATGGCGCTGATGGTCGTCTTGTTGTAGTTTGTGCGGCTACTGTAGATGTCGCTTCAGGTTGTAGCACTTTTAAGGGGAAGAAATCACTATGTACACATTTTTTTACACTTCTGTCTGTGAGTCCGCGATCATTTTAGGAGTAAATACATAGATTTAATTATGCTCGTATTTGTTTTATTATTTACTAGCCGATGCCCGCGACTTTGTCCGCGCGGTGTTTGTTATTCCTTCGATTTTTTAATTATCTGTGATTAAAAGTATTTAAAATGCTGACCCGGGATGAAAGGTGGTAAGGTAGGGTCCTCTCCTCCTGGTATGAGTAAAGCATACCACCGCTTGGTAGAGTAAGGCGGCGGTGGGAATGCGTAAATGCATTTAACCCCGGACAACAAAAGAAAAGTTGTATTCGTTAGAACTCATCAAACCTCAGTGGTACAAAACTCCTTGCAACATTTCATTTAAACCGGTGCAACAGTTTCGGAGATTAGCCCGTACAAACAGACAGAGAAACAAAAAAATTAAATAAATCTGGATTTGTTCTATTTTATCTCTAACATCCCCCTGACTCGATTTTCGCGTTTTTTTTATATGTACAAACAGGTCGAACCTCTGTAGAGGTCGACTTTTACCAATAAATAATATTGAAGTGTCTGTTTGTAACGTCAAAATAACAAATTTTAACTAAATGCATATGAACGTAAATAATAATATAGACTAATAACAACAAGACTATATAAAAATATGTGTCTCAGTATTCCGGCTAATCTCTGTAACGACTGGACCTTCTATTGACTTCAACTATATTCAAAGGCAAAGATTTGTATATTTTATTCGTTATTTTTTGCATGTAAGTTATATTTAACTTGCTGCGCCCGCGGTTTTACCCGCGTAACTCTGCTCCAGTGGGTGGGAGCGTGATTTTTTTTAGCCTATATGTTAGTCGAGCTTATTAACTATCCCCGTGCAAAGCCGTTCAGCCAAATCCATACAGTACTTTTTACGTGAATTAACACACATCAGTAGCATTAATTACGAAACTCTCACGGGAATTTAAGCTACGCAGTCAGCATATAGATAAAATCAATAATATTATTTGGCTGTGGTATTCTGTAAAATAAAGGTTCTACGCTCGAGTCGAGCAGCTCATTGAGCGCACTAACGCATTGCTCTCGAAAAACGAAATCTCAATATAAGTATACAAAAGAATTAAAACATCAGATATGTTGCAATATGTTAATCGTACGCTTCGCTAGAGCAGACGAATGGACCGGTTCATACAGAATTCATTAATGTGAATAAATTATACACGAATCACCTACCTTCTGGAATTTTGTAACAACATGCGATAATATTATATAGTAGGTAATAAAAAATGCCATATGAATTTCAGAGGCAGGAGATCGAATCAGAAATGGGGAGATACATAGAAGAATGCGGGTCACCGACATAGCCCAACGGATTAGTTCGTTGAAGTGGCAATGGGCAGGCCATATAGCACGGAGAACAGATGGCCGTTGGGGCCGGAAAGTTCTCGAATGGAGATCGCGGATCGGCAAGCGTAGCGTAGAACGTCCACCTACTAGATGGACGGATGACCTGATTAAGTTCAAATCATTTATTCCGTCAAAATTGAGCTTTCGGAATCGTGACGTGGCGAATATTGATAAACACTGACAAAAAACTCAGTTGGACCCTCATATTTAACAATAATATTATTTCACAAATCTGTCACTAAGATAATCAAAACTCTTATAATAAGCCCTGCTACACAATTTATCTTTAATAGTTTTTCTAAGGCCGCAGGATTACGGTGGATGCAGGGCGCTTCCAATCGTAATAACTGGAGGTATATGAGGGAGGTCTACGTTCAGCTGTAAACGTGCTACGGCTGAAATGGTAATGATGATGATATGAATTTAAAAACAGCATCATAGGTGTTCTTAGCTTTACGCTGAAGTAGGGCGGTCGCCGACGGAGAAATGAGGCGTTGACTTAATTGTTTAGGGGAGTTTTGTGTAATTGTTGCTCAACTACAGTTGCGGGCCTCACGGCCTTTACGTCTACGGGGGCATCGGAAAAGTTCTTTGCAAACTAAGGGTAGGGAGGGCGAAGGGACGAGTAGTAAAGACAGTGACAGTTGCCCATATCTCCCCAGAATATCGAAATCACAATTTCTGAATCCACCGTCAACGACCGCCTTCAGCCTATCTGAGTCAGTAGACTAAGTCTTAGCAGTAGGGCCCTGTTTTTACCCTTTAGGGTTAGGGTACGCAGCCCTAAAAAGGATTGACATCAGGAATGAATTTTGAATGGAAGTTCAGGGCAGTCTTCTAAAAATATTATTAAAGAGAAGCCTACCCCAACACACAAGTACACCTGAATACATCCGCAGTTGTAATCCTCGACCTTCGCCTCCTCAAGGTGAAGATTACCGCGGATTACGAACAGACAGAACTAACGGATATCAACTTACACGTTACGTGGGTCATTGTGTCGCAGGCAAATTGTGGAATTAGATTTATTACATTATGACTGGTCATATATCTATATGTATATACTAGCTGCGCCCCGCGGTTTTACCCGCATTACTCTGCTCCAATGGGTCAGAGCGTGATGTTTTGTAGCCTATATGTTAATCGAGCTTATTAACTATCTCCGTGCAAAGTTTCAGTAAAATCCATTGAGTAGTTTTTGCGTGAAAGAGTAACAAACATACATAAATCCACACATACAAAATTTCGAATTTATAATATTAAGTAGGATAAAGATTACCTTTGATTTAGGTAACACAAGCATTGAACGACGCCGGAATCAAACCCACGGCTACAGAAGTTGATGGTTGTCACATGGCATATGAATGATAAACCTTATTTGGATTGTCATTGCCATACGTTCTACAATCCGGGTGCCCACGTTTAGACGCTTTGTAAATAAGTTGTGTTATTATGTGGCCTATTTTATTGTCGGACCGACATGGTTATCCACTAGGCTATTGCTACTTCACCGGGCATTAAGGCGAGCAGAGCTCCAGCCTTAATAAATCGTTTAAACACTACAAACTAAGCAACCTGCGCTGCGGTGCGCCCACTGTGGGGCCTGGACCTCGGCTCAGGGCGGTCGCTGGCGATGACATTGAGGGATTATTTTTGTTATGGTTTTGTAACTGTCGCTCTACTTTACAGTTCGCGGGCCTCTCGGACTTCGGGTCTACGAGGGCATCGGATAGTTCTTTGCAAACTAAGGGTCGGGAGGACGAGGCGTACTGGAAGCGTCCACTGCTGAACATGCGTATAGCGATACGGGCTGATGATTAAAGTATTATTATATTAAGTTGTCAATAACAGACGTAATGAAATACAGCGAATTCGTGAATTCGACTGCAGCATGTCTATTTAAGGCATCATATTATTTTTATATGTTGTCATTTACTAGGAAATACAATTCGCAAAGTATAACATTACACATTTCAATAACTTTAGTTACCGGCGTGCCCGTGTGGTATCCGGCTTAAAATAGACCACTCCATATCTCCAAATAGGTGGGTAGGGGTAGGGTAGGGGTAGGGTAGGGTAGGGGTAGGGTAGGGTAGGGGTAGGGTAGGGGTAGGGTTAGGGTAGGGGTAGGGTAGGGCAGGGGTAGGGTATAAAAGTCCACCCGTGCGAAGCCGGGGCGGGCCGCTAGTAATACATATTGCAGTAATATATGTATTTAGCACATATAGGCAACCAAATATGTAGTTAACATATCAAAGTGTTATGCCATTTACAGCTTAATATATTATGTATGTATGTTTGTATCTTGTATGTAATGAAATTCTATTATTATTATTATTGACTAGCTGCGGCCCGCGTTTTTACCCGCATTAGTCTGATCCAATGGATCGAAGTGCGATGTATTATCTATATTATTCTATACTAATATAATATTATAAAGAAGAAAGATAATATTTGATTGTTTGTATTGAATAGGCTCTGAAACTACTGGTCCGATTTTAAAAAATCTCTCACCGTTGAAAAGCTACACTATCCCCGGATGATATAGGCTATATTTAATTATGAAGTTCCCACGGGAACGGGAGCTATGCGGGTAAAACCACGCGCGGGTAGCTTGTACAATATCATCATCAGCCCGTACAACGTCCACTGCTGAACATGGGCCTCCTCCCGAGGGAAGGTAGTTGCCATAGTCACCACGCTTGGCAGGCGGGTTGGTGAATGTGCCCGGTGAAGTAGCAAAAGCCTCGTGGCTACCTATGTAAGTCAAACCGAAAAAAAAAAAGAGGCTGATTGGTGACCGCAGTATTTATAGTACCACACAAGGAAACGCTGCTGCCCGTTCCTAGCAATACGATTATTATATGTAGATGATGTTATAATAATCGGTACCAACGGCTTAACGTGTTTTCCGAGGCACGAAGGGTAGTCCCTCAGCCAACCAGACCCGGGAAGAAATCTTAGAATTTACACAAAAAATTCCTGTCCGGCGTGGGGATCGAACCCACGACCTCCGAGATTTATAGCGAGCCAAATACCGCTACGCTACGGAGGATGTCAATATAACAATATAATTCCACTTTTTATCATAACCTCTACTCTATTTCTATCTTTGTGACTGCTCCTACCATAATCAACTAAAGCAAACCTATCAATGCGCGTGCGCAGACAATGCACTATAGGAGATCGTCGAACAATACCTACTGAGTACAGGAACCTGATTAATTGACTCAATTGGTATTAAATATCCCTTCTCTATGGTCGTTAGTAGATCACGTGTGGTCAAGGTACTGGTCAGCGGGATCATCTCATGCAAAATGGACTCAAAGAATTCAAATTCAAATTCTTTATTTCAGACATATGTCCATAGTGTTAGTATCAACAAAATAACTTGATGACTAAGGTAGGTATTAAGAAAAAATATTTAAAATATCAGATTGTATGGATCATGACCCAATGGCGCAGCAGAGGGGAGTCCAACCGATCTGAGAACACGCTCAGGAGACCTTTGGTGGCGGTGCATGGACGACCAGCCATGGAGGCGGTCCTTTTTCTAATGATCGCGTAAAGTAGTCTTGTGTAGTTCGTGAACGATGAACGAATAGGAGCCGTATCTTCGCACTGTACTAGAAGAAACGTTTCCGAACGCTGATTTGTAATCGGTCTAATAGGTCAAATAGCTCTTTTCGTACTTCGTTCATTGTAAACCGCGAGATCGTATAAGTGCGAACGAGAACGAAAAATTAAATAGCACTGACTAAGCCTGTTCAAGTATGAAGGAAAATCAAATATGTTAAATTAATACAATAGTAACCATAATTTGGTCACCGTGGTGATTTGGTGGCTGCTCTGTGGTCCGCAAATACGTTCTAAGTACTTAACAATGTTCCTAGAGAACGTATTTGCTCTGTGGTCCGCGCTGTCCTATATGGAATTTCTATGATGGAAATGCTGACCGATGCTGATGCAAAGGCCGAATAGAGCTGTTAGAGCTTATAGAATGAACTAGTTCACTGTCCGAAATGAACTAGTACGGAGCGATCTTGCAAATGACCGAGCAGGCACAAGACTAGTAAAGATCATCTGTGCGCGCCTCCGTAAACATAGTGGACGCACTACAACGCCACGACAGCCCCAACAGTCTCCTAAACGCGTTATTATATTGAACAGAAGGAATCATCCGCCACTTTTTGTTTTCGGACGGACCTCTGTATTTAGCCCAGAGTCTTTTGCTACTTCACCGGGCATAAAGGCAAGCAGAGCTCCAGCCTAGGTAAATGGTGCAACTGCCCCATATTTTGTAGCCAGTAGGGGATAAATGGATTATTAAGACTTGAGCTCTGCTGGCCTTTATGCCCGGCGAAGTAGCAAAAAACAAAAAAAGATAAAATTGAATATTCGGTCATTTCTAGTGACAAACTCCGAAGTCCGAATCATAGCGATACAAAAGTCTTTGAACTTCAATCTCCCCGCCAGCGAGTACCACAGGGTACGCGGCGCCCTCTTGCGCAGGTTGCTAAGTTTGTAGTGTTTAAACCATTTATCTAGGCTGGGGCTCTGCTCGCCTTTATGCCCGGTGAAGTAAATAAAGCCTCGTGGCTAACTAAATATCCGACAGAAAAACAATTGCATGTATAAGTGTCGTTATCACAGTGATCGTGGGTTCAATCCCCACGCCGCTGGACAGAAATATTTGGATAAATTCTTAAATTTCATCCCCGGTCTGGTTCGTTGAGCGGCAATTTAGCCTCCGTGCCTCGGAAAGCACGTTAAGCCGTTGGTCCCGACTGGTTTAACATCATCTATAATAATCGTATGCTAGGGAACGGGCAGCGGCGGCGTTTCCTTGTGTGGTACAACATAAGACTACGGTCACCAACCTGGCTGCCCGTGTGGCGTACTTTATGGATAGACTAGGGGTCTATCCATAAAGTACGTACGTATAAACAGAGTGATGACATTCTAAACCCAATATGGCGGACCCACTAAGATAAAGAACTAGTTTTTTTAATGCATTTCTCATGATTTTATTACCGGTTTTATTACAATAATAAAAACTGGCCAAGTGCGAGTCGGACTCGCGCAAGAAGTGCTCCGTACCATTTTCAAGTGCCTATCTGTTGCTGTTAATGATACGGAGCAAAAAAATTGAAACAAAAAAAAATTGATGTATCGGAGCCCCCCCTATTTTTTTTTTGTCGGCAACAGAAATACATAATTTGTGAAATTTTCAACCGTTTAGCTATCGCGGTGTTTGAGATAAAGCCTGGTGTCAGACAGACAGCAAAGTCTTAATAATAGGGTCACGTTTTTACCCTTCGGGTACGGAATCCTAAGAATTAATTATTTTAATGCATCTTTCAAGATTTTATTACCCGTTTCATTACAACAAAAATCTAACTTCTCAGCTCCTATTATGTGCACCATTTTTATTTGTAGGTTTAGATGTCAGACCAAATCTATATATATAAAAGAAAGTCGTGTTTGTTACAACACTTATAACTCGAGAACGGCTGGACCGTAGGGGTAGGGTAGGGCAGGGGTAGGGTAGGGGTAGGGTAGGGGTAGGGTAGGGTAGGGGTAGGGTAGGGGTAGGGTAGGGGTAGGGTAGGGGTAGGGTAGGGGTAGGGTAGGGTAGGGGTATGGTAGGGGTAGGGTAGGGGTAGGGTAGGGTAGGGGTATTGAGGGTAGGTGTAGGGTAGGGGTAGGGTAGGGGTAGGGGTAGGGTAGGGGTAGGGTAGGGCAGGGGTAGGGTAGAAAAGTCCACCCGTGCGAAGCCGGGGCGGGCCGCTAGTGAAATATAAAGACCAAACGCTGTCTAACAATGCACTGAAGCCGGCTATTTTGTGCATGTTCACACTAACTTTTTTTATACATCTGTAGTTAGCCCCGAGGCTTTTGCTAAAGGCCGGGCATAAAGGCGAGCAGAGCTCCAGCCTAGATAAATGGTTTAAACACTACAAACTAAGCAACCTGCGCAAGAGGGCGTCCCCTGTGGGACTTGGACTTCGGCTCAGGGCGGTCGCTGACGGGGAGATTGAGGGATTATGGCTTTTAGTTTCTTCAGGGGAGTTTTGTGCAACTGTCGCTCTACTTTACAGTTCGCGGGCCTCACGGACTTCGGGTCCACGAGGGCATCGGAAGGGTTCACACTACCCGAATGTTATAAAAATAACGTTAAACTTTAATTTGTACACTCTTTCACAACACAATTCGTCATTTTTGTTGATAAATAATGAAGTTTGTTACAACGGTGAAGGAAATCGGTCCAGTAGTTTCGGAGCTTATTCAATACAAACAAACAATCACATTCTTCTATTATTTCAATAAATATATAGACAACTTGTATTTTTGTATCTAAGCTGTCGTCGGTTCATCGCTCCTTAGGTAACTAATACCTCATAACGTGTGACCTTCGCAAATTAGCGGCTCCACACCCACACTGATCCGAAGCCATACTCACTATCACTACGGAGATTTCATTGCCAAAATCCTTACTTACTTTTACTGTATCAGCTCGAGTACGTCCACTGCTGAACATGGGTCTCCTCTTTCACAGACCTTGGGGAGCCAGGGTCTTTGAGGGATGTTGTCATAATCACCACGCTTGAATTAGTGATCGCAGTAAGATGGAGAGTATCTTTGAGCTGATAGATGCTGCTGCCCATCCATCAGCTGTATGGCCCGCAGTCGCGTTACGACACCGATGGGAAGATATGGGGTGGACTTTTCAAGTTGTAACCCCCCTATCTAACAAGTTTTGAAACCCGTCTAGATCTCTCTATGCCACTCCCTTCCTATACAGTCCTACACACCGATATCGGCCTCGACAGCCAAATCACCGCTTTTTTTTTTTACCTGTTTAGTTAGCCCCGAGGCTTTTTTTACTTCACCGGGCATAAAGGCGAGCAGAGCTCCAGCCTACTCCAATGCAACTTGTTACTTTTCTCAATGATTTTTGTCAATCCTGCCAACATCTAATAAAATCTCAAAAGCTAAGTATATTTTTTTTAGCTTTTAATCTAACGCATTAAAACATAATAATATTCGATGCAATTATAGAACAAGTTTTTATCAGAATCTATCAACAATATAAAAACCTATTCGTAATGATAAAATAACAGGTTTTTTAATTGCATATCTATTACTACATAGTATCGCTTCGATGTCTGTCTGTCCCTATGCATGCTTAGATTTTAAAACTTCGCAACGAATTTTGATGCGGTTTTTAGGGTTCCGTAGCCTAATGGCAAAAAACGGAACCCTTATGGATTCGTCATGTCTGTGTGTCTGTCCGTCCAAATGTTACACAGCCACTTGTTTCCGAAACTTTAAGACCTATACTGTTGAAACTTGGTAACTACATGTATTCTGTGAACCGCATTAAGATTTTCACACAAAAATAGAACAAAAAAGAATTATATAATAGAACCGATACTCAATTTTTTTTTCATCAAACCCATGTGGTTTCTTATATATATTTTTTCTAAACTGAATACGTCATAATTAAAAGCGTAAACCGCAAGTAACCTTTCATTAATTCAACTATTAAGTATTAAAACATCGATCAAAGTTACAACGAACTACAGAACTTTTAATTTATGTTCATCATCATCATCATCATAAACAGCCCGTTCACGTCCACTGCTGAACATGGGCCTCCTCTTAACAGACCTTGGCAAGCCAGGATCGTAGAGGGACATTGCCATAATCACCTCGCTTGGCAGACGGATTGGTGATCGCAGTAAGATGTAAACCTTGAGCTAATAGATGCTGCTGCCCATCCATCAGCCATATGTCCCTTAGTCGCCTTTTAAGACATCCATGGGAGGATTTGGGGTGGTCTATTCTAAGCCGGACACCACACGGCTTAGAATAGAATTTATGTTACTTGCTGCTATTTTGCTACTACTGGTACTTTTTTTTTTTTCTTGTTGTCCGCTTTGAAATGCGTTGATGCATTCCCACCGCCGCTGCAGCGTATTCGCGCGCTGGCGGCGGGATATGTGGGACTCGCCCTCTCCATAGCGTGGTATGCGACACTCATACCACGAGGAGAGGACCCTACACCACTAAAACCTCCCGGACACTCCTTCGATCCGCCGTTGGCGGGAGCCGGGTACGCATGAGCAATCCAGCCCCCCGACGGCACCCGCGGCCAATATGGTACCGCGGGATCTCCTGGGCCACACTTACAGTGGCCCATTTGAGTGTAGAGGCGTCCCTACTCCTCATGGGTCAGCCTCGACGGGAGCGGGGCCCATGTCCCCCACTCCCCGAGGCCGAGCCTAGGGCGGTACTACTGGTACCTACATGATGTTATTATGGGCGAGTCCGACTTCCACTTGGCTGCTTTTTTCATAGATTCAAGAGGTAGGTTTATATGTGTAATACGGGTACATATAAGAATACCTACAGGTAAAATGTCACTGATTAAAACATCGAAAATTAAAGGACATTCGTATAATACATCAGCATTGCACCCGTGCGGAGCCGGGCGGATCGTTAGTAATATTATAAAGTTGAAGAATTTGTTTATTTGTTATCTTGAGCGCACTAATCTCAGGAACTACTGGTCCGATTCAAAAATATATATATTTCAGTGTTAGATTTAGTTATGAGGCTATATTTAATTATGAGGTTCCCACTGGAGCGTGAACTATGAAAATCACGCGCGGGAAGCTCAAAATGCCCACGCATACTAAGAAGGGATTAAAAAAAATCACTTTAAAGGGATGAAATATAAGGGTTTGCAAGTTTTCATGTAAAAATGGATTATTCCGTTCCGTGCAACGATACTGATAAAACTTGAGATTCATTCAACATTTTATGGGACGAGAGCGAGAGAAGCTATCCTTCTAATATTATAAACGCGAAAGTTTGTAAGTATGGATGGATGGATGTTTGTTACTCTTTCACGCCAAAGCTACTGAATGGATTTGACTGAAACTTTGCACGAGGATAGTTATTCAGCTCAATTAACATATAGGCTACAAAAAATCACGCTCCGACCCACTGGAGCAGAGTAATACCGCGGGGCGCAACTAGATAGGTATACTCTAAGTGTGCGAAATTTCATATTATTGCTTCCGCGGAATTTTTCACGTAATAATTATTTAGTAGGTACTAGCTGCGCCCCGCGTTACTCTGCTCCAGTGGGTCAGAGCGTAATATTTTGTAGCATATGTGTTAATTCAGTGTATAACCTATCCCGGTGCAAAATTTCAGCCAATTCCGTTCAGTAGTTTTTGCGTGAAAGAGTAAAAAACCTGTCCATCCATACTTACAAACTTTCGCGTTTAAAATATTAGTAGGAGATTAGTATAATGTAGAAAGATACACTTTACACAAACTCCTAAATATCACAATATAACATTGCACAACATCATATCACAATCCAATTTCCCACACATGTCCGTATTTCATCACAACACGTAAACCGACACGAGATCGAAACCGCGATGTAGCACACAACGCACACGCGACACGTCCGCACTCCGCGACGACGTTCGCGAACTTACTGAACGATACACAAATAATAGAGATAAGTGAGCGAGGACATAGACAACGCGTTTAAGATGTGTAACTTTCGGGGTTCCGTACTTAAAATATAAAAACAGGACCCTATTACTAGGACTCCGCTGTCTAATTGATTCAAATTCAAATTTCATTTATTCCGTAAAAATGGTTACATTTGTTGGAATCGTTTAATTTTTTCAAAAAAACTCAGTAGAACCCTCTTTTAAAAAAGGGATAAAATATAATGACCACCAAAAATATATACTTGACACCAGAAAAATAAAGTCTAAAATTATAATAGTACTAGCTATTTAAGTCACGACTGCACTTCAAATTGTATTCGAACACCAAATGTAGTTAATGATCACCAAATCTTAGCGAGCAAATTATTGCGCTATTTCTACCTTAATAAAATCAATGAAAAATGACAATCGGTTAGGTTAGGTTAGAGCTGCGGCCATACAACGTTTAAAATAATCATTTTAAACTTATTTATAGACAATTCTCTTAAACTATTGGGAAGTTTGTTGTAGAACCGTATACATAAAAGAGTTACTTATTTTGCGGAGACGGCTAGCATGAGCCACAAGATTATGCTTATATCTGGTATTTACACTGTGTGTCGCTTTTTTTTACAAAATGAGTTAATATTTCTATGTCCATATAACACATTCTCATATATATAAATTGTGATGCAACGATTAGAACATTTATTTCTTTAATTTTTTCTCTCAAGCTTTCTCGGGGACCCAGTTTGCTCGTCCGTCCGTCCGACTGTCTGTCGTCTCATCCGTGTGTCTGTCTGTTCGTCCGTCTGTCTGTCGAACTTACTGAACGATACTCAAATAAAACGATAAGTGAACAAGAACATAGACAACGCGTTTAACATGTGTATTTGTAGGGTTCCGTACTCATCGTGTAGGTACCAGGGAACGGGCGGCGGCGTTTCTTTGTGTGTACATAATACATAATATTGCAGTCACCAACCCACCTGCCAAGAGTGGTGACTATGGCAAATACCCTCCCGCGGGAGGAAATCCATTGTTTTTTTTTCGGACGGACATACGTAGTTAGCCACGAGGCTTTTGCTACATCACCGGGCATAAAGGCGAGCAGAGCTCCAGCCCTAATAAATGGTTTAAAAAAAATACAAATTAAGCAACCTGCGCAGGAGGGCGCCCCATGTAGGGTTTGGACCTCGGCTCAGGGCGGTCGCTGTGCGATTAGATTGAAGGATTATGACTTTTAGTATTTTAGGGATTTTTGTGCAACTGTCGACCTACTTTACAGTTCGCGGGCCTCACGGACTTCGGGTCTACGAGTGCATCGGATGGTTAAAGGAAGCAATGTTCAGCAGACGTTATACGGGCTAATGATGAGGATGACTCAAAGTGTAAAAACTAGACCCCATTACTAAGACTCCGCTGACCGTCAGTCTGTCAGTCTGTCTGTCCATCCGTCTGGCTGTACCTCATGTAATGTGATAGCTAGAGTATTGAAATGCTTGATACCTATGCCGTGATACTAGACTGGCAGACAGACCATTAGCTACTCCGCAATAGATTTTAGTTGACATATCTTGTATTTAATTATATTAATCATATTTCATTGTGTATAACTAACAAGTACAAGTGTATGTAAATACCTAAGTGCTGAATAAATATCGTTCAATTCGTTCACAAAACAGTGTATCTCTGTTTTTTATCTACACTTCTACATATCGCACACCTAGATGAAGACTCCGCTAACTCAAAAAAGTACGAGTTTCGAGTTAGTAGCTTCGATATATTTCTTTAATACTCTATAAACAGTTTTTCGTCATTTCTGAAAAATGAGGTTTTTTGAGTTGCCAGAGTCTTCATCTAGGGGTGCGATATAGTAATATTATAAAGAGGAAAGATTTGTATTTTGTGTGTATGTTTAAAAGGAATAAACTCAAAAACTTCTGTGCCGAACCCTCGGTGCGCGAGTCCCACTCACACTTGGCCTGTTTTTTTTTATCTAAACACAGCGGCGACCTTGGCCTTTGCAGTTGGCTTTCCTCTTACAATAAACGATGCTCTGGATCAGACGCGGTCACAACCACACATTTGGAGAGACGACACTAATAAATAAATTTACGACAAAGTGTGTGGAACTGTGTCGAGTGGGTTAACTTCTGATGTCCTCGTAGACCCGTAGTCCGAGAGGCCCACGAACTGAAAAGTAGAGCGACAGTTGCACAAAACTGAAATACAAAAAGTCAAAATACCTCATCTCATCGCCAGCGACCGCCCTGAGCCGAGGTCCAAGTCCCACAGGGGACGCCCTCTTGCGCAGGTTGCTTAGTTTGTAGCTTTTAAACCATTTATCTAGACTGGAGCTCTGCTCGCCTTTATGTCCGGTGGAGTAGCAAAAACCTCGTGGCTAAACATAAACGTCCATCCGAAAAAAAATTGCTTCTGTCTGAGACCTGATATTCTGGGTTCGTCCCATCCAAGATAATTATTTGAGTGAACTACGAATAGTTGTTGTGAGTCTAGGTTTGCTTTGTGTCCTTGTAAAGTTTCCAAGAGACGTAGATTTATTTGTCTAGTGTGGGATCATCTTGCAGGCGGTTGTCTGCGCTTGCCAGTTCGTGGTCTCCACTCATGAACGTTTCTGCTCCAACGACCGTCAGTTCTTCGAGCTATGTGTCCTGCCCATTATCTTCAACTTGCTAATCCGTTGACCTATGTCAGCGATCTTCATTTCCCTGCGGATCTCTTCATTTCTGATTCGATCAAGCAGGGAAATGTCAAGCATAGATCTTTGCATAGTTCGATGAGCGACTTATGAGGCACATAGTGAGAGACCACGTCTCAGATCCATACATTACTGGTAACCCATATATACAGATGGGATTAGATCTCACGTTGTCCTCTAGCACCTTGCCACTCGCTGCAGTCATGGAGATTCTACTGCGACGGTAGATGGCATACATAATGCATTCCACCGTGGATAAAACAGGCCTCCGACCTCAGTTTTGCAGTCTACTAGTATTCTTGTTAACCCCTCGTGCTATGCTATAATGCTTGTGTTACGAGTGGGTTCACGTCGGTAGTGCAATGGGTGGGGATCGAACCGGCAACCACAATATCTTCTGAAAAGCTCTTCTGACAAGTGTATATAAAGTGCTAAATAAATATCTTTAATTCCTGAGTGCACTCACCTCGTGCCTCCCGGAGCGCGTGCGCCGCGTGTCGGTGGCTGTTCCTCTCGGCGAGCGCGAGCGGCGTGTCCCTCCCCGCGTCCGTCACGTCGAGGCGCGCCCCCGCCGACACCAGGGTCTTCACGTTCTCCACGTGACCACGCTCCGCCGAGATGTGCAGGGCCGTCTAGAGGACGGAAAGGTTCAGTTACAATAAGTTTATATCATTCTTACAAAATGACACTCTAGTACAAAGCTGCCAAACTGTGCGAAGTCCTGGGACGTCTCATCTCAAGGTGTGCTCAGAAAGCACACGCTTCTCATTAGAAGCCATCCAAAAAAGGATCTGTAAACTGCTCATCCGATTTGAAAAATTCCGTCATTGTTACATAGCCCCTTTATCGAGGAAGTCTAGGCTATATTTGATTATAAAGTTCCCATGGGAACGAGAGCAACGCGTAGAAATGACGCGCGGGAATCTAGTCGAATATAAAACAGTGTGTTATATACCTTTGACTGTTATATTTGATTCCTAACACATCTTCACTTCACCAACCCATTAACGTCCATAGCTGAACATGGGCCTCCTCTTTCCAGATCTTGGTAGGCCAGGGTCATTGAGGGATATTGCCATAATCACCACGCTTAGCAGACAGATGATGGTAACTTATGTTGAGCAGATAGATGATGCTGTCAATCCATCAGCTGAATATGCCTTAGTCGCTTACGACACCCATAGGAAGTCATGGGGTGGTCTGATGATTATGATGAATATATATTACTTTGTGCCTCATAAGAAAGCTCGGCATTTCTCTGCGTGATCGAATCAGAAATGAAGGGATCCGCAGGAGAACGAAGGTCGATAACATAGCTCAACGGACTATCAAGCTGAAATGGCAATGGGCAGGTCACATAGCTCAAAGAACTAACAACCGATGGAGCAGAAAGGTTCTCGAGTGGAGACCATGAACTGGCAAGCGCAGCGACCGACGACCTCATAAAGGTCGCAAGGGTCATTGGATGCAGGTTGCTAGTAATCGTTCCCGCTGGAAATCGGCAAGTGGACGACCACAGGCTGATAATGATGTATTACCTTCCCCCCCGTAGCAGTATCAGACTGTACATCAAGCTGGGCGCTCGCAGCACAAAGCGCGGCGAGGCAACGGCTCTCTTACGACATCCAGAGAAAGTCATAGGGTGGTCTGATGATTATGATGCATGTGTACTATTCAGAGGTGGATTAAACGCTGAGAGCGCCATAGGCAAGCATCTCATCGGCGCCTCTATTTTATAAATAACTAGTACTATTAAAAATTTGATCACTGTAGTTGTCATTACTACATGTGTGGTAGAGGTTACTCCAATTCGGAGCTGGCATATCTTTATTCCGACTTGTAGAAGCCTCAACTACAGTTACTGATCCAGCGTATATGCCCCCGCACACCGCAACGTGCCGAGTTTGCCTTATGGATAATAAGTCTCTGGTACTATTACCTTCCCCCCCGTAGCAGCATCAGACTGAACATCAAGCTTGGCATTAGCCGCACACAGCGCGGCGAGGCAGCGGCTCCGCTCTGCCAGTGCGGCCGCGTGCAGCGCGGACCGGCCGTTGCTGTCCAGCGCGTTCACCTGCGCTCCTGACGCGACCAGCTCCTGGAGGAGCTCTAGGTTGTCCCATAGCGCAGCCTGTAGGGGAATAATATGTACTTAGTAAATAATATTGTATTAGAATAGAATAGGACAAACTCCGTAGCGTTGCGGTATTTGGCTCGCTTTAAATCTCGGAGGTCGTGGGTTCGATCCCCACGCCGGACAGGAAATCTTTGTGTAAATCCTTAGATTTCTTTCTGAGTCAGGTTGGTGGAGGGACTACCCTACGTGCCTCGGAAAGCACGTTAAGCCCTTGACCAGATTGTTATAACATCATCTATAATAACCATATACCAAGGAACGGGCAGCAGCGATTCCTTGTGTGGTACAACAAAATACTGCAGTCACCAATCCGCTTACCAAGCGTGATGACTATGGCAAATACCAACCCTCAGGAGGACGCCCATGTTCAGCAGTGAACGTTATACTAGCTGATGACGATGATGATGATAGAATAGCCTATTTAGTTAGTTAGTTGGGCAAAAGAATTTCCATGCTCACCTCCTAAGTGGGCATTTATACATGATTGTCCAGATTTTCAATTAAACCACCTTAAATGCTCCCAAAACTCTATCAACCCCTTGATGGTTTCAAGAGCTTAGGATATTGAGTTTATTCAGTAAGTCAGCCCGTTGTTGACATTTGCTTTTGCAGTCAAGAATTATCTGTGTTTCAGGAGCTTCCATGTACGTTCTGCATAGTGGGCAGTATGTTATTCCTAGGTTAGCCAGATGCTTGTTTTAAGCAGCAGTGTGCCGTTTAAGTACTAATTACCTATTACTATTTTTACACATTTCCTAGAGAATCACGGTCAAAGTCAAAGTCAACAATTTGTTTATTCATATAGACACAATTGAAAAAAATTTAATCATGTTCTTATGATGCATTCATTTCTTTTCCTACTACCAGTTCTGGACGCGGCAACTCTGAGAAGAACTGGCAAGAAACTCAGAGGAATCCTTTTTTAAATAATCAATTTATCATTTTTTTTTACAATATTGTTAAGCAGCAGTGTCATTCCAGAGTAAGTTACTGCCAAGCCATTCTGTCATTTACATAGTCTGATATTGTATTGTATGTCTTTTTACATAATTTAGCTTTGACAATGGCTTAAAATTTATAAACAGATAATTCTCGAATACATTGCCCTATGTTACTCTATGGAGACGAGTTGCAAGTACTACAAAATCATGCTTATGTCTAGTATTCATATACATTCGGTGACTCCCACTCTAAGAAAATTAACCTGTCTCTTGGGATCAACTATTTGTACTTCACACAAATGATTCAGGTGGGAATCAAGCCCATAACACCAGGTCGCAGAAGCCACTGCCATAACCAGTGGGCCACAAGTGCCACAAGTTGGGAGATCTTTAGGTATTTAGAATGAATTATGACTTCATTTGTGAACTTTATTGCTGGATGTGACGCCATGTCATTAACTCATTTACTGTCTTAACTAATTTATAAAGCTGAAGAGATTCTTTATTTTCTTGAACATGCTTCTCTCAAAAACTACTTGACCAATTTGAAAAATTATTTCTCTGTTAGATAGCCCATTTATCGAGGAAGGCTATATGCTATATTTAATTATGAAGTTCCTACGCGGGTTGTTACGCGGGTGAAACTACGCTCGAGAAGCTAGTGGGAAATATAATCTGTGGTAGCCAGGCAGACAACTTTCATTTGAACTATTATTTTAATCATAATAAATCAAAATATACAATAATCATGACTAAAGGCAATATTGTTAAGAGTATTTATATAAAAAAATATTGATTTGAATCAGAAGTTAAGAAGTACAGGCAACAAAATTAATTCACAAACATAAACAAAACAAGAATTTAAAAAACCTAAAATGTTCACACAAATGCATGAAACTGGCAATTAACTGGCCATTTTCAGCGCAACAATACACTGCTCAGTAATGTCTGAGGCCTTGTGCCACCTCCCACGATACCTAGCAACCACATTAACTCTCTAATACTGAATCATGCAACACTATTCACATACGTCAGGCGAAAATTATAAACCAACTTTAAAGTGATATAACTCAGTCACCTGATGCAGCAGCCGGCCTTGGAACAGGTCCTCGTCTGGAGACAAGTCCATTCTTCTTATTTACACACAAAAAACACAATTGCAACACACATTTCCGGTCTAAACAGCCGGTGAAGCGTTGCAAACGTCGCGCACCATAACTATTGACATTCACACGAAATCGCTCACGAAAACGCCAATTAAAATACACAGTAATATACAAATGGAATTGTTTTTCGTCTACATTGCGTGTGGAATGTGATATTAATTGCGAAATTACAATTATTTATTGTAAATGGTTTATTGATTTATTTTGTGACAGCCATTGTGACAGCTGACTGATTTAGTGTTGCCAAATTGTATTGCTCATAATGGTGGAATAATTTTATTAACATATATGTAATACTAAAAGTAGAAAATTTAACTAAAACTCAGTTAAAAAATACAAAATATTCAAAATCTAGATTAGATTTAGAATGCATAAGACTAACGCTGCCAATTTGGGTACTGCTGTCTGCATTACCTACCCCTTTGAATGGGAATAATTATCTTTTGAGCAAAATAAATATCAAGACTTGAGGTTATTTGACTTCCCACTGGCTCGTCCCCAAATGGTGACTTTAGATTTTCTTTCTGCAAATTTATTTATTTTGAATTTTGATTGCGTTGATTCCCATTACTTTCTACTGTCAAAATAAAAGTAGTAATGCTTAAAATGCCAACCTAATTACATCAATAATAATGGTAAATACTTTTTCTTACGATATTTTATTTTGCAAAAATATGTGTCGAGGGACATATATGACAATATTTTTAATTTTATTTACTTTTCCACCAAAAGACCGTAAGGCTTGTAAGCATGCCTAAATATGATACTTTATTAGATTCATATTTGGTCACTTTATTGTGATATTACTATTATCATTAATGTATGTTTATTTATCACTCCCATACTGTGAGTATTAAACAAATTATTTTTGACTCAACATCTAATTCTGTATGGCTAAGTGATTACTCTTGCTGACTATATATTACCGAAGGTGGCTCTATTCCATCTAAATTATAATTAAATTATAGGTACATAAAGGTAAACAAAAAGATAAATTAAACTAAAATCATTTAAGTTGGCAATACTAAATTTGACACTCATTAGCACCGTGTTCACTGTACCGGAACGAAATACAATTGAGATTTTTAGCATTATAGGCATAAAAAGCACGAAGGAGCTAAATTATACTGTAAAAAAGAAAGAAATTATGTATTAATAATTATTTGGTTTTAGTTACAACCTTAACAATTGTTAAGAAGAATTATTTGTATTTAAAATTAAAAAGTATTGAGACATTAACTTGTATATGAGGGTAGAACAAATAATAAAAACATTAACTATTGCCGTCAGTACAACATTTATAAGTTTATTTATGTTTTCTAAAAATGTCCCGAAGATATAACGCAGATTGGTCTAGAAAAAAAGCTTATTTAATCAGGAGCTTATTCCACGAGATACCTCGTAAGTGTCGTATTGCATTTAACTGTTTGAAATTTTTATTGATGAATTCACTATTAATATTTTAATGTGTTTATATTAGTTTTACTTAACTACTGACCTGAAGCGTTGGACAACTACTCATCTCCAACTGGTCGTAGCGTTACATCGTATCTATATCTGTACTAATATTATAAAGAGGAAAGACGTGATGTATTTTTGTATTTATGTTTGTTACGAATAAACTCAAAAACTACTGGACTGATTGCGATAATTCTTCTTTACCATTAGGATACTACATTATTTCTGAGAAACATAGGTTATATTTTATTGTGAAGTTCCCACGGGACCGGGAGATACGCGGGTGAAACCGCGCTCAAGAGGTAGTAGCTCATATATTAATCTTGCCTAAAAATATAATATGTGATAAATATAATGAAAATCGTTCAAGTAGTTTAAGCGTTGATGAATAACAAACATTGATACGTCTATCCAAAGAAACTATCGCGTTTATAATATTATTGGGATTCTTCTATAAGTGTGTTTGTCATGTAACTCCAACCCTAACGTCTTCACCGATTTGGTTGAAATTTATGTTTATATTTGCATGAGTCCTATATGGTTAGAAAATACGATTTGAAACAGTAAGTGGCAATGTTATTAAGATACTAAAAATATACGAAGGTAAGATACCTACGCTAGGAAAGACACTCTGGTCTCGTGCAACCCCAGGAGGCACTGGATGTCAGCCATCTTCTCTCATTATCTCTTTTTACTAACCGGCGTTAAAAGAAGCACCCGCGGGGCGTTCAGTGGGTTATATTTCTCCCCGAGGTAAAATTCGTATACTATAGCTATATAGAAAGAAATCCTCCATAGCCGCTGTTCTGATGACAATGCCTAATGGAATCCCATCCGTAGAAATTAAATATTGTAGCTACCCAGGGAATAATATTATATAGTTTCACCCGCGTAACTCCCGTTCCCGAAGGAACTTCATAATTAAATATAGCCTACAGCCTTCTTCAATAAATGGGCTATCTAACACTGAAAGATTGTTTTCAATCGGACCAGTAATTCCTGACATTAACGCGTTCAAACAAACAAACTCTTAAGCTTTATATATTAGTATAAATCGAGTTTCCTTATTTTTACAGCCGCAGCTTTGTCTCCGGTCCCTGAAGAATCCAGTTCAGTATCTGACTCTGAAATCTCTATCACTAAGAGACCTTACAGCCCACTGCCAGACCTCATCATTGAAAAAGAACCGAACAAACACGACGAGCCGGAAGAATTCTATCAAAAGCTAGAAATTAAAATGAAGAGGATTTACAGGAAAGTGTTTATAGAAGGCCGGAGCATCTCTGACTGCGATCTCAGTACTACTGAATGTATTGATGAAGATAGCAGAACTAGTTCAGAAGATAACACTTCCAGTTTTGAAGCCCATGAACGTAATTGTAATTCTGAAGAAAGTGATGACAGTTTTGAACAGAGTAACGTATTTTATCAAGATTATGGTATGGATATAATAGAGGAAGCTAATACAACTTATGAAATAGAAAGAATATCTCATAGCACTGGAAGTAAAGAAGTACAATCGTCGACCAATAATGATTCGTTAGATTCCAATGGGTATAAAGCCGATGCTGATTCTAATATTAGTGATTCTGAAACACAACCTTGTGGTTCTGTATCAAATAATAATGATGTTTCAAAAGACAATTCAATATCAGAAAGACATGATAGTACTGAATCAAATAATAACGTTGTCTCGAATTATAATCAAATACCAGACATTTCTGATAAAACTAATAGTACTGCTGATAACTTAGGAACAGGAGGTGAACCTGAAATAATAGACCTTGATCCATCTTACTTAGGAAATAACAACGAGAGCAATAAAAATGATCCTGATAATACTGTGCAGATCGGATTCGATGATGATGTTAGACGATCATCACCATTAGTGGGTGATTACAATTTAGAACCAGATGAAGACATTGAAATGGATTTAAATAATGATGAAGTGGCAGTAGAGAGCTTGTGCGGTGAAGGTATTGTAAATTATACTGCTACCCTCCGTACTTCGTAAAGCATGTTCAGCCCCGGTTATCTATCTATGACCATCGTAACGGTTCACTAGTTACCTGTGAATATACTGTACCTACCTATAATACCGCCGCATGCCAAACGCGGTGACTATGGCAACACCATTTTCAAGGGGGGGCCATGTTAAGCCGTGGACATTGTCCTATTGTTTACTAAATTTCATAAATATGTTCTTTCCCAAGGTTTCTTGTGGAAGAATACAGGCTACTATTATCGCAAAAAAAAACTGTCTTCGTCGTCCATGATGGCGCTGGAAAAAGCTCGTAGGCATATGCAAGCTATTAAGATGTTGGGAGGGGGTTTTTTTTCAAGCAAAATTAACGTATAGTTGTGTCTATCTATACATCTTTACTAATACATAAAGCCTGAATTAAAGCCATGTCTGATTTAAAAAAATATTTCAGTGTTCGATAGTCCGTTTACCGAGAAAGGCTATATGCTATATGTACTAGATACAGATACAGATGGGTAAGCTGTCGGTCTTGGGCCTTATCTCTCGCAGGTCGTGTCGGTACAACGCACAAAGCACACCACAGTCAAAACAAATACAAGCATAAAGTTTACATAGTCACATGAAATCATTGAAATCTATTGACTAATTATAATTCAGTTTATTTCTCACCAGGTCCTGTCTACATGCAAATAACAACACAAGCCCAAATCCACGTAGATGGTGCAACAGAACACACTGAGAAGCGAAGTCAAGTCTACGATGACATTGTGAGACCGCCGCACGTGGAGCGTACGTTTGCTGTGCCCAGTATAGTTATAGAAGGAATTGAAGAACAAGTGATAGAGTCAGAAAAGCACATCTGGAGCGAAACAGAAAGTGACGTAGAATCTACTGAACTGGAAGAAAACATAGGTTTGTGACCTTTTACTGTTACTTACGTTGTCAGCCCGATCGTCCTCTGCTGAACATGGGCCTATTTAACAGACCTTAGCAAACCAGGGTCGCTGATTATTGCTGTAACCACCATGCTTGATTGGTGGATTGGTGATCGTAGTAATATGGGAGTAGCTTTAAACTAATAGATGCTGCTGCCCACTCACCAAGTTTATTATCCCTTAGTCACCTCTTAGTCGTAAGAGGTGACCCATAGACAGATATGGCGAGTTCTATTTTAATCCGGAAATCACTTATTCATATTAATAATATATTATTAATAAATTAAATTGTTAGATGCCTTCATTTTACATACACTTAATTTTTATAGTACCTTATTTAAAAAGACAAATTATCTAGTGCTAATACCATTAAATAATGTGTCTATATGCCGTAATGCTAGTTCTGAACCGCCCTCCCGCCCGCAAAAACTATGCACAATATGCAGGAAGGAAAAATAAAACGTGCAAAATGCAATCGGTCTTCGGCTGGTGATTGTTTTACAGCATAAAGACACATTATTTAGCGGAATTAACACTAGATATTTTATCTTTTTAAAGTAGATTAATACGGATTTCCGCAAATAACGACTGATTCTAATAATTATTTTATAGTACCCTTAATACATAAATAATTATTGTCCCTAATCGGAATCAAACCCAGAACCATTGCCGTAACCAGTGAGGCACCTTGCTCTTGTAGCATTTGAATACTTTAAGCTGCTAGTCTATCGTATACTGATCCATATTCTCTTACTTAATTGAAATTATTTTTTATTTCAGGTCCAGCACAAACTTCAACTCCTATCTCTGAACATAGCACCACTTCTCACGGCTCTGTCGAAAAGATGCGAAGTTTTGACCCTGAACCCTTTCGACATTCTATTGAACATAATATTCAACCCTCCAGCAATGAAAGCAGTACCAACCACGTCACACCACCACTAGCATGGTCAGGAAAATGGTCACAAGATGGCGCTGTAAACAACAACATACTAGAAAATGAGGAGAACAATGATGATATATTATCAACAATATTAAATCAGAGTGTTAATAAAACACCTCCGATAAGCAGAAAGAGAAGAGCGCTACAAGATATTTCTGTACAAACGTCGGGCAATACGTTGTGGGATGATCTACGCGGCAACTTTTTTGTTGGTGCTCCTAAAATTTTGCGACTATGTTCTTGTGCTGGTCATATTTGTCGACAGTAATGAGGATGTAACATTATAGTTTGTTTATAGGAATAGCAGATACTGACATATGAGATTAAACTTTTTTCGCTTGTCGTAAGTTTCCTCTTATGCCAATTACCTGGTGGTAAAATGACCCCTGCCTGGTGACAGGGCTCATTTTGCTGATCAGGGTATAAAAAAGTGGTCTCATGAGCGGTTTTATGTAACAGCCTCTAATTAATAATCAGTTAGTGGATTTTATTGCAATTGTATTAAGTTAAATTTCCTATTCCTGTCAGTGTAAGATTCCTTATATGAAGTGCTTTTCGCCATGTTTGAATATAAATTTGTAATAGGAATTCCATTATATTTAGTCTTAATATTATTATCCGGTGTGTGTCAAAGATTGAATATTGCTGGCTAACATAAAAACTCTTCTTTGCTCAGATTATTATTAGACAAAATGAATTATAAAAAGTGAAACTAAGTTATGTGAACAATCTCTGTGTTAACATTTCGCCACAAATTAAGATCTTTGTACCAATTTCAGTTTTATTTTTATAATCATGTTGAGTTTGTAATGATTATACATACACCTACTAAGATCTACTAGAATACCTATTAAAACAAATTGGCACTTGATAATGTTATTTATATTTTAGTTCTGTTATAAATAAAATCATGTTACATAATTTATTATAATCTTAAGTGCTGTACCGAGATGTACTATATATTATTATATTTATCAAACATATACCAATAACTTTTATTTCTACTCAATCGTATAGTTGGTTCTGAGACGAAGTGTGCTAGGTTCAATTACCTCCCCTGGATCATCTATTTTTGTGTGCGACAGATTGTTGTTCTCAGTTTGGATGTGCTTTGTGCACAAGGATTTAATTTCCTTAAACATAAATTATCTCTAAAAAATATTAAAACACTATTAACTATCTAGATACGTTATAGTAGAACAATTTAATAAGTAAGTAATACTTTACTCTTTACTTATTTAATTGTTTGTTTGAATTTTGGTCCCTAGAAGAGTAAAAAGCAATTAGGGTTAACATAAATAGTCTTAACTGCTTAACAGTTATAGAGAGTATAAGAAAAACCTATAATTATCAAATTGCCAAAATAGCAATCTCGAGGATAGATAGTGGTCAGGTACAAAGCACATACAATACTACTAGCCTCCGCGGGCGGTTTCACTGCGTTGCTTTCGTGACAATAGGCTCACTAACTTAAATCATTTTTCAAATTGGACCAGTAGTTTCTGAGTTTTAGCGCGTTTAAGCAAAAAAACAAACTTTTTAGCTTTATATATTAGTATAGAAGCTTTATAGATGTGAGCAGTAATGGCTCAACTAAATATTCAGTTTTAGAAACTAGTTTAAGGTAGATGTCAGAATTCCAATCTGGGTCTTTACTATAGGTCTGATAACGGATTACCTTATTACAAATTTCATAGGAGTTGTGTAGGTATTTATTTAGTTGTTATAACGTGAAATGTATATTCTAAGCGAGAATAAAAACACATAAAAATCCCCCTACAATCCTATTTTAGGAACACACCTACAGGAAAATTAAATATTCCCTAACAGTATGTTCCAGTAATCCGCATAAGAGCAATTACTATCAAATGCAATGTTTAGAAAAAATGCAAAAGGCTGGAACGCTTTTACTGTCAAAAACGTCAAACGTCACAACTTTAAAGTTAGGTTATGTTGTTGTGTCAATGACTTTTGTATCAATATAATTGCTTTAAAATTTAATAAATTAACTTAAATCCTTCATACAAATACTCAAGATGCCTGCGGAAACTGCTGTCAAGGATTTAGATGATAAATTTGTGGATTTGATAGGGAAATTTGTGTCCGATGTACAAAATGGGTAAGCTGACGATTTTTACATATTTAATTGTTTTTTACAATAAAAAAGTGCTTTACAATGGTTTATAATTATTGTGAGATGTATATTATCAATGAAGTGATGGAATTTTCCTAGTTATTCCTTAATTTTAAGTTCTTTTTTACATTTACTATTGCATCAGCTGATAGATTGTCAGTAAATATATTTGTCTAATGTATAGATATTTATAGGTATGAATGTATACCTGTTCTTCAGTAACTACGGCAATCCCTCAGGATCTGGCCCATGTCAGCTGTGGACATTGCATGTTATATCTATCTACAGCCAAACATGGTTTATGATGATGATCCTTGACATACATACGTGAATTATATGTATCATCACACTTTTCTCCCATAGATTTAGACAGATACAAAAGACACACCACTTATCTTGATCCTGGCACACCTCTTGGATTTCTTACACATTCATCGGTCTCTTCAAGCATGCTTGCCGTTTATACATGCTTTTACATTGGCCCTTTTTTAATATGTTAATAATCGGGTCTGGTTTCCAGATTTATTATAGACCTGAAAGGCCCACATACCATCAGAAAGGTATATATTTTGGATGCATATACAATGACCTATTTAATTGTAATATTTATATATATATGTTATTCCAGCAAGCTGTCAGGATCCAACAACATAGCACTGTCCATGCTGAACCTCCTGGAACAGATCATCAATGAGTCTCAACATGCAACGGCTTAGTGAGTAGTCTTCTACATTTTTCTATTTTTTGTACATATAAAATAGATTACTGATCGTAATATGTTTCATATAAACTGTGCATAATATTGATTTATATATACTAGTAGTGGAAATTTCTCTATCTCTAAAAATATATTGGTAGTTAATTCATTCTGTACTCCTTCTCTCCGTAGCATAGCAGTATTTGCCTCGCTTTAAGTCTCGAAGGTTGTGGGTTCAATCCCCACACCGGACAAGAAATCTTTGTGTAAATTCTAAGTTTTCTTTCCGGGTCTGGTTAGTAGAGGGACTACCCTCTGTGGATCGGAAAGCACGTTAAGCTGTTGGTCTCGATTGTTATAATATCATCTATAACAAGCGTATACCAGGGAACGGGCAGGAGCTTTTCCCTGTGTATTTTAACATAATACTGCGGTCACCAATCCGCCTGCCAAGCGTGGTGACTATGGCAAAAACCCTCCCTCGGGAGGAGACCCATGTTCAGCAATGGACGTTGTATGGGCTGATGATGCTGATGACTCCTACTCTATATAAACTATAAATGTGCAAAATTTCATACCTGATCACTGGCACGGACTACAGGCACTGGATAACACAACGGGGGCAGTTGCCAATGCGGTCCTCGGTCTGTCCGGTGAGGATCCTAGCCCAGCTTACCTGCAGGTTCTCTAGCTACCTAAGTGGACAGCCCAGAGAAGAACCTCAAAAATAAACTCCAGTTTATTCTTTTCTGACTTCTATTTGTGTGTTTACTTATGTCCCCTACATTCATATGCATTTTAGACAATCATTTTTCCATTAAAAACAGACACCTCAATTTTATTTTTTATGTAGTCAATTGACTAAATTGATAATCATAAGAATTGAATTTCATTTCTTATGATAATCAAGTAATTACTTGAAGTTATGTTTGGTGTTACAGCGAGCTTTGTGGGTCTGTGAAGAACGCGGGTCGTCGCATCACGGCCGCTCTCCCGCAGCACGTGAGCGCGGCCAATGTTGTGAGGAGGATACTGCGGGCCATACGGGACGAGAACAGGACACAAGCTAACCAGGTAAGGTTTAAATCGTACGGTTTCACCTGCATAACTCTCATCCACGGAGGAACTTCATAATAAATAGCCTGCATTCTCTATAAATAAGCTATCGAACACTGTAAGTATTTTTCAAATCAGACTAGTCGTTTCTAAGACTATCGTGATCAAGCACAACAAACAAACTCTTTAACATAATTTATAGATTAATAGAATCATAAATTTTATGAAACCTCCAACCTAAATAACTAAGCAAACAAAAAATAGTTTTGAAAATGGGTAATAAAATATTCCCCAATATTTTCACCCCCCATAATATTACACACACACATTTGAATATTTTTTAGGTCAGTTTTAAGACCTTGCGTCGAGTGCTCGGAGGGCTACTCTCTCTTTGTATAGCTAGGAGTGTAACGGTGTGTCTCTCTCTTAGAGCTGCGACACCTCGGGGGAGAGTCTCCAGCGCCTGGTGCTCGCGTCGAGTGCTCGGAGGGCTACTCTCTCTTTGTATAGCTAGGAGTGTAACGGTGTGTCTCTCTCTCAGAGCTGCGACACCTCGGGGGAGAGTCTCCAGCGCCTGGTGCTCGCGTCGAGTGCCCGGAGGGCTACTCTCTCTTTGTATAGCTAGGAGTGTAACGGTGTGTCTCTCTCTCAGAGCTGCGACACCTCGGGGGAGAGTCTACAGCTCCTGGTGCTCGCGTCGAGTGCTCGGAGGGAGGGCTACTCTCTCTTTGTAGAGCTAGGAGTGTAACGGTGTGTCTCTCTCTCAGAGCTGCAACACCTCGGGGGAGAGTCTACAGCGCCTGGTGCTCGCGTCGAGTGCTCGGAGGGAGGGCTACTCTCTCTTTGTATAGCTAGGAGTGTAACGGTGTGTCTCTCTCTCAGAGCTGCGACACCTCGGGGGAGAGTCTCCAGCGCCTGGTGCTCGCGTCGAGTGCTCGGAGGGAGGGCTACTCTCTCTTTGTATAGCTAGGAGTGTAACGGTGTGTCTCTCTCTCAGAGCTGCGACACCTCGGGGGAGAGTCTCCAGCGCCTGGTGCTCGCGTCGAGTGCTCGGAGGGAGGGCTACTCTCTCTTTGTATAGCTAGGAGTGTAACGGTGTGTCTCTCTCTCAGAGCGCGACACCTCGGGGGAGAGTCTACAGCTCCTGGTGCTCGCGTCGAGTGCTCGGAGGGAGGGCTACTCTCTCTTTGTATAGCTAGGAGTGTAACGGTGTGTCTCTCTCTCAGAGCTGCGACACCTCGGGGGAGAGTCTACAGCTCCTGGTGCTCGCGTCGAGTGCTCGGAGGGAGGGCTACTCTCTCTTTGTATAGCTAGGAGTGTAACGGTGTGTCTCTCTCTCAGAGCTGCGACACCTCGGGGGAGAGTCTCCAGCGCCTGGTGCTCGCGTCGAGTGCTCGGAGGGAGGGCTACTCTCTCTTTGTATAGCTAGGAGTGTAACGGTGTGTCTCTCTCTCAGAGCTGCGACACCTCGGGGGAGAGTCTCCAGCGCCTGGTGCTCGCGTCGAGTGCTCGGAGGGAGGGCTACTCTCTCTTTGTATAGCTAGGAGTGTAACGGTGTGTCTCTCTCTCAGAGCTGCGACACCTCGGGGGAGAGTCTCCAGCGCCTGGTGCTCGCGTCGAGTGCTCGGAGGGAGGGCTACTCTCTCTTTGTATAGCTAGGAGTGTAACGGTGTGTCTCTCTCTCAGAGCTGCGACACCTCGGGGGAGAGTCTCCAGCGCCTGGTGCTCGCGTCGACTGCTCGGAGGGCTACTCTCTCTTTGTATAGCTAGGAGTGTAACGGTGTGTCTCTCTCTCAGAGCTGCGACACCTCGGGGGAGAGTCTCCAGCGCCTGGTACTCGCGTCGAGTGCTCGGAGGGCTACGCTGGGCGCGGCGGCTCACGACCTGCGCGAACCGCTCAGGGAACATGTCGCTGAGGTGAGTTATATTTGAAACATTTAATAATATTTAAGACCACTTAATAATCATTAACATACTTTTTCATTTGTGTTGAGAGGAGCTAATAATAATAGCTTCCCGCGCGCGGCTTCACCCGCGTAGTTCCTGTTTCCGTGGGAACTTCTTAATAAAATATAGCCTACATAGCCTCTCCGCTATAATTGGCTATCTAACACTGAAACCATTTTTTACTTTATTGTTATATATGTGTGAGTGTGCCTACGCACTTCTATGTTACCCAATAAATGTGAGTGTGTCACCAGCAAGCAGTCGTTTCACTTGTGTGTCCCGTACATAACATTGGCGACGAGTACCTACTTACCCACATCTAAAGAGAAAATAAAAATGTCCGGTCCAGTTTTTGGTGTTTTATCGGTATTTGATCATAATATACAGTCTTGGGAGACGTACAAATGCCGCATAAAGCAATGGTTTGTGGCCAACGACATCACAGGAACAAGTGACCCTACGGGAACAAAGCGACGAGCTATCTTGCTGAGCGCACTCGCGGATGCCACAGACAGATTGACGGCGGATCTCGCATTGCCAAAGCAGCTGCAGGACGTTCCATTTGATGACATACTAAAGCTTTTGGACGCACATTTCATTCCAAAACGTTGTGGATTTGGTGAACGGTATCAGTTTTACGCGGCTATGCAACAAGAAGGGGAGTCGTATACACAATGGGCCGCCAGGTTGCGCGGCCTAACTGCACATTGTGCGTTCACGAACGTTGAGGAAGCTTTGCTGGACAAGTTTGTCATGGGGATGTTATCAGGGCCCGAAAGAGAAAAGCTCTTCACAAGAGACCGAGCAGGCCTGACCTTGACAAAGGCAATGGAGTTAGCTGAGAACGCGCGGAGTGCACGCACAGCGGCGGGCAGTGGCGTGCAGGCCGCGCCGCTTGATCAGCTGTTCAAAATTACGAGGCGGGCGACGACGGAGGCGACGATTCCGACGAACCGACCGACAAGTGTGGCAGTCAAAGTGCAGTGTCAAGTGTGCGGTTATTATAATCACGAGACATCTCAGTGCCGGTTTGCTAAATCTAAATGTAGGAAATGCAATGCCACGGGGCACCTGCGTAGGATGTGTAAGAAAATAAATTACGTCGAAGCGGGAGCGGCGGATGAGAGCGATAGTGATGATGGTGAGTGTTTTAATATTCGATCAGTAAAAGGGGAACCGATGACAGAAAGGGTATCGGTCTCGGGTATCGAATTAAAATTCGAGATAGACAGCGGTTCGGCTGTTACGGCTATATCTGAAAAAACTTATAATAAATATTTTAGTAATGTACCATTGTCGGCGACAAGTAAACGTTTATTTTCATATACGGGTGATAAAATCGTTTGTGTTGGTATAGCACGTTTACAGGTATGTTATGCGAAATCATCACATTTACTAAGTGTTTTTGTTGTACGAGACGGTGGGCCGCCGATACTCGGCCGAGATTTTATTTCTAAATTTAGGTTAGAATTGTTACCTATACAGTATAGTAAACTGTCAGAGGAAGCTGATTTGCTTACTATGTTGCAATCCCGTTATCCATTGGTTTTTGCGGATAGATTAGGATTATTCAATAAGTTTAAAGTTAAATTAAAGTTAAAGGAAGGTGCTAAACCGGTTTTTATGAGGGCTCGGCCGTTAGCATTCGCACTAAAGAGTAAAGTCGACAAAGAAATAGACCGTTTAATTGGTTTAGGTGTTTTGAAACCGGTTGATCACGCACAGTATGCGTCACCAATAGTACCTGTGTTGAAGCAAAATGGGTCTATACGTATATGCGCTGATTATTCTACCGGTGTAAATAAGCAGCTGGTTATCGATCAATATCCGTTGCCAACAGTAACTGAACTTTTTTCCAAATTGCATGGGGGGCTGCAGTTTACTAAGTTAGACTTGTCAAATGCGTACAACCAATTCATGTTGGATGAGGAGTCGCAAGAAATAACTTGTATAAATACGCATAGGGGAATTTTCAAACAAACGCGTCTATGTTTCGGTATTGCTAGTGCGTCGGCCGTATTCCAGCGCGCGATGGAGGGCGTGCTGGCTGGCGTGCCCGGCACTCTCTGTATGCTCGACGATATTCTAATAACCGGTAAAGATAGATCGGAGCACCTTCATAGATTACATCAAGTGCTGCTTAGATTACAAGACGCGGGTCTCACGTTACAAAAAGATAAATGTGTGTTTTTCAAAGACGATGTTAATTACCTTGGTTATGTGATTAATAAACATGGGCTACATAAGTCTCCACAGAAAATTAAAGCTATGATAGATGCACCGGTACCAAAAAATGTTAATCAATTACAGTCGTTTTTAGGGTTAGTTAACTACTATAGGAACTTTGTGCCTAACGCGTCGTCGGTTTTGTGCCCTTTGTATGAGTTGTTGAAAAAGGGTAATAGGTGGATTTGGTCGCGGGAGCATGATGAAGCGTTCACCGCTATTAAAAAGTGTTTAGCATCAGATCAAGTGTTGGGTCATTTCAATCCGGACGCAACTATAATATTGACGGTCGATGCGTCGCCGTCAGGTCCTTCCGCTATACTATCGCAAGTAGAATCCAATAATTTAGAAAAGCCGATATCATTTGCGTCGCGGACGCTGAATGCTGCTGAGAAACGTTACTCACAAATCCAAAAGGAGGCAACCGCGATTATTTTTGGCGTTAGGCGTTTTCACCAATATTTATATGGCAGGTCGATTCCGTTTATTCTTCGTACTGACCACAAGCCGCTGCTATCAATTTTCGGGTCACATCGCGGGATACCCGAGGTTTCAGCAAATAGACTACAGAGATACGCACTGTTCCTTAGTGGTTATAATTATAAGATCGAATATGTGCGGAGCGCTAGTAACAGTGCGGATTTCTTATCTCGCGCGTGTTTGCCCGAAGGGGAAGGGACAGAGAGGGACGCACGGCAATTAGATGTTGCTTCGCCAGACATCGATCGCGCCTCATACATTAATTTTGTGTTGGTAGGTAGTTCGCCTGTTTCTTTACAAATGTTACGCGAGGCGACAAATACCGACGTGACCCTACGTAAGGTGGTGCATTATGTGTTGAATGGTTGGCCTCGAAAAGTGACCGATAAGCATATGAAACCGTATCATTTGTGTAGAACCCAGTTGTCTTATGAAAATGGATGTTTAATAAGAGGACATAAGGTTGTTATTCCTGAAAAATTACGAAGTATTATTTTAACGGAATTACATCAATCACATATTGGAATTGTTAAGACAAAGGCAGAGGCGCGATCGCGTTTTTGGTTTCCTGGGATAGATGCAGCTTTAGAGCGTTTGATAGGATCGTGTCACATATGCATTCAACTACGCCAGTCGCCGGCGCGGGCGCCGATTGCGCACTGGGAATTTCCTCCAACGCCCTTTTACCGGATACACATTGATTTTCTGGGGCCTATTAACGGTTGCACATTTTTAGTAGCAGTAGATGCGTATACCAAGTGGGTGGAAGTTTATAACATGAAATGTAGTACGTCTACTTCCGCCGTAATTGATAAGTTATATGAGTTTATGTCAAGGTTTGGTATTCCCCATACACTGGTCAGCGACAATGGTACATCTTTTACATCACAAGAGTTTGAGACTTTTTGTAGGGTGAACGGTATTACTCATGTGACGTCTCCGACGTATCATGCGGCCAGTAACGGGCAGGCAGAAAGCTACGTTAAAATAATTAAAAAGGGTATTAAAACTAGTTTGCTAAGTGGGTGTGGGGCGCGAAATTTAGATAATAACCTTTTAAAGTATTTGTTTGATTACCGGAATTCCGTTCACACCTTGACTGGAGTCTCTCCGGCGGAGTTAGTCTACGGTAGGAAGCTTAGATCGCGTCTTGATCTGATTAAACCTGAATCACCGTCGCTGTCATCCACGGCTCTTGCTAATTTGGTAAAACGTAAACAGTGTTTGCAAAATAAAATCGGAGGACACAATACTCAAGTTTTTACCACCGGTAACGTAATTAACTATAAAAACTATACAGCTAATGGTAAATTCAATTGGTGCAAAGGGATAGTGATTAAAAGAATTGGGAAAGTATTGTACTTGGTTAAAGATGTAGCGTCTTCGGTGGTCGTAAGGAAGCATAAAAATCAGATTATGTTGTATAAAGGCAATGATTGTCATAACGAAGACCAAGAGGGGCTGATTGATAGCCAGTCGTCGGAGGTGCAGTCGAGGGAACATAGGTGTCCAGGCACTGGCGAAGGAAGTGAGGACAAGTCAATTACCGATGAAAATGGTTCTGACTTGGCAGAAGTGGCCTCAACATCAGTTTCACCGCTTGTTACGTCACTGCCTGCATCACCTGACGATTCGGACGAGGATTTTCAGGAGGCCTTACCCGGCGTATCTAACTCTGAGCTTACCAACGAAGGGCCACCACTACAGATCGGTGAGCCTGCGCCAAGTCCACGGTCTAAGCGTAATCGGCCTAAAGTCAACTACAAATTATTTTATTAGAGAGTTTGTTTATTTTAGTATTTAGTTTCTGTAGCTTACTTATTGTCATTGTATTTCTAAGCTAAGGGGAGGATTGTTATATATGTGTGAGTGTGCCTACGCACTTCTATGTTACCCAATAAATGTGAGTGTGTCACCAGCAAGCAGTCGTTTCACTTGTGTGTCCCGTACATAACATTTATATAATGAAGACGTGAGTGGATGAAGGTGATAAGTCACAAAATCATAATTTCGAGTAAATCGAGTTTAAAGTTTCACTTTTATTTTTTAAAATAAGTCGTTACGAAACAGATTTTTAAATTAAACTATGATGCCAAGTTGTGTAAACAACCTGAAATATTAATGGTACGAAAGCAATTAAACAAATTAATATTTTTTATTATATAATTTCTAAAAAAACTACACATAACTCCTTCTTCCATAAACAAAAGTCAACTTTTCTGCACTTTTAGTTAGGTTTTAAAGTAAGAATGTAAGTTGTACTGTCTTAATTATAATATAAATATTATATTTTACTTTACTTATATAATATTATATTGTTTTAGACACTATTTGGTATATCCCACACATGTTCGAAATTTCTTTAGTGATTACTTAAGTTTTTTACGTTATATTTTTTCGTTACTGCGTATTTCTGAGGTGTTTTTCCGATTTGTTTTGGTTTTTGCATATTAATAACTCAGAATCTTCACGTTCGTGTTGGTTACTAGTAGAAAGAATAATTAATTTTGCCTTGTACTGCTTGCTCACTTACATTACAAGAACGAAAGGCTTTCCGCAAATAAAATACCATCACTACCCAAAGGAATGTTCTAGCATGACCGAATGGTTAAGGCATTAGTGGCTATACATAAGATGCAGGTTCGAATCCTGTCGGTAGTGTAAATATATTAAGCTCAATTCAAAATAATCAACATTTTTAAAATGTAAATACGGGTGGTGTCATCGTATAAAAATTTAATTCCAAATGCAACTTTGGTCATATTTGTCTTGTTAAGTATTATCGATAGATGGCATCTGATCTACGTGTTACCGTGTTAGACGTGTTATAAAGAGGTTGATAAATTTCAACGACCGGTTGGGTTCCACTGTGGCCAAATGGTCTAGGCATTAGAGGCTAAGTATTCCTAAGATGCAAGTTCAAATCCTGCCGGTGGTGTAAATTTATTAATGTTTTAACTTTTAATTTTAACTTTAAGAAACTAACACTTAAGACCATGTTTTTTTAAGCTTATCCTTGGAATCATCATGGATTCTAGTTTTTTTTCTGTTACTGGGTGACCATCAGCAGTATTTTAACAATATTTTTTTAGTTACACTATGCATTATTAAAAAAACCGGCCAAGTGCGAACCGGACTCGCGCACGAAATGTTCCGTATCATTTTCATGTGCCTGTCTGTTGCTTTCATTAATATCGAGCAAAAAAGAGCAAACAATTCACGTTTGTTGTATGGGAGCCCCCCTTAAATAATTGCTATATATTTTTTAGTAAATTAAATACATAATTTCTCAAAATTTCAACTGTCTAGCTATCGCGGTTCTTGGGATACAGCCTGGTGACAGACAAATAGACAGCGAAGTCTTAGAAACAGGGTCCCGTTTTTACCCTTCGGGTACGGAACCCTTAACATGCGCGATAATGTGACCGAATGAGAATCAAAATAACTAAATGTCGTGAATAAATGAATGTGATATGCATGTCACATAACACCTTAATTCATGAAAAAGTGACATCGCGTCTTTCAACCATCGTAAGCTGAGTGGAAGAAGGTGCTATGTACGTACATATCACTTTCTTCCACGAAAGGAAAATAAAGTCTTTACTTTATTTATCTGGAAAAGGGTGATATGGGCCCATATCTCTTTCATTCAGTGCCATTTTCAAAGTTAACTGTACATAACACCTTTTTCAACATATTATTTTGAAAAATAAGCCTTAAATCGACGGTTTAAGGCCATTAGTCTGTAGTCATCGACATTTCAAGCTCATCTATGCAAAAAAACACAAAATCTCAAAAATGCGACATATCACCTTCATCAACTCATGTCTTTATATATTAGTACAAATAGTAGACCTCCGTAACGTAGCGGTATTTGGCTCGCTTTAAATCTCGGAGGTGGTGGGTTCGATCCCCACGCTGGACAGAAAATATTTGTGTTAATTCTAAGATTTCTTTCCGGGTCTGGTTGAGGGACTACCCTCCGTGCCTTGGAAAGTTAAGCCGTTGGTCCAGATTGTTATAACATCATCTATAATAATCGTATATCAAGGAACGGGCAGCAGCGTTTCTTTGTGTGGTATACAACATAATACTGCGGTCACCAACCCGCCTGCCAAGTGAGGTGATTATGGCAACTACCCACTCTCGGGAGGAGGCCCATGTTCAGCAGTTGACGTTATACGGGCTGATGATGATGATTGGTATAGATTGTAACAAAACCATTTATTTAAGAAAAGGATTCCTCTGAGTTTCTTGCCAGTTCTTCTCAAGAGTTGCCACGTCCAGAACTGGTGGTAGTAACAACGGGACGCATCATAAGAACATCATTTAAAATATTTTATATTATCCATCATCATCACCAGCCTGTATAACGTCCACTGCTGAACATGGGCTTCCTTCCGGAAGGTATTTGCCATAGTCACCACGCTTGGCAGGCAGATTGGTGACCGCAGTATTATGTTGTACCACACATGGAAACGCTGCTGCCCGTTCTTTAATATACGATTATTATAGATGATGTTATAACAATCGGGACCAACGGCTTAACGGTAGTCCCTCAACCAACCAGACCCTCAAAGAAAATCTTAGTATTACACAAAGTTTTCTTATCCGGCGTGGGGACTGAACCCACGACCTCAGAGATTTAAAGCGAGCCAAATACCGCTACGCTACGGAGGTTGCTATATGAATTAATATTTTTTGACTAGATTTAATATGTTATGGATGTGTTACGTTCCCGTGTGCAGCTCCGCCTCGAGCTGGAGTCCTCCTCCTCGTCCATAGCGGCGCAGGCGCGCGAGCACGTGCACGCGGACGAGCTCATCCTCACGTGCGGCGCCTCCGCCCTCGTGGAGAAGTTCCTCCGCGCCGCGGCGTCGAGGAACTACAAGCTTATCCTGGCGGAGTCCAGCGATGCGGGACAGGTATACATACATTATATCATTCGCCCTTTTTTTTTTTTTGTTTTCCGCCGCCGCTGCAGCGTATTCGCGCGCTGGCGGTGGGATATGTGGGACTCGCCCTCTCCATAGCGTGGTATGCTAAACTCATACCACGAGGAGAGGACCCTACACCACTAAAACCTCCCGGACACTCCTTTGATCCGCCGTTGGCGGAGGTCGGGTACGCATGAGCAATCCGGCCCCCCGACGGCACCCGCGGTCAATATGGTACCGCGGGATCTCCTGGGCCACACTTAAAGTGGCCCATTTTCCCAATTGTAGGGACGCCCGGAGTGTAGAGGCGTCCCTACTCCTCATGGGTCAGCCTCGAAGGGAGCAGGGCCCCGAGGCCGAGCCTAGGGCGGTAGGCGGCGGGACTATCTTTCTGCCCTGCTCCCATTATCTGTGGTCGGCGCAATATGTCATCCTCTTCCATTTTTCCCTATCAGACGTCTCTTCCATACTCACACCTTTGTAAAACGACAGTTGCACAAAACTCCCCTAAAAATACTAAAAGCGATTATGCCGTTACAATATCGAACAATTTTTTTTTTTTTGTTTACTGTGTAGCTTTTTTGGTTCTTGAGATACAGCCTAGTGACAGACAGCGAAGTCTTAGTAATAGGGTCCCTTTTTACCTATCGGGTACGGAACCCCAAAAAGAAAGAAAACTATGAATATTGAATTCAAATTGGTTTCAAAACATTGATTGGATTGGATTCATAAAAAATCCTGATAATAGACGAAGAATAACAATTAAATATAGCCTGTAATCTTCCTCGAGAAATGCCTTTAATTTTGAGTGTCTAATTATATTTTTTTTCTAATAGTTAACTAAACTAGACTAATATACTACCTTTCCCCGCAGAGTCACTCGCTAGCTGCTCGCCTGAGCGCGGCGGGAGTGCCCGTCACGGTCATCAGCCACGCCTCCGTCTACGCGGTCATGTCCAGAGTCAACAAGGTAAAGAGGATCTTGGAAGACAATCTTACATACATACATTCACGCCACTTTCCCACACGTAGACAGAAACCACTTCCTTCCTCTTGGTACGATCTCGATATACACTTTCACCTTTTTGGGGGGAAATGCATTTACGCGTTCCCACCGCCGCTGCAGCGCATTCGCGCGCTGGCGGTGGTGGTGGCGGGGGCCGGCGGGAGAGGTACGCACGAAGTCATCCGACCCCCGACGGCACCCGCGGCCAATATGGCGCCGCGGGATCTCCTGGTCCACACCAGATATCCCTCGACCAACCTGGCTTGCCAAGGACTGTTAAAGAGGATGCTCAAGTTCAGCAGTGGACGTAAACGGGCGTATAAAGAAGCTCCCTTAGCCCAATGGCTATGGCGTCGGACTTGTGATCTCCGGTTCGATCCTCACCCATTGTTCTGTTGATGTAAACCATTGTAACACAAAGACTGTAGCTTAGCACTAGGGGTCAACTCGCGTCGTTTACACGCTCAACATACAGTCGCCGTCACATAATGGCGGATTAGGAGTAAACATCCAACTATTGGCACTTTAATCAACATCGGTAAAAGAAATATTGTTTGTGAAAATTATACGCCTTTTTAACAGAACAGAATAGTAAAAAGTAACAATAGGAATATTTTTTCAAATTATTTCGTTTAAAAACAAATAGTTTATTAATTGTAAATGTGCAAGCTAACGCACACATACATGTACATTAACTCCTACTGTAAGTATTAATAATGATTGACCTAAAATGTATTGCGCCGACTTGCATTGTCACGGGTTAGCTATATTGATGGAAACATTAAATCAGTGTACGTTCATCACTTGTAGGGTTTGGTTATTTAGCTCTCTTCCGTCACCACCCTTCAGCTAGCTACCATTAGCAGTTTAATTTGGCATCGCATCTACTAACTGTATAGCATATTATACAGTAAAACTAATAAAAATACAATTTTATTTACTTGTCCAAATATTGGCATAGATAATCATTTCCATGTCAATATCACTTCAAATTGCCATTTTAAAAATAATAACCATAGAAACGTTTATAGATTTCGTAGATAAAGTTGATGGTTGTCATGTTTTTTTACATTTAACGAAGTTGTGCCAAGGTTACGCAGTATACCATACAGTATGGTACATGGTTGTGATGATGTTACCCGCAGGTGGTAATAGGGGTGGAGGCCGCGCTGGCGGGGGGAGCTGCGCTGGCGCGCGCGGGGCTGCTGGCCGTCACACAGGCCGCGCACTTCCACAGCGTGCCCGTGAGTATACATACACTGTTGCGTTGTCTACACTACGGGCAGGTGGTGCTCGGGGTGGAGGCGGGGGGCTGCTGGCCGTCACGCAGGCCGCGCACTTCCACAGCGTGCCCGTGAGTATACATACACTGTTGCGTTGTCTACACTACGGGCAGGTGGTGCTCGGGGTGGAGGCGGGGGGCTGCTGGCCGTCACGCAGGCCGCGCACTTCCACAGCGTGCCCGTGAGTATACATACACTGTTGCGTTGTCTACACTACGGGCAGGTGGTGCTCGGGGTGGAGGCGGGGGGCTGCTGGCCGTCACGCAGGCCGCGCACTTCCACAGCGTGCCCGTGAGTATACATACACTGTTGCGTTGTCTACACTACGGGCAGGTGGTGCTCGGGGTGGAGGCGGGGGGCTGCTGGCCGTCACGCAGGCCGCGCACTTCCACAGCGTGCCCGTGAGTATACATACACTGTTGCGTTGTCTACACTACGGGCAGGTGGTGCTCGGGGTGGAGGCGGGGGGCTGCTGGCCGTCACGCAGGCCGCGCACTTCCACAGCGTGCCCGTGAGTATACATACACTGTTGCGTTGTCTACACTACGGGCAGGTGGTGCTCGGGGTGGAGGCGGGGGGCTGCTGGCCGTCACGCAGGCCGCGCACTTCCACAGCGTGCCCGTGAGTATACATACACTGTTGCGTTGTCTACACTACGGGCAGGTGGTGCTCGGGGTGGAGGCGGGGGGCTGCTGGCCGTCACGCAGGCCGCGCACTTCCACAGCGTGCCCGTGAGTATACATACACTGTTGCGTTGTCTACACTACGGGCAGGTGGTGCTCGGGGTGGAGGCGGGGGGCTGCTGGCCGTCACGCAGGCCGCGCACTTCCACAGCGTGCCCGTGAGTATACATACACTGTTGCGTTGTCTACACTACGGGCAGGTGGTGCTCGGGGTGGAGGCGGGGGGCTGCTGGCCGTCACGCAGGCCGCGCACTTCCACAGCGTGCCCGTGAGTATACATACACTGTTGCGTTGTCTACACTACGGGCAGGTGGTGCTCGGGGTGGAGGCGGGGGGCTGCTGGCCGTCACGCAGGCCGCGCACTTCCACAGCGTGCCCGTGAGTATACATACACTGTTGCGTTGTCTACACTACGGGCAGGTGGTGCTCGGGGTGGAGGCGGGGGGCTGCTGGCCGTCACGCAGGCCGCGCACTTCCACAGCGTGCCCGTGAGTATACATACACTGTTGCGTTGTCTACACTACGGGCAGGTGGTGCTCGGGGTGGAGGCGGGGGGCTGCTGGCCGTCACGCAGGCCGCGCACTTCCACAGCGTGCCCGTGAGTATACATACACTGTTGCGTTGTCTACACTACGGGCAGGTGGTGCTCGGGGTGGAGGCGGGGGGCTGCTGGCCGTCACGCAGGCCGCGCACTTCCACAGCGTGCCCGTGAGTATACATACACTGTTGCGTTGTCTACACTACGGCCAAAAATGCCATATTCCGACATATTCATCCAAAAATACTGAAATTGCGAACTTGCTCCTTAATGTAATGCACTTTAGGTATTTAACGGACAATTTGACCTAATGTGGATTTTCTTATCGTTATCTATCGTCTCAAGTTGCCACGGGAACGGTAGTTACCCGGGTGAAACCGCGCGCCGAAAGCTTGTAATAAGATATACGGTTACGGAGCCATTACAAAATCTCCATTAAAGTATTTATTCGTATGTACTTTTAAATCAACTAGCTTAAAATCGTGTAACATATGACAACAGGTGCTGGCGCTGGCTCCGCTGTACAAGCTGTGTCCGCTGCACGCGCCGCTGCACGACGCGCCCGCCGCGCCGCACCACGCGCTCACCTACGAGTGAGTACATGCCCAGTGAAGTGACGCATGATGCGCAGTACAGTAATACACGATGCGTAGTACAGTGATACACGATGTCTAGTACAGTGATACACGATGTCTAGTAGAGTGATACACTTTGTCTAGTACAGTGATACACGATGTCTAATACAGTGGTACATGATGTGTAGTGACGTGTGTTATAAAGCATCTTTGTGACTTCTATTTAACCAGAAACGATGATTGATGATAAGTGAGATAATTATTTGTGGTAAGTAACCATCTAGTTTAGAAGGAGGTATTGATTAGTTAGTTTCGTTTGACAGATTAGCGTTAATGTTCGTTGAAAAATATTTTTTGTCAATTGTTAATCATTTATTAATTAATTTAATGATGTATTTGTTTACTTAAAAAAACTTTAATAAATACATAATCTCCAAAAACATAACCCTCCTTCTGGCACAGTCGGGTAAAAACAAGTAATGATTAATAGATGATTTATTAAAGTCGAGTGATACACGATGTGTAGTAGAGTGATACATGCTGAGTAATAGAGTCATCATCATCATCACCATCATCACCAACCTGCTTGCTAAGCGTGGTGACTATGGCAAATCCCCTTTCGAAGAAGACCCTTGTTCACCACATGGACTAATAATAATGATGATGAATTATATCGGTGTGTATATGTGTGTGTGTGCAGTCACCACCTGGCGCTGTCGGTGCACGTGTCGGCTCCGGCGTACGACTACACTCCGCCGGAGCACATCACGCTGTTCATCACCAACCTGTGAGTATCCTAACCTAGCCTAAACTGGCTTAGGTCAACTGGTCCTAAGGCCAATTGGGCTTGAAACCAACTGGTCCTAAGGTCAATTGAGTTTGAGGCCAACTGGTCCTAAGGCAGTAGCCTTAGGACCGGTTGGGGTTGTTGGTGTGGCAGTGGCCACTAATGATAGCTGGACTGAAGGCCAATTGGCTCTAAAACCAATTGACTTAGTGTAAAACGCCTATTGGTAAAAAAGCCCATTGATATTAAGACCAACTAATCTTAAAGTTAACTGATCCTAAGGCAACCAGTTCTACAGCCGACTGGTCCTAAACCCAAAGGGTAACAATGTCAAAAGGTCCCTAACCTAACGAGTAATATTGTCAACTGGTCCTAAAGCCATCGGTCTTATGGCTTACTGGTCCTATGCCCAAGGTATAATACAGTCAACTGGTCCTTAAGCCAACTGGAAATAAAACAACTGGTTCTGAGCCCAACGGGTAGTAATCCTGAACCTAATGCCACTAAGATAACTGGTCCTAAAGCCACCTGGAAATAAGACAACTGGTCCTGAGACCAACGGGTAGTAATCCTGATCCTAATGCCACTAAGATAACTGGTCCTAAAGCCACCTGGAAATAAGACAACTGGTCCTAAGCCCAACGGGTAGTAATCCTGAACCTAATGCCACTAAGACAACTGGTCCTAAAGCCACCTGGAAATAAGACAACTGGTCCTGAGCCCAACGGGTAGAGTTCTTAAACCTAATGCCACTAAGTCAACTGGTCCTAAAGACAACTGGTACTGAGCACGACGGGTAGTGGTCCTAAACCTAATACCACTAAGTCAACTGGTCCTAAAGACAACCGTCTTAACGCAAACTGTTCCTAAGCCCAAGGTGTAATAAATTTAAGGACCAATATAATATCAATAATAAGAAAGATATGGGATGGTCAGCAGGTATTTTTTTTTTATATATATAATTTAATTACTTTTGTTCTATTTCAGTGGCGGCAGTTCTCCTTCGTACATCTACCGTCTGTTATCCGAGCTGTACGACCCCAACGACTACGCGCTTTGAGCTGCTCGTAGCAACATACTACTCTTCACTTAAACGAGCGAAAACAGTGTTATGTCTTTCAAATGATGCGACGTTAGCAATAAGACTCTGTATGCCTTCTCTCTTCTACTTGAACAATGTATATAAGATGGAAAGAGATAAAGAATTATATTACACATTTATAATGTTAAATGCCATTCTTACTTTTATTTATTTTTCTTTACTAAAATACTGGAGATAAAATATTATTATGTTGTACCACACATGGAAACGCTGCTGCCCGTTCCTTGATATACGATTATTATAGTTAATGTTATAACAATCGGGACCAGCGGCTTAACGTGCTTTCCGAGGCACGGAGGGTAGTCCCTCAAATCTTAAAATTCTTAGAATTTAGAAATTACACAAAGATTTCTTGTCCGCCGTGGGGATCGAACCCACGACCTCCGAGATTTAAAGCGAGCTAAATACCGCTACGCTACGGAGGTTGTCACTCGGAAAATTACCATTAATATATTGGAATGATATTATGCTATGCTATGACTTAACGGAGGAAATTAAATTTTACATGGAATAAACCCCGGGGCATAGCTAGTTTTAAACAGTATTATACTATAGTACACGAAGATGAAGTCTAGAATACTGTGATAATAATAGTCGTAAACACTTCACTCGTATTAACTCATTCATTACGACCATGGCGCGGCGCCAAATCGCTATACTAATGAATTTTATCGCTCAAACGAAAGTTAAATTATTCCGTTTGACCTTTAGAAAAGTTAATTAGATAATTACAAACTAGAAAACGTTTAAACAACGCATTTTATCGCGCGGTAACTGAATATAAGGAACTTGTATATCCTGGCGCCGCCATTTTGTTTAGTTCCAACAGTTGACGCTAGATGTCGTTAGGAATCAAATTTTATAATATTGTAGGCTTTTACAGTATTGGTTGTTACATATATTAATAAGGCTGGAGGCCCTGGCCCTGGCCCTGCTCGCTTCTTTATGCCCAGTGAACTAGCAAAAGCCTCGTGGCTAACACATTCTTTCCCTCCGAAAAGAGAAAGTTTATAAAATTTTAACAAAAAACATCTATTCCAAAACAAAAAAATCATCACAACCTAACCAAACTCTCATCAAAATACCCTTGAAGTACATCCTTTACCTACAATTAAAAAAGAATCATTGATCGGTTGGCGTGATATTGAGTTATTCATCCATTTGTCGCGCACATACTTAATGCAAATTTAAGACTTAGTAATAGACAACACGAGAAATACTTTAAAATGAAAAAAAAAACATCAAAGTCGGTTCACCTACACGACACCAAGTTCTGAGATAACAAACATAAAAAAATGCAGTCGAAATTCTTTTGAAGTGGGTTCTTTTTCTTGAAGTTCATAAAACATCACCGTCTCATATACATTATCACCGGCACGTGTAACTTGCACGGCTCCACGCGGGCCTCCAACGAAGGGAGTATTGCCCAAGTCTCTATGCTTGGTGACCGCAGACTTATGCAAAGCATATTATTATAAACAGGCAAATTGAATGTTACGATAATTGGTACCAACTGCTTAACTCGCTTTCTGAGGAAGAAAGTTCCTCAACCAAGCAGATGCGGAAAATATCCTCAATTTTATATAAAGACTAAAACAAAGGAAGCTATTCCTGCTTGCGGTTTCACTCGCGTAACTTCTGTTTCCGTAGGAACTTAATAATTGAATATAGCCTATACCCTTCCTCGATAAATGGGTTACCTAACACTGAAAGATGTTTTTAAACAAACTCTTCAGCTATATATTTTAGTGTAGATTTTTATTAATTTTGATTCTTAAAAGTGTCCCCGATTTGAACGTGGCACACTTCGATAATAGTACATTCTTCTATTTTATCGCAAACTAGCAACCCGTCTCGGTTTCGCAAGGGTGCAATGCTGATGTATCTACAGTAACTACACAAAGGTAAACCTTCATCTTAAATCACTCTATGAATTAGAAGCACCCGCATCAAAATCCGCTGCGTGGTTTTAAGGATCGCACCGTACAAAAACACAACATAACTAGCAGCGCCATCTAGCACCTAGCATCCCAACTAACCTGTATCGCGCAATCAAAGTTCTCAAGCCAATTTTAGAACATAGAACATATACAAGTTCTGAATATCTACAATTAGCCGTCGGCCGCCGGGCACACCATCTCGCCCGGCAAAAAAGAACTTTTTTGTAAAGGAACACTACCAACCGTTTCTCTCTACAAACATAGGGACAGACAGACAGCGGGAAGCGACTTTACTTTATACAATGTAGTGATATTTTCACTTAAAATAGGTACTTAGCAAATTGTTATCGCTATTAAACAAAAGTAGCACAGGAGAGGGCGCTGCTCCCCCCTCTAGCTCTTGATACGCCTACGTAAAGTGATTTTGTTACATTTATTTGTCATAAGGTGGTTAAAACTAGGACAAACCTACAACAGCTGAGTAAGCATTACACACCAAGCAATCAAAGGAGATTCTATACCTACCTAAAATAAAAATACCTTACTTTAATATAATATTTTGCTTTTGTATTATATTTGAAAAAAGAAGAAGTAATCTGTACTTATTTCTACGTAGATATTATACTACTTAAGTTCCTTTTCTAATTTATATAATTTTCTAAACAGAATTATACCAAAATGGAAAAGTAAGTATGTATAACAAGTTACAACAGCTAAGCTATAGTTACAGGGTCTGCCCGTTATTTGCGAACATTCCGCTTCTGTTGCAAAATAAAACGAAATTAAGTGAAAGTTGCTCTCGCTTGTGTCATCGCAAAAATAGCAACACGCTCCGAGAGACTACGGTGGGCGCCATGGATGGGGCTGCCGCTTCCTACTACCATATATTGTAAGGGAATTTTTAAATTTTGATCATTTGCATCTGCTAGAATGAACCACTTTTGTTAATCAATCATAATGTTACAGTGAATATAAATACAAACAAATTACGTTAAAATAAATTAAACTTCACCATGTTTTACATAGCCAACATTATAATAGTATTTTATAACAGTAAAATATGGCACAAATAGGATTTCTATTGGATCTGGTAACATTAATCATCCATGCCGCGCCCCCATACTACGTCCGATAGCGCGGTTTCGCTCGCACACACAGCTCCTGTACTCATAGCTAACTTCACACTGCACTAAGTGCGTCATGTTGGCTGCATTATAATAACAATGGGCGGGGCAAAATGTGAAGTTAGTGCTGCAGCGCTTTACTAACTGCACGGTTCGAGTGCTGTTCAAATAAATGCGCTTGATACAGCGCTACATTTCGTCCAGACACGAGTTGTGTAAACTTTTTTTAATGAGGCTTACGTATCGGTCGTCCGGACTGGGCGCATAGCGTTACATTATCTGAGATTTATTCTTAAAACTGTTCAGTTTCTTCGTTTCGTGATTGAATTCTTATAAGAAAAAGCTGTTTACAGCTAACGTGTGTGTTTTTTGTTGTGCACCAGTGCGAGACGACCGTGGCGAGAACATTCAGCCCGACTCACATTAATTATGTGAACGGTGACGAACCATTTTAAGTGCGCGATAACACGCCCCTGTTCTCACATCGCCGGGACATTCGAGTATCTCTCGTCGACTCAGAACCATCCGCAGTTGCAAATGCCTCGCTAATATAAAATCAATACTCCAAGAAGTGTCTTAGTCTTCCCTTATGCAGACGTTAATTACACCATCCGTGAAATTTATAGTGCCCATTGACCTTATCGTATATGTGTGTTGTGTAATTTTTATATAGACGTTTCCGATAAATAAATATTTATAACATAATGCTAAAGTTGGCGGTCGTTTTTGAACGTAGTTTTCATTTCCTCCGCTAGGCGGTCGCTTGTCGCGTTCGTCGTGCGCTTGCGTGCGAGATCAGTCCGCGCGAGCTTCGCTCCGGTGCAGTAGGTTCCAAAACACAGCGTAGGGCTCCGACGGAGTCCTAAAACTATCGCAAGAACATAACTATTGGAAGGTGATAAAGTGTCGCAGTGCAGTGTGCTCGTGTTGTGGAGTGTGCCAGTGAGTGGTAGGTGGGCGCAGCCCACCGTGTCGGCGCGGATCGATACGGGCCGGTGGCATGGCGCAGCAGATATGAGCCAGGGGGGCTCGCGGCGGCCCTATTCGCGCGGGGGCCCGCGCTGGCACCCGCGGTACAAGGACTACTGGGACTACGAACAGAACTATAGGTACATAACGCTTCCACACCCCACAGTGATCGTGCTAATTACGTATTCATGATGCATTCTTTATTGTTTACTTGCGCGGGCATGTCGTGTCGTACGCAGTGGTGGACACGTGCGTGACTATTTACGTAGATCTCACGTATTTACATGACTCGTCAAACGCTGAGACACAAGTCTGCGGGTGTGTTGGGATATGGTGGAAGGTCGCAGGCTGTGGCTCGGCTGTACTGAACGCCAGCGTGCATGTTTTACGTAACTCAGTCTAGTGACAAGCTGACGTACTATCATTTCCTCTATATATTTACTGACATTATCACCATGTACCTTGAACATGAATGTTTATGATGTCATAAATATTCTTGGAAATGGTATTAAATTCGTATTAATTATGTTACGAACAATTTATTGCACAGAATAACATTGTTCACAAGGAAATTTACTGCCAAGTGTTTGTAGGAAGTGTTAGCAAAAAGTCATGCATGTTGTTCAGTCAAGTTGACTTCATGAGTAATTTAAACTCATTATTACAGCCATACATTAATGCCTTATAGTGCAGAAGTGTAATTACCCTTAACTAGGTAGTAGGTATGTTTAGAATTGTTAATACAAGAACCATTATCATATTTAAAATCTTGCTATAAGAAAATAAAGAAAAAACCAAGGAAGAGAGAATTGTCCATCCTGGCTGTGAACAACACTCGTTCACCCTCGTGCTAAGTTGAAATGCTTGTATTACGAGTGAATTCATGTCAATGGGTGGGGATGGAACCAGCAACCATAAGATGACAAGTCCGACATCCTAGCCATGGCTAGGCTATGGCTGCTTAAATTTTTGCTTTTAGACTGATTGAAAATTTATTTGCCTTTTACTCTCACATCCAATATCAGTTCTCAGGATTTTTGTATCAATTATAAACTTTATTTAGAATATTTAATTAACACAAAAAATATAATACAATAAAAAGAAAACATAATTTAATTGTATCTACCAATGATTTTTAGGGACTACCTTCGACACCCCCATGGTACAAATTAATATAACATCATCATAGGCTACAAAATATCACCCTCTGACCAGCTGGAGCAGTGATGCGGGTAAAACTATGGGCACATCTAGTCGTTAATAAACTACAAACTGAGCAACCTGCGCAAGAGGGCACTCCCTGTGGAAGCTCCTTCAGGAGGAGGCTCATGATCTGCAGTGGATGTTAAATGATTTTTATTTCTATTATCACTGTCAACAGTGCAACATCATTTTGACCTTCTAACCACAGATTTGGATTTTCTAAACAGCAGCGACCATGACACATAGAGATTAAGGCTAGTTGCACTAAGTTAGTGCCATGACTAATTTCCTTCAATCTGGTTGAGTTTGAGTATTTAAACTTTTGCACTAGAAAAGTAAATGGTGGACTTAATGCCGGTGGCATTTTCTGTCAGTCAACCATAGGGTGGTGCAGAGAAAAAGTGGTAAGTGCACAGAAGTTACAAAAGTATACCATATTGGTTTGTACATGAAATAAAATTTACCTATGTTCTAATAATACATAGATAAATAATACTATACATACTTATACTTTATACCTATATATATATATATTATAATACTATACAAATATGAACTATGACTAAAAGAAAAAATCATCAGGTATCCGCCCCCAAGACTACCCACTGACCCAAAGTTGCTTCACAGTCTGTAAGACCCTGTGTGTGCATTGATCCTTAAAACTACTAAATGGATTTTGATGTGGTTTTTTTAATTTAAGAGGAAGGTTAGCTTAGTAGCTGGATTCCCGCGCGCGATTCCCGTGGGAACTTCATAATTAAATATGTCATACAGGGATAGTGTAGCTTTTCAACGGTGAAATTTTTTTTCAAATCAAACCAGTTGTTTCCATATTTAATACAAACAAACAATCAAATCTTTCCTCTTTATAATATTAGTATTAGATATATCAGCAATGCACCCATGTGAAGTTGGGGCGAGTCATTAGTTATCATAACTTGGTTTCATTATATATACATATCTAAGTTATGAGTATGTATCATACCCAAGTTCATTTAATTTGTTTTCTAGTTTCCACAACAAAGAGTCACAAATAGCATAATATCCTCACAAACTTTCACTTACAGTGTTGCCAAACTGTATTTTTTAGGAAATACCCATCTGCCTAATATAGCCTATCACTAATCACTGTTTTACTTTCTAACTTTACTCAATTTGGGTTTGAGTTCTTTACTACTGTTTCTACTGATATTTGACTTACTAGCTGTCACCCCTTTTTCATCTTCTTAGGGAGGTAGGCGCGGATTCAACCCTCAAAAAATATTGTAGTCGCAGCCACTTTAAAATCGGCCAAGTGCGAGTCGGACAATAAATAATTATAAACACTAGCTCTTTTTTTCCGCGCGTCAGCCGTCACAAGACTCATATTGTTGTGGGCATGCCCATCATTCCCTCAAGGGTGGATCACCCTTGTGGGAATGTACCCCCTCGCCCTCCCGAAAGGGCATAATCCCTCCGCCAGCAACCGCCCTGAGTCGAAGTCCAAGTTCCACAGGCCGCGTCCTCTTGCGCGGGTTGCTTAGTTTGTAGTTATTAAACAATTTATTTAAGCTGGAGCTCTGCTCGCCGTTATGCCCGGTAAAGTAGCAAAAACCTCGTGGCTAAAAAAAAGTCATGGTGTATTTCATAAGTGTGTAGGTAACTGTGTAGGCAGACATCATATAAAGAGTTTCTCATTGCCTGAATCATCGTTGCCTTAATAACTCACTCCTACATCTGATTGCACTGAGTAAGATCATTTATCTGTATTTCACTTACTTTAATGATTGTTGTGAAATAAGGATGCTGATGGTGCCATGACGTTGAGTTTTTTAGTAACGAATGACGTCATTTTTATGGCAAAATCATTATCTTCTTTGCTAGGGCAAGTTACATAATTGTAGACCTCAGAAGCATAAAAACGGATGAACTATACTTCAAAACATCTGGTCGTAAGTTACAGTTTACGATAAAGGTACATACGACCATTGTTTCTGACGTATAATGGCACATCCGACCTTCTGATTCTGGGCTCTAGAATTGCTCTGTCGGGAAGCTTGTAAAAGAATATATGTATCTATACCTAAGTAATATTTGGCTTTTGGACTCCTTATAAGATGGATCTTAATACGCATAAGGTCTAAACAAAAATATATTGAAGGTGTTATTGTAACGCGTAATGTGCTAGTATGGACAAGTGATGAGCGTGCTGCGACAGTTGCACTTTCGCTCTGCGCGTGCGCATTATCTACGCCTCGATCACTCGCGATTTCTCTGATCAATTCTGACGTTTTCCATTCCTTCAATCTCTGTAGCCTAGTGGTGTCGGGAGACCGTGGGTTTGATTACCGCTCCGGAAAAATCTTTGTGTCGTCTTACTTCCAAAAGTCTGCCATCTGCCAGTGAGTACATGGGTCACAATGCTGTTGGCACAGTTTGAAGCTATGTTCGGGTATCTAATGTCAACACATGTATGGGACGCGTCCCACATGTGACCGGTTTGATGATAGCCTCATTGGAGATTAGGCGGCGTGAACTCGGAGACACCTTATCGCGTTGACATACTATGTTAGAGCGTGTTCGCACTATGTATGTCTTTTACTTTTTTACTTTAGCAGTTGACGTCCACTGCTGAACATGGGCCTCCACTTTTAACTGATCTTTGCAAGCCAGAGTCGTTGAGGCACATTGCCGTGTGTGTTAGTATTAATTATACACGTGCCTGCGACCCCAATTATTGTAAGATAAGATACTCTTTATTGCACACCAACATAACAACACAAATAAAATTGTAAAAAGTAATAGTTAGCAATGTACACTCGGCGGTCTTATCGCAGACAGCGATCTCTTTCAGACAACCTTTGGATGGAATGAAGGTGAATAAGAAGAAGCATAGAAGGGTAGTACGCAATAGGAGATGGGAAAATAGTAACAAGGAGTGAAATAGTTAAATTATACTAATATTTATTAATATAATACTAGCGACCCGCCCCGGCTCCGCACGGGTACAATGCTGATATATTATACATATAAACGTTCCTCTTGAATCCCTCTATCTATAAAAAAAAACCGCATCAAAATCCGTTGCGTAGTTTTAAAGATTTAAGCATACATATGGATATAGGGACAGGGAAAGCGACTTTGTTTTATACTATGTAGTGATTACATATTTAATTATATACATATAATGATACATACTCTATAAATATTTTTTTATTAATGTACTGAATCTTAATCACCACGCTTGGCAGATGGATTATTGGTTGCAGTAAGATGGTGAGTATCCTTGAGCTGATAGATGCTACTGCCCATCCATCAGCTGTATGTCCTTTAGATAAAGTTTCCATTATATGGTTGGTTTATAAATAAACCACATCACCGGGTATATAGTCGAGCACGGCAAAGTGGTTTAAAAACTACAAACTAAGCAACATGCGAAAAATCCAGTGGATCTTGATGTTGCTGTTAAATGTACGAACATTCCCACATTACCTAAACGGCGGGGCTACACTCGAATAACTCTCATTCCCGTGGGAAACTCGGCGTTAAATATAGCATATGTTAGACACGTAGTTACCAAGTGAGTGCCGGGTCCACACGGGCGCTGGTCGCAACTAGGCGAGGTATGCACTTCCGCGACGCGCTTGTCCAAACTAAAGATAGGCACGGATTGTGTACGACGCACGACGCGACAGATAAGCTCCTCCGCCTTCTATGTGTGTCTCATCCTCGAGATTAACTCGCGCAGGAAATGTTACTAGATAATAATAGTGTGGCCAAAGGTTTAACTTAGGTACATATTTTACTATCAGAGAGTTACGGATCTTTGTTCGGGTTCTATACTCGAAGGGTAAAAACGGGACCCTGTTACTAAGACTTCGTTGTCTGTCTGACACCAGGCTGTATCTCAGGAACTGCGATAGCTAGACTCGACTGTTGAAATTTTCATAAATGATGTATTTCTATTTCCGCTATAAGCACATATCATCATCCACAGCCCGTTTACGTCCACTGTTGAACATGGGCCTCCTCTTAACAGACCTTCACAAACCAGGATCGTAGAGGGATATTGCCATAATCACCACGCTTGGTAGACGGATTGGTGATCGCAGTAAGATGTAAACTTTGAGCTAATAGATGCTGATGCCCATCCATCAGCCATATGTCCCTTAGTCGCCTTTTACGACACCCATGGGAAGACATGGGGTGGTCTATTCTAAATATAAGCACATATACTAAAAATATAATAAAATCGATGTTTAGGGGGGGCTCCCATACAACCAACGTGGTTTTTTTTGCCCCTTTTTGCTCGATATCAATAACGGCAACAGGCAGGCTCTTGAACTTGGTACGAAACACTTCATGGGCGAGTCCGACTCGCACTGGGCCGGTTTTAAATTGTTCAGCCGCGGTATTACCGTCGCGAGCACTGCCGGAGGGCACCAGAAAGTAATGGGAAGCGTCTTTGCTTCCCCCTCCCGACCTTTAGTTTGCAAAGAACTTTCCGATGCCCTCGGAGATTCAAAGTCCAAAAGGCCCACGAACTGTAATGTAGAGCGACAGTTGCACAAATCTCCCCTAAAAAGTTAAGTCATAATTCCTCAATCACCCCGCTAGCGAGTCGAGGTCCAAGCCCACAGGGGTCGCCCTCTTGCGCTGGTTGCTTATTTTGTAGTTTCTAAACCATTTAATAAAGTTAGAGCTTTGCTCGCCTTTATGCCCGGTGAAGTAGCAAAAGCCTTGTTGCTAACTATAAAAATGTTCGTCACGAAAGTGAAAAAACTGCACCAAAATATAGGCTGCTGTCCTTATTAACCGGTGACACCCGGGGGGTTAAGGTGGGTAGGCCCTCTTCTCGTCGCATGATTAGCATAGCATTGCATATTGCATAAGTAGGTCAATTACAGATAGTTCACAGAACATCACACTATTATGCGTACTACTATTTTATTTGGGTACAGGGTCTCTAGGAAGTGTTACGCAAGTAGGTTTATGAAGCCAAACGTCTTTATCCTCAATATAGTCCTTAATGCTATAATAGCCTTTAGATATGAGGACCCGTTTAATACTGTTGAAGGAGAACAGTTGTTCTATCAAGGCCTACGGGCCTCCACTCCTTTGTTATCCCGAGACCGACAGACCTCTAAATCTGGCCTTGATTGCACGTCACGTTCTATATATTAGATTAGCTTCCCGCGCGCCATACGCATTACGCTATCCAGGAGTGACATAGTCTAATTTTTTATTAGCAGTCTACTAGTATATGTATAGTCTATAATGCTTAATGTGTCACGAGTGGATTCACGTCGGTAGTGCAATGAGTGGGGATTGAACCGGCGACCACAAGATCACAAGTCCAAGCCCTCAAGCCATTGGGCTACGACCGCTTCTTAATTAATGATGTAGTTCCCACGGGAACGTGAGTTACACGGGTGTGTAGTTGATTTAGATACCTCTGCATTCCGTAGTCTACTTATCTTTGTAAGCTTGCACAAGTCCGAGCAACTTCAACACGCCACAGAACACGTTAGCGGTTCTGATTGTGCCTGCACCTGTCGCCTACTGCTAGCTATTTATAATCAAAGGCATTAGGAGCTTAGCTTAGGGTGAAACCATTATTTTAGGGATCCGTAGTCCACAAGCGTGCGTGTATGACCAGATGTATGAACGTGGACGAGGCAAAGGGAGTGTGTAAGGATCGTTCTGTAGTTTCTGCCTACCCCCATGGGAGAAAGGCGTGATTATATGTATGTATGTAGTCCACAAGGAACCCTTATAGTTTCGTCTGTCCGTCCGTCCGTCCGGCTTGTACTCCGCCGTTTCTACACCCAAAAAAAAACCGCATCAAAATCTGTTGCGTGGTTTTAAAGATCTAAGCATACATAAAGGGTGGACAGACAGCGAGGAGCGACTTTGTTTTATACTATGTGGTGATAGATATTCCGTATTTATTGTAATATATTCTGTGTTAATTTAAATGTATTTAGCTCGATCTGTAACATAAAGCTATTTTTCTGCATCAAAATGGCTGACACCGACTTTGTGCTGAGAAAGGACACGAAAGACACGATATATCACAGTGCACAACAACCTCTGTCAGCCGAGCAGTACGGCAACACGTGTGCGCCACCTGCGAGCTATTTTTTGTGCGCTGTGCAACCCCACACAAAGGACGCTGTACAAAATCACAGTGTAGATAATAATAGTAGGACGGTAGGGTACTGTATAGATCGGAATGTTGGGCTGTGAAAGAGATGGATGAAAAAAGATTGCATGTATCGGAGATGAGAATGTTGAGATGGATGTGTGGTGTGACAAGAAAGGATAAAGTAAGAAATGAGTATATTAGAGGGAGTTTGAAAGTGGCGCCAGTGAATGAAAAGTTGAAAGGGAATCGTTTATCTTGGTATGGTCATGTGAAGAGGAGGGATGAAACGCATGTTACTAAAATAGTTTTAAGTATACATTTAGATGGATGGAGAGGGAGAGGAAGGCCAAAGAAAATATGGATGGATTGTGTGCAGAGAGATATGAAAGAAAAAGAGTTAGTGATAGTGTGACGGGTGACAGGATCGAATGGAAGAAACAAACGTATTGCGCCCACCCCAAGTAATATGGGATAAGGGCAGGAAGAAGAGGTAGGGTAGGGTATGTTAGTCGAAAACCGTTCTTGTTAATACGGATCTCTGTCCATGCGTTTTAATTTCAATATGTACTAATAGGTATATAAACGTAGACGAATAATTCGCGCTTGTTATACGTCATTTACAATGCGTAACACACTTAAGTAAACTTGATTGATATACATAATTAAGAACAATATTTTTAACATTACATACAGGTCTTCAGTAAATGGTACCTATTGTTTGTTTGAATGCACTAATCTAAGGATCTATTGGTCCTATTTGAATAATTCTTTCAGTGTCAGATAGTTCATTTATCCAAGAATTCTATAGGCATATGTATTGGAACGGGAGCTATGAGGGTGAAAGTGCGCGCAGGATGCTAGTAGTCATATAAAGCGGAATAATTTATTTGATCGCGGTAGATGAGATGTTGTATAATAATTTTGCTTGATGGTTTACATATTTATTGACGAAGATTATGTGTTACACAGCAGGCTACAAGCTACTGAAGCGAATTAGTAGTGTAACGCTGCTAACTGATTGATTTAATGTGGCATTTGAAAGCGGCCCTAGCGCAATGGCTAGAGCGACGGACTTGCGATCATGTGGTCGCCGGTCTGATCTCCACACATTACACTACCGACGTGTGAACCCACTCGTAACACAAGCACATTCGTAGCTTAGCACGAGGGGTTAACAGCAATACTAGTAGTGTGGAAATATTTTTTAAAAATCATAAATTAGGTTATTTAAATGCTAGGTGTAGTAGATAAATAAATCCTACGGTATATTGACTCTTCACAAGTACGATCGATTGGTTCAATCAGTACGATCACGCAAGCTAACTAACTACGTGAACATTTCTCTACACTGTGACAGCTACCGCACAGTGTATTTTAGGGCGAGAGCGTTGACCCCGAAGGTCGCTACCTGCGCAGGCGCACCCCCCTCCCCCACGCACCCGGCACCCGCCTCACGTCCTTTAGTGTGACATGCGGGAAATGGTATTGCAATGCTAAAAGTACGGGTTCGGTGTCCGGCTTTGAAAGGTTTTTAATACATTTTTATGTCACTGAACCATTTATACTTGGTCTATACTAGTATGTATATCTATACTAATATATAAAGCTGAAGTAGTTTTGTTTGTTTGACCGCGCTAATCTCAGAAACTACTGGTCCGATTTGAAAAGTTGTTTCAGTGTTAGCCCATTTCTCGAGGAACACTATAGGCTATAATTTAATCATGAAGTTGGGTAAATCCGCTCGCGGGAAGCTAGTTAACTAAACACACAGTGATTTTGTATTCTTTACTAATAATAAGGATAATTTGCCATCACTATTACTTTCGAAACATAATAATAACATATTAAAATAGACTTTGAAAAACAAAGGTTGCCGTTCAGGAGATGCCATGATGCAAAATTAATTCTAGTGCCTTTCAATCTATACTACTATACTAATGTTATACAGAGGAAAGATTTGATTGTTTGTATTGAATAGGCTCTGAAACTACTGGACCGATTTGAAAAAATCTTGCACTGTTAGGAAGCTACACTATCCCCGGATGACATAGGCTATATATAATTATGAAGATCCCAAGGGAACGGGAGCTACGCGGGAAGCTAGTAAATGATAATCCAGATATCATATTAGGTATTTCTTCCTTAATGTGTCTGCTACACCCTTGGCTCAGTGGTTTCACAAGTTCCTTCTGTAACCTAGTATTTTGCGTTTGATACCACACCCGGGACTTTTATTTGTCTGCAGTCCTTGCGAACCAAATACCGCTACGCTACGGAGGTTGATGCAATTATTAATATAGCAGTATTGTTTTAGAGCAAATCACTCCGGAGCAGTTTTGTCATTGAAATAATTAGAAATTTTAAAATAAGCTTTTTGACATAATTTATCATTGACATATCGTTTAAAACTTGTTTGCTACATCGACAACATCGTCTGCTGAACAAATTCTTTGTTACATGGGTGTAGTGACGTCACAATACGTGCTCTGTCTCTTTGTCGTGTCGTCGGCCGATAGTTATTGTTATCTGTGTTTCGATTAACTTGCATTTATCGCTCGTTACTGTACAAACGCACTTGTAATTCCTATATTAACACGTAGGTACTGATTTCATTATTCACTAGATTCCCTTCCCGACCCTTAGTTTGCTAAGAACCTTCCGATGCCCTCGTAGACCCGAAGTCCGAGAGGCCCGCGAACTGTAAAGTCCCCTAAAGAAACTAAAAGCTATAATCCCTCAATCTCCCCGTCAGCGACCGCCCTAAGCCGAGGTCCAAGTCTCTCAGAGTGTGGGGGCCATCAGGTACTGCACTTTTCTGGTAGACCCCCAGTAGTGGGCCTACTTATTAGCCTGCCAGTCGAGCAGCTCATTGAGCGCGTTACTATATTCCGGCTCTCTTAAAGTCATTAACATTATACAAGTGATGAAATTACCGCGTTTCCGCAAAGTTGGAGGCTATAGTTATAGCCTGAAGGTTACCGCGGCGACCTCTGCCGTCCGCACGTACCGTGGCATTAATAATATTGCCTTGTTGTTGCCACACAGCTAACAGAGGCTACCAGGAAGAGGATGTGCGCGGTTTTGTAGAAAACGATTACTTTTTATATATTATAAACGTAGCTGTTGTTGTTAGCGTGCGAGAAATCTGGTATTTATTAATTAGTATTCATACAACCTTAGGCGTAGCGGTATCAGTCTCGCGGTAGTTCGATCCCCACGTCGGACAAGCAATCTGATACATACATACATAAGCTCACGCCTGTTTCCCAGCGGGGTAGGCTGAGACAATGGACCTCCACTTGCTACGATCCCTACACACATCTTTCGCTTCATTCGCTCTCATAACATTCTTCATACAAGCACATCGGTTATATTATAAAGCTGAATTTGTTTGCTTGAACGCGCTAATCTCAGGAACTAATGGTCCGATTTTAAAAATTATTTCCGTGTCCCATAGACCATTTTTCTAAACTAATATATTCAGCTGAAGAGTTTATTTCTTTGCTTCTGCTTGTTGCTAATTTGATAAATAAAAAAATACTTGTCCAATATTTTTTTGTAATCTAACTGACTTTTTGTCTTCATGCCTAGTCGCAGGCCTTCAGACTTTGGGTCTACGAGGGCATCGTCATAATTCCACGATTTTTTTTTAATTTTACGATAGTTGACTTATTCCTCGTATATCTATGGATGAGCTGCTGCCCGCCATTTCGCCCGCGTAAAATAAGGATTTTATAAGCTATCTAGCACTAAAAGCCACATCTTAATCGGTCCTACTGTTTTGTAGATATAAATAAAGACGCAGTGAATGCGAGTCGCGTAGACCACGGTGACGTCACCGCCCGTAGTGGTGCTGTGACGTCATCGACCCTTTGTTACTGTGTTGACCGTGTGCTTCACGTCATCATCAATGTTACATACCGTACATTTCACAAGCCTTCACATTATGGGTTACAAGTCATCATCATCATCATCAGCCCGTATAACGTCCACTGATGAACATAGGCCTCCTCCTAGAGTATTTGCTATAGTCACCACGCTTGGCAGGCGCGGTGACCGTAGTATTATAGTTTAACACACAAGGAGACGCTGCTGCCCGTTCCCTGATATACGATTATTACAGATGATGTTATAACAATCAGGACCAACGGCTCAAAGTGCTTTCCGAGGCACGGAGGGTATCAGCTCAAGGATACTCACCATCTTACTATTTACATATTTTCCTTACCACAGGGTAAGGAAAATATGTAAAAACACCCTATGCTACCCTATTTCTTTCTTTTTTACTTTTTGGTCGGAAGGTCAGATTGTCTGGAAGAGATCGCTTTCAGCGATAAGGCCGCCGATTGCAAAATATAATTAGGATAATTTGTCATATTATGATGTTATCAAAGTTACTGTATTGTCTCTTACTGTGATTACCAATACGCCCGCCACGTGTAGTGATTATGGCAATATTTCTCTATGACACTGGCTTGACACGGTCTGGCTGATGTTCAGCGGTGGACGTAAACGTTATCCATAAGCATCTGAATCACAATACATACATATATAACACATAAAAATCTCAAAAATGTCGGCCCTTAGTGTTACAGAGAGCCTATTCATAGAATTTGTGTTACCGCGGCGACGGAGGGGTGCGCAGCGGTGCGGGGGGTACACCCAGGTAGATCTCTACGGGGTACACTTTTTGTTTGCGAGTTTTTGTTCAATTAAAGCCCCTCCCTTACAATGTAAAATGAACGATATTTTTACACTTGTAAGGTATATTTTTGAATGACACAATTCTTATTATGAAATTGGTAAGAATGTGAAATTAACCTTATGTGATTAAAGACAGGGTCCAGTTTTGCTCGACACAATTTATTGTTAACAACATTTTTGTTATTCGTATTTGAACTTTATACTGCAGGCAATAAGGTTGTAGGTTGAGACTAGTAATGAGTCAGCATTTATTTGGTATTACAAGGAAATGTAGTGTCGTGGGATCGGGCATTTTTGTGGATTTTGATTCTTAGAGTTTGGTGATTTGAGTGACCCTCAGTGTGAGACTGTTCTTTGTCCTACGGTGTGTGGTATTGTTTGGAAATTGCCTTACTATGGTTTGCGTGCGATTTCGCCTGAATAGTTCTTTATGTCGTGTGAATGTCTTGATGACAGCCTGCACGGCAGACCGACGACCTCATAAAGGTCGTGGGGAGTCGGTGGATGCAGGTCGCTAGCGATCGTTCCCGCTGGAAATCGATGGGGGAGGCCTATGTTCAGCAGTGGACTACAACAGGCTGATGATGATGATGCATGTCTTGATAACATTGCACACGGAGCTTTCTCAGCAGTGACAGCTAAAAAACTAATACATATTATAAATACGAAAGTTTGTGAGTATGGATGGATGGATGTTTGTTACTCCTTCACGCAAAAACTACCTAATGGATTTGGCTGTAAGTTTTCACGGAGATAGTTAATATGCTCGATTAACATATAGGCTACAAAAAATCACGCACCGACCCATTGGAACAGAGTAACGCGGGTAAAACCTAAATATACAAAGAAATGAACACTTCAGTTCATTTCTTTGTTTGCTTGAACGCACTAATCTCAGGAAATACTGGTCCGATGGGCAAACATCTTTCACCATTAGAAAGATACGGTATCTAGGAGTATCATAGGCTATATTTAAGTTGGTAGTCCCCACGGGAACCGGAACTAAGCGTTTCATAGCATGGCAATAGTACACCTACATATGTAGAGGAACATAAAGTCGGAAGTGCCATGATACGTCAGAGACATTCGTCGTATGTGCCTTTATCGTAAACTGGCGCTTACGACCAAATGCTTCTGTAGCATATAGTTAAATCCGTCCTTATGTTTATGAGGTCTAGTTATTAAAGCAGCCCATTGTACACTACTAGAATATTTGCAATTTTGCGCAAAATATTCGATATTTTGGCAAAATGTTACACAAATAAATTCTACAGAAGATTTAAGCTCCAAAAGTCTTTTAAAATAGGGAATTGTACCAAAACAGAGTCGGAGCTGGGGCTGAAGTTATGTGGGCATTAATTCTCACCGTTAAGCCGAAGTGTATGTACACAAGGGTTACCATACGTCCCGGTTTCGAGCGTCAAGTCCCGGTGTCCCGGCCAACAAGGCAATGGTCCCGGTGGGCGCACTAACCAAAAAAAATGAGAACCCTTCTTCGATCGCAATACTCGTTTCTGTTAGTATTATCGTCATGCGCGCGCAATGGGAGCTCCCCCCACTCTGACCATGTCAGCGCCGAAACATTTATGGCAACCCTAATGTATACAGAATTTTTTATTGTCCATAACGAGATCGTTATTTACGCTCAATTACTGAATTTTCGACGAGCACTTACATCCTCACAAAATATCACTTAATGCCACATATTGCTCTATAATTTAAAATCTGTATTCACCAACCGTTTAGGTTATATTTTAGTGAAATGGAAATTTTAACAATGCGGGAATAAACCGAATGAGAAGGCTAGTCTTAATATAAGCACTAATTATTTATTTCCTAGATTCGGCCCTGCGGAAACTCAGTAAAGTCCCTCTTTCACAATTTTCAGCTGACAAAGGCAGTTTCTCTTCGTTACCATCACAATGTATGTGTAATGTAAAATGTAATGTAATGTAAAGCATCGGCCGAATGTATTGTAATGTAAACTGGTGCTCGTTGCGCAAGCGAGAGAAATCTCAGCACATAATTAATTCTGCGCACGCGCACCTTGTGTTGGAGGCGCCACTGGCGTTAGTGGTAACTGTGTCATGTATACGTAACTTGACCGATTTACATATAGATCGAACCTCTATAGTTTAGATATTCAAGTCTCATTGTAGTGCAGGTTTGATTCTCGAGACGGAAAAAAACTTATATGCCTACAAAGTCATTTCCCGCTGTCTGTCTGCCCCTATGTATGCTTAGATCTTTAAAACTACGCAATGGATTTTGATGTGTTTTTTTATAGATAGTGATTCAAGAGGAAGGTTATCTATAACAAGCCTCCCGCGCGCGGTTTCACCCGCGTAACTCTCGTTCCCATGGGAACTCCATAATTAAGTATAGCCTATGTCATCCGGGGATAGTGTAGTTTCCCAACGGTGTAAGAATTTTTCAAATCGGTCCAGTAGTTTCGCAGCCTATTCAATACAAACAATCAAAAAATCAAATCTTTCCTCTTTATAATATTAGTATATATATATACTAGCTGACCCGGCAGACTTCGTACTGCCTCAATCGATACATACCCTACACTACCCCCACCCTACACTACCCCTACCCTACACTACCCCTACGCTACACTACCCCTACCCTACACTACCCCTACCCTACACTACCCCTATCCTACACTACCCCTACCCTACACTACCCCTACCCTACACTACCCCTACCCTACACTACCCCTACCCTACACTACCCCTACCCTACCCTACCCCTACCCTACCCTACCCCTACCCTACCCTACCCCTACCCTACCCTACCCCTACCCTACCCCTACCCTACCCTACCCCTACCCTACCCCTACCTACACCTACCTCTAATCTACCCCTAACTTTGTCTGAAAAATAAAAATAAAAATTTAGGGGTGGACTACCCCTAACATTTAGGGGGATGAAAAATAGATGTTGGCCGATTCTCATAGATACCGGATAAGCACCAAAAATTTTATCAAAATCGGTTAAGCCGTTTCGGAGGAGTATGGCAACGAAAACTGTGACACGAGAATTTTATATATTAGATTACAATCTACTCGTATGTGTGAAATAGATTAGACACGTTGTAGAATATAAGATGCGAGTCTCTAGTATCGATTCAAAGCATTCGATGCCTCGATATGAGTGCTACTTATCGATTATTGGAAGACACTCGATGTGAGATGTGCCAGTATCGATTATAGCAAGGCAGTAGATATGTGAGGCTTCTCACGTGTGCCGAGTGGCATGGCGTCACAGTATTAAGTAGATTAGATCGAATTATGTAACGGGGGACGTGCCGTGTGGTATCCGGCTTGGAATAGACCATTACATATCATCAGTGTTGTAAAAAGCGGCTAAGGGACATACAGCTGATAGGCTGCAGCATTTAACAGCTCAAGTTTACTTACCATCTTACTGCGATCACCAATCCGCCTGCCAAGCGTGGTGATTATGGCAATATCTCTCAATGACAACCTCCTTAGCGTAGCGGTATTTGGCTGGCTTTAAATCTCGGAGGTCGTGGGTTCGATCCCGACGCCGGATAGGAAATCTTTGTGTAGATTCTAAGATTTCAATTATGTGGTACAACGTCCACTGCTGAACATGGGCTTTCTCCCGAGGGAGGAGGGTATTTGCCATAGTCACCACGCTTGGCAGGCGGGTTGGTGACCGCAGTATAATGTTGTACCACATAAGGAAACGCTGCTGCCCGTTCCTTGATATACGATTATTATAGATGATGTTATAATAATGAGGACCAACGGCTTAACGTGCTTTCCGAGGCACGGAGGATAGTTCCTCAACGATCCAGATCCGGAAAGAAATCTTAGAATTTACACAAAGATTTCCTGTCCGGCGTGGGGATCGAACCCACGACCTCCGAGATTTAAAGCGAGCCAAATACCGCTACGCTACGGAGGTTGTCGTTGTTGTATAGAGATATGGGATGTGGTATTGTATAGTGTGCTACTACAAAGTGCAGCGACATTACAGTCGGCGCGGCAGTTATCGCGGCCGTTGCACCGCCGCCGCCCTATCTGTGCGGAGATTAGCGAGGGACGCGTACACATGTACAGATGACTTGTGTTGTACACAGTGTCCCTCACACTGTGTCTCCGTACAACAACAAGTAGTACGAACGGAACACGCGAACAAAATCAAGTGATCTTGCGGTCGCCGGTTCGATCCCCAATTATACCACTATCGACGTGAACCCACTCGTAACACAAGCATTAAAGCTTAGCACGAGGGGTTAACAAGAATAATAATTAACTGCAAAACTCTGCTAGTAATCTGTACAAAAAATATTGGGCCTTCCCCGAAGGTTCTTTCAAATATTTAAAGTCATGCTCTTATGATTATGATGCGACCCTTCTTCTTCTACCACTATTTCTGGAAGTGGTATTTCTGAGAAGAACTGACAAGACACTCAGATCAATTATATTTTATATTAATCCGTGAAGCAAAAACTTTGTGCCCCTTTAACGAAAATTGCTGTGAAATTTCGCATAAAGAAGAAAGGTTTGTTAGTTTGTATTGAATAGGCTTCGAAACTACGGGACCGATTTAAAAATTCTTTCACCGTTGGAAAGCTACACTATCCCCGGATGAAATAGGCTATATTTAATTTTGCAGTTCCCACGGGAACGAGGGTTACGTGGGTGTAAACGCGCGCGGGGAGCTAGTATATTAATAATTAATTTAATATAGAAGGAATGCAGAATGCATATATATACCTATATATTTTATTACATTTGGTCGAATTTCGACCTCTGGGCGACGACTGTTTGTTTCTGAGACCTCTCAGAAGCAACTTTTTGAATCCCTGACCCACCAATGCTGTATATTATTATGTTCTTTTCAAGAATCGAATCCACGATCTCCTTATACCACTAAGCTACAATACAAATGTTTACTTAATGTCTCGGAAGTATTATAACTGCGTGAGTCAAGGCTACTGTCCCCTCCCCCAGCCCCACCCGCTGCGCCGGCGCAGAGGCAGCTCGGTGTGCGCAAGAAGTGTTACAAGGTCTGCGCCCACGACCCATTGTTCGTGAGAGTTACACCCGTGTTCATTAATACTGTAGGTACTTTACAGACGGTATAACGTCCACTGCTGGGCCTCTACCTCGTAGGAAGATTTTCGCCAAAGTCAGCACGCTTGGCAGGCGGATTGGTCACCACAGTATTATGTTGTAACATACAAGGAAACGCTGCTGTACGTTCATTGGTATACGATTGTTATAGACAATGTTATAACAATCGGGACAAACGGCTTAACATGCTTTCCGAGGCGCGGAGGATAGTCCCTCAGCCAATCATCCACGTAAAGAAATCTTAGAATTTACACAAATATTTTCTGTCGGGCGCAGGAATCGAAGCCACGACCTCCAAGACTTAAGCAAAACTTCTTTAGCTCCTTTTCAGTCTCATTCTATTTTCCAATCGCTAGTGAATAATATTTAGACCCTATTAAAAAAAAATACTCTGAATCAAAGTTATTATAATATTACTAATAGGAGAGATTTGATTGTGTGTTTGTATGCATTGAATAGGCCCAATCTTCCTGTACAGATTACTACAGATTTCAAAATTTCATTCACCAGTAACCTACGTTATCCAGGAGTCATATAGGATATATAGCGAAGGTGCGATCTGGACTCAAAAAGGAAAAAACATAAAAACAAACCACCTTCCAATATTGTCTTCCAACTATGTGGATGGCGAAAAACATTTACCGCTAAAATTGGGTATATCGGCCATATGAGGACGCATCAGTATCCACCCAGATACAGGTAATGGTCGCCGTAGCCGAAATCGGCATGGATTGCATCATCATATAGGATATATTTAATGGTGAAGTTCCCACGGTGAAGGTGAAGCGCGTGGAGCTATATCTCACTTGGCTGTTTTCCGCAGTCACGTGACGGGTTTTTAAACTTTCGTTGCTTCAACGTGACTCCGTGGAACAATGGGTGTTGTTAACAAACGTTTCGAGCCCTCGTATACCTACTTTATATTGTTTTATATTGTAAAGGCTCACTGCGAGGTTTTGTCCGCTCGTTTCAAACTAGCTTGTGTCCGCAACTTCGTCCGTGTGGAATCCCCTTGGTCTGAACGTGATGATAGCCTTCCTCGTTATAGGGTTTTTTTTTTGCTTTTAAAAGATTACTAGCAGACTTTTTGCATCTTCTAGTATTCTTGTTAACCCCTCGTACTAAGCTAAATGCTTGTGTTACGAGTGGGTTCACGTCGGTAGTGCAATGGGTGGGGTTCGAACTGGCGACCTCAAGATCACAAGTCCGACGCACTAGCCATTGGGCTACGGCCGCTTCAACTAACACGTAAATATTTTTATAGGTTGGACCAGTAGCTCCTGTAATTAGCGAGTCAAGCAAACTCTTCAGCTCTATAGGTATATTATTATAGACTAGCCGCGCCCCGCTGTTTTACCCGCGTCACTCTGCTCCAGTGGCTCCAGGGTTCCCGGTGCAAAATTTCAGCCGTTCAGTAATTTTGGCGTGAAAGAGTAACAAACATCCATCCATCCATACTTACAAACTTTCGCGTTTATAATATTAGCAGGGTATCTTAAATAAAAATTAAATTAAATTACATACATAATATTAACAAATTGAAGTCCTGCCAACGCTGACACATGACGCTGGACGCTCTGAGGTTTGGCGCCACTACAGATACCAAGCCAGCATTATACATAATGTTCGCCACATTAGCGAGTGCGGCCATACAGCGGTATACGTGGTCATATTCATAACTCCAGTACTAATTATATTTATGTAACTATGAAAAAGAATCAAGTTTTCTGTCACGTGTTTTTTGCCACGTGGCTATAAGTTATTGCTTGTTCACTGGGCACATTATTGTAGTCCTCAAAGTCTGATTAGCTTTTCATCTATGGAGAGGGAAGTACTGCGCGGCCAGCTCCGCAGCGGTTGGGATGCCTACGCTGCATTTAACAACTGAAATTAATAATAATTGATTATTAAAAAAATATAGACAAACAATATTAAAAAAATATGGCTAGAGCCGAGGTCCAAATACCACAGGGGACGACTATTTAACCATCCGATGCCTTCGTAGACCCAAATTCCGAGAGTCCCGCGAACTGTAAAGTAGAGCGACAGTTCAAAACTCCCCTAAAATACTAAAAGTCATAATCCCTTAATCTCATCGCCAGGGACCGCCTTGAGCCGATGTCCAAGTCCCACAGGGGGCGCTCTCTTGCGCAGGTTGCTTAGTTTGTAGTTTTTTACATCATTTATTAAAGCTGGAGCTCTGCTCGCCTTTATGCCCGGTGAAGTAGAAAAAGCCTCGGTATGTCCGTCGGAAAAAAAGGGGGCCCATTTGCGCAGGTTGCTTAGTTTGTCGTTATAAAGCAATTTAATTAGGATGGAGAGAGGACTCCATCCTTATTAGTATAAAAATTATAGTTAGATAACAACAATTTTTCTCTAGACAATATTTCTATTAACGATTTATTTCAACCTGGGACCTTTCTACCTACAGTCGAATATAACCGCTAGACCGCCGAGGCCGATAGGCATAGTTGTAGGTATCACGTTCGGTCGCGAGGCACGCGAGCCGTGCGCACGTGTGCGTTGTTTGTAAACACACGCGCACACACACGTGCACACAGCTGCGATATGTATGTAGTGTGTTATACAATATGTGTAAAATATATTATACTATTAATTACTTTGTTACTGACGTCATCATCATACTTTGTACAGTAAAATATTTTGTTATGTAAATTTTTTAATTGAATTTTTTATGAGTAGGCTGCTGCCCCGAGCGGTCTATTTGCTCCAGATCCCGTTCCCATGGGAACGTCTCAATTAAATATATTATATATAAGAATTTTCAAAATCATATCAGAATTACCGGAGATTATCACCAACATTCAAACATACAGACAGATGAACATACAATACAGATATATGTATCTACATACTTTTTGGGTAAAAGTGTCACGAACTTATCCATACTAACAAAGTTTCGCTTGCTTTTTTAATAGTTATTAACAAAGAAAATTGCCCAAATAATATTATTTCCACGGATTCAAGATTGAATTCATAAGACATTTTCATTAAGAACGTGGGAATCGAACCTATAACACTAAAGAATATTTAACAATCATTATGACCGCGCAACTTATAGTCCATTCAACTTATTAACTCAATACTTTTTACATTTTACAATGTGTTTGAGTTTAGCATATTAATATGGTAACATATTCCGTCCTAACGTATCTTCAGCGATGTCTAGTACATAAGCGATAAATTGTATTCATATCTAACACCGGTTTCTAGATATTTATATTATCGAGTCATCTATTTTAGTTTGAAAGTCATAGATACATTGAACGGGCACAACACTTGAATGGCCTCCCACAGTACTACTACGCATGCGCCATCGCTACCACGTTGGTAGCACTGTTGTTTACATCTGTTACTACAAACGAGTTGTACCAACATTAAAACTAAAGATCTGATCTACTCAATAAAAACGTTCGGAATTCAAATTTGTATAGAATTGGTGAGACTTTTTGGGTGTGCTACAGCGTAGTTGCTACGCCGGTCGTAGCGGTCACGGCTAGGTCAGTGCCACTTGTGAAATACGACCTACATAGTTGATTGCCGATTCTAGCCTCCAGTCATGCTCGCCTGGTACTTGCGTGGTGAATACGATCGACCTACATTACACTGATGATGTCTAAAGCAAGCAAGCCTCCTCTTGTTTTCTGCTCGCCTAGTACTTCGTGATGGTTTCTGTTTTTTTTTTTTATCTCAGAAACGCCCTTCTGATTTGCTCAACCTTCGTACATCGTCTTCCCTAGTCCTGTTGTTTAGTCTTGTAAGGATGTAGGTAACATCCTTGTTATCTGCTTTCTATGTTACCATGGAAACCAAAAGCAGTGGAAAGGTTCAAGCATTGGGCATTTGCAGGTTTCATGCAACAAACCAAATGAATTGATTTCTAATTAAGAGTCAACCGGCTTCGGCGGCACTTCTAGACCTCAGAAGCATAAGGACGGATGCTACAGAAGCTGGTCATAAACTAGCGATGGGCTGAGTCGACTTTTTGGTAACTCGAGTTGACTCGCTTACCAACTCGGGTTGCAACTCGAGTTGATTTGACTCTGTCTGCCTTAGGGACCGTCGCGTCGCCGCGTCGTCCGTCCAAGTCAGTAAATAGAATAGAATAGAATATGCATTTATTTTTCTCATCACAAAATTTAGTGCATTTGCTTGCTTGTATACATTTCATTTGAGTACATTTTTACCTAGTCAATAATAAGAAACAAAAATTACGTTTGGTATTTGGTGATCTATCTATCAACTAACACATACATATAGGTATCGCACTGCCCGCCGCGCGCGCTCTCCGGGTCATCTCGGGTTGCAGATATTTTGACTCGGGCTGACTCGCCTAAGGTCTGACCCGAGTTACTCGAGTTAGGTAACTTGAGTCGCCCATCGCTATCATAAACCCATTTTACAATAAAGGCACGTACGACCAATTATTCTGAGCTTTAGAATTTTACCTGGGAGTGACGTCACAAGCACCGTTCACTTGAACTTTGTTGTCAATTTTATTACTCAAAAAATACCTGTCCAATATTTTATGGTTACAACTGACGGAACGAATTATTTTTTTTGTCGTCAGCCCTATTTCCCGAGCCTCTTAGTCTTTTATCGTGTTCTGCTCAACTGGTACTTAGATTTATCCACGTATCGATTCTTATTTGTAAACCAGGGAACAGTCATCATCGAGAGAAGCCTGCATTCGTATTGCCATTACGTACATTACATACCTACCATTCATTTCATGTTCGCCTGGTACCTAATCGGTAAATAATGACTCGGGATTTTAATAAACATTGAGCGTTTTATTTTAATTTAAATTACTCACGGTTTTCGTGAATCGTGACACGTTTTGGCGTTGGTTTTAAGTCATTATTAAAAAATAATCAAAAGGTTTCTTGATATTCAGATTTTGTAATTAATATTTTAGTAGCTGGGCCCAGCGTTGGACTGCTACTCTGCTCCAGTGGGTCGTAGGTTGATGTACTGTAGCCTATATGTTAGTCCAGTTCATTGACTATCCCTGTGAAAAATTCAATCGAAATCCGTTCATCCGTCCATCCACACATACTCAAAAACTTTCGCTTTTCTATGATTCTTTTTTACAATATTTATGACAAATGTACTAGAGCAACAGCGGTTATCTTTGAATCAACTAACCCGCCAGTCATTCATGATGACTACCACATCACCTTCCGATGCCCTCGTAGACCCGACGACGTCCGAGAGGCCCGCGAACTGTAAAGTAGAGCGACAGTTGCACTAAATTCCCCTAAAAATCTAAAGTCATGCCTCAATCCCCTGCGCCAGCAACCGCCCTGAGCCGAGCTACAAGTCCCACATGGGGCGCCCTCTTGCGCAGGTTGCTTAGTTTGTAGTATTGAAACCATTTATTGAGGATGAAAAACCGGCCAAGTGCGAGTCGGACTCGCGCACGAAGGGTTCCGTTTCAGTTACAAGTGCGTACCTATTTTTGATATCAAGAATAAATAAAAAAGCGTATGTTTATGAAATGAAATGTTATTTTATATTTTTATATTCGAGTTGATTGAATGAAAGCTAAATTGCGGTTTACGATTTTTGACGTATTAAAAAAAAACTACTTACAAGATCTCGTTCAAACCAATTTTCGGTGGAAGTTTACATGGTAATGTACATCATAAATTTTTTTTAGATTTATTATTCTCTTATTTTAGAAGTAACAGGGGGGGACACACATTTTACCACTTTGGAAGTGTCTCTCGCGCAAACTATTCAGTTTAGAAAAAAATTACATTAGAAACCTCAACATCATTTTTGAAGACCTTTTCATAGATACCCGAACACGTATGGGATCGATGAAAAAAATTTTTTTGAGTTTCAGTTCTATATTTAGGGGAACCCCAAAATTTATTGTTTTTTTTCTATTTTTGTGTGAAAATCTTAATGCGGTTCACAACATACATCTACTTGCCAAGTTTCAATATTATAGTTCTTATAGTTTCGGAAAAAAGTGGCTGTGACATACGGACGGACAGACAGACAGACAGACATGACGAATCTATAAGGGTTCCGTTTTTTGCCATTTGGCTACGGAACCCTAAAAAACATCTTTACCACAATTACCTTCAGAGAGTTCTATGTCCAAAAGTGTAAGTTATATGTTGATGGCGATGACCAACTGAATCGCCATCGCATCGCATAAGTGGACCAGGGGGTCCACTTATGCGATGCGTTGCCAACTAGAAAGTATATGTATTTTTTTGGGTTCTGTAGTCAGACTGGTACCCTTACCAGTCTGACTACAGAACCCAAAAAACAGAACACTTTCTAGTTGGCAACGCATTCAATACCGCTGTTATAACAATCAAGGTTTCTTTTCATAGATTACGTGCGGCAAATTACTTGTTTGTATTGTATTATCAAAACGCAACTTCGGAACTTAGTGCTTGTATGGTCTATCGCCTGCACTGTAGAATATTGTACCTTATTTGTCTGCGGTTAAGGTTTAATTCATTAGCTTTTTCTTACTGTCTGGTAATTCTAAGGTACCTTACTTTTGAAATTGGAATTCTATTTTTAAAATGACTCACATTTTTTTATTTTTTTTATTTCAACGTCTTTTAGTATTGTCATGTACGGCTAGTATTGAACTTGGAATCTTATCTCTACATCTTTAAAGTTCATATTTTATGTGTGTTATTAAAATTGATTGTGTAATATTAAAATTCGACCTTAAATTAAATCGCATAAAGTTCATTTTTTAATGACTGATGGATACTTAAGTCGCGTAAGACTAATTTTGAAATTAGATCTTATACTTCTACTACGGAATCAAAAATTGGAACTTTATTCATATGATTATAGAGTTCATTTTTACATAATGATTTCATAGTCAGTCAATACTCAGTAGTAACGTGTTTATATTTTAGCATTATTGTATCTACTTTTGGAATTTTAACTTTATTTTTATGCTCATTAAGATGCATTTTGTCTGCATGTCTAGGCAATTCCTAGCTAGATATAAATTAGATATCAAGTAGTAGGTATTCGACATTCGGGTGACCATGACCGTATGTCCAAGGTGACTCTGACTGTTAACCTGGTTTACTTGGTCACCGGTGACTGTAAGAAGACCTTCAAATTTTTGTTCGTGAAAATGTTACCTTGATGGACACTCGTAGTCATCGGCAGGTGACGTCACCTTTTATTTTTTTAATTTTGGTCCGGTGGAAATGCAATGTGGTATGTGTGTCTCGTCCTCTCCATAGCGGTGGTATGCTAGTCATACCATGAGGAGAAGACCCGTACAAAGTGTGAGCAGGGATGGATGGATGTTTGTTACTCTTTCACGCAAAAACTACTGAACGAATTTGGCTGAAAGTTTACACGCAGAAATAATGAAATAATGAAATTTATTCAGCACTTAGTTATTTACATACACGTGTACTTGTGTAAGACTAAATCAAACAAAAGTATCACTTAGTAGCTAAAAACATTGTTAAAATTATTTGATCTTATTGAATTTTTAATCAGTCTGTCCGTCTGTCGTGCGATAGCAACAAATGTACATACACATTATAGTACGATGCCTTAAAAGTAACAGGTCTAAAATTAAGATATAGGCTACAAAACATCATATTCCGACCCACTGGAGCAGAGTGATGCGGGGCGTGTCGCTAGTATGTATAACATAAACTGGTCCTAACGAGTCTGCCGGTTCACTCGCTTGACTAATATCAATTGAGGACAATAGGTCACCGGCTTACTCTAATGTTAATAACGTTTAGGACATACCTATATGACTACGTACTTATAATGTGCCGATGGCTCAGCGGTGATACAGTAATGACGTAAGGCAAAGACGCAGCGTTTTTATACTAAACGTGTCTTGTCGTTTAATATAAGCAACAAAGTTTGAGAGGGGTCTTGTGACGTCATTCCTAGGTCAAATTATACCTACAAGTGACGTTTTAAACATTTTAGCCATGCGTATTTTGCTACTTCACCGGGCATAAAGGCGAGCAGAGCTCCAGCCTTAAATGGTTCGAAAACTACAAACTAAGCAACGGGCGTGACCTGTGGGGCTTGGAGCTCGGCTCAGGGCGGTCGCTGGGGGATTATTTCTTTTTCAGGGGAGTTTTGTGCAAATGTCCTAGAAGTAACATGACATTTCAACGCGCTGTATCTTCGTCCTTTTTAGGGTTCCGTAAATGGGACCCTATTACTAAGACTTCGTTGTCTCTGTTTGTCTGTCTGTCAACAGGCGTTATCTCAAGAACCCCGATAGCTAGACAGTTAAAATTTTCACAAATGATGTATATTTATGTGGCCGCTATAACAACAAAAACAAAAAATTAAATAAATAAATATTTAATATAACCCTTTCTTTTGCTCGATATTAAAAATAGAACACTTGAAACTGGTAAGGAACCCTTCGTGCGCAAACCCGACTCGCACATGGCCGGTTTTTTGTTTGAAAAACGAATAAATAATCGTATCCAATATTTTTGGTAATTTCACGGACCAAATCCATTATTTTTGTCGTCATACAACAACAGTGGCGCAGTGAGTCGTGGAAGCGACCGGTAGTTCCGAGTTCTGATCCAAGGTCGTGCGCCGTGAGGTCGGCGGGTTTCTCAAGATGCCAACCACTGCTGTTTGTTACTGTGTGATGTTGTACGAAATATCGTGATCTTAGGAGAGATCTGCTCGGCTCCTTGATGTCGTGGTGTAGGAGCCTGTGTACTGATGTAGGTTGTGACTCATCGTAAAGAGTACCCACCCATCTATACATATGCAGTAAAACACCGGTAAACTCTCAGGACTACGTTACTAACATCATAATCAACAACTTTTGTTCTATGACTTTTAAAAATTCATCATATTTTAATTCATCAGATTTACATACAAAAATAAAAATATTTAAATTCAACGCTCTAAATGTTACGAAGTCTATGCGAAGCAAAAGAAAGCGATAGTAACGACAATAGCGAGGGGAGCGGGGAATACAGAGTTGTAATGTGTTAGACAGGCCAACGAAATATTGAAGGTTTGTTTATGGTAAATGTATTATGTTTTGTAAAAAGTCGTAGAACAAAAGTTGTTGTTTATGATGTGAGTAATATAGTCCTGAGAGGTTACCGGTGTTTCACAAATAACCCTTGTATATGTTAGCGAAAAATAATACGTAGTAAGTAGATCAACTTCCGTGCCACTCATATTGTTCAATTCAGTTGCCAGCTTCAGTGAACGCGCATCATTATTATATTATTTACTTAATTGTTACGACACTTGAGCTAACCTAACCGAACCAGACTGTGCTACTGTTGCAACTAAACAAAAACACTTCAAGTTCAATAAGTCCTGTTGAACTCCATTGGTTTAGGTTTAGTTTATTTTTTTAACCAGCCGAAACCTCGTTAGTTGATCAACTAACTAGAAAGTTGATCAACTTTCGATTCTTACTATTTTCCGGTGACATATAATATATAAAGCAGATGAGTTTGTGTTTGTGTTTCTGTCAGTCTTTTCTACACAGTATAAAACAAAGTCGCTTGCCGCTGTCTGTCCATCCCTATGTATACTTAAATCTTTAAAACTACGCAACAGATTTTGATGCGGTTTTTTTTAATAGATAGAGTGATTCAAGAGGAATGTTTATATGTATGATACATCAGCATTGCACCCGTGCGAAGCCGGGCGGGTCGCTAGTGTGTTAATAAATAAGTTCTTAATATTAACGTTAAAAACTATTTGCTATAGATCTATTTTATGCAAGTTCAAATTTTATAAATTGCACTCTCTCTATTGCTTTACACTCAAAATCTGGAGCGACGATAGTTACTCGCAGAAAAGATAGTTTAATATGCTATCCGAGGCACGGGCATTGAAGCACAATTACTTCGGACTGGTACTTAGAACTTTTGGAGAGATAGTAACACAATTTTTTTCCCGACCCGAGAATCGAACTCGTTAGTTACAGTTAAACATACTCATACCGCTATCAGATAGACTAGTAGTTGTTCTGTGGAGCATACACGAGATGAAAGTGAACGCGAATCGAAAGTTATCAGATGCTAGCTTCCGTGCGCGGTTTCACCCGCGTAGCTCCCGTTCCTGTCACAACTTCATAAGAAATATATAGTCTATCGCTTTCCTCGATAAATAGGCTTTTTAACACTGAAACAATTTTTCAAATTGGACAAGTAGTTCATGAGGGCTTTATACTGGATGACTTTTTTCCGTCTTGAAAATAATAGGAAAATATATGCAATAGATGTGTAAGGTATAGTTATTTTATCTTTTTTTTTTACTGGCATATAGTGAACATCGTAATGATAAAAATACATACCTTTGTAGGTAGTTACGCTATTTCGCTCACTATTTTCATTCATATGTGATTGCCTAGGTATTACAGGCACCTATTTTAACTAACATAGCGTAACCACCTAATTAGGTACCTTTTTTTGACCATTACAATTTGCACTCTATATCAGTTAAAAATAAAAAAGAAAAGAACTATGCGTAAGATACCTATTTCTTATATATCAAGACGGTAAAAAACTCACCCAGTATATTCGTTTAGATTAGGTATTTATCGTACAGTATAAACCAAATCCGAAATGTCGAAATAACGTCTCAACTCGTACAGTCGTGATGTACGCAACGTGCGTAGGTACCTATAGTTAGTACCAAGTCACTTCTGCGTGTTATCGCACCCTCACAGAACGAACGCGGAGGCTGCGGGTCAATAGCCATCACTTTTGGGGAACATTCCGCTAAAACATACATACAAAAAACAACCTTAACTACCAATGCATAAGGTGCAATTCAGTCTAGAGTTCCAATTTAAAATTGATGACGTACTTGTCAAATAATAAAACGCTTTATGTGAAGTGAATTGTAAAGTAGGACAGTTAAGGTACATTTTTGCTTGGATCGCCACTTTGGGTACTTAGGGTAGCGTTTCGTGTAACAAGCTCTACGAAGCAATGCAGACCATATTGTGTTAGCAATAAAGTATGATTTACAAGTGAATAGGGCGTGAGTCATGAAAATCATGGTTTATCGCCGGTCCCTATGCGGAAAAGCATTTTAGTTTTAAAGGAATAAAGTTGGAGTTCGTTGCTACGGGGCTGGGAGACTGTCGCTGTCTCGCTCGCGCTTACCGACAAGCTGTGCGCTAGAGAGGGATGGGTGTGCCCGTGTTGTGGTTGCGGAAGGCAGTTTTTGCGTTTGTTTTTGTCAACCGTTGCGACATGCTTGGCGAGCTGCGACCCACTCAGTGGTTTGTGTAATCTATCTCGGAAACTTTGTAGGTGTCGTGTGGTGAGGGCACACGATATTGTAATGCCATGAACTTTTGTATGGAGTTAGTACAGCTTCTGGTACACGTGTTGTTTTAAATGTTTCTCAATACAATGCACAAGGTTTCCTTTTGAATATTTTTCCACTGTTTTGGGAAAAAATGTACTGAGTTTTTTTGTTGTTGTGTAGTAATACATACTTTATACATACATACAATCACGCCTCTTTCCCTTAAGGGGTAAGCAGAGACCACTTAGTTTAGTAATATTTTTACGTTTCTTTTATTCAGAATCCAGTTACCTACTACTATTACGAACTACCTGTGCCTCTCGGGTTTACTCGCGTTGGTTTGCTACTCCAGTGGGTTGTAGTGTACCTTCTATATACGTTAATCCAGCTTGTAAACTATCCTCATGCAAAATTTCAGCCAATTCGGTTCAGTATATTTTTCATTGACAAACATTCATATATTGACACAAATATATTGACGTTATATGGGCTGATGATTAGTGGAAGAATTTACAAACATAATCATTGGTGGACTCATGCTCAACCCCCTTAGTTTGCAAAGAAACCGATGCCCTCGTAGACCCGAAGTCCGAGAGGCCCGCGAACTGTAACGTAGAGCGACACACGCACAAAACTCACCTAAACAACTAAAAGTCTCAATCCCTCCGTCAGCGACCGCCCTAAGCCAAAGTCCAAGTCCAACAGGGGGCGCCCTCTTGCAGGTTGCTCAGTTTGTAGTTTTAAAAACATTTATTTAGGCTTGAACTCTGCTCGTCTTTATGTCCGGTGAAGTAGCAAAAACCTCGTGACTAACTAAGTATGTCCGTTCGATAAAACACTTTTTTTTAAATATTACTAATAGAGTTTTGCATACTACTGGTATTGTTGTTAACCCCTCGTGCTAAGATAAAATGCTGTGAGGTTTCCGGCGTAGAATAGACCACCCCATGCCTTCCACATGCGTGTCGTACGAGGTGTCTTAAGGGACATACAGCTGATGGATGGGTAGCAGCATCTATCAGCTCAAAGATAATCACCATCTTAGTGCGATCACCAATCCGCCAAGCGGTTATGGCATTATCCCTCGACGACCCTGACTTGCCGAGGTCCGTTAAGAGGAGGCTAATGTTTAATAGTGGATGTTAACAAGCCGATGTAGTATATGCTAAAATGCTTGTGTTACGAGTGGGTTCACGTCGGTAGTGCAATGGATGGGGATCGAACCGACGACCACAACATCACAAGTCCGAGCGCCCCTAGTCAAAGTCAAAATTTATTTATTCATATAGACACAATCCAAAAAATTTAATCATGTTCTTATGATGCGTCCATTTCTTTTCCTACCACCAGTTCAAGACGTAGCAACTCTAAGAAGCACTGGCAAGAAACTCGGAAGCCTTTTTTAACAATAAGTCATTGGGCTACAGCCGCTTTTGGTTTAATAAGGTCGCTCATTTCAGCGCGGTACCGTTACCACGAACTCCATTTTGTTTCGTTAATGTTGTGGGATCCAAAATCGTAGCAATTATTTTTGCTCTGAATCTGATTGTTGAGTCGCGAACTTTCCAAACCGGTGTCGCATGTCGGTGGCGGAGCCGCACCACGAACGGGTTTTTGGGTGAGCCTCCGCCATCAGGAGATAGGCAGGCACTACAGGATTTTTACAATTCTAGACGCCAGAAGCATTTGGTCGTAAGTGTCAGTTCACGATAAAAGCACAAACGACGAATGTTTCTGACGTATAATGACACATCCGACCTTATACTTCTGAGCTGTAGAATTAGATCGGTCAGTACGGGCTTATCTGTTACATATAAGAAGTCTGTCTGGCAGAATCCTAATGCTCCGAAATTCGTTTGTCATAACTAAAGATGTTTTGAATGTATGCTAAATGATGGCCTGCCAGAACATTTTTTGCGAAATGGAAGTCTATCTTATGTTATGCAAAATAATATTGTGACAAAAAAGTTCGGGCATAAAAGGAGCACCACTTGTGTTTAACACATGTATATTAAAATTATTAAGAGGTGAAGTTTGTGAATTTGTGGCATTGTAGGAGGTAAACACTGGAGCTAGTGAACCGTTTTTGAAAATTCTTTTATCAATAGAAAGCCACGTCATTGTGAGTGTCATAGGCTATATTTTAAGTTAAAGTTTCCACGGGAACGGGATCTACGCGGGTGAAACCGCGCGGGACAGCTAGTAGTTTATAACTAGCTTCACGCGCACGGTTTCAGCTGCTTATTTCCCATTCCCCTGGGAACTTCATAATTAAATATATATGCTATATATAGCCTATCTCGATGAATGGGCTATCTGACATTGAAATATTTTTTTTAAATCAGAACAGTAATTCCTAAGATTATCGCGTTTAAGCAAACAAACAAAGTCTTCAGCTTTATATATTAGTACAGATAGTCGTCGAGATCTGAGTTGTAGTTTTTTTTTTTTTACTTGGAAATTTATTAAAGACTTCCCACCGTCTTGGAGGAAAGACGGTGGGGGCATGTGGGACTCCTTCACTTGCTCCGCATCCGGTTACCCCCTAAAACCACCACGGTAACCTGCCTGGGATTTCGAAAGATCTACAACTAGGACCACCGCCGTGCGTCACTGTTTCCGCAGTGGTTTGAATCTACAATACTGAATGCAAAGTAATTCACGAAGCAGACCATCCAAATCGCGACGTTGTGCGTTGTACACACTTTCTTGATAATTCGGAGAGCGGCGCGGATTGTGTAACTGCTCTTGGTGTCATTTTATTGTTGCACCCAACATTATTATTACTTTTTAATTACTGTATCAGCCCGTTTACGTCCACTGCTGGACGTGCGCCTCCTCTTAACAGACCTTGGCAAGACAGGGTCATTGAGAGATATTGCCATTTTACAAAAAAATCCGTACACAGAAGATTATGGAATCTCGCACACTTACAGTTCATATAGAGAGGGAGTGCAGAATTTTGTTTTTTTGAATTATGGTCGCATTTCGACCCCCGGGCCACCACTAGTAGTATGAGATACTCCTGTTCCTTTATGTCCCCTCTCAATCGTCCAAATCAACGCCCTGCTTTCGACGACGATGAGAAGGCTGAATGCCTAGCTAATAGTCTTTAATATAATATCTAGTACGCTTAGTTGCTTAGTTTCTACTGTTTAAACCATTTATCTAGGCTGGAGCTCTGTTCGCCTTTATGCCCGGTGAAGTAGCAAAAGCCTCGGGGCTAACTACATAATATGTCCGTCAGAAAAAAAACTCCGCGATACTTCATCATCATCATCAGCCCGTATAACGTCCACTGCTGAACTAGGCCTCCTCCCGACGGCGGGTATTTGCCATAGTCACGACGGTTGGCAAGCGGGTTGGTGACCGCAGAAATATGTTGTACCACACAAGGAAACGCTAATGCTCGTTCCTTGATATACGATTATTAAATATGACGTTATAACAATCGGGACCAACGGCTTAACGTGCTTTCCGTAGCTCGAAGAAATCTTAGAATTTACACAAAGATTTCCTGGGTGGACCGGCGTGGGCATGGAACCCACGACCTCCGAGATTAAAAGCGAGCCAAATACCGCTCCGTTATACAGGCTGATAATTCTGATGACGATGATTTCCAAAAAAACGTCATGGGCCATGATGAAACGTCATGTTCTTCATGCAAACCCTCCGGAAGGGTTTCTATATCGACGGCGTCTGATTAGCTGGTAGTCAATAGTAATAGTCATACATAATACTGTTGAATAGTAAGTCTGTGCGTCGTGTCGGCCGCAAAGGGCACAAGGTCGCGACACACTGCGCCGACATCCAAACCTCGATGCAGTGAAGCCATTGTCTCTGCACATTATCATTATGGGAAATGGCATTGAAAATTATTGTTCCTTAACATTAATTAAAAAGTCAAAAGATAAAAAAAAATCTAAAACACATTTTTATTTACGTAAACCTATTACAGGCACTTGCAAAATGCAAATGGTCAAAACAATAATTTTGTATTCAGTATTATTATCTATAATTATCAAATTTTATAAATTTTCAATTTGTATAAGTATTTAAGTTTAATAACGGACGCGCTTCAATGCTACCACCGGATCCAATACGCCCCAACTGAGAAGACCCGGCGAAACAAACTTAGTGGCTTATTCTACTGCCGGATTTAACACGACCCACATTAGACGGTCCGGCGAAACATACTCAAATGGGCAGAACGTAGTCCAGTTATTTTAACTATTTATTGGCATACACATTATTTGCCCGAACGGTTGTCTTTGTAATATTTTGTTTATTGTGTTTTTATACTAATAGAAAAATAAACTAATTTTTACTTTTTACTAGTTAGATTTTTTTCGAAACTAACAAATGAGCTGATAACTTTTAAACAGCGGATTAATACGCTTCTACAAGAAACTTCCTAATAATAAACTAGTATGTAAAAATAAATGTCAAGGATAAATGCAAAAAAGCTAAGATACTATAAAATTTCTGATTTGCTCTGATTGCTCTGAAACAAAACTGCTTTATTAATAATTGTGTCAACACCTTTATTAAAAAACCGGCCAAGTGCGAGTCGAACTCTCGCACGAAGGGTTCCGTACTAGTTGCAAGTGCCTACCTATTTTTGATATCAAGATTACAACAAGGAGCATAGTATAAAAGTTCTTGTAGTTCGTTGTAACTTTGATCGATGTTAATAATAGTTGATTGAATGAAAGGTAAATTGCGGTTTACGGTTTATGACGTATTAAAAAAAAACTACTGACTTGATCTCGTTCAAACCAATTTTCGGTGGTAGTTTGCATGGTTATGTACATCATATATTTTTTTTAGTTTTATCATTCTCTTATTTTAGAAGTTACAGGGGGGGGGGACACACATTTTACCACTTTGGAAGTGTCTCTCGCGCAAACTATTCAGTTTAGAAAAAAAATGACTTTAGAAACCTCAACATCATTTTTGAAGACCTATTCATAGACACCACACAAGTATGGGTTCGATGCAAAAAAATTTTTGAATTTCATTTCTATGTATGGGGAACCCCAAAATTTATAGTTTTTTTTCTATTTATGTGTAAAAATCTTAATGCGGTTCACAAAATACATCTACTTACCAAGTTTCACCATTATAGTTCTTATAGTTTCGGAAAAAAGTGGCTGTGACATACGGACGGACAGACAGACAGACAGACATGACGAATCTATAAGGGTTCCGTTTTTTGCCATTTGGCTACGGAACCCTAAAAACAAGGATTCTTCTGATTTTCTTACCAGTTCTTCTCAGAGTTGCCAAGTATAGAACTGGTGGTAGTAAAAAAAAGTTCAAGTGCCTGTTGCCATTATTGATAACAAGTAAAAAAGGGAAAAAAAAGTATGTGTAAATATTTGAAAATAAATGAGTATTTGTTGTTATACCGGCAATAGAAATACATCATCTGTGAAAATTTCACCTGTCTTGCTACCGCGGTTCTTTAGATACAGCCTGGTGACGGACAGAAAGCGAATTCTTAGTAATAGGGTCCCATTCTTACCCTTCGGATTCGGAACCCTAATAAGGATTCTTCTATTTTTTTGCCAGTTCCTCTCAGAGTGTCCACGTCCTGAATTAGTGGTAATAAAACAAAAGGACGCATCTTAAGGACATTATTTAAAATGAGTCTGTCTATACTCTATATGAATAAAGATATTTTTGGATTGGAAGTGATATCGCAACATGTTTTCACCTCTGACATGGTCCGCCACTCGACTGCGGAGTGTCGGCTATCTCAAAGTACAAGCTTTCTACAAAAACCTATATTTCCTGATGATAACGGCGAGCTGGTTTGCTTGCGTAACCTCCACGGCGGCGGTGAAAGCTCTCGGCCTCTTCTGGGCTCCTGGTACTTTTGATACTATTTATATTTAATTTTATATAATATTAATACTAGCTTCGGTTTCACCTACGTAACTCTCGTTCCCGTGGGAATTTAATTAAATATGTCATCCGCGAACTGCAAAGTAGAGCGAAAGTTGCACAAAACTTCACCAAAAAACTAAAAGCCACAATCTCTCCGTCAGCTAGCGCCCTGAGCCGAAGTCTAAGTCCCATAGGGGATGCCCCCTTGCGCAGGTTGCTTAGTTTGTTGTGTTTATCAAGGCTGGAGTTCTGCACGCCTTTATGGCCAGTGAAGTAGCAGAAGCCTCGGGGCCAACTAAGTATATCCGAAAAAAATCTTAATGCCCATCACGGTTCAGAGCTATCACTTCTAATGAAAGCGGCCGTAGCCCAATGGCTAGGGCGTCGGACTTGTGATCTTGAGGTCGCCGGTTCGAACCCCACCCATTGCACTACCGACGTGAACCCACTCGTCACACAAGCATTTTAGCTTAGCACGAGGGGTTAACAACAATACTAGTAGACGGCAAAACTCTGCTAGTAATCTTTTAAAAAAAAAAACAAAATTAAAAAGTTTAATTTAATATACAATTTTAGTTAAATAAAAGTAAGAATAAAACCTCTTTACGGCATTGTACGATAGGTTTGACTCAGTACAATATTGTCTAATTTCCTGTTAGCAACAGTACGTGAGTGATGTCCTTGAGAGAATTATTGTAATATTTAGTTAGCAGTGCGGAAGCGATTACAGCGCACATATACATACAGACACGACGACCAATGTTATGCACGTAATTATCTGTCTGTCTGTCCCGTGGTCACGTGTACAACTGTCAATAGAGAGTACAATACAAACATAATATTAAAACTAAACATTTGTATGTTCATCATGGATACACACAAAAACGAATTTTATTAATGACTAACTTACCGCGCGCGGTTTCACCCGTGTAGCTCCCGTCCCCGTGGAAACTTCATAATAAAACATAACCTATAGCCTTCTTCAATAAATGGGCCATCTATCACTGAAATAATTTTTCGAATCGGACTAGTAGTTCTTCGCTGTCTGTCTGTCACCAGGCTGTATCTCAAGAACCGCGATAGCTAGACAGTTGAAATTTTCACAGATGATGTATTTCTATTGCCGCTATAACAACAAATACTAAAAATAAAATAAATATTTAAGGGGGGGGGGGCATACAACTTGTTTTTATTTTGGCCATTTTTTGCTCCATATCAATAACGGCAACAGTTCGTGCGCGAGTCCGACTCGCACTTGACCAGTTTTATTGTATAGATAAGTAGTAATGTAACGTTAAGTTAACCAACTGTTTGTCTTTCCAGCGATGGCAGTAGCGCGGGCAGCCCGAAGGAGGCGTGCGTGGCGCAGTCCCCACCCCCCGCGCCCGCGGCCAAGCGCGACCCCCGCCACCACCACGACAACATGCCCAACAACAGGCCCATGGGTAAGTGCCACACAAGAAGGTTACCACTGTTTATGTCAGCTAATCAAATGTACTATATATTATACAAAAATAATATAGTACAAAAAGTATTATATTTTTTTGATAAACTTACTAAAATTCACTCTATTTGAAAATTTAGACCGCACACTCAGCGCGCCATATGAAAACAATGAAAAGTGCTATTTTACAATAGGTGGAGGCCAAAAATAACTTAGGATTGGCCTCCGGACAGAATCTTAATCCGGCACTGTATGGAGCATACACGTGGGAAAATTATTTAAAATAAATGTTTTCTATTTTTTTTCTCGAATTTCCCAAAAGTACTATACAGGGTTATTTGTAAAACACCGGTAACCTCTCAGGACTATATTACTAACATCATAAACAACAACTTTTGTTCTACGACTTTTTACAAAACATAATACATTTACCAAAAACAAACCTTCAATATTTCGTTGTCCTATCTAACACATTTCAACTCTGTATTCCCCGCTCCCCACGCTATTGTCGGTACTATCGCTTTCTTTTGCTTCGCATAGACTTCGTAACATTTAGAGCGTTGAATTTAAATATTTTTATTTTTGTGTGTAAATCTGATGAATTAAAATATGATGAATTTTTTAAAAAGTCATAGATCAAAAGTTGTTAATTATGATGTTAGTAACGTAGTCCTGAGAGGTTACCGGTGTTTTACAAATAACCCTGTATATTTAGCAGGTTTTCGTAAAAAGTACTATATAAAACAAAAAAAGGTGGCAACCCTAGCTGGGTGGTGCCACTGATTGATGGGTGCACTCAGTGTCCGTGAATGATGCGTTTATTAATTCCTCCGTGACATTGCGGTTTAATACCCTTAATAGGTGTAATGTAGATTGTGTTGTTGTGTGTGAAGTTGGCGGAGCGGGCGGGTCGCGGCGCGCCGAGCGACGCGCCGCCGGGCCCTCCGAGCGACGCCGCACAGGTACTTACGATGCATACGTATATTTAGCAGCAGTAGACCCGACGTCCTCCAGGACCGCGAACTGTAAAGTAAAGGGACAGTTGCACAAAACTCCCCTAAAATACTAAAAGACATAATCCCTCAATCTCATCGCCAGCGACCGCCATGAGCCGAGGTCCAAGCCCCACAGGGGGCGCCATCTTGCGCAGGTTGCTTAGTTTGTTTTTAAACCATTTGTTAAGACTGGAGCTCTGCTCGCCTTTATGGCCGGTGATGCAGCAAAAGGCTCGTGGCTTCATACGTATGTCCATGCAAAAAAAAAGCCGGTGCTCTAAATTGATTAGTCTCAATTTTGAAATCATGATCTGATCTATGATGGTGTAGGTCAGGGGTCTCCAAACTACGGCCCGCGGGGCCAGTTCGGTGCTAGCTGTGTACCAATACACATAACATAACAGTGAACACTTCTCATAACCGTGTACACATAAATTTAAGTTTGACTTTGTTGACTGTACTAATTAGTTAATGTGTGTGTGTGTGTGTTCCAGACATGCGCGTGAGTCCGATGAGCGGCGCGGGGCCCTCGGTGGAGCCCCCGCACATGATACACCATCATCACATGGTGAGTACACCTTCAGCTGTCGTTACTACTGACTAGAACCCATTCCTGAGGGAACCTCGTCTTCTAATATGACACGCACAAATAATTCAGACTTAAAGAGTTTTAAGTCTCAGTAGCGGTATTTGGCTCGCTTTACATCTCGGAGGTCGTGGGTTCGATCCCTACACCGGTCATAAAATCTTTGTGTAAATTCTAAGATTTCTTTCCGGATCTGATTGGTTGAGGGACTACCCTCCGTGTTTCGGAGAGCGCGTTAAGCTGTTGGTCCCGATTGTTATAACATCATCTATAATAATCGTATGTCAAGGAACGTGCAGCAGCGTTTCCTTGTGTGGTACAACATAATACTGCGGTCACCAACTCGCCTGCCAAGCGTGGTGACTATGGCAAATACCCTGTCCCGGGAGGAGGCCCGTGTTCAGCAGTGGACGTTATATGGGCTGATGATGATGAAGTGTAGCGATAACTTCAGTGGCCGCACAAAACCACAACTTAACTGCCGATGATCAGTTGTAGATATTCAGAACTTGTATATGTTCTAATTGGCTTGCAAACTTGTAATGCGCGATACAGGTTAGTTGGGATGCTAGGCGATAGATGGCGCTGCTAGTTATGGTGTGGTTGTATGTATGTTGCTTAATAATTACTTCCATATTGTGGGGGTTGATGAAAAACAGATGTAAATTTGCAATCCACCCTCTCACATAATGAATAATGTTGCAGGACACAAATCCCCTAGAAGGCTCGGTGGAGTCGGTGGTGAGTGGAGCGGGGTCCTCGGACGGGGAGCTGTCGTCGAAAGCGGGAGACAGTCCCAGCAGGAAGCGACGCAGGATCTCCAGACATCTCTCGTCAGGTATTTTAATTATAAACATTATAAAATTTTAAATTATTAACATAATAAAATTGGTCCTTCTAGACGGATTTTAAATACACTAGTGGAAAAAATTAAGGGATCAAAAAAAAATTTCAAATTTTTAGGTGATTTTCAAGAGGCTGTAACTTGAAGAAAAATCACCGTAGAGACATTTTAAAAAAAGGAAATTGTAGCTCCAAGTGTCTAGTTTTTGGGACTGAACTCATAAAATTTTTCATTTCAATTTTTTTCCAGCTAATTTTGAAAAAACCACAGACAAAAAAATTTCGAAAATTTATTTGGTTTTTTTTTACGTCTACGGACTTGGAAAAAATTTTTCTGACTTAACCACTCTATGGATCGGATGTCTTGTTTATTCAGCTTCAATTTGCTTTTTTTAAAATTTTTGATACGACCATTTCTCGCTGAGATATCGAACTTTGAATGGAAAAGGATCATTTTGTCTTTAACCATCAATATCTCAGCAACCACTGATCGCACAGAAAAATTGAGGAGGGTTTTGAAATCCTGAGTAAATTTCCCACAAAATCCAGCTACGGTTTTTTGAAAAAAAAATTTTTTTTTATTCTTCACATTAATTTGAAAAATCAAAAAAAAAAGGGCTTTTGGTGCTTCTTTGGATAATCAGGCGCTAAATTGGAAATATCGAGAAAACCCGTAATGTTAAGTGTGCCTTTTACAGTTCAATATGCCCACAAAAACCCCACAAAATTTAAATTTAATCCATCGAGCCGTTTTTTTGTTTCATTCGATCGAATTTTTGAAAAAAATTAAAGGATCACGATTTCGACGTTAAATGATCATAATCTTTAAGAAAATGAAAAAAAAATGTTTTTTCAGTTTTTTATGCATTTTTATGGATAAAAAAATGTTTTCAGTTGTGGGGGGAACAAAAAAAATTTTGTTTCAAATTTTCAAAAAAAAAATTTTTTGAAATTTTTTTTTTGATGACCGCCGGCATCAGCATTACCCAAAGCGTACCACGTGGAGGTTGCCCGGTCGGATTTACGCTTCTTGTGTGTATGAGTGTGTGTGTGTGTGTGTGTGTGTGTGTGTGTGTGTGTGTGTGTGTGCGTGTGTGTGTGTTTCTCTAGGAGAAATGAGACCCGGAGGCTCGTCAGTTCCTCCGTATTTAATGACGACGGATTGACTAACACCCATCCGGATGGCAACATCACGTTGATTGTAACCTTCTTCAAGGAGAGTGATCAAACGAGCAACCTCCGGCTCTGATAAATGCCGTCGAACCATGATCGGAAATCAAAATGAATTTTTGATTTCTGCAAATTTATGAATTTTTTTTTTTGAATGCAAAAGGAGTAGTTTTAAAAAAAACTGTTTTTTTTAAGCGTTGAAAGAGTTCACGAGAATTAACGATAAGCGATTTCTGAAAAGCGGGTAGATCGAGTCCGAAATTGAATTGGGTATATCAACTTTATTTTAAATTTAATTAAAATTTTGATTCTGTTGAAGTTTAAAAATCAGAAAAATCATGGAATGCAGTAACAGAATCGCGGTAAAAGTGACAAATATTGTTCTTTTGAATTTTCTGGAGTCAATTTAATGTCAAAATTTTTTTTCCCCTTTACACACAAACACACACTCTTTGGAGAATGAGTTTGGAGTCATTAAATACGGAGGAACTGACGAGCCTCCGGGTCTCATTTCTCCTAGAGAAACACACACACACGCACACACACACACACACACACTCATACACACAAGAAGCGTAAATCCGACCGGGCAACCTCCACGTGGTACGCTTTGGGTAATGCTGATGCCGGCGGTCATCAAAAAAAAAATTTCAAAAAATTTTTTTTTTGAAAATTTGAAACAAAATTTTTTTTGTTCCCCCCACAACTGAAAACATTTTTTTATCCATAAAAATGCATAAAAAACTGAAAAAACATTTTTTTTTCATTTTCTTAAAGATTATGATCATTTAACGTCGAAATCGTGATCCTTTAATTTTTTTCAAAAATTCGATCGAATGAAACAAAAAAACGGCTCGATGGATTAAATTTAAATTTTGTGGGGTTTTTGTGGGCATATTGAACTGTAAAAGGCACACTTAACATTACGGGTTTTCTCGATATTTCCAATTTAGCGCATGATTATCCAAAAAAGCACCAAAAGCCCTTTTTTTTTTGATTTTTCAAATTAATGTGAAGAATAAAAAAAATTTTTTTTTCAAAAAACCGTAGCTGGATTTTGTGGGAAATTTACTCAGGATTTCAAAACCCTCCTCAATTTTTCTGTGCGATCAGTGGTTGCTGAGATATTGATGGTTAAAGACAAAATGATCCTTTTCCATTCAAAGTTTCCTTTTCGATATCTCAGCGAGAAATGGTCGTATCAAACTTTTAAAAAAAGCAAATTGAAGCTGAATAAACAAGACATCCGATCCATAGAGTGGTTAAGTCAGAAAAATTTTTTCCAAGTCCGTAGACGTAAAAAAAAAAACCAAAAAAATTTTCGAAATTTTTTTGTCTGTGGTTTTTTCATAATTAGCTGGAAAAAAATTGAAATGAAAAATTTTATGAGTTCAGTCCCAAAAACTAGACACTTGGAGCTACAATTTCCTTTTTTTAAAATGTCTCTACGGTGATTTTTCTTCAAGTTACAGCCTCTTGAAAATCACCTAAAAATTTGAAATTTTTTTTTGATCCCTTAATTTTTTCCACTAGTGTAGATAGCTATTTAAAATCCGTCTACAAGGACCAATTTTATTATGTTAATAATTTAAAATTTATTAGGTTTCTAACCTGATAAATTTGGTCATTCGAACCGGAGTTTTTAAATGGTTATTTTGATCTTTAAACCTGATAAATTTGGTCCTTCGAGCCGGATTTTAAATAGTAATTTATATTTATAAATATGGTCCTTCGAGCCGGATTTTAAATAGTCATTTAGATTTATAAATATGGTCCTTCGAGCCGGTTTTTAATAGGGTTTTTAATAACCTTCCAGGGGAGAGCAACGTGTCGGTGACGGCGCCGACGGTCGAACGTCGCACGCCGCGACACCACTACCAGCCCGCGTGAGTTCACTTGTTCATGCATTTACTACTTTAAATCGTTTATCTTTTATTACTTTTGAAAATCTTGTTTGTCGAGTAAAATGTTCGCTGCTTGTTATCGCCCCATCAACAAAGTTCTATTATAAAATAATAGTTTGCTCTTTGACTGCAAAATTGTCACAAATCTCATTATTATTATTTGTGGCAATTTTGTTGTCAAAAAAATTGGTATTTTTTTTTTGAGATCTATTAAAGAAATATGTATTTTAAAATAGTCGGGACTTACGGAGATGAAAATGATGTCAATCAATTTGGTCTATACACTATTTTTGTCCTGACGTCAATCCTAGATGATGACGTAATTACTTAGAAATTACTATATTTAGGCTCCTTATGACAAATACTTTCAGAAATAAACATCATGGTAACATAATTTCATGAACTAGCCTATTAACGAAATGTGTGAAGTCGTAAGTTATGCGCGTACATACATTTTGGCGATTTAGATGATATATTGTATGTTTGAACAGTCGTCGGATGCGCTACATGAACAACGGATCAGGGTGGGCGGAGCGCGCGCGCGACGTGCCCCCCCTCGCGCCCGCCGCCCCGCACGCGCCCCACCCCGCGCACCCCGCACACCCCGCGCACCCGGCGCACGCGCACGCACACGCGCATGCGCACGCGCACCACGCGCCCTTGTTGCTGGACATTAATCAGGTGAGTGTGCGAGATATTGTATTGTATGGGGTTCCATATTTTGTTGAATCTAAGGTGTACTTAAACTACAAATATTTTTGTTTCTTGAGATTTAGGAGTAGTGTCCATTACAGAAGGCTGGTTGACATTTTTTTGAAATTATTTTTATTTGGCCAAGAAAAGTATGGTACTTTTTTGAGATCTAGAAAGCGACAAAATATAATTATTTATAAATTGACGTCGCATTTAGAGTAGAAAAAAATATCAGTCATTTTGTTCTATACACTATCTGTGTCCTGAAGTCAATCCTAGATCGATGACGTCATGAAATAGAGAAATAGTAAATGATCTCATTATTTTTTTAAACTAGACCTATGACGTCTCAAAATGGCTGGAAATCGGCCACTTTGAGATTTACCTTTCTGTTACATACAAAATGGACGATATGCGGGGTGATGATAAACAAAATAAGCGATCTGGTCTATATTCCATTCTTCCCGTGTGAATATGACACGGGTTGTTATACTACCATAGTTTGACATATATATAAACATGTAACCACCACTCCCCAGATGTCAGTCCGAGGCACGAGACTGGGCGCGCTGGGCGGCGTCGGCTGGCACCCCCACCCCCACCCCCACGCTCACCCCCACGCGCACGCGCACGCGCACCGGGACCACGCGCAACGCACGCAGGTATGTGCGCTGGCGGCCGGGCGCGCCCACGGGACATGACACTCATATAGTGAACAAATATAAATGAAACAATATTAAAAGTATAGTTTGAAACCGGTATTGAAATGTACAAACAGATACCGGTAATTTAAGGTCACTTTAGAAGCGGTCTTAGCTCAATGGCTTGAGTGTAGAACTTGCGATCATGTGGACGCCGGTTCGATCCCCACCAACACAAGCGTTTTAGCTTAGCACGAGGGGTTAACAATAATACTAGTAGACTGAAGAAACTCCGCTAGTGACAATAAAAAAAAATGTTAATTGCATTCTAAATCATTATAATTGATACTATACGATAAGTTTGACTTTCGGATTTAGTATCAAAGTTAAATCTTATCATTGAAATGTAAACAATACTAAAATATTTATAAAAATAATTTAACATATCAGTGCCATGTCCTAAATTTAATAAAATTAAATTAAAAAAGTATTTCTTCCAGGCAAACAAAAAACCTATCAGTATTTTTTCGCGATTATTCGATAAATTTAGTTACACTCTCGACACTACACTAGCGCCAACATTTGGTCCAATACATAATTCTTTACACGAATGTTTGATCCAACACACACAGTTGTTGGTCATACAATGTGACAGTGAGTGGGCATGTTGTATCGAATCGCCAAGTTATCTCGTTAAGGATTATTTAACTTAGATACTATTTGATACTCATAATGGACACGAAATCGATATATATGACCCGGTATTTTATCATTTAAAAAGTATATAAGTAATCAATTTTGACTATCGACAGAATTCGAACTTGCAATTTTGATTTGAAAAGTCTTGCCAGGAATTCCGAAATGGCATAACTAGTTTGACTGTTCGAAAACTGCCGGTAATCTAAATTATATTTGAGAAAAACCCTCTTTCACGTATACCGGTATTAATATGTATATCACATTTTGTCTCCATTATCAATCTTCCTTTGTACAATATTTATATTAAAATAAAATATGCGAGCAAAATCTCGAGACATTCATTATTTTTACCGGTATTTTTATATAATAAAGTATATTTGTGTAATGTTTCGATGTTTTGCGAACATAATTTAAGGTATGATGTATGATTATTGTCAGAAGGGGCGACCGTATTGTTATATTCTTTAGATGATATAAGCTGTTGAATTTAAATTTATGTGAAATTTAGATATCTTTACTGAAAATTGCTGTGTTTTTTGCTATATTAATTCTAGACCTTAGAAGCATAATGGTAATGTACTATAATACTGCAGAAGCATTTGGTCGTAAGTGCCAGTTCACGATAAAGGCACATACGACGAATGTTTCTGACGTATAATGGCACATCCGACCTTACGCTTCAGAGATCTAGAATGAAATATGACTTTCTCTGTATGTTATACCGGTATTTTCAGTATCGATATGTAAGTTACAAGCCCCGACATTAATGTTATACATGTTAGTACTAAGTAACTTAAATTTCGTCCACTGAATGCTTCGAGATATTCTCGATTGCGAGTCATTGCGTGTGCGTGTGTCAAATATTGAAAAAAAAACCGATGCCCTACGACTAGTAAACAATATGAAAAGTAGTCTTTGATTAATTTAATAATTCGATAAAAAGTTAATATTTAATATTTGATTTCTAAATTGGGGTTGCTTTCTTATCAGAAAGTGTCTTATGTCAATCCTCATAAAGCACATTTTAATAGTTTCGTACTCTAAAGGTTAAAACGGGACAATATTACTTTAGTTCATCAATTTTGATTAACATTTCATTGTCATTAAGGTCTAAATCTGAATATTTACTAGGAGACGCCCAATAACGTAGCAATAAAAGCCTCGTGGTAAATTTCATAAAACATAAGCCTCGTAGCTAACTACATAAAAAACCTTGTGGCTATATATTTGTAGCAAAATCCTCGTGGTTCACTATTAATAGGAATAGCCTCGTGGCTCACGATTTATAGCAATAGCCCTGTGGCTCACTGTTTATAGCAACAGCCTGGAAGATAACCCTAGCAAAAGCCTTGTGGCTAAATATTAATATTATAAAAAGGAACGGGAGCTATAAATTGAATGTAGTATACGGTCGGGGCGATTGAATCGGTGTAGAATATTTGACACGCGCGCACGCGCGGAGTTGTCCGGAGTGGTGACGTGTGCGGGCGCAGGTGGGCGCGCTGGGCGTCGCGGGCGCCGGCCCCGAGCTGTGGGGCGCCGCCGTGCTGCCCGCGCTGCCGCGCTACCAGGTACACCCACCCCCACACCCACACCCACTACCCACGCCCACGTGACCTATGGCGGCGGACTCACACTTTCTGTTACATACATTATTTACGTAAACCAATTGTAAATAGTCAAATATTAATTGAAAACTTGATTTATTATAGTCTTGAATTACATTAGTTACTTTCTTGTTAAATTTTATTTATGTATTTATGTGTTATAATTGAAATTATTAATTTATATGTATAACATTGTTACGTACTGACACTACACACGCATGACAAGAGGTACTCTCATATTCTGTACTAATAATGCAAATACCTCTTTGATCCCGATGTCCGAGAAGCCCGTGATTTGTAGAGTGACGGATGCAAAAAACTAAGAAAGAAAACAAATAGTCATATATTATAAGTCATAATGCTTTAATTGGTCTTGATGCTACTTGGTTTATAGATTTTAAATCCATTTAACAGGGCTGACCGCCTTTATGCCCGGTGAAATAATTGTGTACACATCCGCCATCAACTTACGCCCATAGCGTATTCACAGGATACCGGTATTATCAATACCGGTTACCGGTTTAAAAATGTGACTTTTAAAAGTGATTTGGAATTTTCTATAGAATATAAGAATACAGCATTTGGCAACTTTAAAAGGTGCAACCTAATTTATATAAATCTTAAATATTAAGAGGTATATAACATTTTGAATTCATATATCAATTACTAGCTTCCCGCGCGCGATTTCACCCGCGTAACTCCCGTTCCCGTGGAAACTTCATAATTAAATAAAGCCTATATTAATCAGTGATAATGTAGTATTCAAAAGGTGAAAGAATTTGTAAAATCGGTCCAGTACTTTTTGAGCCAATACGTTACAAACATACTTACATACAAATCTTTCCTCTTTGTCATATTAGTATAGATTTAATTTAGTTTGATCACCATAACTACACTTTAATGTATTTGTATACATAATTTATGGTAGACACGGGACTCAATCTCGGTATAACATTAAAACAAATCCTTAAAATACAATACATAAGTAGTAGATATATAATTTCACTGCTTATTTTACTTAAAATTTATAATAATATCTATATAAAAATAAATACATATAACAGAAACGACTTACAATATCAGTAGAAATCTGTCTATGCAATTTAGTAACAGATTTTTTTGTTGTCTAGTTTTTTTGCTTTCTCTTAACCATATGCTATATGCATTCTATCATAAGTATACCTATTATTTATATATTTGTAACCACACAATGCTAACAATACATACATGTTCATTATTATAAACATCTACTACACGTACACATTCAACCAGAAAGTGTGAGGTCCGCTCGTGAACGCAAGCGGCAGTCAGGCGCAAGATTAGCGCTAAATTTATTTATTCCGACCGAATCTGATCCGATCATACCACTCGCTCACAGGACAGAAGACTAACAAGCAATTCTTGTTATGAAATTATATTCAAATTTACATTTGAAAAAGGTGAAATTGAAAAAAACTTACTTTTCAGCGATTCAGCCTCTGTTGTATACTTTCTTTTAAACTAAATGTACCGCTTCTTTAGTTCGGCGTTCCGCGGACCTCAAGTCTCCGTAAGAATTTCGTTATTAAATTTAGCCTATAGCCTGGGAATAAAGGAGCTATCTAACACTAAAATAATGTTTCAAATCGGGCCAGTTGATCCCTGAAATTAGCGTGTTCAGGCAAACAAACAAACGAACATTCAAACAAACCCTTCTGCTTTATATATTGGTATATTCAATATATAAAGCAGAATATACATAAATAAAGTTAAAAATAATAGATGGTCTAAAGTCCATAAAAAAGATTTTTTTATTTAAAACATACTATTAAACATTTTTTTTTCTATTTTTATTAATAAAATTAAATGAAGAATTAATAAGCAATTACGTATTAACATACACTTGTACTTGTCAGAATCTCAATGTTACATTTTTATTCTTATACTGTCTAAACAGTAAATTGTTTGATGTACAAAACAACTAGTAACTATACACTTTAAACTACGTAGTGAGTGTTATATCGGATGAGAGTCGGTCGCCATTGTGAAGGAGAATGTAATCGTGTCAAACTAACGTTTGTATGGGCGCGCATGTACCTAACACACGGCGCACCGCCAGTACTGCGACTACATACACATCGCTGCACGGAAACTATGTACTGAACAGGAAGGGGACGAAACAAAAAGTATTTAAATAAATACAGAAAATATAAAGAAACAACATACATTTATAACATTCAATTAAATTTTTAGAATACTTATTGAATGAAAATAAATTAAATAAAAATCAATTTTATTTACGTAAACCTATTACAGGCACTTGCAAATTGTGAAAACAATAATTGAGATGGAATTATTAATTTATATTTAATTTGATTACATTTTATAAATTGAGCAAGCTTTTATGTTTTATAAATATGTTAATACTAACCTTATTATTTAACTCAATTGTGTCAAATAGCTTGTTTGCTATAAGAACGGTGATATGAATGAAATCAGTCAAAGTAATTTATTTTAGGTCTTCCAATTTTGATCGATTGATAAAATGTTTGCACCGGTGGCTCAGTTCTGGGTTCGATACCCACCTGGGACAATTATTTGAATAAACCATGAATAATGTTCTGAGTCTGGGTGGGCTTTGTTTGTAAAGTGCCTCGCGAAGCAGGGATTGTTATAATTTAGTGTGGGAGTTGTGTTTTAAAACAAATGTTGATGCTAAGTTTACAATACACCTTTTTATATTTACAAAATAAGGCTAGGTACAGTTAGATATAGATAAATACTTTTTATGTATGTATACATGTAAGTATAAGAGGGGGAGGTTACAATTTGGTTCCGTGACCAGGATTAGAACCCCGGAGATAAGATTCATATCAAATTAACCATTATTTATAATTAATTAATTAATGTCGTATATAAATGAATACCGACGAGGTATTCCGATTTAACATGTTTACTGGTTATATTATTATACGTTATATTATTTACAAGTTATCAATTAGTTAGTCAGGTGCATAGTTTCCGTGTGCGTGTGTGTGTGTGTGCTGCGTACGCGCGGTGGCCACAGTCCCGACTGCCCCCCCGGGGGCTCCAGCCTGCTCCCCGCTTACACTGTATCTAGTGACGTCACACTGCTCACTCTACTATTCAAATGCTGTATTTATTTGTTGCATTAATTAATCTTCTATGTCAAATTGTAAAGTCTTTTTTCCTTTTGAAATAACATTGATATTTGTTTTAATCTGGCTTTGGGATATTAAAAAATAAAATGAAATGAAAATAAGGAATATAATATTTTTGATGTTAGTTAAACAATATTTCTAGTATATTTTATTTTTAAAACAAAACATTATTTTTAATTAGGAATAAAAGATTAGTTTATCAAATTAAGCGGCCGTGGCCCAATGGCTAGTGCGTCGGACGTGCGATCTTGTGGTTGCCTGTTCGAACTGAACCCACTCTTAACACAAGCATTTTAGCTTAGCACGAGGAGTTAACAAGAATAATAATAGGGTGTTAAAAACTCATTAAAAAAAAAAGGTTTTTACGTGTTTATCATGAAATTACTATTTCCAGTATTATAATTTATAGTAAACTCAGGTCTCAATGGCGGCGAAATTTTATAGCAAATCATTACCTATTTATTAAACCGACATTTCGACATATTACACTATGTATATTATTACTACATTAATTCCAGTATTATATTTTATTTAAATATTATATTTGCTTAAGTACATGGTGTAAAACTAGTGGTGAGCAGCGTGACGTTCGTTTGAATGGTTTGGTAATGTAAGCTTAAGGTATCTGGTGCCGCTCAGTCTTAACTATAATATAGTGTTATTGTTATATATATACCTTCTATCCAATGATGCTGTTTAGATGCTTGTTTAACAAACATTTTTAGTGTACCGACTGAAATTTAAACGGTTGATTTGCTGACGGCTGTACAAGACTCCTCTAATAATCTTAAACGTCATCGACTGCCCTGCCACGTACAATTCCTACAGGAGTGTAATGTAAAATGTTCAAGGTCAATAGCCAATGATTTTGCCTTGTACATTTTTTATGGTTTCCTTGAGGGAATTTTTTTCAACATGCCTATGTCTATGTTAAAATTTTAATGTTACATTTCGATAGTATGACGAATGATGTTTAAAATTCATAATGTATACTGTTTCTTGATTCTAATAATAAAATAAAATAATATTTTCTATTTAATTGTTATTTAGCTGTGGGAAAACAACCATTTAAATTTTAACCTTTACTAACCTACCTCACGTCTTATAATTTAACATAGTGTCTAGACTGCATCAGTAAGTATTGTTAACGATTAATACAACGATGTGCTCGGGCGGATTCAGGCTGTTTCACCAGGGCACTCCTGATTGGTTATGAAAAGTGCTTTTACAAATAATGCTGTTTCTTTGGGGCCGCTCAGTTCGCCGACTATTTTGAAAAACATTTAAAATGTTGCACCTCAAGATGTTTTTTGAAAATAGGGATCTATAAAAGATTTTGATGGAAACGTGTCAAAATATTTGGCGATCTGTCGGAATTAGCTAGTACTATGAGTTAGGGCTCGTGCTCTGGATCCGCCCGCTGCGGCAAATGTCATCGGTCGCATCACGCGCTTGTGTTCGTTTACATTGTTACTCTAGTTTCGTACTTAACTCTCGATGTTATTATAGCGACGCTGTAGTAAGCCCGAGCCTGGTGCTTTCAAACTTAATTTAAAATAATATTATTGATCTATTTACTAATACTAAGTCGGCCATGTTGCTCATAATTAGTTAACTAACATGTTTGACTCGTTCAACAATGTGACACATGACTTGGCCAAGTAAACTCATAGTGCCAAGAGTTATTGTTGAATACGGTACTCAGGCTATCTTACAATCATCGGATCATTTATTGGGTGTTAAAAGGACCTTATGGGCTGTTAGAAACCAATTATTAGTGATGGGATTTGGCAGCCAACAAAAGAATATTGATAGTACAAATATTGGTAACTGTCACCTAACTTTGGTTATTTAGACCATCGTTGGCTAGATTTGAAAGAAATTAAACTTGGGTGAAAAGCTTGAAAGCGCCAAGCGGTGGTGTCGCACACTTCATACTCTGTACATGTGACACGCACACGGTATGCATGCCGAGACGTCGGGACGGGGCGCGGACCGACACAACAGCACACGTCGCTTCATACTGCTACCTTAACAATGCCATTTTTAGTAGACTTGTCTAATCTATATCGAATTCATTTTTATCGTTTTTTTCTATGGCATTTAACTTGTGACTTGAAAGTGAAACTACTCTTATTATACTAAATTAGGATTGCTGTCCTGGATAGTTCTTAAGTAGAGTTGCTTAAGAACTATTCAGGACTTCATAGGAAATTACTCAAACTAGGACATGTCCTGGGAAAACAGGACGGTGGGCAACTCTATATTGAAGTAACTGAAGTTGATATACCGGTATTATATCAAGAGTTGGTTTTGTGTACGGGATTTCATCTTAAATAATCTTATGTCATTAGCTCAAGTTTTCATATAGACAGATAAACAATAACTTTATAGATTTTTATCATAATTGGCAATCCGACTCATTAATTGTATAAATGAGCTGTGTGTTGTGCGTCTATTGCGACAGGTCCGCTACACGTCCTGGCGTGTTAGAGTGACTCGACGTGTCCTGTGACGTCATCCGATCTATATACATGTACACTATTTATTGATCACACTAAATATACATTCAAATTAGACTGTGCTTTTTCGGTTACCGTTAATTATAAATAACGGTTACCGGTAAGATTGTAGTTAAGAATAAGGTATGTATTTTCTTTGTTGTAAGTACATTTATATGGATAATGATTGGTGCACCGGTCGTCGAGTTGATAATGAATAGAGGTGGCGGTGGCCTGCAAAGACAGTGTGCTCACATCAATAATACATAGAATACGCACTATGCTTGACCGTAGGGGCGGCTACACTACCATGGCATCGTCTATTTACACTTAAGCAACATTCTGTCAACAATATAGTGCATTCAACGCTTAACTTAGGCAATGCGGGGAGTTGAGGCGATTATTATAACACGAGGCGCATCTGTTAGACCAAACGGTATTCCGACCAATTAAAAGTAACAAAGTATTGCATTATACTAAGGCGTAACGATTGACTAAATATTAGAGGAGAATATGGCTGATATATGCAAGTGTTTGGTTCACAGAAGCGCCTAGTGTTGCGCTCGCCGCCGGGACGCTCTAATAATATTCAGTTGTCAATGTTTTGTCCATGCTCACACTCGGACCGACTCTTGTTTTGTATTGATTATTACACGATGTACCCGAGTCGATACACGACACTCAACACGCTGACACTGAGGTGACTGGAGACCCTCGGGTGACCGTGGGGTGACGTCGGTGGGTGTCGGGTGTCGGCGCGCGCATGCCTGGGGCTCGAGCTGTCTGTACATAAGAGAGACTAGTGCTGCGCCTCGGAGCTCCTCTAGTCCCGGTCCACAACGACCTTCCCAAATATTTTTTTTGGTCGACTAACCCCCGTCACTTAAATATTTTCTTATTCGTGTATCGCATGCAACGATTTTCCTCACTTTTGAATACCTTGTGTATGTGTTCCGTGTTCTTCGTGTATAATTTTGGAAGCGTCGGTCTTCGCCCCGTGCGGCCGCAGCCCCGCCAGCGGCGTAGCGACGACGGTCGAGGGGGCCGCACGGGGCGAGCGACGGTTTTGCCACACTGTTTATTTAAGATTTTTGCCGCTAGCAACTCAAGCTTTGGTATTATGTAGAGAATTAAGAAAAAAATATTTGGCTGGTCGCTTTGATTATTAGAACTTGGCTGTTTCCTAAGATATGCTCTTTTTAATGTGAACAATTGATTAACACTTTGTATATGAGATAGCGCGGTCATGTGTGTCGTGCGGGGGCGGTATTAACCCGACGTAGCAGCAATAAGTTTTCTCTCGTTCTTACATTATTATATTATTATTACATATAGTCACGTATGGATATGTTTATGTTTTCCTCGCCAACTATATTATCTATATGTATGGTCCATCATAGTTTATCGTTATAGTTTGGCCCACGTAGCGTAGCGAACCTGTAACGTCACTATTTATTATTTATTACTCTTATTATTTTTGTTATTTGAACAAAATATTTTTTATCGAAATTGTTAATAGCATACTCTGGCACATTTATATATCTCATAGTACACCGTGTGATACGTATATGTATGTATTGTATGAGGTAAAGACGAGTAGACAACCTTTACTGCTTCTACTGAACCGAGCGCTGTTTGTTCTCCTGGTACTGGCTCCTCTGTCGTCCGAACTGATCAAGTCTAACACAACTATCTCCCGACATATTTAAACTTTACGCCTTGGACATATAAGCTGCTTCTAGGCAAACAATATTTTAGAATATGGTCATTTCCAATTTGCTATCATGCTCTTTGGATTCGAGAATAGCATTGCAATAATCTTATTCTGAAATTGTACGTTATCTACGTGCTTGCAAAAATAATTACAAAAGTAAATTGGGGTGCTTACATATCTTCTAAAATACTAATATTAATAGCATTCACAATCCTCATCACTTAACATTGAAGGGATTAACTTCATTGTCCATTACATTGAAATTCTAAGTGTTAATCCTGCGGGCAGTTGAATAGTTGTGTTACGCTTTATCTACAACATTACAAAGGTGAATTAAAGTCCGAGAGCGTATCGTAACGTCTATTATTCTTAAATTCCTTCGAATTAAATGCTTCGTTAAACGTTTCACTTTAAAATCTTTATAATTACCGGTATATTTCGGTATTTATTAATATTTTGATACGATCTTCCATCATTTTCAACAGAAGTACAATCTGTCTTACTGAAATTAATTTCATTGCTTACCTAAATCTCATCCTGACCGATTTCTATCAAAGTGGTCAACCTAGAAAAAATGTTCTTAGGGCTATATTGGCAGGATAAAATTAAATATCTGCGCAAATGAGAGCAACCAAAAAAAATGTTAAGAAATTTGTTTGAATACTTCTTTTCATTTTCATTGTTTTACTTACTATCTAAATAAACGTGGTTCGGCGTTCAGACATCTGATAAGAAATAATGTATCAGTCGGACTACTCGAGGACACGTTTGAAACTTTAACAACATCTGAACCAACACGTTATGTTATAATGACTTGCAAGCAAGATCAGATAGATATTTTTCAAAATATTTGGAAGTACCGACATATGACGTATTAAAACAGTATACTTACCATTCTCCTTGCTCGCGTTAAAATATTAGTAGTTATCACACAAAGTGTTTACGATTCGCTCTCGCACCGCGTTCGCCTCGCTCCGACAAGCGTCTGACACGTGTGCGTCACAGATGGGCGGCGTGTACGCGGGGCTGCAGTACCACGGCGCCTTCCCCCCGCCGCCCCCGCCCCGCGGACCCTTCGCCTCGCCCCCGCATCCGCACACGCACTACATCGCCAACACACAGGTATGTAACGTTGTGTTTTAATAAGCTCTTTAATTATTATTTATCACCAACTGTCCCGCGTGGTTTTATTACACTCACAAGTAATGGGGCTTTATATTGGTAATATAAAAGATTTTGCAAAATCGGTTCATTAGAGCCAGAGACTACTCCCTACAACCTCACAAACTACAACCTCACAAACTTTACCTCTTTATAATATGAGTATAGATCATAAAAGAAAAGTCTTGCTTCAAGTCTCGGAGGTCATGGGTTCGATTCCCACGCTAGGCAAAATAACTTAATATTAAGTATCAGTTTTCTCTTGGATTCAAGTTGGGCTACGTGATAAGGTAGCCTAAGGAGAGCTGTAGCAAATATGGTCGGGGTCGCATAGGTACAGCCACTTCGACGCGACGACGACTTCGTGAAAATAAACTCATATATATATATATATGTCGGCGGCCGCGTCGCAACAACGACAAGTTAAATTGATTTAGTACTAGCTACCCACGTGTAATTTCACCTGCGTAATTAAATATTGGCAATAACCTTTCTTGATAAATGGGCTATCTAACACTAAAATATTTTTTTGAATCGGATCAATAGTTTCCGATATTTACGCGTTCAAGCAAACAAACTCTTCAGCTTTATATTAGTAATAGATTGGGCTGCACCAGTGCCTAATACTATTACTAGTGCCTGCTCTTACAATGTTATGTTTGGTGTAGCGTGCGGAAGGAGGGCGGTTAGAGATGGTGGGGGGTGGGGAAGGGGCGTTGTCTCCTCTACAAGCCACTCCGGATCTACATCACGCTCCCTTGCTGCTTGCCACTGAGGTAAGGACTTCATTCATCAACTTAGTAATATATAGATGTTTAAAAAAAAAGAAAATGTAATAGGTAAAGAACTCAAAAATTAAAAAAAAAACAAGTGAGACACTAATTACACAAGTGAATACTTAGAGCGAAGTATTGTTAGTGTGTTGAATGAGATGTTATGTTTAACGACATGTTTCAGGCGCGAGGAACTCCCTTAGAGCTGATGGCTCCACACCACGCGAGACACGCGCTATCGCACCATCACGTGAGTTGATATTAGCTTTCATAAACGACGACGACTATCTTCATTGATTTTGTTTGTGGTAAAAGAGTACGTGTTTAATGTCACATATGGGTACAAATAACCGAGATTGTCTGTGACAGCGTCGCAGCGGCGGCGGCGTGGGCGTGGGCGGCGGAGTGGGTGTGGGCGTGGGTGTAGCGGTGGGCAACAGTCGCGTGGGCGTGGTGTCGCCGCGCGCGCGCCCCTACGTGCGCCACGCGGCGCGCTGGCCGCACCACCCTATACATCATCTACACACACAGGTACCGCCCGATACTTACTAGATGTAGTCATTTTAGTGGTATATGTTGGTATACGATAGTAATTGTAATTACAGGCAGGTTTCATTGTATTGGAAAAGTCTATAACACCATTGATGTCATTATGGTTCTGAGACTTGTGTCACTTACTTTGTAAGAAAGCTAAAAAATGCTTAATTCGGCATTTCTCGGCGTGATCGAATTCGAAATGAAGAGATCCGCAGGAGAACGAAGGTCGTTAACATGGCACCCGCAGGGCGGCGGGGGGCTGGTGGGCGCGGTGCCGGCGCACGTGGTGGCGCAGCCGCTGTCGCTGCCGCCGCCGCACATCGGCGTGTTCCTCAACCTGCTGGCCATGTTCCCGCTGTCGCCCTACGCCGAGCGCGCGCCCGACGACGGCGCGGACGGCGAGACCGAGAACTACGAGGCGCTGCTGTCGCTGGCCGAGCGCCTGGGCGAGGCCAAGCCGCGCGGCCTGGCGCGCCACGAGATCGACGCGCTGCCCTCGTACAAGTTCGCGCCCGCCACGCACCGCGGCGAGCAGAGCTCGTGCGTGGTGTGCATGTGCGAGTTCGAGGCGCGCCAGACGCTGCGCGTGCTGCCGTGCGCGCACGAGTTCCACGCCAAGTGCGTCGACAAGTGGCTGCGGGTGAGTCGCCCTACAGATTCCTTTACTGACTTCCCGCTATTCAATTCTGACACTGAAAGAAGGAAAACTAACCAGTATTGTTGACAGAATAATTTCATGTGTACATAGAAAACAATAATAATTGCACATGTTACACGCCATACCTCATATAACTTAAGCAAATTAAATAAAACCTGTATGTTATAATAGGTAAAATATGTTAACATCCTGCCCCACACCCGCAGGTATTCAGTCGAACTCATCTTCCTGACTTGGTTACTCGTCCTCCGTGTCTTGACCGCAGATGGTCTTACAAGGAACATTTCCTTATTGCTTATTTGTTACATTGAAACTAAGGCACAAGAGGCATTCTCATGTAGCAAAACTATGTCTACTAAAATAATAACTGTGTGATTCCAGTCGAACCGCACGTGTCCCATCTGCCGCGGCAACGCGTCGGAATACTTCACGAACTCGGAGTGACTCCAGCGACCCCCGTGTGTGCACAACCCTGACACACCCTGACCCGCATCCCGCGACACTGTATGGTTCCTACGGGACCCGCAAGACAACTGGTGACTGGTGACCATCGGTGATATGGCACGGTTATTAAGTGGCGACAGTAATACAGGCAACAGGAATGAATAAGCGATACACACCGCTAGATGGCGATGTGTGAAATTTTGCTACGTTCATTGATTTTTACCTGTTTGTCAACGAGAAGTTTTAAAACTATACTATCGAACATCACATTGCAATTATTTGGCACCGAGTTCCTATCGCTTTTGATTGATTATCGCCGTGGCCTTATCGACTACTGTGACTTGTCGATAGATGTCGCTACTTGTTGCTGCATGTTATCTACAATGGTGTCGATTGTATCTCCTGTGATGTTAGAACAAAGAGGATGAAATATAATGTGTAATGGTGTTGCCAGGAAATAAAAGAAAGTTTCAGCTCAAAGGAGAAAAGACTTATGTTACATTCATATCAAGTGTCTATGAGCCGTTGCGCTGTAGAACATTGGAGTTGTGTCGCGTTGTTGCGTGCTGTGTCGTGCTGTGTCGCGGCTGTGTCGACGAACAACATCTGTGATGTGCTTGAACTTGTAACACGAATTTTAACTGTATATTCATTGTTTAATGTTTTATTTTCAACGCAGTTTTAAAAGGTCGTATTTTTAATTTGAATTGTTAATAAGATGCGACGTTTAGTTTAAGATGATAATGGTTTAGATTACAGCATTCAATCGAATGGAAATTATTTAATTGATTTAAAATATAGCTATATATTGCGGGTTGACTGTGAATAAATTGAATTGACGTATGTGTAGAGTCAGCAATGTATGTGGTACATAAAGTTATAACAGTTCATAAAAAAATTACATTGCATTTTGAACAGGTAAATATAGTTTGACATCCATTGCGTGCCAAGTAATACAACTTTGAAATAGATTTCGTTGCAACTGTGCAATGTAATACATTTTTTTGTATTGATTTCCGAAATATGCAATGTATAATACACTGCTGTTTATGACAGATTATTGTTAAATAACTATATGGACGCATCCATTGCGTTTTAAACACGACAAGGTGGAAATGCAACAAGTGTCAGTACCGCAATGTATAACGAGTTTTGTAATATTTTCCATACGAATGCAGCGTGTTTAGTTACCGTTGAGACGTATATTATTACCTACTTAGTTCCGCGGCCTTTAGACTCGTATGTTTGTTTGTGTGCTGTGTATATATATATATATATAAACATATATATCTATAATAATAAATATGTTGGTATAGGTGTGTGTGTGTTGGTATTTAGGCTCGGGGTTTATTATGTAATTGCTTAGAAGACTAGGGGAGGTGGGGTGTGGGGAGCGAGGTAATGTACAAGATTTTAAAATATATCAATATTAGGAGGGAATTTTAAATGCAACATTATTAATATAGGTGTCCCTTGCGGTTATAGTTTACATTTTTTTTAATACTAACTGACTGAGTTGGTGACAGGTCTAAGAACAGTCCAGGTGTCTCCGATCAGATGGATCGGAGACACCTGAAGTGTGGAGTGTCAATCTCTCTATATGACGTAGCATACCGATCAATAAGATTTAAAAAATCCACCCATAAGTGTATTGAACGGGGTGGCGTAGTTTGAATGAGAAATTGATGATTGATAGTAATGAATATCAGCAGTCGTATCAAAAATTGACAAAACAAAAATAGTTTTGTAGATGTCATTTAAGTAATGACAAGTAACTTGTCTTTATCTACAGACGGAACTAGATTCTACAAACAAAAACTAAATTGAAATGGTCACCAATCTATAAGACGACCGCAAGCACTTTAAGTAAAGCTCTTCTGTGTACGTACCGCTCCCCGCACCCCGCGCCCCGAGGTCCGCGAGTTACTTTAAAACGCCTATTTTCACTATATTTTAATAATTATAATTAATTAATGAGTAATTGTGTCGCGTGGTTTTTGTATTTCTGTCTCGCTCGCGCAGTGCTCTTACGTAGAGTGTGTCTAAAGCATTTGTTGTTACAAACTCCTTCTAACTCCTCCTAGCTCCTCTTTCATCCTTCTATCTCTTTTTGTGATACCAGTAAGCTGATTTAACGCAAGGATTAACAAGGGTTCAATGGAGGGGGTCTGATATAAAAATGAAAAGCGTTTCATTCGGGACCGTTTCTCAAGAATGTAACTCAGTTCTTACGTATTTATCCTAATTACTCCTACCGGCATGCCCTTACCTACCCATTTATACCCTTTCTTTCCACACAAATTGGAGATAGGGCTTTCTCCTACCGGCCGTTAAGCCCACGGTGTAACGATTTTTCCAAATGAACTTTCAAAATTTATTTTCAAAATTTTAGTAATTCTTATTCATCATCACAAAGTACTGAAATGTTAAATAACAGGAGTATCTAGGTCTTAAAGTAACCGTTTTCATTCTATTTCTGAAATTGACATTTTTTTTTGTTTTTCGACTTTATCTTGCTTTGCCTTTTGAAACGAAATGTTTATTTACATACATAGACACTAGTGATCCCCTCCGGCTCGGCGAGTGATTGTGCAATACTAATTTGATCAATTTCACTATAATATCATAATGTACAGAAATAATAGAGCACTAGTGCTTATGTGGGTAGTAGACGCACGACGCGGACACGACACGATCGGTCGTGTAGCTTGATGTAAACGTCTTCCACTTAACACTTGCGTCTTGTAGTTGTGTGTGATCGGATGGTGTCAATGTCGTGGCGTGTCGCTTCATTCAGATGTGTTAACCTCCATCTCATTATTGTACCTAATATTACGTCCATACATACTTAATCAGCTGGTTTACGTCAACTGCTGAACGTGGGCCTCCTCTGTAACCAAACCTTTGCAAGCCAGGCTCGTTGAGGGATATTGTCGTAATCACCACGGACTGGTGATAGCAGTAAGATGGTGAGTATCCTTGAGCTGATAGATGCTGCTGCCCATCCATCAGCTGTATGTCTCGCAGTCGCCTCTTACGACACCCGTAGGGAGACATGGGGTGGTCTATTCTAAGCCGGAAACCACACGGCATAAAGTCAATACATAAACATTTAAAACCATGTTTTAGTATAGTATAGTTTTGTTTTAGCTTCATACAAGATTCATTTAACAATCTGAATGAGCACACGTCGTGTCGTGTGTCAGTCGTGTCGTCGGTCTGTGCAGTATATGTTACAGTCGCATGAGCCTCGTTTTTATCGTTCGACTCTTTTCTGTGCGCGATGTCGTCGGCATGTCGTGTGTACATTAAGTTGACAAGCGCGTGTTGTGGTTGCACACATTGGTCACACGAGGGACATTTATTAGCTTAATAATTAATATTCCAATTTATGTATTGATTTAATATATATTTTATTCTTTTCTTAACACATTTACTTGATATAACTTAACGACAAAACTAACTACTTGCTATACCTACCTACATTTAAAATAGGCTGAGCAGAGATCAATTTCTTACATAACAAGTATAATTTACCCTGCTCCAGTGGGTCGGAGCGTGATGTTTTGTAGCCTATATGTTAATCCAGCTTTTAAACTATCCGCGTACAAACTTTCAGCCAAATCCGTTCAGTAGCTTTTGCATGAAAGAGTAGCAAACATCCATCCATCGATTCTCACAAATGTTCGCGTTTATAATATTAGTAAGGATGAGTCTATATAGTAACAATTGCTACAAATTGTTAGCTTTTGGGCTCTGAGCTTGTATGTACACAAATGTGATTATATTTATAATTTTGATACAAGTGGCAATAGATAGTGACTTTGTTCTGACTCAATATGCTACTAATATGTATGAGTTTAGATTCGTATTTATATTAAATAGTTCCTCGTGTGCCCGCTTTGTGTGTGTGCGTGTGTGTGTGAGAGAGACATCGCCATCGTCCGTCTCACTCTTATCTTATATATTAGCTTTGTTTTCTCTTATGTCATTATATATCTGCTGGTGACGGAGGGTACACGCAGCGAGGTCTGACGCATTTATTATTACTATTTTAAAACACGTGTTTGGTTTTTATTTTTAATTGTGTTTCATTATTTTATCAGTTAATGTTTTTTTTTTTTGTTAATTACTATTTATATACTGGTGGATAGAATTAAGCCATCTAACACACTTTTTGTTGTGATATAAAAACTATTTTGATGAATAAAACACTTTTCTAGATCTCAGAAACATGAGGACGGATCTACTGTTATCTTTAGAAGCATCTGGTCGTAAGCGCCAGTTTACGATAAAGACACATCCGACCTCATGCTTCTGAGCTGTAGATTTAAACTCCATAATTCTAAGTTGGAAAAGAAACATTGAAAATAGTTATATTTATTGTAACAGAGCGTAATTAATGAATAACGCATACAAATAAGTGGTTGAATTTTCTGGTCCATCAGTATATAGTTTGCGTTTCACGTAATATTCATATTTGTCGCATGTTCAATGTGCTAAGGAAAGAGACAGAAGATAATTACGTATGTATTGTTTTTTTATATTTTTTTATGGTAGGTAGAATTGTTTATGTTAGAAATCGCATAATGCGACGAGACATGGTAACTGAGTGTACAACTGTGTTCGGTTCCGTCTCGTAGTGTAATGTTCTGTTGAGTGTCAGCCGCTGTGCAAGTGGCATGATTCTTACTTCATTTTGTTTATAACTTTGATAATTGTTAATTATTATATTGATTGATACATCAATACATTTGATTACATTTAACTTTATATTGTATCTAAAGGCTTTATTGATTTTTTTATTATTTTTTCTAAACTTGTTAGTTTTTTTAGTAGTGATTCGCTGTTTGTATTCTCTGACCCGCGCTGTGTCGAGGCGCTGGGAGACTTGGGAATGATGTAAAATACTTTTGAAAATGGTAATAAGAGTGTTGTAGCGCCTCCACTTTAGTAACATGATGTAATAGTTGAGTGTAGTAATGTTGAACGAACCGACGACACCGTACTATATCATATGTATTAAACAATTATAGATAAAATAGGAAAGGAACCCTCATTTGCCGTGTGAACATATGTGACTCGTGTATCGATAACATACTCGATTCAGTAGTCCTTGTGTGTATCACAACCGACAATTCAAATCACTCTTTATACAATTCGTATAAAAATCTACATGTTTTTATCCATAATTCAACATAATATGTTGCTTTGGTAAAGTTAATTAAAATATTATACTAGCTCTGCCGGTTTTCCTTGTGTGACTCTACTCCAGTGGGTCGGAGCGTGATGTTTTGTAGCCTTAATGTTAGTCCACCTTATAAAATGCAAAATTTCAGTCAAATCCGTTCTGTATTTTACCGTGAAAAAGTAACAAACATCCATCCATCGATGCTCACAAACTTTCCTGTTTATAATATTAGTAAAGAGGAAGTATCCTGTATGTATGTATAGTAAGGTTGTCTGTGCGTTCGCCGAGTGCCATGTAGTAGATATACCCTCGCTACACACACACACGCCACGCCGGCGTGTCTGTCTGTCTGTCGCTCCCGACATGACCGCGACATCCAAGTATCAATTCGATCAATATTGCCTATTTTGTTGTCACCGGGAATAATACCAATCGTAAGTAGATCAACTTCCGTGCCACTCATATTGTTTAGTTGCCAGCTTCAGTGAACGCGCATAATTATTATATTATTTACTTGATTGTTACGACACTTGAGCTAACCTAACCGAACGAGACTATGCTACTGTTGTAACAGCTAAACAAAAATACTTGAATAAGTCCTGTTGAACTCCATTGGTTTAGGTTTTTTTTTTAACTTCCCGAAACCTCGTTAGTTAATGAATTAACTAGAAAGCTGATCAACTTACAATTCTTATTATTTTCCGGTGACAATGATAGATAACATTTGTCTGTAATATAATTTAGAAATATTCAAGAAAAAATATTGTAGAATTTGATAAATAGTTATATAATGTCAAATTATGAAATATAAATATAAAATTAATTGATTAAAATCGTTAGTATATATCGGTGCGAGGCAATGAATGCGTCGGCACATTACATTGAATATGTTGTTGTTTGTTTATCGAATGATTTGTTTGTCTGTTTGTATGTTTGTCGTCGTGTCGGAGACTTAGTTGTTCTCTACTCTCTAGTTTAGTTTGTTATTAGTAGATAATTATAATTTGAGCATTTGTTTCTTATATACTTATGTTAACGCGCGGAGTGGCGGACACACACACACTGATGTTACAACTCATAGCTGTATGTGCCATGTGTGAGTGTGTGTGTGTGCTCGCTGTCCGCGGAATAAGGCTTCGCACACGTTTGTATCAATCGCCTCGTCTGTAACCGCCCTTAAGTTACTTGTTTGTTTATTTTTGATTGACTGTGTTGTCAGATGTACAAAATACTTATCTTGAAGATAAAACATTGAATAAAAATCACAATTGTAATAAGATAGTACTTGTTTTTTCAATAAATCTTTTCATGTATCTGGCAACACTGTCGGTCCAAATCTTTGTTGCTCAATATGTATTCCTTCTTTACATTTTTTTAACAATTATTTTATAATTAGTTGATCATCCGCCCCTTACTCCTCCACTGACCGCGCTGTCAGTGTGACAGCTGTCACTAGTGTCGGCGACAGTGACGTCATAGTGTGGCGCCGCTGCGCGCCGCCCGTTGTACCAAAGCATTGTAACTAAAGTGAGCGAACGCGACCGAGACGCGGACACACGCCCGCGCGCGACACGGATCATGTGCTCACAGGAAATTCAACTCTATTCAATTGCAGCAAGGTTTATTAGTGGTTGTCTATCATTCTTTGCGTTGGTCACAGAATAATGAACCTTTTTGTCATTGGATAGAGTTGAATTGTGTATGGAGACTAAATTAGTCCGTCAGTTAAATTGCCAAAAAATATTGGACACGTATTTTTTTTCGTTCCTTAAGCAAAAAATGACGAAGATACAATGCGTTGAAATGTCATGTAACGTCACTTCTAGGGTACAATTTTACCTAACACTGACGACAGAAGTCCTCTCCTGAACTTTATAGTTTGTTGTTGGTCATCTTTGTAATGTTTTATTGATCTGATAAATACGTGTTCAATATTTTTGAGTAATCTAACTGACGGACTAAATAGAATGTTTTAGTCTTCATCCCTATAGTACATGACAGTGGGCCAGTATGGTTGGTCCGGCTGTCGGTCCCGCTGTGCGTCGGAGCGTGTGCGACAGTGACGTGGAGTCTCGGCGCGCGCCGCCTCGACGTGCTCAGTCGAAATATATTATTAAATGCACTGCTAATGTATGTTTTGGTTCTTTTATTTTTATTTCCTTTAGTTGTTACACTTTTGGTTTATTTTTATTTTTGCACGTGACCAGAGTCCGGAATAGATAGAGATTTTAAGTAGATTCGCTGATTTGAACAAATAAATGCCTTTTAAAAATAACAAAATTTCAGGTTTATTTGGTAATGAGTTATTTATTTTACTACATTTTGATCTTCATTTATAACGAAACATTAAATTATTTGCAATTATTTTGAATTCTCTGCCGGGGTCGGTTTTTCCGGAACGCTATAATCTGGACATCTTTAAGGCTAAAGTGAACAGACACTTTCTAGGCAAGCGTGTATCATCTTAGGCCTTATCTTCGCCTTCCATCAAGCGAGATTATGGTCAAACGTAAGCCTATATATAGAAAAAAAAAAAAAACTTGTTTTTTTATATCTATATTGAGATTACGACGTAAGTATATAAGAAACTTGTTACCCGCGTAGCTCCCGTTCCCGTGGAAACCTCGACTTAAAATATAGCCTATGACACTCACAAACTATGCGGCTTTCTAATAGTAAAAGAAATTGCTAAAACGGTACATTAGATCCAGAGTTTACCCCCCACAACCTCACAAACTTCATCATATTAGTATAGATATCTGATAGTATCAATCCAATGTTTGTGAATGCCGGTATCGTAGTCAATCACGTAATTTGTTACTTATAAACTCTACTTGTTCCGAGCTGTGCGCAGCATACACCTGCCGCTGTTACTGTCACGAAGTACACATTGACACTGAGATGATATATAGACCCCTCATGTCTTCATACGAGTAAATAAACAATTCGATGTGAAGCGACATGTGTACATTTCATTTTACTTTCTTGTTCAATGTCAGGAATGAAATGTGTGGTCCTTCGAGCTGTATACGCTAGTTGCTCACTTATAATAGTTAAGGTCAGTTTTCATTGGGATGACATTGCGTATCGATGTTAACAATAGAACATGAAAACAATGTTTAAACTAGATTTAATTTAGAATTTTATTTGTAAACTAAGCAAAAGTCAATTATTTTCGTATTAATATCACTCGAATAATTTAAAATATACGAAATGCGACGTTTTTGGGACACGTAGTCAGCCACGAGGTTATTGCTACTTCACCTGACATAGGAGAGCAGTGCATGGTTCATAAACTACAAAAACATCACCACGATATATTAAACTATCAAACAGGAGTATATAGGTATTCTCGCATATAGTAATGCAGCTGACGGTATCACAAAAGATTTTCTCGCAACATTTCCAATACTAGTTTCTTCTCCTAGCCCTTTACCGATACTAATAATCTCCCTTTGTGATATGAAGCCGCGACGTGTAGTGACTAGTTAGTATTCAAATGTACGTAATGTCAATTGACTCGTCCCGTGTGATGTGATGTGACGTCACGTGACGGACACCTTGTACATAGTCGACTGTATCATAATAGAGATATCTTTCCATTTGAAACTTGCCAAACGTTAGTGTTGCCAGCCTCGAGGTGTCGAGCCCACACCGCTTCACAGTCCATGTAGCGTAGCGCTGTACATAGCCCACTACTATACATATATATATTATACATAGTGAATTATAAAAGTATTTTTGCATGACTATAATTATTGTCGAGTGTCCGATTGTGTGTAGCGCGTGTGGTTTACTTATCACGTTGTTCGCTTGTCGCTCCGTCTCGCTCTCACGCCCCTTGGCTTCATAGTTATAAGACTGAGAATCGCTTGCAGACGACACTGCACTCGCTCACCGCCGGGTGAGCTGGCCGCCGTTCCCTTGCCGACCCGTTCTGAACCTTATGCGCGGGTCACAGAGTTGTAGTTGAGTAGGATGTGGTATATTGCCTTAACGTACGCGCGTATCACTGTGTACTGTGTTACCGCGTCTCGAGTAGTTACTAGTGAGCTGTGACGCGAACGATCGCATGCAATAACTAACATACTTTGTTAATACGACAACTTTGTACAAAACCAACAAAACGTAGTCAGTAAACCACGCTGGATTATAAAAAAATACTATAGATTTATATATAAATTATAATGTTTGTGAGTAGGCACGCGTCCGGCGCCGACAGATGGCGCCTTTTTGCAATAACTTTTCTATACGAAGATTAAAGATAATATAAAGTCGTAACGTAGTTGTGGGTAGTGTGCTGACATTGTGCTGGAGAGAGACACGAGCGGGGGCCCTCGGCGGTGCCGCGGTATCTGCCTCGGGGCACCGCCGTGCGCGCCAGAGCTCAGTGTGTGTTGGCTTGATGTTTAGCTCGTACTTCCTCCTGTGAGCTTCGCTGATGAACTATTACTTGCAACACAAACAGATGTTACAATTCTATATATTAAACAGACATTTAACAGCTTTAAACTATTTAGAATATAGCTCAGAAATGTAAAAGAGTAACTAGGGTTCTCTTGAATGCACGGCGAGGTGTTGACTCACATTCAACGTGGCTCTCCTGTCACCTAGAGATAAAGAGATACTTGTACTGAGGTTCAGATTGTACCGTTGATTGAGGAAGCGAGCCGCATGTCTTCACAGCCGACAGTCGCAGTGTGAGGGGACGTGTCATGGTTGTAATATAAAGTATTAGATGTAACCGACAATAGCTGAGCTCCGGCAATATGTAACTACCTCCGCGTCGTGACACCAATTTAACGACTAGTATTGTAGATTGTAACCATTTGTATATTTGGCTCCGAACTTTATGACCCAAATGTAAAAAGATTTTATAATTACGAACTGTTGGTTGTTAGAATCATGAGAAAATATGTAATTTACAGCCAGAACAAACTTGAAAGGAATCATTGAGATTTATTTTTATATCTTCAAAGAAAGAGAGATAGTATTGTGTTGCCTTAACATTGATCACTGTTTGCGATGGCTGTAGAGTAGCGGATCTACGTCCTGAGGATTGTATGAATATGACTGACATTTTCATTTTAATTGTTAAATCGTACTCACACAAACGAAACAGCATAATATTATCAGTTTTAACACAATGCGAGTGTAAATTATAAAATATTAGAGTTTTCAAGTATTATAGCACTTTCAAAGTATACGCACTTCCATCAAATATGTTGTACCTACCGTGTTGTGTTGCTGTGTCGTGTTAAAACTGCTACTATTGACGTTCGTACCGGTGAAATAATTACCCATTTGTTTTATTCAGCGCATTGATTGTTTGTGAAAGTCGTGAATTATTATGAAAAAGGAGATTTTTTCTTCTTTTTTTTTTTTTTTTTTAAGAATATTAATATGAAGAAAATATTGTAATGATAGAGGTTAATGTTTTCATTTATTCTTTTTTTTTTTTTTTTTTTTTTTTTCCGAACTTGTCAGTCATTTGGCGCCAGTTTGAGTGTTGCCAAGTAATGAGCGTAAGGTGTGTTGGTATTAATTAGTGTGATGTGTCGCTTGCTTGGAGAGACGCTGGGTTTGTGCTCCATCGGGATGTGACGCGGCGGTGACGTCACACGCGTGTGTGTGTGTCGGCCGCCGCGAGGTACCACACTACTGCAAATAAACTCATTTTGAATAGCGATTTATTGTTTTACTTACTATCCTTTAATTAATTTTAACAAGGTAAACATTATCAATACCTATAGTAGCTACCTATCCTACTGGACGGAGTGCTGACAACCGAAACGGCAAGGTAATTTGATCATTCATAAAAATGATTAATCAGCTTACCTGGAGCATTCTAAGCATAAAGACGTCGACCTGGCTGGATTCGCGTGGTGGATGTGGGAGTTATGGGGTGGGAAAAAAAATAAAAAAAAAGGTAATGTGATCAGGATTACTCTCTTTATGCCAAATGGTTGGACGGGATGTCAAACTGCATCCGCAGCTACTTCCCCCGTCCGGTGCTCGTCATGGGCGATTTTAACGCTCACTCCAGAGTGTGGGGTGACGCCCGTGACGACGCGAGGGGAGACATGGTGCTTGAGTGGGCCGAGGCGCTGGACCTGACCCTACTCAACCGCGGCACCGAGCCGACGTGTGTGCGATGGCAGGGGGAGTCGGTGGTTGACCTGTCGTGGGCCACTCCCTCGGCGGCGCGGTCAATCACCGGCTGGAGGGTGGCGGTGGAACTGGCAACCCTGTCTGACCACCGCCACATAGCCTTCGCAATAGAAAATCGCCGCGCCATTGTCGCACAGCCCTTAAGGCGGAATAACGATGGTCGTCCGCGGCGTTGGTGCCTAAAGCAGATGAACAAGGATCTGCTTCTTGCTGCGGCCCACGTCGTGGACTGGCCACGTAACGGAGTGGAGGTCCCGTCCGATCCGGAAAGGGTGGCGGCTTGGTTCCGGGGTGTAATGACAAACCTCTGCGATGTCGCAATGCCCCGGGCCAAGCCAGCCAAAGGAAGATCCGCCGTGTACTGGTGGTCACCGGCCTTGGCACAGCTACGTGCTGCCTGTGTCAGGGCGCGCCGCCGGTACACCCGGACCAGAAGGCGGAGGCGAGCAGCGGAGGCCGAGGTCACTGACACCTATCTGGTGTACCGAGCCGCCACAAAGGCATTCCAACTGGCGGTGAAGGATGCCAAGGCTCGGTCGTGGAACGAGCTGATCGAGGGGCTAAACAGGGACCCATGGGGGCGCCCATACAAAATCGTTATGGGCAAACTCAGACCGTGGGTCCCTCCGACAACCGAGACCCTGGACCCCGATTTCGTGGAAAGAGTGGTCGACACACTCTTTCCAAGGGTCCAGGACAGCCCCTCGAGCGCCTCTCCGTCGCGTCCGGACCATTCTGGCTGGTCGGACGCCCCGGAGGTGACGGAGGGAGAGCTGGACCGAGCCTTGAGGCGGCTCGCCGCGCGTAACACCGCGCCAGGCCCGGATGGAATCCCGGGTCGCGCATGGGTCATGGCCTCGGCCGTCTTGGGGGACAGATTGAGGCAGCTATTTAGTAGCTGCCTCCGTTCCGGCGTCTTCCCAACGCTGTGGAAGGAGGCAAGGCTGGTCCTCATCCCGAAGCCGGGAAGGCCTGCGGACTCTCCGTCCGCGTTCCGGCCAATCTGCCTGCTGGACGAGGCGGGGAAGCTCTTTGAGCGTATAATCTCCGCTCGTCTCAGCGAGCACCTGTCGTGCGTGGGTCCCGACCTGTCAGACTGCCAATTCGGCTTCCGCCAAGGCAGATCGACGGTCGACGCCATCAGACGCGTCCGCGCCTTGGCGGAAGATGCAGTCCGGGAGGGGGAAGTGGTGTTGGCGGTAAGCTTGGATATCGTCAACGCCTTCAACTCCCTCCCCTGGCGGTCGATTAGGGAGGCACTCCATCGCCACAACGTGCCTCCCTACCTGAGAGGCTT